>CM032466.1:6058904-6757037 GCA_019059595.1 Marasmia exigua
CTACTCACTCACGCAGCGAAACATATTTCGATACTGTCGAGTAACTAAATGAAAATTGGTAAATGGTATAAATCCCGTAAATACTTAACTATTCTATTACTACTGTGACTGTGACGGAGAGATTACTTCCTGACTCCGGGTTAACACTAAGAATTTCTTAGCGAAAACTTAGGTACAAATTTTTGGCCCGATCCGGGATCGAACCCTGGATCTCTTGCGCAGTGCGCCACCGAGGCAGGCACTTGTACAATATTGTACTAACAATTACAAAGTAATAATTGTTTTTGTGATGATATTAGATACACAACTCTACAACACAAAAAGAATTGGTAGGTTAGTAACCAGCAAAAAAATCCTAAAATTCGCGCATGAATGTTCGTAACCAGCAAAAAAATCCTAAAATTCGAGCATGAGTGTTAATCCCATTTATATGTCCCGCAGGCACAACCTTGGGAGTCAAAATAAATGCACAAAGCAACCCTGACACACCGTTCTTGGTCTCGATAACAAAAGGCATGCACCTGCTCTTTTTGAGGATATGCCACATCTGGAGCCACCCTGACTGGATTTTTAAGTTATTACCTGCATATAAAGAGTATCAGGAATATAAGGGGAATGTTTTTTCCTTTACCGATGACGTGAGTACATAATAACCATATTTTGCTTCGGATGTCTTTTTAAAATAAAATATTTTTAACTCGCGTTGAAATCTCCATCATAATCTTAGCCGTTTGTCGCGGTTCCGTCCCAAGCCGTCGCTTCGGAGCCCGGAGTCCGCTTTCCTACTTCGACTCCTTCACTTTTCAAGGTCTTGTGCATCCCTAGTGGTCAGTTTATTAGCACGCATGCCATCCTTTACGATGTCAAGCCACACCTTTTTTCGTCTACTCCTTCTGTCGAGACCCGGCGGTGGGGGCATGGCCAGACATTTGTTTCCCACGTAGCTGTCCGGTTTTCGCAGAACACAACCGTACCAACGTAGGCGACTCTCCTTTGATTTATTTATGCAAATTTCCAAAAGTCATAGAACAAATGTTATTCAGAATGGTTGGTAGACCAAATGTTCACATATACATCCTGTATACCTCAGGAACTCGCTTGAATCAGAAGAAGAAAAGAAAATGGCTATTGGAAATCCATGATTAGCCGTGTGGCTATTGGATTAGCCGTGTGGTCCCCGGCAGAGTAGAATAGACCACCCTCACTCTTACCGAGGTGTCGTAAAGGGCGACTAAGGTAAAGTAGGTAAAGGATGAAATGCGTGTTAATAAACTGTCCATTAGGGATGCACAAGACCGTTCGAAGTTGAGGAGTCGAAGTAGAAAAGCGGAAATCGGGCTCCGAATCGACAGCTTAGAACGCAACCGGGACAAAACGCTAAAATGATGATGATGACTACTGTTATAGACATTTTTTCTATACGAATCACGCCCTCATTCCTCTTTTCTAATTGAAGTTTTAAAATTAAAGTACCTAACTATCATGTATCCCCGGTAGTATCGCTCTATCTTGTCTGTGCTACCATAAATCTTCAAAGTATTTAATACATCTGTTCAGGTGATACGAAGAAAACGAGAAGAAATAACCATAAAAAACGAAAAGAAAACTGAAGGTGATCACCATTATGGTGAGTTTATCTTGTTTCCTAATCTATTTTAGTATTCAAAAACTTTGCCAATGTTCATGTTATAACAAGATGTTGGAGACCACCTTAGATTAAATCAAATAAGGTGACCACGGAAATAGCTATAGATTTGACAGGGGGGCTCGCACTTGGCAACTCTGCCAAGTGCGAGTCGGACTCGAGCAGGGAAGGTTCCGTACCATTGATTTTATTGTTTAAAATAATACCCTCCATACCGAATACCGCAACGGCGGCCAATCTGAACGATCAGCAGCGTAGGCAGGGTATATAAGCCGCAAACACAAGTGCATTCTCTATTCCCTTAGCCGCATATTTCGATGAGACACCGGACACAGTGTAACACCGGAGAGCGATCCTGCGCAGACCCAACGGCTTTCCGAGGCACGGGGGTACGAGACAAGAAGAAGGGGGTGAAAATTTCAACTGTCTAGCTATCGTAATTCTTGAAATAGAGAAAGGGCAAAAACGTTTTTTTTTGTTTCCCACGTAGCTATCCGGTTTTCGCAGGACACACCGTAACAATTTTAGCGACTATCCAGAAGTTTTGTCCGCTTAACACGGATATGAAGGCTTCCACGTATGCGTGAGTTTCCCACGCTTTTCTTCGGCGTAACCCTCACTAAAATATTTAATTTTAGTTTTGATGTCGTTATAGCGGTGCAGAAATACTTTATTTGTAACTGTTTACTTGCAGCGGTTCTTGAGATAGTGTCTGGTGACATACATACTCGTAGAGACTGACAGCGACTATAAGATAAGATAAAAAACAATTGATTGACCACAACACATTACACATAGAACAAAACAGAGAAAACAAGGTACAGAGACAAAGAGTTGCGGCCAACAAGGCTCAGCCTCAGCATATGCTGCAACTGCCACATACAGCAGCTGCAGCGCTCGTTTTCCGGCTGGACCTTGGGTGACGCCTTTGCATTGAAAAAAATATTATAAAAGATTGACATGCAATAAATACAAGTAAAGAGAAAATGAAAAATTACATATACAAAACAAAGTAATAACACAGAGATACATAATCAATTTTTAAACATTAAAATTATATTTTAAAAAAACAACACAAAAAACCACAAAAGTACAAAAAAAATGGCATTCGCGGGTGTCAAACCAATATTGTCATAAGCGACAGAAGAATAAGAGGGTCTCGTTTTTGCCCTTTGGGTAGGGAACCCTTATAGAAACGACTTGTACACATACACACAGTATGCAAACTTTTACTTAATTACTACTTACTTACTTACTCCGATGGCTTAGCGACCCAAAAAGAGTCTTGGCCTCCGATACGAGATGCCACCATTTGTCTCGATCTTGTGCAGCTTCACGTCAATCTCCTGCTTCCATATCTTGCAGGTCCGCGTTCACTACATCCCGCCAGCGATAGCGTGGACGCCCAACTGGCCGCCGGCCAGTAGATTGTCCGAGATATGCCTTCTTACCGCCGCGATCTTAATTACTTCTACATTTTCTTTTCAGACCTAGGTAACTACAACATCACATTCCTAGATCTTCTAATAAGATTTTCTGGGGCAGAGAACGGGTACAATAATGTAGAACTGAGAGAGGAGGTGCTCACCCTGGTGATTGCTGGAACTGACACCTCCGCATCAGCCATTGGGTTCACTATGGTCCTGCTGTCGAAGTACCCTGAAGCGCAAGAAAGGGTTTATCAAGAGTAAGTTTCACACGCGCTGTGTGTTTCCATTGTTTGGATGCGACAGGTATATTCACGTTTGTGTCTCGTCTATGCGCTAAGGCCCCAGTTTGCTTGTGACCAAGGCGGTTGTGGCATTTCCGAAATGTCAGGATAATTATCTACTTATATAAAAATAAGTGGTAATACTTAGTTAAATGCAAAGCGAAAATGAACTGCAGCCAAAGCCGAGCAATTCTCGGCATTTGCGATATGAAAAAACAAGGCGAATGTTTGCGACATAAGTATATTGATAAATTTTAAAAATAAATCTTAAAAAAATAATAATATTTGATTTTGCAATTTCAGCTCAAAATATTGTAATAATATTTCCACTAGAAATATTGTAAATATACCTACCTACAGTATTGATGAGACTATTGATAGCTCGTGTTGTAATCAAGCACTTACAAATTTCGTAGGTTTAGTAACGCGTTCAGTGGTTTCACAACAGCTACCCGGATTATGGAAGATGTGGGTTCGATTCCCGCCTGAACACGAGCAAAATGTATACCTGCCATATTTAAGAGCATTATTTACTTAAGAAAAAACTGCTATAAAAATATTAACTTTTTTTTTAATTAGTATCGCATACAAAAACTTTTGGTAGTCAATCTTGTTGATGGCATTGTATAAACCGCTGCCCCCTTATTACAAATCACGAACAATCTATCCTTAGATAGTCCCGAAACAAACACGTGCCAGCCCCTTCTAACATTGCGTGTTGGAACGGAATGACATGAGCTTAGTACGGTAGTAAATTTAGACCGTGATTATTTATTTGTTATTTATTTATATATTGATATTTATCACAAGCACGAGAATTGAGCTCCTGGATATCAACTCCGTACGTAAAAAACAAAACTTGTCAGTTGTTCTACCGTGAAAAGTTGTGAGATCTTTATTACCAAGTCCGTTATTAACTTGGTAATCATAATCATCATTTCAGCCAATAGACGTCCACTGCTGGACATAGACCTCCCCCAATGTTCTCCACACAGATCGGTCCTGTGCCGCCCGCATCCAATGGATTCCCGCGAACTTGGTAATCGGTTATTGAACTATTTGACTCGGCCATTGCATGAAAACACAACCAGAAAAGGATGGTACGGCCGTGCCGATTTTTTTGCTCGACTTGGCGGGTGCACTGCCGTGCCCCCAGATAAGTTCGCTATTTAATTACCCAATTATTCCATACACAAAGACTTACTTATTAATTGGCATCATTCCAGATTGTATGATGTCTTTGGCGACAGCGACCGGCCTTTGGTGAAAGACGACTTGCCCAAACTGAAGTATCTAGAGAGGGTGGTGAAGGAGTCCCTCAGACTCTACCCGCCGGTGCCTTACATAACGAGAGAGGTGCATCAGGAAATCAAACTTCGTGAGTTTTCACTAATTTCTGATTGTAATAAAATAGGTAACTGGTCATTTTTTGCATTATAATACAGTGGTTACTTACTAAGATCATTCTGAAGATACTCTCGGAACGCTATGATGGTCCGTCCCTGGAATACTGGGCAAAAGCGGTAAAGGGTGTCGCGTGCTGCAATGACAAGATTTGACATTATATATTTTATAATACGTTAATTTCAATTTAATTTTCATTTTGAATTTGTATTCAATTGGCATGTAGTAGCTTAACATTTTTTATGATAATTTTAATTGTATAACCTACTTTATTGGAACTGACATTTTTTTTTATTATTTTTATTATTTCTATTTAACTTGACATTTATAATCCCCTATGAATTTAATTCGTATAACCAACTTTAATGGAACTCATATTTTTTTATTTTATATTTAACTTGACATTTATAATCCCCTATGAATTTAATTTAACTTGACATTTATATACTTATTACAATGTATGAATGTCAAATATTGTATTGCTATTATTAACTATTATATTTTCTATTTTGTAATATGACCTGCAATTTGGTTGAAATAAATGATATTTAATTTAATTTAATTAATTTAAAATAACAACACGATTTTATCTTTTCCCTAAACAAATCTAGTGAATTGATCAAATCCCTAAATTGGTTCAGTGAAATGACAAAAATAATTTTGCTGTGTATTTTAAAGGTTTATTTAGTAAGATATTCCCTACATAATTATGATGATCAGAGTGTAATTCAAGGAAATATTGATATAAAAATCACCATTATTTTTTTAATTTAAAAATAGTCTTCCACCCCAGCGGCCAACACCCACGCTACGCCACTGGTACATGCAGCAGCATTTTAGTACCAGACTGAAGTAGGATTATTGTTTGTTGCTACCAGCGTCAGGGACCATCCTCCCAGCGGGTGCCAGTCTGATGGGATCCATTTGGGGTATGCACAGGAGCCCTAAGTACTGGGGCCCCGACGCGGAGCAGTTTGACCCTGATAGGTTCCTGCCGGAGCGGCTGGGGCAGATCCACCCGTGCACGTTCATGCCCTTCAGTCAGGGACCAAGGAATTGCGTGGGTAAGTGGAATTTGAGATTCTCTTGTAATATCTATGGCTGATGATTCCCTTGAGTTCTTGAACAGCAACTCTTGGCGGATGGCTGACAGGAGGTGGTGCAGGACTAACCGACAGACAATGGATGATAGGGCGGCATTCATTTTAAGGCCCCTCACAAGGTGGACCGACGATCTGGTGAAGGTCGCGGAAATCCCTTGGATGCGGGCGGCACAGGACCGATCTGTGTGGAGATCATTAGGGGAGGCCAGCAAGTGGACGTTTAATTGGCTGAAATGATGATGATGATGATTCATTGAAAACCATCAGGTTTCACGTTCAAACATTTATTAGCTATTGTTTAGGTAATTATGGATCCTTAAAGGGTCCATATAATATTAGTATAGAAGATGTACACTGCGCACTTAGGCATCACTTACGTGTTGTAATATCGCGGCGCAGTGCTTACCCTTAGGTGAATCGGTCTGCTCATCTGCCTCCATCGCATGAAATAAATGAATAAAAGAAATAAATAAATATTTCACAACATCACATACATTGATCTGACTCCGAGATAGGTAGCTTAATGACCTGTGTTACGGATATCAGAATCAACAGCGGAATTATAAATTATATACAAATAATACTTTTCTTTTGTAAATACATACTTATAATACATACAAACACCCAGACCAATACAAACAGACATGTTCATACTCACAAATGTTTGTACTGTGCGGGGATCGAACCCGCAACCCTTGGACCAAAAGCAGCGTTCACTACCACTTGTTCCAAACGGGTCGTCAATGTTGAAAGATTGAGAAGAAATGAAAGAGTTGACGTTTATTTTTTCAAAATTACCTATATCATCACTGATTCTCAAGAAATCAGTAAAACTTCGTTGGCCATCATGATCCGAAAGTTCAAGAACCAGACCCAACACAAATATTTGTTTCATCAACCAACATTTTTTGTTCCGGGAATAAAACTCAGGGACCCCTGGTACTTACTCAACTGGCGCGGCGACAGATCTACTGCCCTAAGGTGTTCCCTCACCGAAAGCGGCGCCTATCAGGTACCCTCTGGTGATCCGTCTGCCCCGATCTATACTATTTATAAAGAGGTAAATGTATCTACAGTCTGGTGGTCTGGCGATGTAATCGACACCTAACGCCATCTATTGGCATAGAGTGTAACTAATGTCCCGAAACGAATTGAGGGCGAGCCAGTAGTCATTTAAAAAAAGCATTTATGTTTTCTTCATTATATTTCTAGGTTACCAGTACTCGCTCATGTCTATAAAGACAGCGTTATCGGCCATGGTCCGGAGGTTCAGGATCGTGGGAGAGGCGGAGAAGACTGCCACCCCCCACATAAGGGTTAAGCTAGACATCATGATGAAGGCAGTCGATGGATATCAAGTCGGTTTGGAGTGGAGAAAGCCACAAATAACATCAACCTAAATATATCGGTTGTTTTAGTTTTGTTTGTTATTTAACTATGGTATGGTTGATTGGTTGTTAAAAATATAAGAGTGTAAATACTTCATTTAAAAGATTTTGTTTTACTTTCCTGAATAATATCATTAGTAATGACTGTATCGGTTCACAGAATAAATTAGCCACAATTAAGTTTTTCCGGTTCGATTCCCGTGCAATACAAGCTCAATCCAAAATTAATTAGTGATTTTTTTCTTTTAAAAAAATTTAGTGTTGTTTCTATTAAGTAATAAGTGGTAACATAAAAGATAAAATATAAAAAAATCTTTATTCAATTTAGGTCCACACAGAACACTTATGAATGTCAAAATAGGTACATAATATCTACCGCTGGTTCGGAATGTCGATTTCTACTGAAAAGACACCAGCAAAACTCAGTAGTTACTCTTTTCAAATATTGATGATGTTACAGAGTTTCAATTGAGAAGAGAAAAATACAATTATGAAAGTTAATAGACTAGTATGAATAACAACTCAAAAGATTAATCAATTAACATGACCAAGAATCCTTATCATTTAAATAGTCTTGTACACTATAGTAACCTTTCTTCGTTAGGCAGGTTTTAATATAAGACTTAAACTTATCCAGTGATAGGTTAATGACATTTTGTGGTAGCTTATTAAATATCTTAATAAGGATTTAAGGTACTTTCCCTTCATGTCCCATAGTCGGAGGATGCCTTGTATACTTACCTACTACTACGGACTGAAATGAAGGGCCCGACTGAGGATGTCGTTCAGGCAGGCGTGGCGTGCCAATAATACTGCTAGAGGTTTCAGGCCAACAGCATTATTAACAGTCTTCGCCAAAATCTTCGAGACTATCAAGTGCTCCCTATATCAACAAGCAGATTCTAAGTTCCTCGCATAATGTCCAATCTGTTGTTTTCAAGTGACAACATTTCATATTTCTAACATGCCTATATTATTATTATGTCATCATGTAGGTAGTTTTCAGGTTTCATTTTTTTAATAAACAAGCTATATAAAAATACATTGCCCTGCTGCATATTAATCATGAAGAGGTGTAAAACATTTTAATGAACCTCAAAATAGGTAGTCCACCTGGTTGGGATGATATTTTAACTGGTTTTTAAAAATGGCAAGTTCTGAAGTAATTCTAGCTATCACACCTCGCAAAATGATGCTTTGATACAGGAGTTTTTCCATACTCCTTGAAACGTGCTATTAATATAGCTGTATACAAGAGTGGGGACAGAGATGACGTCGGTAATTATAGACCAATCTCTGTGTTACCTGTGATTTCCAAAATACTTATCAATGTAAGACTCCTAAAATACCAAAGGTTTAAGATATTATCACCAAACCAATTCGGATTTCGGCAGGGGAGATCTACAGAAGATGCTATTTCAGAACTCAGCTCATTTGTTATTAAACAACTTGAAAATAACAGGAAATGCATTTCTGTATTCCTTGATCTAAAGAAGGCATTCGATACGGTTTCTATCCCTTTATTTATTCACAAATTGCAGAAAATAGGAATTAGAGGAACTCCACTTGCCCTCTTTGCAAACTACTTATCTGATAAGAAGCAGCAGGTCAAGTTGGGCTGATTACGTAAGTGAGGAAGCAGAAGTGTCATATGGTGTGGCCGCAGGGTAGTGGTCCTTCGCTCTAACTCATTTATATAAATGACCTTTGCGGCATGCTCATAAAGGACGCTAAAGTTGTATCCATGCTTATGACACCGCAGTAGTCTTTTCTGATATAACATTCTCACTCTTAACACTACCAAGAAGAACTTTATTTGTTTTAGCATATATAATAATTCACAACCTTATAGATATTTTTCTCTAAAATTACATAATTGCGACAGTGGAACCTAAGTGATGTCGAATGGGGGCTGTACGGAGCCACAAAGGGTATCACACACTAAATATCTAGGGGTCGTCGTGGACCAGCAGCTGTCTCAGGTACCTGCATCTTGAGTCTGTTGTTAATAGAGTCAGAAAACTGACATGGACCTTCAAAACACTTCGACATGTGGTGCCAAGAGAGAACGCTGGATCTCAAAATCATACAAGAAACCTGCTAAATGAAATTTATTCAACATTAGTTCAACAATATTGACATATTGTGTACCTATATGGGGAGGAGCGGCAAAATCTCGCTTTCTCTAGGTGGAGCGAGCCCAGTGGTGTCTTCTCAAGGTGATGTATTTTATTAATGTGAGATTTCCAACTAAACTTTTATATTAGGTCAGGAATGTACGTTACTCACAGTTAGACAATTATACATACTTATATGATTCTAAAGAAGCACAAAACACTGTCTTATGACCTTAACATTCTGAGTTAAAGAAGGAAGGATAAAGTCGTAAAGCCTCCTACAGCTAAATCTATATTTGCTAAAAGACAGTAGGTACACTTATCGTGCTGCCCATTTGTACAACACAGTGAATAAAAAACTTAACATCTTTAGCAAATGATAGATAGATAGATATACTTTATTGCACAAAATACACAACTTAAGTACTAGGCATTACAGAAATTGTGTGTACAATTTCGGCGGCCTTATCGCTGAAAGCGATTTCTACCAGACAACCTTCGGGTAAAGGATGTTATGAATGCAAGGAAAATGTGATGAAATGAGTTCAACTTAAAAGTTACGAAGAGACAGAGAGGATTCTTGAAACATTATCCTAATTTATACACATCACATACACATACATGCACACATAAGTACCTATACACTAACACACACACACACCACCAGTCCGCGCGCATTCATACACACAGACATCACACGTGCGCTGTTTTAATCATATGTTAAGCCTAACATTTGTATTTCTTTAATATAAGTGATACACTTAATTTTAGTGTAAACTATTATGTTTGTTTCTGGCTTATTGTAGT
Source organism: Marasmia exigua (assembly GCA_019059595.1). NCBI lineage: Eukaryota > Metazoa > Arthropoda > Insecta > Lepidoptera > Crambidae > Marasmia > Marasmia exigua. Next base: position 6,069,080 of record CM032466.1, read on the forward strand.
AAATTTATAGGTAACACATAGGTAATTTATCAAATTATATCTTATATAACTTGACTTGAGGTGCCTCCTTTTTTTTTGGTCAACGCCGCCATATGCACACCCGGCCGCTGGCAGTCGGCGGGGTAGTGTGTGGCCAGTGGGGCTCTCCCCTGGGGTGCTCCTAGGGGCATACCCACTAAACTCTCTGCGACAGTTTCCATCCCCTCGCCTGGGAAAAACTCTCAAAGCGGGAACGCGGGCTATAGGACGAATCTTTTTAAGTCACCGTGAACCCGCTTAGGGCGAAAGAGGCTCGCCAGCCACTGCGCCCGAAAGCGCTCCACTCTGGTGGGGCCCACGTCAAAACGCAATCACGTGTGAGGTGACGCCGGACAGGGCCTCGGGCCCAGAACAAAAAAGGCCACAGGAGAGGGGTTTCCCCAAACCGTGAGGCCGGTCCTAGGCCCCGAGGGGGCTCAACTGGAGGTCGACAAAACGACTCCAGGAGCCCTCCCATATGTGTGCAGCTGTTAGCCGCCGGGTACCAATGGGCGATGCCGATTACTACCCGCCGTTGCCCAGGGGACGCCAGGGCCCTTTCGGTAGCAGCTCCAAATAGAGCAAAAATACTACCGAAAGGGCCACACGAGGAGTCCCCAGAGTGGTGCCTCCTAACACAAGCAATTCCATGCAACCAGCCACAGTTAATGCCAATGTAACCTATTTGAAAATAAAGAAAGGAAAAAAAAAAACATATTTTCGATATCGCGAGAAGAATGAAATAAAAACGGTATTTTTTTTGTTAGGGCTAAAACATTTGAAATATTGTCAATTTAACTGTTCAAATGATTTTATTATGGATGTTGGTAGATAGTTGGATACTACCTATTTTGATTTTAATGACTTAGTAAAAAAGTGCCAAAAGTTGGCCAAAATAGGGTTCACACCTAATCTACTGGATTTTTCTCCTGCTACTTTCCAAATGGCTGTCAGTTTTTTTTATAGTGACACAGTAATTGGCTCTCCCCAACCTGATAGTAAGCAAGAGAAGAGCCCACGTTGCAATTACAACGGACGCGATGATAAGGCATCACCTCCGTTGGGACCGCCATACTGGCCCGCGAGATGCGTCTTCAAGTTTCATTTGAAGGTAAGAAGGAGGAAATACATGCGCCAACGACGAGTTCCATTTCTTGATGGTGCGGCAGAAATAGGAACTGCCAATTTTTTTAGGCCGTGATGGAATGTTTTCCACTGTGAAGCGGTGACAGCGTTGTCCGGCGCGTGTAGTTTTGTAACAGAATAGGGCAGCTGGGATGAGGGAGAAAAGCTCTTCAGAGCATTCACCGTGATATAGACGGTAAAAGACGCTAAGCGACCCGATGTCTCCACGTAGTTGAAGAGGTTCAAGGGTATTGGCGACCTCTGCGTCACGTACAATACTACATAGTTTTGGTGATCGATGGTTATAATTTCAAATCTTACTACACAAGATCTGGTGTAAGCTATGGTAGTATTCTGGGTCCTATACTATTTGTGATCTTTATCAACGATCTGCCTGATTGTGTTGGCTCGTCTAAGTAACTCCTGTTGGCAGACGACTTTAATTTGAGTTTAGGAATATAAATTGCAACCGACGCAGAAGCTCTGCTTATATCTGTGCTGTAGATGATTGAAGTAGGCTGAATCGTTTTCCATTCAACAGTGGAAAGTATAAAAAATAAAAAGCTAATTCCCAAAAATGAAAATTCTTTAACAATATATTCAATTACAATCTGCATGTCGGGCCCAAGGCATGGTAAGGGTACTAAGTAGGTAGTATTAGGGAGCATGTTTTCACAATTTGTAAAGAACCTTCTTAAAAGTTTAGACTTATGGCCGGTTTCTGAATTGAGAATTTGAAGATAAGCACGATTTGAGCACAAAGTTTGACAGTTGAAGTATGACTCAACTGTCAAAGTTCGTACTCAAGTCAAACAGGGAAATAAAACATTAGTTTCAGTTGAAATAATTATTTTAATGACATATTCCCCAAAAACCACACACTCTCAAAGTCTACATAAGTGTATATAGGTTATACTAATATTGAGTACGAATCACGTAGTATAATTGATGATTAAACGAACTTACCTGTAAGTGAACTTCTATCACAATTATACGAGTGATTCGTACGAAGATATTAGTAAATAACACCCTCCCACCCTAACGATAGTCACCCTGTAAAGGGTTTTTGGAAATATCTAAATAGTCGTGATTCAGAATACTCCAAACGAATGAGCTCCGTTGGCGGGAGCGGCGCACGACAGGGAAAAATATTCATCATCATCATCATCTTCAGCCCATTTAAGTCCCCACTGCTGGGGCACGGGCCTCCCTCAATCATATGAGGGGTAGTTGCCATACTCACCACGCTTGGCAGACGGGTTGGCGAGGGTTTTGATATAAAAAAAAAATCAAATCAAATCTACCTCCAACTACAAACTATGTGCTGTGAGTGGTGGCGCGTAACGTAACTACATAAGTGTATATAGGTTTTACTAATATTGAGTACGAATCACTGGTATAATTGTGATATAACTTCACTTACAGGTAATCATCAATTATGCAGATAATACCATCACCAACAATTTACAATCTGTGGTAGCGTTTTATTTCGTTGACTATACACAAACAAAAATGGAGTTCAGGTGCTATTTGAGGAATTTAGGTGGAAGTGGTTTGTGGCCTTCTTAGCTCCAAGCCAACTTGATACTCATCGACGGCCTTCATCATGATATCCAGCTTGACCCTTATATGGGGGGTGGCAGTCTTCTCTGCCTCTCCCACGATTCTGAACTTTCGCACCATGGCTGCTATCGCTGTCTTCATAGACAACATCGCGTACTGGTAGCCTGAAAACAAGTGCAGAATTTGATGTTTTGTTTGAATGTGATGGCTGCAGATAAGCAGCCGTATCGATAGTATATGATAGCCGCTGCTCATGGGCACTCGCAACACCAGTGGAGTCACAAGGGCACTAGGTCTCAACTTCTACTTTTTTATCACTCTACTTGGGTCCCCATCTGAGGCCTTCGCTGTCCACATTTTGAACCGCTAATAGATGAGAGATGGTCTCACTTATCCGAAGATAGGGGCTGTGCGGCAGGACCCGGAGAAACCGCTTGAGTGACCCGTGGCTCACTGTATAATGTGCTCACCATAGAGTTAGAGCTCTCCATAGAGTTTGGCAGTTATAGTGGTAATTCAGGTACCTACTTAAACCGAATCTGGACTTTGTCGTCGTCTATGTGGACATAAGTATCAGGAAAGCTGCTGTCCATGACTCAATCCTTAACACATTGAAATTCAGACCACCGTTCTCAAGCGACAATCTTCGACAATTTTTTCCGTGTCTCCAGCTTGTTCTTGCCAGAGTCTACCAGCGTGAGAGTGTCAATATACATCAGCATCCATACTATTTCAAGTATCGATAAGTTTTTCTTTATGACGCTAATTATCCATAGATAGCTATAGTTTAGCGATATTTCATTCAGAAGACCAGGTGAATGATCATTTATCATCGATCTTAAAGACACTTACCTAAGCAATTCCTCGAGCCCTGACTGAAGGGCATGTACGTGTACGGGTGGATCTGTCCCAGCCGCTCCGGCAGGAACCTATCAGGGTCGAACTGTTCCGCGTCGGGGCCCCAGTACTTCGGGTTCCTGTGCGTGCCCCAAATGGAAATAATCACACTGGCACCTGCGGGGAGGATTTTCCCTGACGCTGGAAGCAATAAAAAGTAATCCTATCGAAAAATGTGAAAATAGAGCCTTTAGTATGGAAGAATGAGTCATTATACTTTCACAGCGTAATCAATATCAGTTAGTGTTAGTATCGGACATTGTTAGTCATTGGCCGCCAATAGATGGCGTTGCTCTTTAGAGCCATTTGAAGGGAAGCTGAATCGCGCCGGTAAGATTTTTTATCAGGCCTACATAAGCCCAAGTATCTTTTCTGTAATAAAATTCATTAGTTCAGACGAAAACGTTGTTTTTATGAAATCTCATTGAGCCATCGAGTTCGAGTTCCTAAGCTCGAACTCGGTACCTAACATTTGGACCTAGTCGAGACGGACTTTTTTGACGTAAGCGCTTAAATGGCAGTGGTTCGCTGTCATACAAGCTCCAGGAGTTGGGCAGACGTGTGCCGATTAGTGCAGTGCGAATTTCTCAGGCATTTACCATCTTTAAAAAATCGCCCAAAGATCGAATTACTGAATCATATGTTAAAACTAGATTAGATATCCTAGAACAGCTTATGGGTGGAGTTTATTACCAATTATCATATAATTATTAAGGAATTTAAATGGGAAGAATCTCAAAAGTCCTCTTATTTCAAAGATGCTATGTATGATGTGACTAAAGTGTTATGTCAATTATAAATGTGTATTAAAAATAATTTAGTACTAACGTTCAAACTGTTTCTAATAGTAACGCATAGTCCAAAAAAGATAACTGTATATCCTCTTCGTCAGTGCAATTATCCAAAATCACTATCCCAACCTTTTCAGGTGTTTACACAGAGTGGGTGCAGTGGTTAAGCCTAATGCCTTATCTGATAGCACTGACAGTTCAAATAAAAATGAAGCACTTATTTCATGTCATTCGATTAGTCAATTAACCAACCTTAAACAAGTACTACTAGCCACAGAGTTGGTTAATGCTCAATCTGTGTCTAGTGATTACCAAATAGCCTTGCTAGACCAGGGGTCCCAGGCTAGCTTTGTTACAGAGGCTACATACAGTTCAATTCTTGCGGTTCAAGAAAACGCCTGTAAAGGGAACCGTATCGGGTCTTGGTGATAATAAAACAATTGTATCAAGGTTTAAGGTTTATTTAAAATTGCAATCAATCTCTGATCCTGAATTTGAGATAGAAGTCAAGGCATACGTTTTAAAAAGCATTAGATCTTACTTACCAGAAAGACAACTTCAGGATATTCAATGGATAAATTTAGAACAATTGCAATTAGCAGACCCACAGTTCAATTATCCCATCAAGATAGATGTTACCAGGAGCCGACGTATATGGTAAGATATTGAAGGACAATGTGAAAAGAGCTCCAGTTGGGTCTCCTGTAATTCAATGCACAAGTTTTGGGCTGATCCTCTCCGGAGTATCCTGAAATCATAGATAATGACAACATTGGTATTAAATCTCGATCTCACAACGTTACGGTCATGCATGCACAAATTAACGAAAATAATTTAATTTAACAGTTTTGGGAATAAGAAGATCAATCACTTAATACTAATAAAATACTTACAATTGCAGAGCAGAGATGTGAAGATAATTTTGTAGCAACTACTAACAGGACTACAGACGGTAGATATATTGTAACCTTAACATTTCGCGATGAGAAGCCGCAGTGCATTGGTGAAAATAGTATAAATAGATTAAAGAGATTAGAACGAAGGATGAAGAAGAATACAACAACTGTACAATGAAACAAAAATATACAAAAGTAATTCGGGAATATATAACTTTGAATCACATGATAGAAGTAAAAGTTAATGATGAAAATGAAGCACATCACGCAGTCATCCGTGATGACAAGACCACCAGTAAAGTACGCGTAGTCTTCGATGCTTCCTGTAAAAATGAGAACAATATATCATTTAATGACTATTTTAATGATAGGTTTACAGTTTACAGTTACAGTTCGATCTTCGTCACCTTGTCCTGCGATGAAGAACACATCCTATTGGAATGGTAGCAGACATCGTAAAAATGTACCGCCAAGTAAAGGTCGATGAAATGCAAACTCCGTTCCAAATAATAGTATGGAGAGATAATCCTGAGGAGGAGATAAAAGATTAGGAGTTAATCACTGGAACTCAGCATCTTACTTGGCCGTTAGAGCACTGCACCAAGTAGCCATAGACGAAGGTAAAAATATCCATTAGCAGCAGAAAGAGTTCCAACCAGATTTTATATGGATTGTTTAATGACAGAGTGTGCCACTGTAGATGAAGAATTTAGAGAACTATTAAATAAGGGTGGTGTTACAGAAGTGCAATACCAACAGTCAAAACCTTTTGAGAACTATTGAAAAAACTGAGAACGAAATAACAAATGTAATAATAGAAAAGGAATCTGAAGAAAAAAGGGCATACTTGATAATACGAAAATATTAAGACTTACCTGGTCTCCCTGCAGCGACGTCTTTAGCTACTCGGTGCAACTGCCTCCTGAATCTGGACCTGCTATAAAAATAAATATATTATCGGATATTGCGCGACTCTATGATCCCCTAGGATGAATAGCTCCTACGGTAGTACTAGCGAAAATAATGATACAGAAACTTTGGCTAGCAGGCGTAGGATAGGATGATGAGGTACCTCCAATCTTAAAAAAGGAATGGGATACTTACCGTATTGACTTAAATCGACTTACCGACATTCGTATTCCAAGATGGATAGGTGTGACGGGTAATGATGCTTGCGTAGAACTTCACGGCTTCAGTTATGCATCCAAGGCGGCCTATTCAGCAGTCGTGTACATCGTTTGTTAGTAGACACCGCGCAAGCATTAAATATTCCTAAGAAGAGAGTGCACGCCTGGATCAACTCCACGGTCATATTGGCATGGCTCAATGGTCCTCTATCCAAATGGAAAGCCTTTGTAGCCAATCGTGTATCTGAAATTTTAACCACCTTGGACGCTGAACAATGGACGCATGTTTCAACAAAAAATAGTCCCGTGGATGTGGCTTTCAGAGGAGTTTCACCCAGTTCATTAAAGGAACAAAGGCTTTGGTTTGAAGGTCTTGAATTTCTGAGATCAAAGATAATAAAATATAATCGCCCGAAGAATTTAGATTCAAAATTAGAGGATAACATAAAGTCACATGTCACTGTAGCCACTGAAGAATCTGAGTGGAGCAAGTTCTCAAGCTTAAACAGATTATTAAGAGTAGTAGCATACTGCAGAACAGTTCTAAAATTGAAAGATGAAGATGAACAAGAAAAAACTAAATACCTTAAAAGAAAAGAAATGGAAGAAACATTAAAATGTTGTATCAGAGAGTGCCAAAAAAGAGAGTTCAAAGAAAAGTACATGCAGATTAAAGAAAAACAAAAACCAACATAATGAAGTCCTTGTGTCCTTACCTTGATGATGAAGATATTATCAGGGTGGGCGGAAGATTGCAACAGTCGTCTCTTCCAGATCAAACGAAGCATCCCATCATTCTTCCTCTTTCCGATCACCTCACAAAACTTATAATAGCAAATGCCCATGATTGTACATTGCATAGTGGACCTCAGCTCATGCTAAATTATTTGAGAACTGGATACTGGAATGTGGGAGCGAAGAGTTTAGTGAGACAACATATGCGTAATTGCGTAATTTGTGCTAAACATAGCGCCAAACTTACCAACTAATGAGAAGTTTTCCAGTAGGTATTTATAAATTTCCAAGTGATTCGCTAGATGGCGCAATCAGTTCCTGTAAATTTTAGGTGTGGTATGATATTTCATGTGGTCCCTAATCTATGGGAAAATTGGGAATGGGAAAATTACATTAAATATTTTAATAATTTCTAGTCAATATGTATTTTTAGTGTTATGTACGTACGGTCAGCATCAAAAGTAACTTAACAAATTAGTACCATGTCGACATTTTGTACGTACCCCTAGAAACTGACTTTAATATGCAGAACAGTTACTTTGACGTGGTATAATAGTGGTAAGCTACTTTTGATGCTGACCGTAGATTTTAAATTACAGAGAGTGATGTAAAACAAAACTTTATACATTATTTTTCTTGTTTACTTTTTATCTCTATTTTCTAATAGGTAAGATAAAATTAAATATGGCAGGATAGTAAACGTCATGATGATGGTTGTTTTATCAAATATTTTCTATCCTATCATAGACAAATAAGGAACTTTAATTGATAGTGAGAGTAGCGTCATCTAATAACATGATTTTAGAAACCACCCGAAAATACCTACTGGAAAACTGCTCATTAATGGGACCGCTTCCGTCTGTCAGATGTAATCCGTCCAGACCTTTCCTTCACAGCGGTGTGGATTATGCTGTACCGATTAGAATTAGAACAGCCAAGGGCCGTGGGCATCATGCCTATAAAGGGTATATTTGTTTAAATATTTGTATGGCCACTCGTGCCATACGCGCAGATCTGGAGCGACAACGGCACCAATTTCATTGGTGCAGCTCGTGAACTCAAAGAATTGTCTACTTTGCAACAAGACATTGCAGAGCATTTAGAGTCCGTTGGAACAGAATGGCATTTCAGGCGGTGAAATCTACCAAATTCCATTTAAAATGCGTTATAGGTTCACCACGCTTACTTACGAGGAGTTGAGTACATTGCTAGGACAAGTCGAAGCTTGCCTGAATTCCAGACCCATGACAGTAGGTACTTGTTGACAACGACCGCGATGCACCTACGCCACTGACTCCAGGGCATTTCTTGGTAGGCGGACCGTTGTTAGCTGTACCTGATTTTGACTTCGATAGGTCTATTGACTCGATGGCAATTAGTGCAAGGGATGTTCCAGAACTTTTGGCAGCGGTGGTCGTCAGAGTACCTGATGACGCTGATACATAGATATAAATGGTCTCTTGATAAACCTGAGCCTCAAATCAGGGATATAGTTTTAGTTAAAGAGAGTGACATGCCTCCTACTCGCTGGTTGCTCGGTCGAATTGAACAAAAACATGTTGATTCAGAAAACATCACCCGAGTGGTCACATTACGCACTGAAAGGTCTGTGATAAAGAGACCTACCTCAAAATTATGTATACTTACTGTTAATTAATTTCCTAGTACTCTACCTACTTGTTACTATGGTTAAGATCCCTATCATCATCATCATTTCAGCCAACAGACGTCCACTGCTGGACATAGGCCTCCCCCAATGTTCTATACTTGTTCCTATATTCATATTGTTAATTAATTTAAGATAGTCTAAGCCCTTTGTTTAACAAACACTGTTATTAAGCGCATTGGTTTGGCAAAACCACTCATCAAGGAAGGCATTCAGCTAATCTTGCATTTGTGAAGAACGTTTCTTCAGTATCGTCCTTGGTGGGCAGTATGCTAATGTTAGTTTCGGACATTGTTAGTCATTGGCCGCCAATAGATGGCGTTGTACTTAAGAGCCATTTGAAGGGAAACTGAATCGCGCCGGATTTTTTATCGGGCATACATAACCCCAAGTGTCTTTTCTGTAATAAAAACCACTAGTTCAGACGAGTACGTTCTTTTATTGAAATCTCATTGAGCTATCGAGTTTGAGTTCCTAACAATATCTGCACTAAAAGGTTTTTTAAGTGATAAGTGCCAGACGAGCAGACGAATCACCTGATGGTTAGCGATTGCCGCAGCGTATAGACGGGTGTCTATACGCTGCGGCAATCGCTAATCGCTAATCGCTGATCGCAACACCAGTGGAGTCAACTGGGGGACTCTTTTCCACTACTCTCCTCGATTGGGCCTCCGGTTGTTACTCAGCGAAACACAGCGCAGGAGCTGCTTCACGCCGGTTTTCTGTGAGGCCGAGGTTTCACTCCGGTTCTGCCGGGCTATTCATACTGAAGCCTGGTCCTCCCACGGCCTACGCAAGACGAGCCGAGCATGATTGACCGTGAATTCGTGTAACCTGGATCGATGTACTAGTCTTGATCCTTCAAGTCTCGTATGTCGATCCAGGTTATCCAGGCGCCTTTTGAAAGTGATATTTTCACATAACCGAAACATATATTTTAAGACCGTATGAAACGAATGAAAACTTACGAAGCTTGAGTTCATGCAGGACCTTTCTGAAGATGAAAGGCACTGGCGGGTAAAGTCTGAGGGACTCCTTCACCACCCTCTCTAGATACTTCAGTTTGGGCAAGTCGTCTTTCACCAAAGGCCGGTCGCTGTCACCAAAGACATCGTACAATCTGGAATGATATCGTAGACCCAAATAACTAGGTACATAACTATCTTGTTACTACTTATGTCTTAGAATCAAGTATTTTGTAGATGGCAAAAATAATCGTAGGCTTGACCGATATAAGTACTCCCCGAAGTGTTCCAATAAATCCTGGATTTGTCAATAGGCCATAATAGATAGCCCGCCTAGCCGGCAGCATAGGTGCGACAGGTTCTCACCAATAGAGTCAGACTCTAGCTGACACTGATATCGGAGAGTTTGTTGTCCTACGTGCTATACACGTTCCGTATAGTATGTCATTATGTCTGTCTCGCGCGACAGTTAATCAAACCGAGATCACTGTACGCGTAGGTGTCCGTCCCCTTGTCCAGTGTCTTGGTGGCTTACAACGAGGATGTTCCGTAAAAAACGAGAATACGAGTATTTGTTTTAAGCCACCTGTATAGCATGCGATGTAGGCTGTGTGTGTCTATTTCGTGGTCTTAGGAACGGTTTTAGCCTACTAGTGACACCATTTGTCACCATTTGACCACGAAATAGTATTTGAATATTGGTATTTGGATATTGGGTATTAGTTTGAATAAATCAATTGGAAAATCTTTTTGAATTGTCGTAGAGAAGATATCTTATACGAATGGATGACGTCTGAAAGAGGTTAATAACAGGGAGCTTGAAGATCAGTTAGGCGAGCCTAACATCACTGCTGAGACCAATGCGCATGGTGTTTCCTAACACCTAACAGATATCCAGCTTGCTGGTAAAATCTGACAGATTTCTGGTTCACTCACCTTGAGAGAATTACAGAGGGTAAAAAAGCATACCGGCACGTCCAACGGCCATCCAAGATACCGCCCGAAATGACCGCAGACGACTGGCAGGAAGTAACGCAAGACCGATCGAGACGGAGGCTCTTACTATCGGAGATCAAGACTTACTACGGGTAGCTACACCTACCTAGGGTATCATAAATTGTGTGAGGAACACTTACTCTTGATAAACCCTGTCTTGCGCTTCAGGGTACTTGGAAAGCAGGATCATGGTATACGCGATAGCTACCGCTGAGGTGTCAGTACCAGCTGCCATTAGGACGAGCACTTCCTCTCTCAGCTCCACATTGGTGAACCCGTTCTCTCCGCCAGAAAGTTTTATGAGAAGATCTAGGAAAATGTTGTTATTGTAGTTACTCAGATCTGGAAGGAAAATGTAACCTCTTAGTGGACGACGACCTATACTGTGTAGGACTTTATTCTGTAGGCATCTGGGGAAGATTTTGTGGTATGTGATAGGGGGCAGACGAGCATATGAGTCACAGATTACCGCCGCAAATAACCATCTGCAACAGCTGAGGAGTCACAAGAGTGCCGCCGGCGTTTCAAACAGGATATACGTTTCTACTGCAGGTCCGAAAATACCTACCGCAAGTAATACTTCGTTCCATAGTGCATTACAATAATTTCACACTTCGGAAGCTGGGGCCGCTAGTACAGGCTTATACTAAGAATTAAAAATTTTGAATGGTCATTTTTTTACTATCGCAAAAGCAAAAAGGATAGATTTATTTTTTATTTATTTTACTACTGCAGAAGCAAAGAACAAAATCTCTCAAAAATAACTTACTACAATGATGATCAAGTTCAGTGGTTTTTTCATTCTTCATTCTTATTTCCTCCCGTTTTCTTTTAATCACCTGAACAGATGCAATTGTTTGCTGATTACTTGTAACATTGACCCAAAAATATCTACTATGGCCAGGCCCGAAAAAAATGGACGAATGGATTTAGGTACTCACGTCATCAGTGAAAGCGTACATCTTCCTTTTACATTCCTCATGGTCTTTATAGTCAGGTAATAACTTATAAAACCACTCAGGGTGTTGCCAGACGTGACAAATCCTCCGAGCCGCCAGTGCAAGGCTTCTTGTCATCGACACCATTAATGCTGTGTTAGGATTGTTTTGGGCATTTATTTTGATTCCCAACGTCGTTTCTGCAAACGAAAAAACAGTCAAACGAAATACTTAGGTACCTACATATTTTATTTAGGGATTTTTATTACTCTTGGAGATTCAATAAAAAGTGGAATTAATTACTCACTTTGTTTGGGGACTTAATTTTGCATAATCTGGTGCCAATTTTAAATTTATTAGTTCCGAATCTACTAATAGATGGCACTGGGTGGGTGTCTATTGCATCGCGCAAATGATATCGTTATTTCTTGATATCCCAAGGGATTTCGAGATTATATGATAGTCGGGGATTTCGCAAAATCTCCTAATATCCTCATTTCCTTACAAATTAAGCCTTGTCACTGTCAATATTTCAATGATGGTTATGATTATGAATTTATTGTATATCATTACATACATTTGTGTGCATGAACATGTCTGTTTGTATTGGTCTGAGTGTTTTCTATGTATTAGAAGTGTGTATTTACAAAAGAAAAGTATTTTATGTATTCCGTAATATATACAGGGCGTATCTGTCAACATTTACATCCCTTTAACCACGTGTTCTACCAACAATTCTGAACAACATTTGTTCAATGACTTTTCGAAATTCGTCGAAATTTTTTTCGACTCCCCATACAAAATGGCCAACTCACGTTACCAACTTTGTATGAAAAGTTGCATTTTTTTAAATGCGAATTTCCAAAAGTCATAGAACAAATGTTGTTCAGAATGTTTAGTAGAACACGTGGTTGAAGGGATGTAAATGTTCACAGATACACTCTGTATTTTTGATTCCGCTGTTGGTTCTGATATCCGTAACACAGGTGCTTGAGCTACCTATCTATGTATGTGATGTTGTGAAATATTTATTAATTTATTTTTATTTTTTATTGTATCTATCGGTAAACAGTTACATGATGTACATCACTTCAACCAGCACTTCTGTTATTTTAAACAACGTTTGTTCTAAGGCTTTTGGACAAATTCGACTTCCCATAATACAAAATAACTAAGTCAGGATACAGGAGGTGTACGGGACCCCACCAACATCACAGGGGTCCAAGCTTACCCCACCTGCAAGCTGGTGCACCTTGCTGATCAACAGACGGGGCCATGGCGCAAGCTTTCCCCTTACGGTGTTGGGAGGTCAGACGGCAGTCGCTCCCGCAATTAGCAAACACGCCAAATAATATAAATGGTTCGTACTAGAAAGGGCACTACTACGGATAGGGCGCCGCCGCAAAACGGCGCGCAGGAGCATCGCCCGACTCCTGTGTCAAGCGGGCTAGGGCTACCGTGCAATGGGCGAGCACGGCCAAAGAAGCAAGCCCCAAGTAGAAAGCTCCGCTTCGCGTCGTGGAATATAGGCACGTTAACTGGACGGGTGAGAGAGTTAGCTGACGTACTCTTTAGGCGGAGGGTGGACGTGGCGTTTCTGCAGGAGACTCGGTGGAAAGGCAGCAGCTCCCGGAACATAGGGAATGGCTACAAACTGATCTACAGGGCGACATCCTGGAAGTGAAGCGCCTAAGTGACCGGATCATGGTCATAGGCTTACTTATCGAAGGAGTAATCACTCATCTGATAAGCGCCTATGCTCCGCAGGCCGGTTGTAGTGACACTGAGAGGATGATGTTCTGGGATCAACTCGGTGGAATCCTCCGGAGCATCCCACTGGGCGCAGGATTAGACATCCTCAGAACGTGTGCAGCAGCGGACCTTGCCATCGTAAATACGCACTTCAAAAAGAAACCCGAACACCTCATCACGTACAAGAGTGGAAGGCACGCAACCCAGATCGATTTCCTGTTGACTCGGAGACACCTTATCAGCAAAGTAGCCAACTGCAAGGTCATACCCGGTGAGAGTCTCACATCACAGCACCGTCTGCTTGTAATGGACCTCTGTGTCAGGCCTAAAAACAAGCGTATCGAGCAGTGCCGACGCCAAATCAGATGGTGGAAGCTTGATGAAGTTACGTCTCAAAAATTCGCCATAGCTGTCGGTGACAAGTGCGCTGGCACACATGACGAATCGATCCAAGGCTACTGGGATAGGATTCAGACTTCTATCATTGGTGCAGCAAAAGCAGTGCTTGGTTTGTTGAAAGGCGGTCGCAAATGTGACAAAGAAACCTGGTGGTGGAACGACACGGTCCAGAAGGAGATAAGGGTGAAGAAAACCCTCTTTAAGCAGTGGCAAGCGACCAAATCTCCAGAAGACCGCGACGCGTATAGGTCTGCAAAGCGAGCCACTAAGAGAGCAGTAGCCAAAGCCAGACGAGACCACTTGCAACCGCTATATGACAAGTTGAAATCGTCTGAGGGGCAGAAGCTCATCTACAAGTTGGCGCGCTCCAGGGTCAAAGCTGCACAAGACATTGCACAATGCCGCTGTGTAAAAGATTCTGGTGGCAACCTACTATGCGAAGATCTCGCGGTGAAGGAGAGGTGGCGCTCATACTTCCACGAGTTGCTAAACAAGCAACACAAAGAGGTGCAGCCACCGGAACTCCCTCAGAACCAGGGACTAGTGCCGCCGATAACGTCTGAGGAAGTCCTTAAAGCCCTTCGCCGCATGAAGAATCGGAAAGCTGTCGGATCCGATGGAGTCCCTATTGAGGCGTGGAAAGCGATGGGTCCTCGTGGTGTGGGCATTTTAACCTACCTTTACAACCGCATACTCCTCACGGGGAAAATCCCAAACCAATGGAGATTGAGTATTATTACCCCAGTCTTCAAAGGCAAGGGAGCGGCACAGGAATGCGGAAACTACCGTGGAATAAAGGTCATGTCCCACTCCATGAAGCTCTTTGAGCGGATTATAGATTCCAGGATCAGACAGGAGTGTACTGTCTCGGACCGTCAGTACGGATTTTGTCCCGGCAAAGGGACCATGGACCCTATTTTTGCCCTAAGGATCATCATGGAAAAATATAGGTTGAAGAATACGCCTCTGCACTTCCTCTTTCTTGACCTGCAGAAGGCCTAGGCCTTCGATTGTGTTCCGCGAGTGATGATCTGGTGGGCTCTAAGGTCCAAAGGAATTCCTGAAGTTTATATCGACATCATCCGAGACATGTACCACGATTCCGGATCTCTAGTTAGGACTACAGTTGGCGACACCAAACCCTTCCCCATTACTGTGGGCGTACACCAGGGTTCCGTCCTCAGCCCGTTTTTATTTAGCGTGATACTAGACGTTCTGTCAGACAGCATTAAAAATCCTCATGAGCAGCTTCCTTGGGTGCTGATGTATGCTGATGATATCGCGCTGGTGGATTCGGATAAGGGCAGGTTGGTGAGACGAGTTAATGGTTGGAAGGAGTCGCTTGAGAACGGTGGTCTGAAACTTAATGTGGCGAAGACTGAGTACATGGTCAGCGGCTCTTCTGAGCTCACGTCTGTCCGTATTGGCAACGATGACGTAGAGCGCACGGACCATTTTAAGTACCTGGGATCGGTACTCCATTCATCCGGAGACATCGACTGCGATGTCAAGGCACGTATTGCTGCCGCGTGGACCAAATGGCGTGAGGTGACAGGCGTCATCTGTGACCCCAAAATGCCGGTTAAGTTAAAGGGACAGGTCTATAAGTCCATCAATAGACCGGTACTTTTGTATGGCAGCGAGACTTGGCCTGTACTTGAGCGACACAAGCAAGAGTTGCATGTCACGGAGATGAACATGCTGAGGTGGATGTGTGGAGTTACGCGTGAGAAACTCACGCATACGTGGGAGCCTTCATGTCCGTGACATAGCAGACAAACTACTGGAGAGTCGCCTACGTTGGTACGGTCATGTCCTGCGGAAACCGGACAGCTACGTGGGAAACAAATGTCTGGCCATGGCACCACCGCCGGGTCCCGGCAGAAGGGGTAGACCTAAAAAGGTGTGGCTTGACATCGTAAGGGATGACATGCGTGCTAATAAACTGACCACTATGGATGCACAAGACCGCGCGAAGTGGAGGAGTAGAAGTAGGAAAGCGGACCCCGGGCTCCGAAGCGACAGCTTGGGACGCAACCGGGACAAAACGCTAAGATGATGATGATGACAGACTTTGTTTTGATGCGAATTTCAGAAATTCCTACCTACGTAGAGGTGGTTAAATTGATGTAACTGAGGGGCTAGCACGAACATTCAAGGAATTCGTAGCGTGCCTACGCAATATTTTGTCACCTAATTCCAAGCGTGGTTTACTAAGTGCTTTACGTACCACAGACAGAGTTTAGAGTGTAGGTGTTCACGAAAGGCCACAGAGCGAATTTCCCGGAGCCGCAGCGCGCGCCCAGGCGGCTGGCCAGCTGCTCGCTCTGCTCCGAGAATACCTCCACGAAGTTCTCCACGATCTTCGGACTGAAAGCAGGCGTAATAACCTTCCGCCGACGCCTCCAGATTGGCACTTACAAAAATGAATACAGTTTAGTTTGAAACATGGTACGTTCAAAATTAGGTAAGTGGCACCTATGACTTCGTTCGGGGACTCAAATTTACGAGATACGACTCCATAGAAGCGTAGACGCTCGCGCTGCTAAATGTATTAGTTCCAAACTGTGAAAATAGATGGCGTTGCATGTCGATGGCATCGTGTTTCGCACACGTGTTTCGTCATTTCTACTTACCTAGAAATTAAATTAAATATTCTTTATTTCAGAATATTGTGTTAGTAAGTAACATTTGCAGATGAAATAAAATAAAATAAAATAAATTAGTGCTGAGGTGAGCATCATGTGAGAGGGTAGATTCCCGTATTCATTACTCTCAGCAATTTCTTTAGGATGCTGTACGGACTGTTTCTCACACTAGCGATCAGGGAACATTTTCTTGCGTATAACGGCTTCGAAGCCATCAGTTTGATATTCAGTGAACATCCCTGACGCACTGCAAAAACGAGGCAGTCCCAGCATGATCCTAAAGACATTGTTGCGCTGGATTCGAAGGGTTTCCAGCGATTTTTTGGCGTGCTTGACCCACAGATTTCCCGTGTACGGGCTTGGAAAGTATGTTTTAATAAGCATCACCTTTACGTTTTCTGTACAGCGAGAGAATCTGCGAGCCAACATACTACCTCTAACCGCTAGAACCCTCCTTTCTCATTCAATATCACTGTCGTCTTTGAGGTCGCTCGCAAGAATATGTCCCAGATAATTAAATGTAAAGGCCATTAGTTTAATTTGGGTGTTGTTATCGGGACATTTACCAGCAGCCTCAAAAACCATGTATTCGGTTTTTTGACATTATACATTAGCCCATGACTAGCAGCATAAGACTTATAAACCTTCAGCATTTCACTGAGGCCCTCCACCGTGGGGCTGAGCAGCACCATATCTTCCGCGTAGCTTAGGTTGTTCACGCTAACACCATCAATCCGACAACCGACACGCATGCTGCTCAGTTCGACGATAAGATCTTTTACGTATATGTTGAAGAGCTTTGGAGAGGATAACCTCCCCTGCCTAACTCTGCACTCCAACACATACGCATCCAAAAATGAACACGCCCACTTTACATGATTGGTCTGGTTAGCATACCAATATTAGTTCTTAACTTCTACCGGAACACCCCTGTCTCCCAGCTTTCTCCAAAGCACATTGTACGACACCAGGTCTTGGAGAGGTCCAGGAAGCAGGCATACACCAGCGTCCTACGATCAGTTGGACAGTGTGCTTAAGACTGGCAATGTCACTTTCAGTCGAGAGTCCAGGTCTAAACCCAAATTGTGCATCGTGGATATTAGAGTATTTCTCTAGTTCAGAATTAAGCACACTATCCAAAACCTTAGCAATCATTGTCGCCAGGGCAATAGGACGATAGTTCCCCCTGTCTGATATATCACTAGTCCTATCCTTAACAATGGGCACAAAAAGGGTTTTCATTAAGTCATGAGGTAAGAAAGAGTGACTTATGTACCGCACCTATTTAAAAAAAAATGTTGATCTGTGTTTTGCTAGAACGTCCATTTTCAGTTGTCCTGATTCCGTTGACACTATTTTAAGCGAACCTTAAATGTTTTCTGCTATTTTTCATGTCGTCATAGATTTTTCCAGAGGTCGGACGGTCATGAAGTACCCAGATTTTAAAATCAAGCCTGGCCCGCCTATGGGCTTCTGTTTCCAGCCACATAGGTTTCTGTTTTTATTATTTGGCTTAGTACAAGGCCGCTTCTTAGTTTTTATAGCGGCGTGACGTAGAGCACCAACAATACTATCATACAATTCACTTATGAAGATTTTGCGCTCCTCCAAACTGCACAGCCCGCGACTACAATTTGCGAACTCTGAGGGGAAATCAAGCTTTCGTAGCGCATTATGCCAAAGTTCTTGATATTTATTTATTTGGGCTTCATCTCTTTCGCCCCACACTACTGAGTTAAGAGGTAGGTCACGGGTTGCCACAACTTTAGGCATAACAACGTTTATGTCACATTTAATTTTCTATTTTAGTCGAAATTTACTGTTATCTGCTGTAATTTACGAGTTCGTGACTCGTAACTTACTCACTCACTGTGTCTTGGCCCAAGCGATCGGGTGCATGACCAATACCTTAACGTGGTTTCCAAGTAACAAAACAAAAAGTTATGAAAAGTATGTATAGTTTTATGTATCTTTAGAACTTTAGGGATAATTTTGTGAACCTTTGTGTACGAATATTGTATGCTAGTATTATTTCTCAAGAAATATCATTAGTTCTAATTTAACACGCACCAGATGATCCTTGTTGCACCTAGGACTCCGCGATCACGGCCCGGTACATAAACCAGTAGTCCCAAGAAAAGAATAATATTTTACAAAAATTAGAGACAACCCTATACGGTAGGTAACTTTCTGTCCAAAATGGCGGAGTGCTTTAGCGTATTTATCTACTGTGGTACTGTTTTCTGCCCCAGCGGCAGCGCGACCGACGATGGACGGTTACTAATGTTATTATCAGCTGGCGTTTGAAAAGATTGAATAGGCACATACTCGGGAACGTATTGCAATCCAATAGGCCCCCTGTACATGTCAAAGCGGCACGCACCTCTTCTCTTATTTACCTTGTTACTGGGCGTGAAATCGTCAATCAAGGAAACATTTTTAGGTGTGCAATCTCATCTTCCAGTTGATTAAACTGGTCACATGAGATCATTTTGTCCTCAAATAGGTACACTTACTTGATTTTTAAGCCATACAATTTCTTTCCATCCATCTATTGGATGCGGGCGGCACAGGACTGATCTGTGTGGAGATTATTGAGGGAGGCCTATGTCCAGTGGACGTCTATTGGGTGAAATGATGATGATGACGATAATGGTCCATGGTTTCAGTATTTATTCCATCATCTGTCTCGTTGGCGCAGTAGGTAGTGTGTCGCCTGCGCTTGGGGTCCCGGACCAAAAATTTGTACCCGAGTTAAGAAAATCTCAGTGTCAGCCTGGAGTCTGGATGTTGGCGGTCTTGTACCCCTGTGCCTCGGAAATCACGTTAAGCCGTTGGTCCTGCGCCCGATCGGAATATGGAGAATGCACTTGTATTTGCGCACACACTTGAGCACTATAATATATCCTGCGTAAGTGACTGATAGATATGAGATTGTAAATATAATAATATCCTCCAGCCGATTTCGGCTAAAGCGGCCAATCTCATATCTATCAGTCACATACGGTTGTACACTTACTCACCTGGGGCAAATATACTGCCGTTGCCTATGGTCTCCCGCAGAAATCTATGTAGATCAGCCTTTTCTAGACAGGTTTTCAGCACCATTTCCATATCGATTGGATCGAGCACAACTGTAGATAATAATGTATGTATGTTATTAAATTACATAGAAGATGGCAAGCTGACACCAGTCAATTTTAACTACTAATTTATGCCACATATATAGTCCAACGGCTGACACCACCGTAGAAATTATTAATTTTAGTAGTAGTTGAAATAAGTTGCGTTACTACCACTTATTAATGAAATGAAATGAAATGAAATGAAAATTGTTTATTCAATTGAGGTCCGTACAGAACACTTATGAATGTCAACATGTTTACCACTGGTTCGGAATGTAGTTTTCTGCCAAGAAGACACCAGGAAGAAACTCAGCAGTTACTCTTTTAAAAAAAAATGTTTTACAAAATGTCACCATTAACTTAAAATATAGTACAAAATATGTCCCTAAATTATTGTCATTAAAAAAATCGTCTATTTTATAATAGCCTTTCTTCATTAAACAGTTTTTTATATACAATTTAAACTTATGTCATAGGGTATGGTAATAACTCCATTGGTATGTCACTTAAAGCACACTAGGGACTGCCATACTGGCCTGCGAGATGCTTCTTTACGCTTCGTTTGAAGGAATCCGTATTGTGAAAGAAGGAAATACCTACATGCGCCGGCAACGAGAACGGAAATATGAATATTAAAAAAGAAGCCAAAATGAATAATATTATCTTTATAAGTATTTTATATTTTAATTCTTTTATATGTATAAAAGAGGTCTATCGTCAACAACTTGTTCTAGAATGTTTAGAAATACGTCGAAAAAATTTTCGACTCCTTATATAAAATGGATCACGTGATTTTGTATGAAAAGTAGATTTTTTTTATGTGATAGGTGGCAGACGAGATCGCCTGATGGAAAGCGATGGCCACCGCCCATGGACACCCAGTACACCAGTGGAGTCACAAGTGCGCTGCCAACCTTTAAACTTTGCCCTCGGATTGGGCCTCTGGTACCCTCATTCACACAGCGAAACACATCACAGTGCTGCTTCACGCTGGTTTTCTGTGAGGCCGCGGTATCACTCCAGTCGAGCCGGCCCACTCATGGCGAAGCGTGGCACTCTCACGGTTAAAATGCGATTTTTATGCGAATTTCCAAAAATCATAGAGCAAATGTAATTCCTCTTCCCTCTCGGACTTCTATAGAGTGGACGTGTATGAATTTTTACTAAATATTATTTCCACAAATTATCATTATTTCTCGGCCTTCGCCCCATAGTGGATTTTTAAGTGGGTGCTGCGCCGCAGAGTGCTCGAAGTCCCCAAGCGTCGCGGTGGAGTGCTGTGTTAGTGAAGCGCGATTTGTGTACGAGCTCTAGGATTTGAACCAGGGGCCGCACGATGACCGTGGTTTCGTACCGAGCGTGGTATTATTACCACTGAGCCACGAGAGCTAAACGATTGAGCGGCAGCGATTATTGAATAGAGATAGGTAGGTATACCTCTACGTTCGACACTTTGTTTACAAATAAACGCTCCAACCGTACAAAATGACTGACTACGGCGGATCATCAGACCCTGAAATGTCTATCTGTTTATCAGAGGAAGAAAAGGGAGCGGTCGAGACACCTAGTGATTTCATAACTCAGCGATCACATAGGCCATGTAATCAATCAGAAGAGCTCGTGACTACGGGTCAGTTCATGGAATTTAAAGAAGAAATGAGAAAATTACTTACGTACTTTAGTATGACCCAAAAGGATGAACTGGTTGACCTAAATCGCACTTTCAAAGAAATGCAGCAAACAAATGGCAATATTGAAAGCTCAATTGCCTTCTTGACGACACAGAATGAAGAGTTCAAAAGACAGATAAACTCATTAGAAAGCAATGCTAAGGAAGACAGACAGTACATCTTATTCCTGGAAAATAAGCTAGAGGATCTGCAGGTCAATACGCAAAATAAACTTCGAGAGCAAAAATGTACCCAGGAGAGATAATGAAACTAAACAGGATCTTATAGAAATAGTTACCAAATTGTCAGAATCAATAGAGTGCAAAATCAAAAAGTAATATAAAAGAAATCTAAATAATTAGAGCAAACAAACCAAAAAACAGAAATACACCTATCATAGTAGAAACTAACTCAGCTTTAATAAAATCGGATATTCTATGAATGTCTAAGTTAGCCTATTCACTTTCGAGTTGTAAATTGTAGCTCTCTGGGAATACAGAAGCCGGCAAGTTGTTCCATGCCTTAGCAGTTCGTACCAAGAAAGAAGAAGTGAAACGCTTAGTACGAGCTGGTGGAACTTCCACAGTGTAAGGGGTGTACCCATACACCCTGTATAGATAGATAAACTTTATTGCACAAAATACACAACTTAAGTACTAGGCATTACAGAAATTTTGTGTACAATTTCGGCGGTCTTATCGCTGAAAGCGATTTCTACCAGACAACCTTCGGGTAAAGGACATTTGATAGTTGAGAAGGGGTAGGGGGTGCAATATTCAATAAGGAAAGAAAAAAAAAAGAAACTGTAAATGTTAAAATATAACATATAACCCTAATACATAAATAAAATACAGTATTATAAACTAATAAATAAGTTATGCTCAAATACATACACATAATATTGTGAGATTGATATCAGAAAAAGACAAAAATAATAATAATATGATAATCAAATGGATCTAAGATGGACCATCGACTACAGGCTGAATTTAATGGGATGAGGAAGAGTGAAGAAGAGTGTGTGTTGAAGTTGCAAAAAGTGAGTTTTGTCTCGGGCTTTAAAAATGGGCAATGGTTGAGACTGTCTTATGGATAGGGGTAAGGAGTTCCACAAACGGATGGACTGGACGGTAAAGGACTGGGTATAGAAATGAGAGGAGTGAGGGGGAGTCTTCAGGCGAAGATGTTTGGACGACCGCATATGGCCCTGGATGGGCTGCAAAAACTGTAAGCGCTGCCGAAGGTAGGGTGGTGATTTTGGGCTAAATAGTATCGTATATAAAAGGGAATAGGTATTGTGTTAATTGGTATCAGGATGTTATGTCCTTTCTTGGGATTATGTTAAGACCGGCAAAGCGTAAAGATGATAGCTGGACTATAGAGCTTACCGAATGGCAGCCAAGAATGGGATGACGCCCTGTGAGTAGACCACCTGCCCGATGGTCCGACGATATTGTAACGGCAGCGGGGAAACAATGGAGAAGGCTGACAAGGGACCGAAGGGAGTGGCGTGATAAAGAAGAGGCCTATTAAGGTGACGGGTAGGGCACACTAGCGACGCCAATCGATTCTAATTTTTAGCTACTAAACCGGACCTATTTTAAACAATTTCGAGGTTACAACCTCTCGGCAAACAATTACACTATTTATTTAATAACCATGCAAAAATGTTGGGTCCAACGCGTACGCGAAAAATTGATTCACGCCAAAAGTGGCCGCGTTTGGCGTTAATAAATTTTTTGCGTTTACGTTTCGGTTTTTTACTAAATAGTATAAGTGTTTGCCGAGAGATTGTAGCCCCAAAATTGTTTAAAATAGATCCAGTAGTAGATAGATTAGATAGATAGTTTTAGTAGCTAAAAATTAAAATCGATTGGTGTCGCTAGTATTTCCTACCCGTCACCTTAACTCAGCAATGTGTGGATTTGGGCTGTTATGATGATAATAGGGATGTTATGAGTATAGGGGGCTCCATACTTTGTAACAATGTGGTAAATACTATATATAAGAAATATAATATATGTATTATGTTATTTATTTTTGGTTGGTAAAAGTTTCTTCGTATTTTTTAAGAAAATTCAATTCTTTAGATGAATGTCAATAAACTATTTTTTTTTATTTAGTTTAAAGTATGTATGTACCATTTTGTTCGATAACCTTTTGCCATCTTGAAGGTAGGGACATGATCCCATTGCTATAAAAATTTTGGGACCTTTTATCAAAATACCGCGACAAGTGGATTTGGCAGTCCTCTCGTGATGTTAACCTAACACTGCCTAAAGAATTCTGAATAGACCGAAACAGGTGGAAATCTGAAGGTGCAGGTGAAGGTTTTCTCTCAACTTCTTGTTTTAATCTCATAAGTTGTTCGCAGTAGAGTTCAGAATCGATAGTCCTGGCAGGTGGTAACAGCTCATAATGCGACCAGAGCGAGGTGCATCTTTGACATCAAAACTTCCGGATTGAAAACGCTTAAACCAAATGTGTGCTACTCTCACAGACACTGCACTAGGTCCATAAACATCGCAAATGTTTTCCGCGGCTTGCGTTGCATTTTTAACTTTTTTGTAGTAAAATTTTAAAATGTATCGAATTTCTTCATTAGTTTCACTCATCTTGACAGTACGAAAAACAAATGGAAATCACACATTTTCCTAATTTGAATTTGGAATTATGTTCTTTAAAATGTTAACTTTCAATGATACCAAAACCAGCCAGATACAAATACTATAGCCAAAGAGATTTTATACAATTTCATACATAGGTCTATAATGCGAAAAGATTTTTTCCCCAACCTATTATTTCCCCAACTTACAATGTTTGTAAGTGTTCCTAAAGGTAATTAGTGCGGTTGCATTTATTAGCACCTACATTATTAGCAAATCCATTATTACTTGACACAGAGCAAGGTTTTTGTTATAAGATTCATAGATAAATACAATGTAAAATTCACACATCTTCACGTTTTGCTACGTCACCTTTTGTAGGAAATGTATATACAGGTTGTCTCAATACTGTAAGGCAGGAAGGGACAGTAGCTTAAATCCCTAAGTTAGCATTTTGGCTTAAATGAAACATCACTTTTATTTAAAGAAAAAAAACTGCATTCAAAGATTTTTTGGATTCTGCTTGTATTTGAGCTAGAAAGAATAAAAATTATAAAATTGGCTATTTTATTCCACGAATTGATAGACCTATAGACCCGTGCGATATAAGCCCAATACGAAACAATTTGAATTCAGTTGTTATGTTCTTTCTTCACACAAAGTCACCCAGAGAGCAATGGAGAGGGCTATGCTCGGAGTCTCCCTGCGTGATCGTATCAAAAATTATGAGATCCGCAGGAGAACTAAGGTCACAGACATAGCCCAAAGGAATGCATGCCTCAAGTGGCAATGGGCAGGGCACATAGCAAGGAGAACAGACAGCCGTTTTGGCGGAAAAGTCCTCGAGTGGAGGCCACGTACAGGAAGTGGCAGGCCCCCACAAGGTGGTGAAGATCGCGGGAATCCATTGGATGCGGGCGGCACAGGACCGATCTGTGTAGAGAACATTGGGGGAGGCTTATGTCCAGCAGTGGACGTCTATTGGCTGAAATGATGATGATAATGATGTTACTTTTTTTTTAAAAGTGATGTTTATTTAAGTAAAAATGCAAAGTTAAATATTTAAGGTATTAATTACCCTTTAAGACCCATAGTCTTGGGATGATTTAGGTTGCAGACGAGCAGACGGATCACCTGAATGTAAGCGATTGCCACCGCCCATGGACACCCGCAACACCAGTGGAGTCACAAGTGCGCTGCCAACCTTTTAACTCTCCTTCCCCTTGGATTGGGCCTCCGGTACCCTCAATCACGCAGCGAAACACAGAACAGTGCTGCTTCACGCCGGTTTTCTGCGAGGCCGTGGTTTCACTCCGGTCGAGCCGGCCCATTAATACCGAAGCGTGGCTCACCCACGGTACTTACTTTACTAGCAAGGACTTTATACACAGAATAAAAACGACTTTTTATGAATTCATATGTCCTACATTGTACAGACTACACAGTTTACTTCAATCGGTCGAAATTCCTGAATTGATATTGAATCAAACTAGTTTGAAATAAAGGTGAGAATCGACTGAACAAATTTGACAGTTTTGTAATGTCACCGGGATATAACAAGATCCGAAAGTCTATCAATTTACTAGGAAGTTTATAAAATTTCGTAGGATTATATACGGGAGATAAATTGTAACATACATTGATGAGTACATGTACATCTTAGTAGGTATTGAATTTCTATTTACATGGTTGTTTATGACTAGATGCTGGTATTTATCATACTTAGCCCTGATTCGACCAATCATTATCCGTGGATAGATCTATGGTATAACGTCAGAATTATATAGAATGACAACGCTATAAGATAGATTTAGTATCGGAATAAGATTGGTCGAATTGGTTGGTGAAAATTTGTTTTTCACTATTTCGCACAAGTGTATCCCTTGTTTGTAATACGAGGGCGACACTGAAAGTTTTTAGAACTGGTCACTTATAAGTCGATGATTAAAAAAAAATAAGTTTGAATTTCGAAAATGGAATTCTTTGCTAATATTATTGTCTATGCATTTAATTCGATTCTCTTTTTTTCCGATTTGGCGGCAAGTTGAAAATAATCTTTAACAAATGAGCATGAATTTAACGCGAGAAAATTTCCGTTCAATGATTTTCTATGACTTTCGATGTCAAATAAGACAACAAGAAAGTAATGATAGACTTTGATTGGCCTTTCACAATGAAGCTCCATCTCGTGCCACTGTTTACAACTGGTTTAATGAGTTTAAACGTGGTCGCACTAATCTCACCGATGATTTGCATGAGGGACGGCCATGTACGGCCATCATTGTTGTGCGACGTATGATAGAGGCCGACAAAAGAGTGACCTATCAGCAGATTCGGACAAGTTTAGGCATTGGTATGAGTCAAGTATACAAAATCATTCATGAACATTTAGGGGCCAGGAAGCTTTGTGCCCGGTGGATACCTCAGGCCCAAAAACTACGTCCTGTTGATTGGTGCCGCGAAATGGTTCAAAGATTTAACGGAGGTGACTCAAATGCTGTGTTTGACATACTAACAGGTGACTAAAGCTGGATTTATTGTTATGATCCTGAAACTAAAAGACAATCTGCTGAATGGGTGTTTGAATTCGAGGAGTTGCCAACTAAAGTGAGGAGAGGTCGCAGCGTGGGAAAGCAGATGGCCGCCTCGTTCTTCGGAAGGACAGGTCATATCGCAACAGTTTGTTAAGAGGATTGAAAAACAGTTACCGCAGAGTGGTACACTAACAACTGTTTGCCACTTGTCTTGGAAAAAGTTCGGGAAAAACGACCTCGCAGTAGGATCCTCCTTCACCACGACAAACGCCTCGCCGCACACCGGCAAGCAAACACTCGAGTATTTGGCGACGTCAGATGTAGAATTACTGGGTCACCCGCTATATAGCCCAGACCTCGCACCCTGCGATTTTTATTTGTTTCCAAAATTAAAAGAAAACATAAATGGAAAACGTTTCACGGACGTCGAAGTAGCAGTGGCTGCGTATTAAAAGGCCGTCGAAGAGACCCCTAAAGAAGAGTGGGCCAAGTGCTTTTCTCAGTGGTTTCATCGAATGCAGCGATGTATTGATGTGAAGAGACACTATTTTGAAAAGATATAATAAAAGTAACAACTTCCTAATTTGTTCAGTTTTTGATTTTCTAAGAACTTTCAGTGTCTCCCTCGTAATAATCTACTTTTCACAATTGTAGGTATCAGAATGTATCTATTTACTAACCTACTACTCATTATCTATATCTAAACTTATATTATAAAGAGGAAAGATTTGTTTGTTTGTAATGAATAGACTCCGAAACTACTGGACCGATTTCAAAAAATCTTTTACCTTTGGAAAGCTACATTTTACCCGAGTAAAACAGGCTATATTATATTTAAAAAAAAATAGGAATCCTTACTAAAATTCCAATATGTAACTCAAGGTGTAAAAAAATTACCTGAAGAATTCCTTACGTCGCGTGCGCTGCGAAAACTATTGATGATACAAAAAAATCATTTACTACAACTTTGCAGAACTCATCAATATCTACAAAAAGTATCGCGACAGCATATGTCTAAATATTATAGTTATGTCACAGTAAGCGGTTTTTTATTCTAAAAATTTAATTTATATGCCGCCGCTTGAAAAGGCTCTTTATTTGTACCTTGGTATTAAACCTTATCAAAATAAATTACTTTATATTCAAGACGGCTTCAATACCTTTTTATAACTTTTTGAATTATGTATTCAATTTGGATATTTCATTCGGAAGATATCACGAGTTTAAAAATGCAAGTAGGGGAGTCAATGTAATAAAATAAAGAGCAAAAATATGAATAAAAAAAATCATTAAAAAAATTCTAACTTCCATTTTACAAAAAAAGTTAAATTATAAATTTTACTTTTTTTTGACCCGACGCAAAAAAGAAGGGTGTATGTGTGTGTACCCGTGCGAAGCCGGGGCCGCTAGTATTTCATAAAAATGCATTTTTTACTTACCGATGAATAGTAAATGGTTGAGCCATAGCGTGGCCACGCGTTTCTTCATTGCTGCATAACTTACGTTCTGCATACTCGTCATAATTTCTAAAAATATATTAATTAAGTAAAGTATCAGCCTATATACTCTCCCACTGCAGGGCTAAAGCCTCCATTACAAAAATGAAGCCATCGCTACTACGATGGGATTAGGGTTGGTGATAAAAAACCCGAGCTAAATGTTCGAAAAATTCGAAACATACTTTCTGCTACCCCCTGCTCGACCCGGGAATCGAACCCAAGACCATGAGATCACGGCCCGGTACTTTATCCACTAGACCAACAGGGCGTTTAAAAAGTAAAATGCGCTATTTTTAGTATGTACTTCACCGTCATCATCATCGTCAGCCCATTTAAGTCCCCACTGCTGGGGCACAGGCCTCCCTCAATCACATGAGAGGTAATTGCCATACTCACTACGCTTGGCAGACGGGTTGGCGAGGGTTTTGATATAAATGCAGAGTTTTCCTTCTCTGGGTGCTGATGATCATGCCAGCAGCTTTACCTTAGTCGACTTTTACGACAAATCATTAAGAAAGAGGGCGGCCTATTCTACTCTGCCGGGGACCACACGGCCAATAGTATGTACTTAGTTACTCATATTAATACATACATCATTTTTCAGTACAGTTCATCCACTGCTGGCCACAGGCCTCCTTCATGCTGGGCCATAAGTAAGTAGATAGGCATTCCGTCATTGCTAGCAGCTCGTATGGTATTTTTATAAATTATCCGATTATTTGACGACCCGTTTGGATTAAAGGTAGCGAGTGCTGCCACTGGTGCAAGGGTTGCGGGCTCGATACCCGACCAGTACAAACATTTGTGTGCATGAATGTGTCTGTTTGGGTATTGATCTGGATGTTTCTATGTATTATAATATTTAATAATTTTCTATTATAATTATACATATATTCACAACAGAAGAGTATTAACAAAGGTGCTTGAGCTACCTATCTCGGAGTCAGATCAATGTATGTGAAATATTTAATAGATATATTTTCTTTGAATTATAGCGGACAAACGAGCAGACGGTTCACCTGATGGTAAGTGATTACCGCCGCCATTCGACATCTGCAACACATATACATTGCCGGTCCAATAGCTTGGACCAATAAAAAGACAGTAACCGAACATGAATCAATGATTTTTAAACTTTCTCTCGGAAACTACAGAACGGATTCGAATGAAGTTATTGCATAGCTCTAAGGGCAACTGAAATATAGGGTATAATTTATTTTGGCGACTAGGTTACCTGATGTACAACCACAACAGCCATGTTTAGTTTATGTGTAACCATGATTCAGTTGGACTGGTTCCCCTGTAAATGGTTGCGCAGGTCAGACGGCAGTCACTTCATTGTAATTATATATATTAGTCCTAGCCGATTTCGGCTACAGCGACCGCTTACGGACTCCCATTACGAGTCAAATGCCTGTTGGACTGCCCTCTCGTGCGCGCGCCAGTGGCTGGCATAGCCTATCTTGGCGTTAAATGTGCGTTTGCACGTCGGGCAGGAGAGGACACGATCACAGTAATTATATGGGATAGCCGCAGGTGGTCTAGCTTTAAGCTCATCCCGTTTGGTTTCCAGATCCTCCTTGCGCTTGTCTTCAAAAGTGTCGATGGTCCGCATTAGGAAAAGTCTCCATGTTTAACTATAAGAACTATGTCAATGGCGCTTTAGCAAACGTTAGATAGATAGATAGATATTCTTTATTGCAAAAATCAAAATACGGTATCATACAACAACAACAGACAATTGATGAGCAATTTATGACGACATTAAACAAAAACAAAAATATAGTAGTGGTCGCACAAATAAAACAAAGGGTGTTAGAAAATTCAGATCGCGTTATGAATAAAAGGTGTTATGAAACACTCACCCTCAGTATTTCCAGCAAACTTGTGCGCAAGCCCAATGATTGGCAGATCGTCCCCTATGCTCGGGAGTTTCGCAGCCAACTCATACAGCCTTCTCCTCCTGAAGCGGTACACCATGATCCACAGCGCCACAGCCCCCGCGGTCAGCCACAGTAACATTCTTGCTATATTTATATAGTCCTTGTCTATTGTTAACTCCGTTCGTCAACCGCGGCGGGTTAGAGCCAAGTGACCATATGGATATGAAAGACATGACTTCACGGTGTTGTTACCACGTGTAGCCTTGAAATAAGCACTTATACAGATACAGGGTGAAATAAAATGTGGGCCAAGGATGAGTGCTCATTTTACTTGAAGAAAGTATCTTTTTTTTTAAAAGGTACATTTGCTTTACAAACAGATTTTCTAGAATCAATCCAAGCACTTTGTTAATCAAACCCATAAAAATTAGAACGGTGCATCCACACCGCAGTCACTTTTGGTGTTGCGGCGGCAATCATTTACCATCAGGTGATCCGTCTGCTCGATTTCCACCCATGTCCTAAAAAATCTTTTGGTTGATTTACGTTTCCGAGTATACTATAAGCAACATCTGACAGCAAAAACTCCGCAAAATTTCAAAAGTATGTACTCAATAAGTACAAGTATCGTATCAAAAGTAATGATTCCAAAATTGCCCCGTTATTTTTTTTTATGCCAATAATTTATTAAAAATGGGGAAGAATTAAAGTATCGATACCTAGGTATTTGTAGAAAGTATCGATATCAAAAGTACTTGGTATGGATACTTTTTGCGGATCTCTAATCGGTGTGTTTCGAAGATGACAGAGACGACATAGCTATAACGAATTCTTCGATATCACATGAGCTATAGCCGTCTTTCTGTGTCAACACTCTTCATAGGTATTTCGTGCCGGTGCCGGCCTTCCGCGCTGATGGATTTAGTATAGTTTTTATTTAATATTTCGACGTAAATGCCTACTTACCTTTATAGATCACGCTTATAGTATTTTTTTTTTAATCCAGGATTATAATAGGCAAGTTATCTGAAACGTTCAGGTTACCTCACGGTAGTTTTGCTTCACTGTCGAGCGCCGGGCTGATAGTAGAAACACGCATAATAAACTTTTGAAATGTGGCGCTCGGATTCGAATTATTAAAGCGCACGTTCTTACATCATCATCATTTTCTTCTTATATCAACAGCTATCATCTTTCTCCAACCAGTATATTTATTCAGTACAAAAGTTATTAGTATTTATACAATCATCATCATCATCATCATCATCAGCAACCCACACTCGTCCACTGCTGGACATAGGTCTCCCCTAATGCACGCCACTACTCCCGATTTTCGGCCACTCTCATCCAGCCCACACCAGCCAGCCTTCGAATGTCATCATCCCATCTTGTCGCAGGCGTCCTACACTACCGAGTCGCGGTCTCCACTCAAGGGCTTTACGGCTCCAACGGCTGTCAGTTCTGCGGCT
Organism: Marasmia exigua; assembly: GCA_019059595.1. Taxonomy (NCBI): domain Eukaryota; kingdom Metazoa; phylum Arthropoda; class Insecta; order Lepidoptera; family Crambidae; genus Marasmia; species Marasmia exigua. The sequence continues at coordinate 6,100,382 of CM032466.1, forward strand.
AATATGACCAGCCCGCTGCCACTTCAGTATGCTAATTCGGTGGGCTATGTCGGTGACTCTGGTTCTCTGTCGGATTACATCATTTCTGATTTATACAATACAAAATATTATTATATTAGATGTTCAAGTTAGTTCAAACGTTGTTAATTTTTGTTATTTAACCCGCAAAAAGAAAATACACTATAAAGGGAGAGTAATAATAGCTTTTAAAGCGTTAGTAACATGTGTACTTAATAATCTTAAGAGTTTTCCTCAATGTCCTATTATATGAAGACAACCTACGAGTACCTACGTGGTAAGACTGTATTAATTTACGTCGGTCTCTCAATATGAACAAGACTGGTCGGAAACCGAGTGAGTGGAGGTGTTGGAGGCCCAATAAGCGGGATAAAGATAAGATAAAGACATTTATTTATGAAAACATGTGTAAGAACATTATTACAGAGAATAATGTGGGTTGGTACAAATTGTGAGTTTCACATGTGTCGCCAATATTTGGCGTGTAAAATTTTAATTAAACAAAGATATTATATTATTGAATTTGAAATGGATTTTAACACAGGTATTATAAATTATTAATAATTAAGAAATGTCAATTAAATTAATTTGTATAACAACCATAGGATTCAGTCAAAATTTTTCATTTAGAAAATTTATACTACAATAGCATTTTTCAGTGAGAATTTGCTCAAGTTTCTTTTTTAAATTTATTATTAAATAAAAATATAGGTATTTTTATTTAACAATTTTCAATCGAAATTTCAATTTTCATTTGAAGAACCAATTATTACAAAAAGTTATTTTTTTTGTAATAATTGGTTCTTCAAATGTCTTTTCTCATAGTAATAGAAAGTGTATAGCGATGGTAGCTCAGTATTTCAGAATGCGCCTTCCATACAGGGGGTCATAGATCGAATCCGAGCTTGCACCTCTGAATTTTTCAAATCCATATGCGTATTTCTACCATTAACTTGGCGGTGAAGAAAACATGGTGAAGAAAACATCGTGAGGAAACCTGCAAGTTTCGGATAAGTCGTTTCTGAAACGTGTTATGAGGTTGGGATAAGGAGCCGAAATGATAACACTCGAGTCTGGATTAGAACTAACTGTATTAACATAATAAATGCGATTATATAGGGAGTTACATATTACGTATGATTTACAACATCACATCCTCACATTTCCCCGCCAGGGAGAAAAAAAATGTGAATTGCCAGAATTAACATTTTTTTTGTTTTACATGATATCAGAATATATATTTTTTTAAATAAATGTACGTTTACAATGACACTATTATTATAAAGTTATATTGAATATTATCAATTACATAGTTAAACAAATGTAGTAGGTAGGTACTTATATAAAATTAACTATGGTATAATTTAGTTCTATTTTTGTGTACTAAATACAATTTTCCGTCTTTAATAATTTCAACATTTGGAGATAAATCTCTGATTACTGTATAAGGGCCTGAGTATACATTATCTATTTTGTTATTATTTTCACTTTTCAATAAAATCAAATCATTAGGCTTATATACTAGAGTTCTAACATTTTTATCATAGTTAATTTTTCTTTTCATTTTACTACTAAGCAAGTTGTCTCGAGCCTCTTTTTGAGAAGTTTGAATTCGATATTTCAATTCATTCGGATAATTATCGTGATTATACAAAGGTTCTACGCAATCACCTGTTAGATTACTGGGAAGAACGCATTTTCTGCCAAAAACGAGTTCGAATGGAGTAAATTTATGTTCGGAATGTACGGAAGTATTGAATGAAAAGCACCAAAATGGTAACCAGGAGCTCCATACCTCTGGGTGGTTATCAGTTTGGATCCTGAGAAAACTATTAAGATTTTTATGTGAGTTTTCTAATGCCCCAATACTTTCGTGATGATATGCTGTGGAATGTAATTGTTTAATATGCAATAAAGTACAGATTTCCTTAAAAACTGATGACATAAATTCCTTACCTTGATCCGAAGCTATTTCTCTCGGAATTCCGTATCTTAATATAAAATTACTTACCAGTGCTCGTGCGACTTCGTCAGTTCTTTTCGAAACTAAAGGATAGGCTTCGACGTACTTGCTTAATTCGCATTGTAGCGTTAGAACGTATCGGTAATTATTTTGATCTTCATCTAAAGGTCCTACTAAGTCAAGATATATTTTTTCAAAAGCCCAACTTGCCGTCGTAGTGACTGCCATTGGCTCCCTTATCGGAAGCGAGTGCTTTTGCGTTTGACATTTATGACATCGTCGTACAAAAGACTTTATGTCATTTTCCATAGAAGGCCAATAAAAATATTTCTTAATATTATTATACATTCGTCTCATACCCGCGTGGCCACTAGTGGGTAAAAGATGAAAATCATTAAGAATTATTCTTATTTCGTCCTTATCATAAACTCTTACAACATCGTGTAAAATACAGATACGTGGACCGGTCCATTCACTTTTATTACTTAATTCTTGTAATAACTCTTCAATAAAACTTTTATTCTTTTCACATTTAATTATATATAATTCATTAATATTCAACATATTACAAAATTCTTCTAACTCTTTCAAAAATTCAGCTCGTGATCTTTTTGATGAAGAGTTTAAATACTTTATGAAAATACTGTGCTTACTCGGCACGTAACAAAGTGTATTACTTTCTCTAAGAATAATATTTCTCCTTTTATATTTTAACAATAAATCTTTATCTAGTAAAAATTTTAACTCTACCGAATCTTTAGGTTTAATATGAGATTCCACAACTTTTAGTTGATCAGACCAATCGTTAGTGCTAACCATATTATCCGAAAGATTGGAGGTTTTTAAGTCATTTAACCGTTTGCTTTGCGCCCTAGTTAATACGTTAATGTTTTCATACATTTCCTTTAATTCGGTACTCCTAATAGATATTCTAGACAACGCATCTGCTACTGTATTTTCAGAACCTTTTACGTACTCTACAGTAAAATTATACTCTTCTATTTGAAGCCTGAATTTTAACAGTCTACTTGAAGGGTCTTTTAAATTATAAAGATAAATTAAGGGTCTATGATCAGTTCTTATTATAAAATGTTTGCCGTATAAATAGGGTCTATAATACTTTATTGCCCAAACGATTGCGAGCATTTCCTTTTCAATCGTTGGGTAATTTCTCTCGGCTTTATTCAAAGTTCGACTAGTGTATGACACTGGTCTGCCGTCCTTATTACATAAGACCGCACCTAATGCATAGTTTGATGCATCTGTATATAGTACAAACTGATTTTTCTCAGAGAAATCCGGATACTGCAATACCGGGGCTGATATTATACTATCTTTTAATAACTCGAATGACTGTTCACATTTATCTGACCACACAAATGGCACATTTTTTCTACATAAATAATTTAAATCATAAGCTTTTTGAGCAAAGTTTGGAACAAATTTTCTGTAGTAGTTAACAAAAGCTATAAATCGTTTTAATTCATCAATATTTTTTGGACATGGATAATCTTTAACTGTTTTTACCTTTTCTGGGTCAGGAAGGACACCATCCTTAGATACAACATGCCCTAGATACATTAACTCTTTTTTCAAAAAAATACATTTTAAAGGATTAAGTTTTAAATTTACTTTCCTTAGTCTTTTAAACACATCTTGAAGATTTTTATTATGGAAATCTAAAGTTCTACCAAAAACTATCAAGTCATCTAAGTAAATGAGACATTTCTCGTAATTTAACCCAGCCATAGCCATGGTCATCATACGAGAAAATGACCCAGGACTTGTTTTAAGCCCCATAGGCATTCTAGTCATCTGGTATTGCCCTGAGCAAAATGCAGTGTATTTTCTTGATTCTTTGTCAAGTAATACGTTGTAGTATCCTTGATAAAGATCTAAATGGCTGAAATATACACATCCCCCTAACGAGTCTAGAATTTCCGTTATATTTGGTAGTGGAAATTTATCGTTTTCAATGCAATTATTTAATTTTCTATAGTCCACTACAATTCTCCACCTTTTATTACCATTGGAATCTACCTTTTTCGGAATCAATAATAAAGGACTCGACCACTCGCTGTTACAAGGCTCTATGACACCTTCTTTACGCATTTTATTTATTTCATTTTCCAATAAACCCTTTTGTGCATGAGGTAGTCGATAAGGTTTCACAAATACCGGACTAACGTTAGGCTTTAGTTTAATCGAGTGTGTATAAATATCCGTAGTCGTTAACTTATCCCCCTCTACATAAAATACATCGTTATATTTTGCACACAAGTTTACTATAGTATCTCTCTCCTCCTCGGTTAAATGATTTGTTTGTAACTGTGATAATAATATTTTAATCCTATCTACATCCCTTTCAGTTTTTTGAAAACAACAAATATTATAATCTGACAGTTCATGTGTATCAACATTGAAATTAGTTAAAGTTAATGCTTGATCCGTAGTATTTAATATCTTGACTGGTATCAAACCATTAACAGGTTTTACTATACAGCTCGCTACAAAAACTCCTGGTGCCAATTCAGAAGTACATATTACTGATTCTTGTTTCCTATCTGTTTCTAAAAAGTGTATGGACTCACATCTAGGAGCCAACATTATTTTATTTTCGCTTGTATGTAAGTCTAAAGTAATGATTTTACTTTCGACCTTAAACGTTATATTTTGGTTTTGAAAACTAATTACTGCTTGATATTTGTTTAGAAAGTCTTTTCCAATTATTCCAGAAGCGCGACACGGTAGCTTCTCAAAAACATAAAACTTGTGTGTAAAATAGTTACCACGTATGTATAAATCTAGATAAACATATCCTATGACTTCAACTTTACCACCTATTCCTTTTATGACTACATTCTCTTTATGGATAGGAATGTTCTGATGCAATAGTTGTTCTAATTTGACAACAGAAATCGATGCTCCGGTATCAACGAGCCATGGACATAATTGGTCATGCAAAGATAAATAGATGTTACAATTACTGTCACTAGCCAAAACTGTCGCATTAGTCACGAAAAAAATTCAACTCATTGTCGCTAGGTGCCTTTTCTGGCTCTGTAACCATATGAATCTGATTACTGCCCATCCTTCGGTTTCCTAGATATCTATAATTATTATGAGTATACCTACTTGAACTTGCACCTTGAAAACCTGCACGAGCCCAGCCTCTGCCTCGAGCTGGCTTCTGCGGGTAAACTGGTCCTCGCGCGTAGCCGCTGCTGCTCTGCCCGCGCCGCGAGAATGCTCCTCCGCCATTACCTCTTTGTCTGAAGAATGTGCCTCGCTGCCGCCTGGAATTGTTGTTATGATAATAATGAGTACGGTTCATATTCATGACCTCTCCTGTCAAAGTTGATGATGATGAGACCTCTTCATCAATTGCCGCTTGTACAGCGTCCTTTAAAAATTCAAAATTTCTCGCTGCAATAATGGTGCTGAGTCTACGATTTCTTAAGCCGTCCGAAAATCGCTTAATAGCAAGTTTCTCATTTAGAGGCTTAAGTACTTTAAAACTGTTTGAATCGTTGTCAGCCTGAGAAATCGTAAGATCAGTCATTAATTCCGAAATTTCATCACCAAACTCCTTAATACTCATATTATTTTGTTTCACGTTTTGTAATTTTATCTGAAGCGCGGTTGAACCTTTTTGAGGCAACAAGTGTTTGCGCATATCCTGTAATAAATCGGTCAACGAAGAATAACTAGTATTCAACCTTAATTTTGCAGACGGAGACATCCTGCTTTTCAGTACAAAATTAATTAATTTTTCCTTACATTCTTTCTTGTCCAGCAAACTGTCATAATAATCAATATTATCAATAACTTGTTTGATATTATTCACATCATTTGTCATCATATTTGGAATAAGGCTTAATGCCACCTTTAAATCAAAACAACTCATCGTGACAGAAATAGACGTGTCACTTATTTCAAAACTTTCAACAGTACACAATTGATTAATTTGCTGATATAGCAATTCAATATCACTACAAGTTTGTTTATACAATAATATATCTTTTTCCTTAATCTTACTACTCGCTATTTCACTATTTATATATTCGTATGTATGCAAAAATTCCTTATAAATGCCATTAGCTTCAAGTATTATTTTACCACCGATATCTTTCTGTCTTCGTTTAGCCCCTATTTTAACTAAGTACGTTCTAATTTCCTTTAATTGCTCTAAAACATGGGCTAATATATCTGCCATAATACAATAAAGACATAATTTTATTTCAAATTGCTATGATTTATAGGAATGTTTGCAATTATGCACATAAACAAGTGTTAAGTAAAGTGAGGCATCATAAACATGGAATAATAAAGACAATAATAACTAATAGAAAACTTATTCTATTAATAAAGTTCCTATAACATATCTTTAAACAGTTAAAGAAGGTACTCACTTTTTAACATTTTCACTCGCGTTTACACATGACGGACGTCACTTACTCACTTCACACCATTTCCGTTTTTCCCGTTGCTCTCTCGTAGGTCATCGATGGAGCCGCTAGTGCCCGCCGGGGAAAAGATCTCCTAAGTGCGTTTCTCATTAATTCTTGCCGCATCCACCACTTATGACATCTTTTGTATAGTATAAACCCATATACTATAAACGCCAACAACAGTGGGTTTCGACTGTGGTTTTCCCATTATTTACCGAAAAAATGTTCTTCAAACTGAATGGAATTAAACTTAAACACTTCGTAACAGTACGTGTTGTATGATAATAGTCTAATTTTACAGTGTCAAAGTCCATCACGAAACGCATCGTGACTAAATTGTTTTTTGCTCGCGCGCCTTATACGGAAAACGGTCGGCGCCGGCCCGCCGTTACGCGACACCTCACTGGCCGGGTCGCCATATGAGGTTGGGATAAGGAGCCGAAATGATAACACTCGAGTCTGGATTAGAACTAACTGTATTAACATAATAAATGCGATTATATAGGGAGTTACATATTACGTATGATTTACAACATCACATCCTCACAGTGTAACCATGATTCAGTTGGACTGGTTGCCCTGTAAAAGGTTGCGCAGGTCAGACGGCAGTCATCATCGTCAGCCCATTAAGTCCCCACTGCTGGGGCACGGGCCTCCCTCAATCACATGAGGGGTAATTGCCATGATGATGATCATGCCAGCAGCTTTACCTTAGTCGCCTTTTACGACACCTCGGTAAGAGTGAGGGTGGCCTATTCTTCTCTGCCGGGCACCACACGGTCAACCAGACGGCAGTCACTTCATTGTAATTACCAGACTTGCCAAACCCTGAATCATGGTCTAAGCATACCCCAGGCCCGGAAAGGCCAGGGAATCACATGCAAAGATAAGAAGTGACAGAAAGAGGAGAAGTGATGATTATAAATGTAAGTGGGTGGAGGAACAGAGGACGGCCCAAAAAGAGATGGATGGATTGTGTGAAGAATGACATCATGGGAAAAAGGGTGGATGATTCGATGACGAATGACAAGGATGTATGGAAAAGGAAGACATACTAACTGACTAGACGTGTGTAACTCTTTACTGAAACGACTCACTGATCCGACTCAGCCAAATGATACGCTGTTACGAATTTCTAATGTTCGCTCCGAATGTATCGTTCAACTCAAAAGGATCATCTCGCTCAATGATAAGGATGAGCCGAATGATCCGAGTGAGCCGAATATCCAAATGAGCTGAATGATCTGGTGAAATCAGAGCAAAAGAGTAAGCCGTGGGCTGCTCGGGGTGAATCGGTAACAGTCTTTCCATGTATTACGTGGGAGAAAGACATAGTTATATGACATGGCACAGCAGGAGTGGATTGATAATTCATTCGTAACAAATCAATTAATCACGGATCTATCTGAGAGTTGATGTTCCAAATGATACAAGTGAAGCGTTTCACTGTTCCGCATCTCTGCACTGATCCAGATGCAAATGTTCCAATCTTTTGAAAGAAACGTTTTTGCCAGGTCTAGCGCTGACCCCAGATAACCTGGGAAAAGGGTAATAAAATAAAATGATGAGGAGTGACAGAAAGTGCACTAAGACGTACCTGCCCTTACGTACCTGTTATCTGGGGCCACGGCAGAGCCCCCGCCAAGTCGCGCCAAAAAAAGCGGCACGGCCGTACCATTTTCTCGAATAAATTCAGGCTATTTTCGACCTCCTATAATTTCGTTGTGGATAAAACAAGAAGCCTGAATTTTCAGTAACTTATCAGGCATTGTATAAACACGGTATATATTTCAGTCAATGTGAACCAGTAGTTTAAGAATGACCACTTGTTAAAATTTCTGAATTCTGTCAGTCACTGACTGACTGACTCACCGATCATCATAAGTCCAAGGCACTTCTAGCAGACATAGAAGATTCTACAAATATAATTTAGGGTCTGGATCATGGGAAAACTTTTCTTTTTTTGTAATTTCGGTCCAGTTTTCTAAGAACACCAACTGCATGAATAACTTTGTAATCTCATATAAATGTATAGGATTACAAGGTTACGTTTGCAGTTGAAGGTGAAGGTACCGGTAAGAAAAAAAGTTGGTAGTTGGACTAGAAAAAGAAATGATATCCCTGGTTGTGGGACACAACGCAGGGGCGTCCCCCACACGCAGGTGAGGGCAAGCGGTCCCCCGTGAGCGAGGCGCACCTCAGTGGGCGCGAAGTGCGACGTCAAAGTGTCTCACTCGCAATAGCGAGACACGTGAGCAGACAAGCCACAAAACTTCCCTACCCATGTGCTGGTGTAGACTGCTAGCGAAACCGCGCACGCACTCCCAGGCCAGCGTAACGAAACGAGCTAACAGACTTCCCTAACTCACGCAACCAGGTTCCACCAAAAACCAGCGCTGCTGCGGCATCGCAGATAAAGCTGTAGCAGCAAATACTGACGTTGGGATTCTGATTGATCACACACAATCGCACCTGTCCTGGACATCATACCCGTAAGTTCCCTATGCGTTTACTACGCATAGGGAACTTACGGGTATGATGTCCAGGACTCGATGCAAAACTTATTTCACAGTCACAGCACAAAATGTTTGGATATCACAAGTCGGGAGCGAGGTTGCGTGCACGTTGATCGGATGGTAGCGAGAGAGCGTGTGTGGTGCGGGAGGGGTGCGGAAGGATACGGAAACAGGAAAGGATGCGTTCTAAACGTTCATTCTCTAAGAGCCGATTCTGTCACCGCGTTCACTACATTTAAATTTTGGCGCTAACAACACCTCTTCTTGTGTATCTGCTACATATCTTCCTTGTATGCATGTCGTGTCATCTGTGCCTATTGTCATCTATTGTATCGTACTTATAATACTGTATACTTATTCTATGTTCTATCATATTGCTCTCTGCGCTGTGAATTTTGTGATGGTCAAAAAATTGTATTTCTTTCTATGATTTTTGTGTCGTGCGTGCCAGCGATTTTCGTTTGAAAGTGGTTGTTATTATTCTATATGCGCATGAATATTTTATAAGTGCAATAAAATAGCAAGTGACCTTGCACTTTTGCTGTGCGTGCTCGCTTCCTGCAAAACTATTTGCGCTGATTATTATTCTGCTTTAAACTTAACCCCATATAAAGGTTACTTTCAAGTAGATAGTTAAAGGTTAGTTGGTGAATATTTAAGAAAGTAGGTTTGTACACGCTATGGAATATCATGTTTACAATTTTATTGGGGGTCACAAAGATAGTTTATGCTAATTGAAATATTTAAACATATCGAACTAAAACAATAAATTACTTATAATATCTTACACTTCTTTCACGAAATGTGGTAGACTGTATTTCTTTCAAAGATCTTCCTTTGATATTTTGATTTCCATGGCAGTAGAGTGTATTTCTTTTTAAAGGTTGGCAGCGCACTTGTCACTCCTCTGGTGTTGCAAGTGTCCATGGGTGGCGGTAATCGCTAACCATCAGGTGATCCGTTTGCTCATCTGCCCCCTGTCTAAAAAAAACAGGATGGAAGGATTCATACGAAAGCTCACTAAAATATGCATGTTTTTACATAGAGTGATTTTATCTGAATTTGTTAGTTTATTACCCGACTATTATATATGTACATTTCGTAACAGGTAAAACGTAACAAATAAAATCATACGACACATCGATTTATGTGTCGAGCAATTATAGCAGTTATTCATATTGAATTAATATTCGTAGGGTCAATGATAAGGCCCTGCAAACTAGATAGTGTCCTATTTACCAGATATATAAGAACCGGTAGGTATCAACATGATCTAAAGATTAGTTAGTCATTGGTGATAAAAGATCTGCCTTATTATTTACAAAACAGTTCAATACAAGTGTTAATAGGCATGTTAAGCTGTTAATTATGGTGTTTCTTAGAGTTATTGGTGTTGGGGTACACGTCGCCGCCATCTGGTTAAATTAGACATTCAAGGGGACGCCTAGGGCGATAGTTAATCAGCTTAGCTTAGCTAACTATCTTTCAATACGCTAAGCTCACTTGAAATTACTGATCAAGAATCAGTCAAGTGATTCAAATTTAGATCCGCCTTTCTCTACTGTAGCGTTAGTAATCATCTAACCAAATATGGCGCCATCAGTGAAACAGCTGTTATGTTATGGTTCTATTATCTCGTTTCTGTGTGCAATTATAAGTAAAATTGAAGTGTACCTAATATAGTCAAAATAGTCTATAAGCATGGAAGTGCCAAATAAGTGTACGTCGTTTGCAAGTTTTTACGAAAAGTTTGAGTCGAGTGATTTTAGTTTAACCCTTTATTTGGCAAACGTTTGCAAGTTACATGATATAGTTAATACTCATTTTGTTTACTAATTGGGTCTTAAAGACACTATGAAAAAAAACATACATAATACATACTACATAAACCTATCATATACAGAAATATATAGTGTCAAGTATACTTAGCAAAGTTAGATGGGTAGTAATTTTGTTACGGAAATTATGTCAAGAATAATTAACAATATGAAAAAAGAGTAGAGAAGCAAACTTTATTATTCATATAATAAGTACAGCAGACCAAAATTTTTCTTCACAAATAAAGTATATAATTAGTTATAAACCAGATGCAAAGAAATTTATGATATTATTACTTGTTGTGAAAATTATAAAAGCAGTATTTCGTTAGGTTAGGTAGGTAACTCCATCATTCGATTCGGGGCCACTGAAGTCTAATCGAGGATTGCATTTTACTAGTGCTAGGATCTTACTAGATTGCGTATTCTGAAAATAAAAACAGTATCATACAAGTGCAACCCCAAACCAAGCAAATCTAAAGAATTTTATGTTAGTGGTTTTAAAAATTCAAAGAGAAGCGGAAAGTGTCCTTGCCGATTTTATGTTATGATATTTTATGGTTCAAAGTAATGTAATATAAAGTTTTGTTCAACAACTATATACCTACCTAATCTCAGTCCGAGCCAAGTTACGTGCTAGTTTACTAAAACAGTTCATACTATTATATTTTTTCTAACCTCCATTTTTTCGCTTGGAATTCTTGAAAAGGTATAGTTGCTGTATTAAATTTTGTTTTTTTACAACATTTTTAACTAAAGCAATAAGTAGGTATTAGTCGATGTAACAACGAAAGAAAAGGTGCATAAAACAGGTATTGGTATTTACTATTATTATGCCAAAAGGCATGTTGCACACCAATGATTGTAGGTACCTAACGGGGATCGAACCCGCAACCTCTTAGTTTTATAGATTCGGGCGCAGACCACTTTCACCAAACCGATCATCTAAGGATTTTTATCGTCACTTTTTTCCTACCTAACCGCTGTTCTTCGCCGGCCTCCGCCAGCATCGGCTCGTTGTTTTCTATGGAAATCCGTTCCGCTTCGCTTGTCCTGTTTCCATTGAAGCGGAGCGGATATTTCGAGCGTAGTGATTGTTCAATTCATGCACCGCTCCGCTCCGCCCCGCTCCGTTTCAGTGGAAAAAGAAGTTTGCTCGTTGAAAAGCGGGGTTTCAATTCAATCCTATTAGTGAATTTCACTCCGCCCCGCTTCAGTGGAAACGCGAAGCGAAGAACAGTTTCGCTCTCCGCCCCGCTCCTCTCCGCTCTGCTCCTCTCCGCTCCGCTCCTCTCCTCTCTCTCCTCTCCGCCCCTCTCTGCTCCGCTCCAGTGGAAACACTCACCACTTTTCGCCGCTGTTCTCCGCTCCGCTCCGCCCCGCTCCGCTTCAGTGGAAACGCAGCCTAATACCACGTCCTAACTGATCAACCTAGTCAAATCTGTTTTATGTCCTGAACTAATTCTCAAATGTAAGTCTCAAACATAGACTTAGTTAATTGAATAAAAAAATACAGATTTGGATAACTTGTTTTGTGACATATTATGTAGGTACAAAACAAAGTTAAACAATAAAAAGCTTGCAAAAAATAAAACCGCAAAGTGACTTTGTACAGCGGGCTTAACTCAAATTTTGTCTGTCAAAATCAGAGCATACGATTTTCTTAAGCATTCTTTATACAATAACCAATGATAATAACGGCATACTCAATACGTAAGCAAATGACTTAGTTGAAAATACTTAACATAAGATTTACCTTCCCAATACTTACACAAGTATGCAGTTTTAAGTAATAATAATAATAATTCTCACAACATCTCATACGTTAACCTGATTCCGTACTAAGTAGCTTAAGCACTTGTGTTACAGATATCAGACAACAGATGAACACAAATATATACTTAAATACACATACTACACCCAGACACTGAACAAACACAAGTGTTCATCGCAGTAAAAAAGCATGTAATTAAAATTACTAGAACATTCAATGAATAATATTATTGAACAGATTATCATTTAATTCAGTAAAAAGCAATAAAATAATATTTTACCTTTCCTGTCCGGAAGGCCGAACGTCGCGAAGCCATTTTGGGATCACTACTGTCAAAATCAAAATCAACAAACAAGCGAGTCACCTGATGGAAAGTAATCAACGCCGCCTATGAACATCCGCGAAATCAGAGATATCGCTAATGTATGTAGGTAATGTTTGCACTTGAAAAAGCGGCCACTTTTGGCGTGAATAAATTTTTTTAGTACAAAAACCGACCCAACATTTGGGCATGAATATTAAATAGATAGTATAAGTGTTTGCTGAGAGACTGAAGCCCTGTAATTATTTAAAATATATTTGTTTTGGTAGCTAACAACTAAAATGTGCCCTACCCGTCGCCTTAAGGTGACGGGTAGGGCACACTAGCGACGCCAATCGATTTTGATTCTTAGCTATTAGACCGGATCTATTTTAAACGATTTCGGGATTATAACCTCTCGGCAAACACTTATACTATTTATTAAACAACCATGCAAAATGTATTCCTGAAATTGTTTAAAATAGACCCAGTTCACTAGCTAAAAATCCCCTACTCGTCGCCTTAAACAACTCAACTCAACTCTTCTTCCCTGTTGGTCTAGTGGTTTAAGTACCGGGCCGTAATCTCGGTTCTGGATTAAATTCCCGGGTCGAGCAAAGGTATGTTTCTATTTTTTTGAGCATTGATTGGGTTTGTGATCACCAATCTGCATTAAGCAAACGTGGTGAATAAGCCTAATCCCATCATAGTAGCGATGACTTCATTTCTATGATGGAGACCTTTGCCCTGCAGTGGGACAGTATATAAGATACTTTACTTTACTCTTTTAGCAATAGCTAAATACTAGAAGCAGAGTCCACCTTATCCTAAATCGCGATCTAAAGTTATAATTGTACTAAATTTCATGTCATCCCGTTCCAACACGCAATATCAAAAGGGGCTGGCACGACTTTTGTTCCGGGACTATTTTTAGTTCGCGATTTGTAATAATGAGGAGTGAGTCTTACAACAGCATTAAACGTAACTACCTACATAAATTGATCAATTTCTATTACCTCTATAAAATGCAGTTACATAGAATACAATTATATCGCTTTTCAACTTTTTCTCGATAATCAGTGATAAAAATACGACTCGAGAAAAAAATTATACATCCGTGGACGGCAACGAACTAATATCCTATGAGCATTAACGAGATAAAAAATATTATGAGAAAACGTTTAACAATTATTGTGCTAGTCTCTTTATAAATAGACGCTTCCAATCATTTTCCCTTTTGACATTCAGGCAGTTGAGTGGGATAGTTGTCACCTTAAGGTTTATTTATTTTTTAAATTTTCGTATAATATTTTTCATAAAGTTGTTGTTTTACATTTTTTTAGACTAGAAATTTAGTAAGTGTGTAGATGTGGCCGAGGGTGGATCATGTCTGTCTAGTAACAGCCTATACTCTCTTTTCTTGACCGACCATATCATAGTGTTTAGTTAGGGAACACTTCAGCCGGAAGATAGTTCCATTCCTTAGATGTACCGTACTATCGAACTTGTATTACAAGATTTTCGCTCGCAAAGTGTATGGTGCAATTATTTGCGGTTGTGTGTGGTTTAGGCTCAAACATTGATATACTTCATGTTAGACAGTCTTCACAAACAATCCATCGTTTAAAAATTTCTGTGAAAAGAACGATAATATTAAAAAAATGCGTGGCTCACGGTACAACTAGTGCTGGTAGCAGTGGGTACAGCACCTTTAGGGGAAAGTATCCCTTTAGTAGGGGCTTAAGATGGTTTTTTTCCTAGTATCAAGTCACATTTTCTTTCAAAATTACTGAGAAAAAAGTAATAAAATTATCCTTTTATTAAAAATAGAATTAAAAAATAACCTTTTTATTGCAAACCATAATTCATTTCCTTGGCCTTTTATACGCAAAAATACGGTTGTTCTCTATATCTGTGCAAAATTTTAATTCCTATCTAAATTATGAGTGAATTTTAATTAAAAGGTTTTGTATTTTTCTCGAACCATGTCCAGGTGGTTTTTTCTTATGACGTGACGGCAGAGATGGGATGCTCAATTCCCGTATACTTCATAGGATTCTGGCGGTAGTAGGACTAAAACACTCCGCGTGGGATGATGCAATTCAAAGATTTTAAACTAGTTTCTAGTTGTTTTAGTGAACAAATTTGGTGTTTATTTGTGCAGTGAAGTGCAGCGAAGTGATCCTAGTAATAAAAACAAATCGCTGAATTGTATAGTTTTTAACACTGCTATTGTGTGTCGAGTGAGTTGACACATGATGACTTACTTGAACCTAATAGTCTCAAAAAAAAAATGTTTAGAGTGGTATCGGCAGAATCCGTAGGTCGATAAAACGCAAAACACCGGCGTTATATAGTGTGACTGTGACTTTGACTGACTTCGACAGTTGACTACCCACTTATTCTCAATAAGTTATTTCAAATAGGCAAGATATCTTCGGGTAGAGCGAGTTTAACTAAATGTATCGTGTTTATTTTCAGCGGTGAAATTGGCTCGTGAATCTTGTGATACGTTTAAGGAGTAAGTGATGATGTGGGCGTGGTTTCTGATGTGCACGGCAGTGCTGTGGCTAGTTCTGTACCGGTTCAAGAAAAGGAGGATGATTCAACTGGCTTCTAAGTTGCCGAAACTCAGCGGTGAAATCCCCTTTTTGGGGATTGCACATACGCTGGGTGGGAATTCCGAGGGTAAGTATAACCATATTTTTAACTAATATAGGAAATGTAATTTTAAAGACAAAAGATTTGCAACGATTTAGTTACAACGTGCTCCTTTTGATATCCCATAATTTTAAAGGTAGATCATATTTTTTTACATTATGGCGGACTAACAAGCAACTACGTGATGATAAGTAATTACCGTCGCCCATGGACATCGGCGTCACACATAATACATATATGAATCATTTTCTATAAAAAATATGATAAGAGAAAATCGCACTTTCATATCCAAATCATATGTTGGTTATATTGACTGCTTCGGTAGTGTAGTGGTTAGTGGGTCGCATTATAAAGCGAAGGCTGCGCGAGAGATCTCGGGTTCGATCCCCGGGTGGGGTCAGAAATTTGTACCTAAGTTTTCATTAAGAAATACTTAGTGTCAGCCCGGAGTCTGGAAGTTGGCAGTCTTGTGCCCTCATCGCTCGACTAAGCACGTTAAGCCGTTGGTCCTGCGCCCAATCCCTCTCCGGTCGTGTCACGCGATGGTGTCCCATCGGAATATGAGGGTAAGGGAATAGAGAGTGCACTTGTGTTTGCGCACACACTTAAGCACTATAATATATATATATACTGCGTACGTGGCTGATTGTTGAGATTGGCCGCCGTAGTCGTAATCAGTTGGAGGATTTGTTATATGTTGGTAGTCTTTCTCCTCATCTTACCGTATAATTCTCTAGTTGCATCCAAAGCTTATAATTATAATAATAATTCTCACAAAATCTCATATGTTGACCTGATTCCGTACTAAGTAGCTTAAGCACTTGTGTTACAGATATCAGACAACAGAGGAACACAAATATATACTTAAATACATATATTACACCCAGACACTGAACAAACACAAGTGTTCATCGCACGAATGTTTGTCCAGGATGGGGATCGAACCCACGACCTTTGGCGTAAGAGGCAGACAACAAATGAATATTATGATGTGTTATGACGTCTAGTATAAATGGCCCTCACTCAGCTTATGTCACAGCCCAGACAAAGGCCATGACGCTGGTTTTCAGTGAGACCAGCTGAATGAGTGCCACGGACGCTTGTCTAGTGTATTTTGTGTACCTAACTTTCGTAGTTAGGTACACAAAATACACTAGGTACATAGATTTGAAATATCTAGAGTTGCATGCTCGGATTCGAAGTATGAAAGGCGCGTTCTGAACCACTGAGCTACCATCGTTCTGTTTGTTATGTAGATGGTAGTGTCATAGACTAACTAAATAGGTTGGCACAGCGACCCATAGTGAGTCTTGGCCTCCGATAATAAGAGCCTCCATCTCGGTCAGTCTTGCGCCACTTCCTGCCAGTCATCCACCAAGAGTCCGCGCAAATCCTTATAGACCTTATCTTTCCAACGGTATCTTTGATGGCCGATTGGCCTTCGCCCATTAGGACGTCCCAGGTACGCTCTTTTTACTGCACATTCTTCTCTCTTTTTTCGAGGTGGCCGAGCCAGCGAAGTTATATACTCATCATCATCATCAGCCTATAGCAGTCCACTGCTGGACGTAGGCCTCTCCAATTGTTCGTCACCGTGATCTATCCATGGCTTCTCGCATCCAGCTCTTGCCAGCCATCCTGCGCAGATCGTCCCCCCACCTAGCCAGAGGGCGCCCTACATTACGTGTGCCAAGACGCGGTCTCCACTCTAGAACTCGTTTACCCCATCGGTTGTCGGTTCTGCGGCTAATATCGCCAGCCCACTGCCACTTAAGCTTGCTAATCCGGTGAACAATGTCGATGACTTTGGTTCTCTGCCGGATCACCTCATTTCGGATTCGATCTCGGAGAGAGACGCCGAGCATTGCTCGTTCCATAGACCGCTGGGCGATAATTATAATAGAAAAAAAATAGAAAACGTGCCAATTCCACCAGTGACGATTGAATTAGTACTAGTGATCACTGGTGGCCAGACCTTATCCCAAAGAATATTTCGAAATAAAATTTATAAGTCAAATTAAGAAAATCATCCAGCTACAAATACCATACATTTTCAGCAATCATGGAGCAGATGAAAAATTTCTCATATGAAGCTATGAAACACGATGGCCTGGTGAGAGGCTGGTGCGGCCCTTTTCTCTTCTTAGGTAAATATATCTCTTTGATCTAGGGAGAGCTGCGCTTCGGCATGAATGGGCCAGCTCGACCGGAGCACGGCCTCACAGAAAACCAGCGTGAGTCAGCACTGTGCTGTGTTTCTCTGCGTGAGTGAGGGTATCGAAGGCCCAATCCGGGAGATAGGGGCTTTAAAGGTTGGCAGCGCCCTTGTGATTCTACTGGCGTCGTGGGTGTCCATGGGCGGCGGCAATCGCTTACCGTGATCCGTCTGCTCGTCTGCCACCAATGACATAAAAAAAATGTGGGTATTCCCAATTTTAAGAAACTATACGGATCGTGAAGGTTTTTTCACGGGCGTCATTATAGCATTTAATTCCCAGTTGCGTCCAAATCTGTCACTCTGGAGCCCGGGGTACGCTTGGACCATGATTCAGGATTTGGGGAGTATAGTAATTACAATGAAGCGACTGCCGTCTGACCTTCGCAACCCTTTTACAGGGGAACCAGATTAGTTTGTCTGGTATATATCATGGTGACATGTTCCGCATCACTTTGGGACCAATTTTGTGATCCGTAGTTACCTTTTGGTTAAATTAAGTGTCTATCCAATAGTCAAAGTGACAGCGTCAAAGTGACAGCGTCAAAGTGACAGCGTCAAAGTGACGTAATTCCTTGTAATATAACTATTGGTTAAGCTTACTAATGTTCAAAAGACACATTTTGGTGATATTTGACCATTGGTTACTTTTTTAAACGATTAGTTCAGTTTAACTACAGATCAAAAAATCGGCTCTACTCGTGGGTAAGTAGGTCAATTATCTATGCACCACTTATAAAACAATACGGAACGTAAAGGTTTCCTTGCAGTGTTTATGCACATATGTTCATAATGCGGACAGCTAAGGAATGGAACTCCTTTCCAAAGTCTGTTTTTCCGGACCATCTGAACGGAGTGAACAGGCATCTTGTAGGCAAACGCGTTACATCTTAGGCCTCATCGTCATTTTCCATCAGGTGAGATTGTGGTCAAGCGTTAGCCTATAAGTTCTTAAAAAAATGTAGATTTGAAAAGTCTAGAGGTGTATGCTTGGATTTGAACCTACAACCTGCCGTTAAGAAGGTACACTTTTTTACCAACTGAGCAATCGCTCCCAAATGCCGAAGACGTAAAAAAATAAAGTTTAAAAACTAAAACCCGACTACCAAAAAAAACGATCTAAAAAGTACGAAACAAGAAAATTGTCACTGCTGAAATGATTATGCCGTATCGCCGTGGTCGTATGCCACATTGATTTTATTTTATTATTTTAATGAATCTGTTTTGTTACAGTAGGTGGCATACGACCACGGCGATACGGCATAATCATTTCAGCAGAGACAATTTTCTTGTTTCGTACTTTTTAGATCGTGTTTTTTTGGTTTTAGTTTTTAAACTTTTATTTTTATTTAACATATTTTATTACATATTTGAAATGTGCTAAAAAAGTTCTTTCATATGATACCCCACACGGTACCGTCAAGCAAAATTTTTTTTTTAGTTCCTTACTCTAAGTCCCCTAGAGGGCGCTGTAATCAATTTAAGGTGACGTCATGTTGCCCATAACCAGATGACAACTAAGACGCTTCTAACGACACCTCATTTGTTCAAATATGACTACTAGTTTAGAAGTTACGTGGAAACAGATGAACATACATACATACATACATACATACATAGCCTGTCAAAATCATAACCCTCCTTTTGCTTTGCCGTAGTCGGGTAAAAAGACCTTAGGAAAATACAGTCAATCTGGGTAACTTTGACAGTCAAGGTGCTTTCTTACTTTTTTATTTTTTACGTGGCGTACATTTCATGCATAACGTTAAAATTATCAATTTCGTGCAGTTAACAAATATTGTAAACGATTTTTTTCAAAAAAAAGGTGCCGTCGAACAAAGTGAATGAAATTTTTTTTACCAATATTTTAATAGATTTAATAATTTGACAGACAGACTAAGTTTACTTTTCTGTCTCATTTTATAATAGGTAAGAGTTAGCTAAAAATATATGCTGATGATCTGTCAAAGTTACCCAGATTGAGTGTACTAGAATATTAAATCTCTCCCACGATTGTCTGAATACTTCGTCAATAGCCTCCCCTTCTTTACCATAAGTTTTTATTTTTTTATGTGATTTTTGAATGTTTTATTGTTTGCTACTATCATGGGCGAGGTTATCCACTGTTTTGAGAAAAATCAAAGGTTCCACACCCCTTTTACATCAGACGTCAATGTGAGCTAAAATGTATTCAATAAAGATCAAACTAAAAGGTGTTATTCAATTGGCAGGTATGACCAATCCAGTTGATTTGGAGTTTATCTTGAAAACTTGCATGGACAAGAGCCACTTTCACAAATTCTCCAGGGTCGTTATTGGCAATGGAGGACTTTTTGCTCCAGGTAAGTACAAGGTACAAGGTGTACAAGGTTATTTATAAAGCATTAACAACTTTACTAGATAGCTGACATCATAAACGACAAAATTGGTTTTAGGAGTACCTATTATAATAATTAAATATATTAGTTAAAAAAGATTTTCCAAGCTGTTCTTGTACTGTTGTGATAATTTGTAAGTCTATGTTCCATTCAAATATTAAAGGTGACGAGATACGCACAGAGTTAAGAATATTCAGACGTTAAAATACAATTAATAGCTTTTTTTAATCTAATATGTGAGATATTATCAAAAGTGTGGTTTATACATTATAGCTACCCGGTCCTACGAGGTTGTTGATGTTTCAAAAGTATTTTTTTGTACATTCAAGAAATATACGACGAGTGTTTATCTATACCTAATAATAACTTTCCTATTCGATAGTATCCATCTGGCGGCGACGAAGGAAGGTCTTAGTCCCGACCTTTAGCCCCAAAATTCTAGAAACATTTGTGGAGGTGTTTTCGACAAAGAGTCAGAAGCTGGTCGAAGTCCTCGAGAAGAATGTAGGCAGAGGCCCCGTGAGCATGTGGTCCTATCTCAGCTCTTACACTTTTGATTCTGTCTGTGGTGAGTATTTTTAACCCCGTACGAAAAATCGACGGGGTGTTATAAGTTTGACTTGTCTGTGTGTATGTATATGTGTGTGTCTGTCCGTGGCATCGTAGGTCCCGTTGTTTTTTTTTGTTTGAAAAGTGAATTGATCGGGAGTGTTCTTGGCTATGTTAGGTGGAAATTGATCTAAGATGGCCGCTACAAAATGTCGGATTATCATATTGTATGACAACCCTTGTTGATATAGGTATCAAATAAAAGGGTTTGAGTAGTAGAATACAATACACTATGAACAATTACAGATGAAAGATGGCCGCCCCCACTAATAATTTATAATATATACTTGAGTGGGATACCTATTGAAAGCGGGAACTGATTAGTACTTAAGCAAAATAAAAACTAGTCTCTTTAAAAAGCGAAAAATAAAAAATAAATTAACTTAACAAAAATTTAAAAAGTCCAAAAATTAAATTGAAACCCCTGTTGATTGTCCCACGTATGTCGGGGGTTTTGAAATTTTTAATTTATTTATAATGTCACAGTCATCGTAAGTTCCGTCAGCTGCAAAAAGTTTGACATGCCTGGCTTAGACTAAGAAACAGGATTTGGTAACTCTGGCAATTCCTATGAAGCGCGGTCACCATTACAATGAATCACCTTTGCAACCCTTAGCGAAACCAGGCAAACTGGATCATCGTTTCTCGAAACAAAATATTCTTTTTTTTATGCTAGAGGCGGAAAAACGAGCAAGCGAGTAACCTCATGGAAAGTAATCAACGCCGCCCATGAACATCCGCGAAATCAGAGAGATCGCTAATATGTTGCCGGCTTTTTAAAAAAAAACGGCCAAGTGCGAGTCGGACTCGCCCATGAAGGGTTCCGTAGCAGCAAGTAAGATATATGGAAGGTAAATTGCGGTTTACGGTTTAAAACGTATTAAAAAAAACTACTCACTATATCTAGTTCAAACCAATTTTCTTTGTTAGTTTTCATGATAATGTACATCATATATTTTTTTAGTTTTATAATTCACAGCCCCACACGTATAGGTTTGATAAAAAAAAATTGAGTTTCAGTTTCAAGTATGGAGACCCCCTAATTTTATTATTTTTCCCAATTTTTGTGTAAAAATCGTAATGCGGTTAACAATATACATCTATTTACCAAGTTTCAATAGTATAGTTCTTATAGTTTCGGAGAAA
This sequence comes from Marasmia exigua, assembly GCA_019059595.1. NCBI lineage: Eukaryota > Metazoa > Arthropoda > Insecta > Lepidoptera > Crambidae > Marasmia > Marasmia exigua. The sequence goes on from CM032466.1 coordinate 6,122,231, forward strand.
AGTGGCTGTGACATACGGACGGACGGACGGACGGACAGACGGACAGACATGACGAATCTATAAGGGTTCCGTTTTTTGCCATTTGGCTACGGAACCCTAAAAAGAGTCGCACGCTCTTCTCTCGAAGGTCCCTAAGTCGTAGCCGTCGTCGGGATATGCTCCTACAGCCAAACCGTTCCACAGAACTGACGTACGTGGTAGAGACTTCCGAGAGAAAAGAAAATGTTTCTAAAAAGTCCGCTTATTGAATGAATGGCTGCGATTTATATTTGGAAAGTTTGATCAAATGATGAAGATAAGTAATTCGCAATGTCTATTTTTAGGCTGAAATTAGATATTGGTTGTGCGTGCAACCATTTAGAACGATTCTTTAATGTTAAATTACGGCAGAAAATAGTTCGGTTTGATTTATTTTCGTTGTACACATGATTTTTTACACGCACGCAATGGTCTACTTTTGTAAAAGCAATTTAACTTTGCTCTTTACTATGCGGGGATTCGAGGTACTTATGTAGGCGCACAGCTAGTCGTAAAGTAGGTATGGATTTGTTTATTTTATGCAAATCGGTGCTATGATTGCACTAGGACAGGATTTTAGTTGAGCCATGACAGCTAAATGTTTTATTGAACAGATTTACAAAGGTTATTTATTTATCTGGGTCAAGATGAAAGAGCAGCTTTGAATTAAATTAACTAATTAAAGTGTGTAATGGAGTTGGAGTTATTTTGCTGGTACGGTCCAGTCCCGGGTCACATAGTAGATAGACTGCAAAACGCCGGCGTTTTCGGCAGCCGGCTGCCTAAATTGCGTGCTAAATATAAATAGGCTACTGGATACTATTTACTAGGTTTGTGGTAACTTAAGCAAATTCGCTTCGGCTTCCTCATTTAACAGTAATTGGGAAATCCTTTGCTTGGATTCAAGATAAAATGAGTCTCAATTAGAGAAAATACTGGGTCCAGCCGTTTCGCTCTCATTCCGCAAGCAGTTCGGCCGCGATGCGCTCGATTTTCCACATTTGTTTGTCCCGCGACGCGCTCGGTTGCGACGCTCATGATTTTATTCTTTTTTGAAAAGTACTGATTGCTGATTAAAATTGTAAAATGAAAATAATAGATTATGTTAGTCTGAGTTGAACTATGTATTTAGTTGTTTTTTCATTTATTTAAAATCCATAGCTCAGCACAGTTTGTTGAATATTAATAAATAGGTTGAATTGTATAGAAATATTAGGCGAAATAAAAGTTCTGGATCTAAAATACTGAGGAAGAGAATTTATCAACAAGGGTATTTAAGAATGAATGAGAATGACGAACGCGTTAGTATTTTGTTGGTTGTTATTTTGTTTTTACGTGATTACTAGAGGTCAGAATTAGGTAAGATTATTTAAGTATCAATTTTCCCACAAAGAACCCTTCCTTAAATTAAGCAAGTAACCAATTATCTACCCTAGCTCTTCCTAATCCCGGGAAGATCCATATTAATATCATCATTTCGATGCAAGTACCAAAATAACTAAATCATCCCGTTGGTCTAGCTGTTTAAGTACAAGGCCGTGATATCGGGTTCGACTCCCGGGTCGAGCAAAGGTACGTTTCGAATTTGTCGAACAAAGCTCGGGTTTGTGATCACCAATCCGCATTAGGCGAGCCCGGTGATTAAGTCTAATCCTATCATAGTGGACATAGTTTCTATGATGGAGGCCTTTGCCCTGCAGTGAACATTATATAGGCTGATACTTTATATTACTTTTTTTACCAAAAAAACTGTAACCTAATTCCGACCTCTGGTGATTAAAGACATTACTAACTGTTATAAATCGCCATTATTATTAATCAAATGTATTTTAGAGACTACAATGGGAGTGAAGATACACGCCCTGGAAAATCCTAAGACGCCATTCTTGGTGGGGATGAACCGTGTCCTAGAACTGGTGTGCCAGAGGTTTTTTCACATGTGGCTCTATCCAGACTGGATATACAGGATGCTACCACAATATAGGCAGCAAATGTACCATTTGAACAAGATGCACAACTTCACTGATGAGGTAGGAATAAACATGGTGACCAATAATTGGAATAGGCAGACTGAATAAACTTAAAACTAAAATTATTGACTGAACATAACTTTGACGACTGGGACGCCATGTCGGTCTAGTGGTTTAAGTGCCGGGTCGTGATCTCGGGGTCCTGGGTTCGATTCCAGGGTCGAGCGAAAAGTATGTTTCGAATTTTTCGTACACAGCTCGGGTTCGTGATCACCGATCCGCATTTGGCAAGCGTGGTGATTAAGCCTAATCCCATCATAGTAGCGATGACTTGGATTTCTATGATGTAGGCCTTTGCCCTGCATTGAGACAGTTTATAGGCTGATACTTTATTTTTTTATAATGTTAAAGACCCGTTTGGATCAGTGCAGTGGCAGTGAACGCTGACTCTGGTGCAAGTTTTGCGGGTTTGATCCCCGCACAGTACAGTCTACTGTGTGCAGGACATGTCTATTTGTGTTGGTAGACTGACCGGATGGCGCAATTGGTAGAGATCTTACTTCAAAGGTCGTAGGTTCGATCCCCACCCTGGACAAGCATTCGTGCGACGAACATTTGTGTTTGTTCAGTGTCTGGATGTAATATATGTATTTAAGTATATATTTGTGTTCCTCTGTGGTCTGATATCTGTAACACAAGTGCTTAAGCTACTAAGTACGGAATCAGGTCAACGTATGAGATGTGAGAATGATTATATATTAATTGGTATTGGTATTTTCTATGTATTATAACTATGTATTTACAAAAGAAAAGTATTCCGCTGTTGATTCTGATATCCGTAACACAAGTGATTGAGCTACCTATCTCGGAGTCAGGTCAATGTATGTGATGTTTGCGTTTCATTAAATTTGTGTTTCAGAAAACTTAGATTTGTTTATTCTACTCATTCATGATTTTTCATCAGGTGATCCAGAAGAAGAGAAAGAAATAGATGCGGCAAAAAAGGTTGACTGTGATCAACAATATGGTAGGAATTAAATCTTTATAAGTAATACTAAATACATAACTATTATTATTTTAGTGAGTAGTTACAGTAGATAAAATGAAAATGTGCCTAAGAAATATGATCTATAGTTGGGCCAATATAAAAGGCCACATTTGACACTTCAAAAAAATTCGACAACGTAACCTTGTAACAACGGTTATTGAATTTATTGATCTTTTTATGTTAAAAAAGGCTCAATAACTTAACTTTTTAAAATTATGTTTGTATTTATTTATTTCAATCAACAAAAAAGATAATTTCACTATTTAATTTCTCTGTTATAAAAACTATTTATAAACTTATTAAACATTTACTTTTCTAGAGAATTCAATGTTGGTACAATGTTGTGTGTGTCAACCGATTTTCTTTTTAAACTAGTGATGTACCCCAAATAATCGAACGAATTCAATGTTAATCGTGTAGGAATATTCATCCATAAATGAAAAGCCACATTCTGATTAAAATAAAACGTATTATTTCTCTTGTTTAAAAATATAAATACATTGATTGACTTTGTAAAAAGAAATAAAATCTATGGCACACAATATAAGCTCTTTGATTTCCATGAAAATTAAATAAATTGACCGTTGATCGATATCTAGGGTCGGTACCTACTTTCCTCTTTCTTTTCAATAATTTTGATTGACATTTCTCCAAAATAAATGTACTAATAACTTCTTTTCCCTTATTAAAGTATTCGATTCACATTTGTTTGAAGCACATATTGATTATTCACTTTAAATCGAAGTTTTTTGGTAGGTCATCTCTCTATGAATCTAAGATTTAGAAACGACAAATGTGGCTTATTAGCTTGGCTCAACTATTCTCTAATTTTAACCTTGAGTTGTGTGAAGGATAAGTAATTACGCATATTTATTTGAATTCTTATAGAGTTTGATCTTACCTAAAAGTTGAATTTATTAGTATTTACCCTAACTCCTTGCATTTCAAAGTAAGCTCTAACAAGTAAGAAACACCTCACAGTGCTTCTTCACGCCGGTTTTCTGTGAGGTCGTGGTATCATTCCGGTCGAGCCGGCCCATTCATGTCGCAGCATGGCTCGGTATTCGTTTATACTGTCCCAAAATAGATATAGAAGGTCGGCTGTACCTGACATTGATATAGAAGAGTTCGTAGACTTACGCGTCAAATAGTACATCGTATCATGTCCCTGCCGCACACATTCTATATAGTCTGTTTCTGTCTGATGCTGAACCACGCCGTGTATGTGAGCCTGTTTAGCGCGCGATGTAGACGGCTAGCATTATATGTCTGTATAGAACTTTTGCGGTAGAGTTTAGAAGAAGCCTGCGATGGAGCGATCTTCCACAAGCAGCCTCTCTATCTTAAAAAATGGAGTTAGAATTAATAAGTACAAGCTTCCTCTCTGCATAGGTGGCGCAGTAGTTAGTGGGTCGCACTTAAAAGCGACGGCTGCGCAAGAGGCCCCGGGTTTGATCTCCGGGTCGGGCCAAAAATTTGTACCTAACTTTTCGGTAAAAAATTCTTAGTGGCAGCCCGGAGTCTGGAAGATGGCGGTATTGTTACCCCTCGTAGCTTGCCTTGTAGTTGGTCCTGCGCCCGATCCCTATCCGGTTGTGCAACAGTCGGAATATGAGGGTAAGGGAATAGAGAATGCACTTGTGTTTGCGCACATACTTGAGAACTTGTAATATATCCAGCGTACGTGATCTTTGAGATTTGCCGTTATTATTAGGTTATTATAATATAAATGTGGGAGAGCCACGCTTAGGCATGAATGGGCCGGCTCGACCGGAGTGATACCACTGCCTCACAGAAGACCGGCGTGAAGCAGCGCCTGCGCTGTGTTTCGCCGTGTGAGTGAGGTTACCGGTGGCCCAATGGGGGGAAGGGGAAAAGGTTGGCAGCGTACTTGGGACTCCACTGGTGTTGCGGGTGTCCATGGGCGGCGGAATTGCTTACCATTAGGTGATCCGTCTGCTCGTCTGCCACCTCTCATATCTCATCTCAAAAAAAAAAAGGTTCGAGGATATTATAACAAGATTCTAAATTACCATACCTTTTTTCAGATCCAAATAGTAGTAGTAATTACAAAGCCAAGACTTTCCTGGATCACCTCATCCACCTATCTGGGGGCAAAGGGGACGGATTTAGTAACATGGAGCTCAGAGAGGAACTCCTCACCATGGCGCTGGCTGGCACCGACACCTCTGCCGTCGCCGTTGGTTTCACCTTAATGCTCCTCGCGAAGTACCCTCACATTCAGGAAAAAGTGTATCAAGAGTAAGTTCAAAATAAATAACTTTTGACCAAAATTTCACGTTAAGATGACGATGATTATATCACCTTACCGTGTGAGAGCCACGCTTCGGCATGAATGGGCCGGCTCGATCGGAGTGATACCACGGCCTCACAGAAAACCGGTGTGAAGCAGCTCCGTCCTGTGTTTTGCTGCGTGAGTGAGGGTACCGAAGGCACAATCCGGGGGAAAGGGGGGCTTACAGGTTGGCACCGCACTTGTGACACCACCGGTGTCGCGGCAATCGCTTGCCATCGTCTGCCATCTTCTTATCACATATAAAAATCGCTTTGTTAAGTGGGTCGTATCCTTTATTTCATTTTATTCTATGAATGTAAACTTTATTGCTAGTAAAATATTTACTTTTAACTAAACTGCAAACTCGCAGTATGGCTTTACTTTGTAGATAGATAGATATACTTTATTGCACAAAAAAAACACTACTTTATAATCTAGGCATTACAGAAACTTAATTGTACAATTTCGGCGATCTTATCGCTGGAAGCGATTTCTACCAGACAACCTTCAGGCAAAGGACACAAGCATTAGTAGCTCGCAAGCATTTAAAATTGAAGTAGGGTTTTTCATCATCATCATCATCCTATCAGCCCATACTCTCAGGCCTATACTCAGCAGTGGGTGGATGACCCACTGCTGAGTATAGGCCTTTTCTTTATCCCGCTATTCCCTTCGGTCCCTTGCCAGCCTTATCCATTGTTTCCCCACTGCCGTCACAATATCGTCGGACCATCGTGCTGGTGGTCTACCCACAGGACGTCGTCCCATTCTTGGCTGCCATTCGGTAAGCTTTATAGACCACCTACCATCTTGCCCATCTCCACTTTAGCTCACACACTCGCGTGCCAACGTCTATTACCCTGGATCTCTTTCGAATTTTCGAGGTTTTTTACTTCTCATAAATTGAATTAATAGCATAGTAATTTTCAACATTCGATAAGACCTAGACACATGCCTAGACAATTAAATGGCTGTCTAATTCCTTACCTCTCGCCACTAACCCTTGGCTTTAATGTTCCAAGTCTCCAGAACAATATTAGTTGATATGATGTCTACTGATTATCTGATTCGGCTGCCAAATAAAAACTTGTACAATGCAGCAGTGGCTTCCAATGCGGATCAATAAAATTCACATTATAATGGAGCCTTGATGCCATTTCCAACTAATGGGTCTATTCGGTCAAAGTGCATTAGGTTCCATTTTTGACTGCAGCTGGTTGTGTAATTTGCAAGTCAAATTAGTAAACAGTGATGATCATCTCAGCGTGTAGGTAATTCCCATTTGCGTCCTGTTGATTTGAAGCTTCAGGGTACACTTAGACCATGATCTAGGATTGAGTCTGGTAATTACAATGGAGAGACTGCCGTCAGACCTTGGTAAACCTTTAACAGGGGAACCAGCCTAACTGAATCATGGTTACACGTTTCAGAGGATATCCGAAACGTGCAGAATTCCTCACGATATTCTCTAATCGCAAAGCGAATGGTAAAAATACGGATATAGATTTGAAAAATAATAATTATAATTCTCACAACATCTCACACGTTGACCTGATTCCGTACTAAGTAGCTTAAGCACTTGTGTTACAGATATCAGACAACAGAGGAACACAAATATATACTTAAATACATATATTACACCCAGACACCGAACAAACACAAGTGTTCATCGCACGAATGTTTGTCCAGGGTGGGGATCGAATCCACGACCTTTGGCGTAAGAGGCAGGGTCACTACCAATTGCGCCATCCAGTCAGTCTAGTGCTGCATGTTCAGATTCGAATTCCCAAATTGCATTCTTATACACTGATCTACCATCGCTCGTTTAAATTAGAGAACAACATCTTTCGACAATTACACCATACTATACTGGCCCGAGCCTAAGTGGTAATCATCATCATGATGATTTTAGCGTTTTATCCCGGTTAGACCTGGCAAAAACGTATTTTTCAAAATTGGAACATTTGCATCTGAATCGGTGCAAAGACGCGGAACAGTGTAACGCTTCACTTGAATCATTTGGCACATCAACTCTCAGATAAATCCGTGATTAATTGACTTCGTTCTGCTTTCCTCCTGCTGTACCATGTAATATACCTATCTCTTTTCCCCGCGTAAGACATGGAAAGACGGTTACCTATTCACCCTGGTCAGCCCACAGGTTATTCTTCCATTCATTCATTTTGATCATTCAGCGCATGCGGATAATTCAGCTCATTCGGATCATTCGACTCACTCGGATCATACAGCTCATTCGGAACATTTGACTCACTCGGACTCGAGAATTCCAATTGATTCAAATGAATACATTCGGAGCGAACATTAGAGATTCGGAACAGTGTATCATTTGGCTGAATCGGAGCACTAAGTTGTTTCAGTAAAGAGTTACACACGTCTTAATCCCGGTTGAGTCACTTTGAAGCCCAGGGTCCGCTTTCCTACTTCGACTCCTCCACTTCGCACTTGTGCATCCCTGGTAGTCAGTTTTATTAGCACGCAAGTAATCCTCTCTAATGTCAAGTCACCATGTTTTTAGGTTCCTTCTGCCGGGACCCGGCGGAGTGGCATGGTCAGATATTTGTTTCCAACGTAGCTGTCGGTTTTCGCAGGACATGACCGTACCAACGAAGGCGGCACTACAGCAGCTTGTCTGCTATCTCACGGGAGAAAATATGTGTTGTGTGAAAATATATATTAGTTCAAAAACTTCAATTTTCAATATGAAATAGGTTATTACTTCAGGTACCTCCCACGTTGCAAGGCGCGCTTATAAATAGACCCAAAATATCAATTTAAACTATCTGAATGGTTAATAAAGCAATCAAATTGTAATTTAATTTGCGTGACGAGAATCATTAAGGCAAACCAATTATATTTGACTCTACCGTTTTCAATGGAGTCGATGAATTCAAAATGCCGTGCATTTTGCTAAAACTAAATAAACCAGGACTTCTTAATTGCGACCTAAATAGCAAATATCAGAGAGAAAGAGGTCTTTTTATTGTGGTCAAATGAGAATATAAATAAATAAATAAATATTTCACATCACATACATTCATCTGACTCTGAGACTGTGCTCTGAGATAAGTAGCTCATGCACCTGGTTTACGGACATCAGAACCAACAGCGGAATTACAAATATGTACATTTGACAATATGATCGGCAAAACGGCTGTGTGTAAATTTATAAGCATTTTAAGAAAGAAAAGAATGAATGAGTAGGGGAGCCATGTCATGCCATGCCAGCCATAAACTTAACTGTTTTAAGAATACGATTCAAAATTCGACTCTTTCTTTCTTGTGGTAGTCACCTGGTGTCACGAGGGTTTAGCCTTGACGATTTAGATTGCTAGATTTTGAAGTATTAGTTAGATTACACACCTTTGACAGAAGTATTTCTCTTAAAGATTGCATGAAGTTTTTGGGGATACGGACCGTCCCGTCGTGAAGGAAGACTTGATGAAGCTTAAGTACTTGGAGAGGGTCGCGAAAGAGTCTCTGAGACTGTTCCCTCCAGTGCCATTTATTCTAAGGCAGGTCGATTATGACACCACACTGCGTAAGTATTTATTTTCTTTTACATCACATAGAACCTCCTCTACTTTTCTGACTTCATATCACGACTACTTTGAATCGAAATTCATCATCATTGTCAAAATTTTCGATTGTAGCCGCCCTCTGCTCCAGAGGGGCTACAACGAAATCATCCCATCACGAACGAGAGCATACTTGTCGCATCCAAATAAAATTAATTAAAAATTTCAAAACCCCCGACAAAAAATAATTAAAAGTATGAATTTAAAAAGTCCAAAAATGTGGTGACTGTCTTAACTCCTATATGAACATTTTGGTTAAGGTGACGGGTAGGGCACACTAGCAACGCCAATCGATTTTAAGTTTTACCTTCTAAATCGGATCTATTTTAAACAATTTCGGGGTTACAACCACTCGGAAAACACTTATACTGTTTATTAAATAACCATGCACAAATGTTGGGTCCAATGCGTACGCGAAAAATTGATTCACGCCAAAAGCGGCCACTTTAGTTTAGTTACAACCTCTCGGCAATCACTTATACTTACAATTTATTAAATAACCATGCACAAACGTTAGGACCCAACATTTGTGCATGGTTATTTAATAAATAGTATAAGTGATTGCCGAGAGGTTGTAACCCTTAAGGTGACGATTCGTTGAAAAGTAGGCAGTAGACTACTCAAGCCCTTTTATTTGATACCTATATCGAACGGGGTTGTCATAGAATATTTTAATCCGACATTTTGTGGCGGCGGCCACTTGGAAACAATTTCTATCAAACTTAGCTCAAGAGCACTCATGACTATTTCAACTTTCAAACAAAATAAACTAAATTAGAATCGGTTCATCCGTTTGGAAGTTACGACGCCACGAACACACACACACACACAAACAAAGACACACACACAGATACACTCACAACTTCAAACTTATAACCACCCTTCGTTTTTTGTCGGGGGTTTAAAAGCTTTATATTCAGCCAGACACATACGATATTTCACCCGATTTTTTTCATGGGCGAAGAAGTCATACGTACAGCTTCGATGAATTATATGGTAGAAGCGTATAAGGAATATAGATGAGATTTTTAATAACTGATTTGTATGTAATCACTTCCACAGCGTCCGGACGAGTGTTACCCGCTGGAGGTATTATAGTAATCGTAATCTGGGGGGTGCATAGGGATCCAAAGTACTGGGGCCCCGACGCCGAGGTCTTTGACCCTGACAGGTTCCTACCGGAGCGGTTCACACAACCTCATGCATGCAGCTTTATGCCCTTCAGCCAGGGTCCAAGGAACTGTGTCGGTGAGTAAACAGGCCTAACTTTTAAAATAGGGGGTGTACAAAGTCCTCCAGCAATCAACGTAGAGAAGTCAATCCCTGGCAGGCTCCAACAGTAGCGGTTCACACAGCCTCATGCGTGCAATTTTATGTCCTTCAGCTAGGGTCCAAGGAAACTATGTCGGTGAGTAAGAAGGCCCAACTTCTCAGATAGAGGACCACAGAAACCTCTAACACTAGACCTGAAGAAGTCCATCTCTAACAAATTCCTACCTGAGCAGTTCACATAGCTTTAAGCGTGCAACTTTGTGCCCTTTAGTCAGGGTCCATGAAATTGTGTCGGTGAGTAAGAAGGTCTAACTTCTCAGATAGAGGGTCCACAGTGACCTAGAGAAGTCGATCCCTAACAAGTTCCAACAGGAGTCGTTCACACAGCTTCATGAGTGCAACTTTATGCCCTTCAGCCAGGGTCCAAGGACCTGTGTTGGTCAGTAAGATGGCCTAATTTTATAAATAGGCGGTCCACCTAGACCTCCACCAAAGGACATAGAGAAGTCGAATTACTGGCAGGTTCCAACACGAGCGAGTCACACAACCTCCTACTACAGGCTACTACTACAGTACAGACAGTAGACTAGTCAGGGTCCATGAAACTGTGTCGGTGAGTAAGAAGGTCTAACTTCTCAGATAGAGGGTCCACAGTGACCTAGAGAAGTCGATCCCTGACAAGTTCCAACAGGAGTCGTTCACACAGCTTCATGCGTGCAACTTTATGCCCTTCAGCCAGGGTCCAAGGATCATGTGTTGGTGAGTAAGAAGGCCTAACTATTTAAATAGGGGGTCCACAAAAACCTCCACCAATGGACATAGAGAAGTCGATCCCTGGCAGGTTCCAACAGGAGCGAGTCACACAGCCTCATGCGTGCAACTTTGTGCCCTTTAGCCAACGAATTAACCCTTCATCGTCAGCCCATTTAAGTCCCCACTGCTGGGGCACGGGCCTCCCTCAATCACATGAGGGGTAATTGCCATACTCACCACGCTTGGCAGACGGGTTGGCGAGGGTTTTGATATAAATGCAGAGTTTTCCTTCTCTGGGTGCTGATGATCATGCCAGCAGCTTTACCTTAGTCGCCTTTTACGACACCTCGGTAAGAGTGAGGGTGGCCTATTCTACTCTGCCGGGACCACACGGCTATTAAACCCTTAGGTCCAACGAATTGTCTCAGTGGAGAAGCCATACCTGACAGACCCTGAAGGGCATATGAGTCACGATGAATGAACAGATATGGGCATGATGAATCATGCACACCTCTGTTTACAAGATGAAGGGCATAATGTTGCACGACGCCGTTTTTTGTATATTTAGGTATTTTGTGGTAAAAGTACCTATTTTACCTAGTTTTCTTTTCAGGTTACCAGTACGCAATGATGTCCATCAAGACGGTATTGGCAACTGTCCTTAGAAGGTATAAAATCGTGGGGGAACCAGAAACGTCCCCGATCCCCAAGATTAGAGTGAAACTAGAGATGATGATGAAGGCTATTGATGAATACACCGTGGCTTTAGAGAGGAGGAAACCTCTGATTGATGAGAATTAGGTTCTAGAATTTGAGGAGTTGTGTATTCAAACCTTAGAGAGATAATATTTGTCCGGATGGGACTACCAGGGTAGCATCCTAAGAGTTGCTATGGATGCATCTTCATTTTGCAGTTCATTGGTCCAAATAATATTATAATTAACATACTTAAATTACACGTGTATATACTAGTAGGTCTTTGATTTGATAACTTTAATTTGGGATAGTTTTATTATCTTTGAAATACATGTGTTTTATTTTTTATTTAACTTACATTGAAAAGCCCTTAGGTAGAATTTGCTGGACTTAAATATTTATACGGTAATTATAATTTTTACTATAAACGAGTATCAGCTATCTCAACTGAAGATTAATTTCATTCTAAGGTTTAATTAGCAGAACAGCCACCCGGAATATAGAAGATGTGGGTTCGATTCCCGCCTGAACACGAGATGCAATTTTTAAGTGTGTTATTTACTTAAGTAGAAGAATTATTCATTTATTTGTTAGCATTAGCAGGCGCAGTTCCGTCTCAGTTTTCAAGTCAGATTTTTTACTAGGATTTAGCTGTTTGTTTTAGAAAAAAAAAATATTGTTCGTACTACGTAGCGTCCGTAGTATTTGACTTTGGAAAATTGTAAATTATATTATTTCATAATAAAGTGAACATAATGTATTAATTTACTTTGTGTGTTTTTGTATCCTCATACTCTAAGCTCACACCTTTGCAACTTCTTTGCATATAATAACTTCTTCTTGGAATAACATTTTACTCTGTTACCGGAAATATAAAAAAATAAACTCAATGACAATTTGAGTGCAATCTGTTAAATTTGTAAAAGTTATGTAAAAAAATACTTGAGGTTGAATTAATGCTTAGTTTATATAACTGTCTTATAATATAACAAAGTGAAAATAATATTAAACACTGTCGGATTCCACCATACCTATTGTAAGTTAAACTTTTTGTGAATCCATTCTTTTACGACAAATAATTATTGAAATTACTATCATTAATATGAATAATTTGCTCTCAATTGGATTCGCTGTGGGCACTCGACCACAACGGAACATAGGGTCAAAAAGATTTCCTATTTGACCCTATGTTCCGCTGTGCTCGAGTGCCCTAGCTTGAGATCAGAGCAAAAGCGCACGCTTTTGTGTCCGATCACCTCTGGATTTTGGATCAACCCTTCGCTGCAACCACCATCATCATTTTCTTGATCACCCAGGAAACATTATTAGCGTAACGCATACCCATCCACTGGGGGGTGGACGGGTTATGTCGGACTCCCCCTGCTGCGGCGGGGGGTCTACCACTAAAACTCCTGGGCAACCTCTCATTGTCCTTAAGTGGGGAGGGACCGTGATGGCGAGCACGAAGCTTACACCCTAGGAGTTCCCTAATACAAGCAAATGTGTTGCTTAAAAGGAAGCTCCAACCACAATTATCTGTATGACATGTGTGTTATTCAATAAATAATTTTGAATTTTTTTATTTTTTGAATTCACGATCCACGACCCTCCCCGGACGGAGCCCTGAATTGTGTTTACTGAATTGATCACTGAGACTATCATTGAATATCCGGGTTTTGGTAGACATGATGAAGTCAATATCTCATTTTTTGTAACGCTTTCCGGACTTTCCCAGGTCCATGTTTTCCATTGTTCTTTTTATAATGCTTACTTACTTACTACGCTGGCTCAGCGATCCAAAGTGGGTCTTGGCCTCCGACGTCAAAGTTCGCCATTTTTTTGCGGTCCTGTGCCAATTCCGCCCAATAGTGCACGTTGAGTGCTTTGAGGTCCTTGGCGACTTTTTTAATGCTAATATTCCATAATTAATTGTGCTCTAATCGACAACGTTTAGCAACGGGTAGGATAGTTTTTTAGGATTTTTTTTTAAAGTTATTATTGATGAAAACATAAATCTGTAAAAAAATAAAAAAAAATTTTTTTTACTTGACAGAATTTATGTTTTTAAGAATAGTTTTTGCATCATGAATACTACAATAATATCTGATCTCTATTTCACATAAACCTTACAAATGTAGCCTTAAACCAAAATAAAACTATAGAATGATGAATTTTTGCTTATTAAAGGAGTTATACATTTTATTGTGTCTGAAAAAAACCGCCATTTGATACTTTTACCCGTATTACTAAACTCATTTAACTGAACAAGGTACTTTATTTGTTAACGAAGCTAGTTTTTAGTGGTGACATAGAATAATAGACATGCTATGGCAGTCTGTGCTTAAATTTATTTTTAAGCTACCTTTGTTATCCTAAAGCTTTTGTTTTAATGAGAAGCGTGCTTCTTACTATTGTATTGTGCAATAATAACTGTACTGGCGAGCAAAATAATTTAACTTCTTGTTAGGGTTTAACGACGACCAACCAACCAGTACCAACGAGTAACCAACGAGTACGCGAAAAATTGATTCACGTCAAAAGTGGCCGCTTTTGGCGGTAATCAATTTTTCGCGTACAGAAACAGACCCAATATTTGTGCATGGTTATTTAATAAATAGTATAAGTGTTCGCCAAGAGGTTGTAGCCCGGAAAGTGTTTAAAATAGATCCGGTTTAGTAGTTAAAAATTAAAATCGTTTAGCGTCGCTAGTGTGCCCTACCCGTCACCTTAATCTGTTTTGCCTTAAATCCGGGGAAGGGAATCTTGGCAGCGCACCTTGTGGCTCCACTGGTAAGCGAAATTGCGGTAAGCTATAAACAAGCGGCAATTGCTTGCTATCCGGTGATCCGTCTTCTCGTCTGCAACCTTAAATATCAGACATCATCACATATATCGACCTAAATATACACTGCTTTTTTATCGTTTTAACGCCGAAGCCCTTATAATAGGTATATGATAGCGTAAACTAATTATACAAAATTAGTCCATGATGATAGGTATAAATATCGAGGTTTTTTCACATAGTTAAATCATGCTAAAGTATTTTATCACCTCGTAGGTGATAACGACCCACATAACACAAGCGGTTTTTGTCAAATTGTTTAATTTCCGAATGTCTGGTTTACAGAATTCAAAGTAAACTTGCTTGCAAAAGTATCAGATCCCATATATTTCATTGTATTAAATATATGGTATCTGATACTTTTGCAAGCAAGTTTACTTTGAAATCAAAGCTATTGTAATCAATTTCCTCCATGCAAAATTACTTGATTACCCTCGGAGACACGACCTCTAGACGCAAATGCTCGTAATTTCGGTTATTTTAGTACTAACTTACAAAGAAATTAAGGTGGGTAATAAAAATGAACAGTCGGCAAACGGTATTCAGGTTGGGTTGGGGTGAAGTCCAGTGATGTTTATTAGTTCCGTTACCCTTACTGAAAACATCGGATATTAGTAAAAAGTATCCGTAGGTAACCAAATCCAATATAGTTTTTTAGATTTTCGCGTTGCATTATAACTATAATATGTATCAATACGGGGATTAACACGATATTTATTATGTGAAACAACATTGTGTACTCACATATTTGGCTCGACGTTTCGGCTACGTTACAGCAGCCGTGGTCACGAGCGGACTGGCGGAGCTCAAAAAATGTGAGGGTGTCCGAAGATTCACAGCCCGGCCCCAGCAGACGACGCCGTGCTCCGCCAGTCCGCTCGTGACCACGGCTGCTGTAACGTAGCCGAAACGTCGAGCCAAATATGTGAATACACAATGTTGTTTCACATAATAAATATCGTGTTAATCCCCGTATTGATACATTATAGTCAAATCCAATATGACAGTTTCGGATATTTCTGGATGGAGATGGAATCCTTAATGAAACATGTAGTAACACAAAAATAACGCTTTAAGGTATTTAAGTTATTACCATTATTAATTGTATTTTTTTTTATCTGCCCAAGTCTCTCCATCCATCTCTATCTATTATTTATTTAGACAACCCGTTTGGATCAGTGGTAGTGAACGCTGCCTCTAGTGCAAGGTGTTCGATCCCCGCACAGTACAAACATTTGTGTTCATGAACATGTCTGTTTGTATTGGTTTGCGTATTTTATATGTATTATAAGTATGTATTAACAAAAGAAAATTATCAACTATATATATTTGTTATTCCGCTGTTGGTTCTGATATCCGTAACACCGGTGCCTGAGCTACCTTTCTCAGAGTCAGATCAATGTGTGTGATGTTGTTAAAATATTTATTTATTTTTTGTAAGCTGTGGCCAATCTAGGGCAAAATATTTTGAAATCATCACACCATCGCTTTTTTGGCCTGCCACACCGTCTATCAGATAGCCTATATAGACCTAGATAGGTGACGATACCTACTGAGCAAAATTCCTTGAAATTGTATTAACCGTAACCAGAAAATAACAATGGTATTTTTTTTTTATATATCATCATCATTTCAGCCAATAGACGTTCACTGCTGGACATAGGCCACCCAATGTTCTCCACACAGATCGGTCCTGTGCCGCCCGCATCCAATGGATTCCCGCGATCTTCACTAGATTGGTCAGATTTCGTCAGATTTTTATATTTCAGCCGGGCTTCATTCTGATCCCTAGAGTTGAGAAAAAGCCTACAACCTTTCCCAAAAGCAGTCTTAACTTTAAATTTAAGTAATAATTGTAGAATGACTGGTTAACCTAATCGGTTATTTCCGTAATCGAAAACGAAATCGATGTACGCTCAGCCACACGTTTATACAACGTATACAAGTCTGTCACATTTCTTCAATCAATTCTCATTTTTCATGTCAAAATATTAGGTTCAATATAAATTGAGGAAATTTGATAGATTGTAGTAACATGATGTGTGGATGTGTTACCTAATATTATTCCAATATCCGTAAATTCGAATCATAGGTACCCGTAGCATCCCTAGTAAACTCATACGTGCTTTGACATTAGACTTAGGCTTGATTATTATTAGCTGTTGTGAATAATTCATGTGTATTTTGAGTAACTTTCAAAATTCAATGAGCAGTAGGAAAAAATATCACTGGGTTACGTACCTTTAACTCTATTTCAGGGACTTTTTTTTGTAGTGGCACTGTACATTAGCTCACCTTAGCCTGATGGTAAAGCAAAAGGAAAGCCAACGTTGCAATCACGACGAACGCCAAGTCATGGCATACCATTCCTGCTATACTGGCCCGAGATGCTTCTTCACGCTGCGCTTGAAGGAGTCTATATTTTGTTGAACAAAGGAAACTCATGTGCTGTTCCATTTCTCAATGGTACGGGAGACATATGAGCTGCCAATTTTTTTATTATGTGATAAAGGGATCACCTAATGGTAAACAATTGCCACCGCCAAATGACACCCGCAATAGTTGAGTCACAAGTGCTCTGCCAACCCTCATTACGCCCCAGTACCAGTACCCCCACTCACACGGCGGAACACTGCGCAAGCGCTGTTGCGTTACGATTTCTGTGAGGCCGTGGTATCCATGCCAACGCATGACTCTACTATAGTTAATTTTTTATTTAGGGACCTTGAGCTTTAGCGCGAAGACGTCCCGTGACGAACGAGAAACCTGTCGCATTCAAACAAAGGTGAAACACTGCGTGTGTGAAAGGGAGGGGTACTCCAATTCGGTCGTAACGTCGTCGTTCTGTCGTGCCTTCTTATTTACAACGCATGGTTTGTTTTAATGCTGTAATAAATTATAACTAGTTACGGTACTACCCTTGGGGGTAGGCGACTTAAGCAACCTTACCCTACTTTACATTGTTGCACAATGGCATTTAATTTATCGATCCAACTGTACTGTCTAATAATCTTTAGAGTAAGTACCTAAATAATGTTTGAGATTTAGGTAGTTCAGACTGAGTAGTAAATGAGTTCAAGAACCTAGTACTTAGTAGTAGATTTTATAGAAATTAAGATTAGTATTGCATTCAGCGAGTTTAGATTGCAAGTCCCTTGATGGAAGCGAACGAACTAAGCAAAGACTCATTGGTTTTCTTTTGTATCAACAAAGATATAGAACAAAACGTTAGTCCGTTCTCCCTCTGGCAGAAAGCTGTAAGTTTATTTAATATATACGTTCAGGAACGCCACAGTTTACACATTTCATTTAGTAGGTATGTATCAAATAAGTAGTAGATTAACTACTGTTAACTTATTGAAGTGTTAATTCATAAACGTGTTGATATCTCACTGTGCATTTAAGTAACAATAGTGCTCTACATGTGTACCTGTGTGTGTATCTTTGTATTTCGGCAATGTTATATCCTTTTGGTAATTATTCAAAATCATTAGGCTATCCGTCTGTCATCTGCCACCTATCACACAAAAAAGATGTGAAGTAAAAATAGTATTCGAAAAGCGACTGCAGAGCATGCAAGGAGGAGACTGAAACCATAGAACATCTTTTGTGTGAATGCGACTCACTAGCCAGAGGCAGAATGTGTCTTCTAGGTAACGCTTATCCTAAACCAGGAGACTACAGGCACTTCAATCCGAAAGACATCGTGTCGCTGATGAAACGAATCTTTCGTGAGTAGGACTGCAAAGGATAGGGGAGGTACAAAACATCGCTTAGGGTCTACGTGTCCCATGAAAATGGCCCCTAACAGATAAGATAAGATTCATTTAAAATAAAGAGCTAGGTGTAAAAGGGTACTAATTAAACAAGCTTCTTTTTAATAGCATTATTCGCCTCAGAAAAAATATGTTACCTTCTAAATTACTAAGTCGGCCACAACCAATGCGCGTCTTAATAATAGTATCTCAGACACTAGTTATCTTATATGTAAGCCACTGTAAATATAACTCAGCATAGTGGTTATTTTTTACCATCTAAATTTGTAGTATGCATTCAAATAGGAAGCTTTTAAAGTATTAATATATGACACCAAAATAGTAAGAATATTAGCCTCTAATTGCATAATTTAGTATGAATAAAATGTAACTCATCCTACATTAATCGATTGTTAAATGTACCTAAAATTGTCATCAAATAGTATAATTAAAGCCACTACATATTATTATTATGTATTACACATGAACTATTAAGGACAGTCAGCCAGAGCGATAGTAGCCTAGTGGTCTAGAACGTCCCAAAGACCGTCAATCAACCCAGACCTAAGCAGAAAATCTCCTCACACTAAATTATCAAGCCGAGCCAATATTATATCTAAACTGCGGCATCAGCTGTTTGTGCATATTTCTATATTTACCTACCTCGGCGGTGAAGGAAAACATCGTGAGGAAACCTGCTCGTTTGGGATAGTTACAGAAGCGTGTAACCATGATTCAGTTGGTCTTGTTCCTCTGTCAAAGGGTTGCGAAGGTCAGACGGCAGTCGCTTCATTGTAATTACCAGGCTCCCCAAATCCTGAATCATGATCAAAGCGTACCCTGGGCTCCAAAGCCCAGCTTTGGACTCAACCGGTCATTATACGCAAATATGAAGAAGAAGAAGAACTATTAAGGACAGTCATAGTAAAACCATTGATTTATGCAAATCAATTTGTGTATTAATATGTGTAACAAGTACAATCATTTATAGAAAGTAATGAGAAATAATAAACAAGGCCACAGAATTTTTATTTGGCCACGCGCGCAAACTTCTAATTTACTAACTAAGCACCGGGAAATTGACATAGCCTTTAATTAACTGATTCATCTTCTTTACAACGCCAACTAAAAATGTTAAAGAAAGCGTCAAGTCAATATCAACAATTAATTTTTCTTGTCCTTCTGATTTATACATTGCAAACTAATTTACTAAATCAGCCACGAAATTTGTAACTCATCACCATATTACGTTTTACAGCTTCAATACAAGCTCCTCAAAAATTATGTATTCAAGCTTCAATACTCAACATCATATATTATAACTTAACATGTAAAATAATACTTCATATTCTTTTATCGTGAAAATAGCCACTGTACGATTTGGCGCGAGTGCGCGACATGACAGCAACCGGCCATTTGCACCAATCAGAGAGCGCTATTCGATACTTGTGCCGAAGCGCCCGCCCGCCTGCCCTTATTTTCTTTTTCTTTTAATCACGTAATTATACGTGTTAATGTTTATTAATTACTTTTCTATAAATGATTTTACTTGTTACACATATTAATACACAAATTGATTTGCATAAATAAATGGTTTTACTATAACTGTCCTTAATAGTACTTCTTCTTCTTCAAATTTGCGTATAATTCCCGGTTGAGTCCAAAGCTGGGCTTTGGAGCCCAGGGTACGCTTTGATCATGATTCAGGATTTGGGGAGCCTGGTAATTACAATGAAGCGACTGCCGTCTGACCTTCGCAACCCTTTGACAGAGGAACAAGACCAACTGAATCATGGTTACACGCTTCTGAAACTATCCCAAACGAGCAGGTTTCCTCACGATGTTTTCCTTCACCGCCGAGGTAAATATAGAAATATGCACATAGATTTGAAAAATCTAGAGAAATCGACCCTCCGCATGGAAGGCGCGTTCTAAACCACTAGGCTACCATCGCTCTGGCTGACTGTCCTTAATAGTTCATGTGTAATAATATGTAGTGGCTTTAATTATACTATTTGATGACAATTTTAGGTAAGTAATTAATAAACATTAACACGTATAATTACGTGATTAAAAGAAAAAGAAAATAAGGGCTTCGGCACTAGTATCGAATAGCGCTCTCTGATTGGTGCAAATGGCCGGTTGCTGTCATGTCGCGCACTTGCGCCAAATCGTATAGTGGCTATTTTCACGATAAAAGAATATGAAATATTATTTTACATGTTAAGTTATAATATATGATGTTGAGTATTGAAGCTTGAATACATAGTTTTTGAGGAGCTTGTATTGAAGCTGTAAAACGTAATATGGTGATGAGTTACAAATTTCGTGGCTGAGTTAGTAAATTAGTTTGCAATGTATAAATCAGAAGGACAAGGAAAATTAATTGTTGATATTGACTTGACGCTTTCTTTAACATTTTTAGTTGGCGTTGTAAAGAAGATGAATCAGTTAATTAAAGGCTATGTCAATTTTCCGGTGCTTAGTTAGTAAATTAGAAGTTTGCGCGCGTGGCCAAATAAAAATTTTGTGGCCTTCTTTATTATTTCTCGGTGTAAAATACCGTAAGGCGAAAACTCACACGTTGTTTGTTTTCCGTAAGCCCGTTTTTCTCTAATAGGTATTAATTTATTTTGTTCAAATATTTTGTTAAGGCTCTAATTATAGTGTGACCAGTTTCCATCATCTCAGTGTGATATTCCCGGTTGCGTCCTAAGCCATAGGGAGGTAAAGAGATTTTGCCTCCCTATGTGTGTTCTACCGCTTGTACAATGGTTTGTGCTCCGAGGAACTATTGAACTTAAGGTGACGGGTAGGGTCAACTGTCAACTAAACCGGATCTATTTTAAACAATTTCAGGGTTACAACCTCTCGGCAAACACTTATACTATTTATGAAATACTTATACTTAACTTTTGGGTCTGCTTTTGTACTCGAAATGTGAATTACCGCCAAAAGCGGCCAGTTTGGCGTGAATCAATTTTTCGCGTACAAAAACGGACCCAACATTTGTGCATGGTTATTTAATAAATAGTATAATACAAGTGTTTGCCGAGAGATTGTAACCCCGAAATCGTTTAAAATAGATCCGGTTTAGTAGCTAAAAATTATAATATATTGACGTCGCTAGTGTGCCCTACCCGTCACCTTAATGCCAACATGCGCATTTTACCACCGCACCGCCCGCCGTCGTCAGAGCGTCCACCCTCACACATTTGAACCCTAATGTCTCGCTCAGTACAGTTCTAGAGAAGTTTCCTCCTGCGAACGCTCCGGCTATGGAATGAGCTACGATTATAGGTTTGCCGGGGGAATACAGCATGAGGTTCCTCAATAAATTAAATTGAACATTTAAAAAACCCCCGACACAACTAAAGCTCTTCCATTTGATACCTATATTGAGGCAGTTGGAACAAAAAATAGGTTATTCGTCATTTTCTGACGGCGGCCATCTTGGATTTGAAATTTTTCACAATTGATATATTCTGCTACTCAAGCCCTTTTATATGATACCCATATTGTGGGAGTTGTGTTAAAACATAAAATCCACATCTTTGTGACGGCGGCCATCTTGGATTGATTTTTATCCAACATAGCTAAGAACACTCGCTCCTTCATCTTTCAAACAAAAAAAAAACAAAATCAAAATCGGTTCATTTGTTCGGGAGCTACGATGCTATAGACAGACACACACACACACACACACACACAGACACGTCAAACTTATAACACCCCGTCGTTTTTGCGTCGGGGTTAAAAAAGGAGTGTTAAGGGTTTCAAGGAGTCAGCAGCGCGTATGTAGGTCTTCTGGAGTTGCAAACGTCCATAGGCTGCGGTAATCCCTTACCATCAGGTTTGTTTGCCACGAACATTGTATAAATAAAAAAAAGCCAATTCGGAGCCCGGGGCACGCTTGGATTATCCAGGATGTGATAAGTCTAATTTAAAAAAAAAGCGACTGTCACCTGGCCTTCGCAACTCTTAGATTAGATGAACCAGACCAACTTAATCGTGATTACGTTTCATAAACTATCAGTATAGGTTTCTTCACGATGATTTCAGTCACCTAGAGCTAATGAAGAATGAGCTAAAGAAAGCTCTACACTGGAAGTTGTAAACGAGTACATCTACCTCGGACAAAAAGTCCAGCTTGGTAAGTCCAACTTCCAGAAAGAGGTCGATCGACGATTCTAACTCGGCTGGTCAGCGTTCGGGAAGCTACGCAGCATATTTTCGGCAGGTCTACCGCAGTGTCTCAAGACGAAAGTCTTCAATCCGTGTGTGTTGCCTGTAATGATATACGGAACCGGAACGTGGCCGCTTGCAATCTGCCGATTAAGGAGGCTCAAAGTCACCCAGAGAGCAATGGAGAGGGCTATGCTCGGATTCTCCCTGCGTGATCGTATCAGAAATGATAAGATCCGCAGGAGAACTAAGGTCACAGACATAGCCCAAAGGATTGCATGCCTCAAGTGGCAATGGGCAGGGCACATAGCGAGAAGAATAGACTGCCGTTGGGGCGGAAAGGTCCTCGAGTGGAGGCCACGTACAGGAAGTCGCAGCCGTTGCAGGCCTCCTACAAGGTGGACCGACGATCTGGTGAAGATCGCGGGAATCCATTGGATGCGTGCGGTACAGGACCGATCTGTGTGGAAAACATTGGGGGAGGCCTATGTCCAGTCTATTGGCTGAAATGATGATGATGATGAGAGCTAATGATAGAAATATGCACATAGATTTGAAACATCCCTCTGGAGTTTACGCCTCTGCGTATGTTCGGATTCAAACCTACGACCCGTATGGAAGACGAGTTCTTATCCACATAGCTACCTCTCCATGGTCTCACCGCCGAGCTAACGATAGAAATACTCACATAATAGGTACATAGTCAATGTTCAATACTAACCTTCACACGAGGCGTGGCTCGCATGGATTCGTTTTGGTTTATCCCACAGGCGACATATTTCGTGATGAAAATCCTATGTCCTTCCCCTGCTTCTAAGCTACCTCACCATCAATTTTCAGCTAAATCGGTCTAGCCGTTCTTGAGTTAATAATAATATCCTCCAACCGATTTCGGCTAAGGCGGCCCATCTTCACGAGCAGCCATTTACGCAAGCTATATTATAGTGCTCAAGTGTGTGCGCAAACACAAGTGCTTTCTCTATTCCTTCTCCTGACTTATACATAGTGTATATACATACATGTGTAATTATACATAGTTCACTGTGGGAGAGACATGCTTCGGCATGAATGGACCGGCTCAACCGGAGTGATACCATGGCCTCACAGAAAACCGGCATGAAGCAGCACCGTGCTGTATTTCGCTGCGTAAGTGAGGGTATCAGAGGCCCAATCCGGAGAGAAAGGGGGTTTAAAGGTTGGCAGCGCACTTGTGATTCTACTGATGTCACGGGTGTCTATGGGAGGCGGCAATCGCTTACCATCAGGCGATCCGTCTGCTCTTCTGCCACCACATAAAAAAAAATTAACACTTCCTTTTATAAAGAAGATAACATCGATGAATATTGTCAGAAAACTCACAGTCAGAAGTCACACTACCCACAAATCCTGCTTTATTCGTAATCAATAAAAGTATCCCTTTTCTGGGTTTATTCCCTCAGAACATGACGAGCTGGGGTGGTTGTATGATAATAGGGAGAGTTAGCATCGCACGCAACCGAGAACTGGGTTAGAGGAAACAACACCAATTTAAACTTTCTAGTGGGCTAATTAAAGAATTGATAAACACAGCTCGTCTTATTAGTTGTTTATGAGATCAAAATCGGACATTATTTAATTGGAGAGGTTATATCAAGGGAGGAATTTAGCTTTCAAGTCAGGGAGATAGATAGATAGATAGATATTCTTTATTGCACAAAAATAAATTACAAGCATGATACAACAACAGCAACAGAGTACAATAAGGCGGTCTTATCGCTTGTAGCGATTTCTTCCAGACAACCTTTGGGTAGAGGAAAGAAATATCATATTCATAATAAGGGAAGGCAGTGCAAAGTAGTTAAACAAATGAATTTCAGGGAGATAGTCTACTTTGAAACTAAGTTACGTGTCGTCAAACTAAAAACCCACTGGTGGCCCTAAAATTATTTCATTTCGCCATATTTTTTTACATAACCCTTAATCGGATATGAGTCAATGAAAAATTTCATTGTTGTTCGCTCTTATGCTATGTCACAAGGTTCAAAATCTGGTGGGAACTATTCTACCATTGTCCGAGTAAACATTAAACCTGATTCGACCAATCTTTATCCGTGGATATATCTATGGTATATCGTCAGATTGGTAAAGAATGACAGCGCTATACAACTGATGGAGTATCGGAATAGATTGGTCGAAACGGCCCTTAGTAACATTATTCTGGTATTCGGGGCTATGATAATTACAATGCGGTTACTAAAAAATTTGAAGGGGTTGCGGGTTCGATCCCCGCACAGTACAACATTTGTGTGCATGAACATGTCTGTTTGTACTGGTCTGGATGTTTCATATATATTTTAAGTATGCATTTACAAAAGAAAAGTATTATATTTATATATTTGTAATCCCACTGTTAATTCTGATATGCGTAACACAGGTGCTTGAACTACCTATCTTGGAGTCATATTTATATTTTTACACAACAAAAACCTTTGATCAAGAATATGTATTAATTATCCGTACAATAAACACAATTAAATGAATCGGTAAATTAAACCACTAGCAGAAAGAGCTAAACAAGGAACATCATACAAAAAAAAAATGTCATAATGATATAAATAATATTTTTATCCAAACTTTAAAAACCTTACGCTTTCTAAAAACGAAATAAACCCGCGTCATCAGCCTCATTGTATGCAATAACGCTGTTACGTAGCTTTACAAAGCTCGGCGTCACGAAAGCTCCGCTATAAATCAGCCGGCGTTGCCAGAGTTACCTGAAGCTTCGGCGAAAGCTCGCGGAGTCAGTATTGGGCGGGCGGGCGACACACCCGGTCACAGCCTCGTTCTGACTTTTTACTTTGCCGCGAAACGAAAACATGTGTGAAAATTAATTCACATGTCATAACAATTTAAATAGTAACATCATGTTACTTCTCGCGCGGAGATGAATATCTTATGATGTGAATTCAAGGTTGTAATTTTTTTTCTGATTCTTTGGGTTGAATAAACTTTGGCACTGAATTTGAAATGTTTTGTAGAAACAACTGCGGAAGATGGACGGGTCTATGGAGAATGATGAGCCTTTCATATTTCGGCTCAATGACAACGGGTCCGGACCGAGTCTCTTAGTCAAGGTAATTGTTTATTTATTTGTTAGTAGTTAAATAGTCTCCGTCTCATCAAAGCGTGTGATTCCCGTTCAAAGTTGTTGCTCTGGAGCCGGTACGTTTAGACCATGATACAGGATTAGGGGAGTCCGGTAATTAGTTAAATAGTAAACAGTAGTTCAGATTAAGATAATCTGTAGTTGATTATTTCTTATTCATGATGACGTACTTGCAACTGAAAAACTCACCACATCTAAAGATATTCCAAAACATCTTTCATCGTCTTGATTTTTTTTTTTGACTTAATTTGACTTAATCGATTTCAACCTTTATGTTTTTATTAATTATGCTTTTTTATTATTATTAATTTTGACATTTATATATTATAATAATCTCTATGTAGGTGTAGGTGGTTTGTAAGTGTGTTTTGTTCTTTTATTTAATTTTAGTTATAGCTTTTAAATTACTTGAATTCTTCTATTGTATTTTGACTGTTATTATTTATTTAACTATTATTATTCGTCTATTTTTTTGTTTTTTGCATTTATTTTATAATTTACGTTTGACATGTAATTTTCTGTGGAAACTTTGCTGATTTGTGTACTATTTTAATTGTGTAAATTATTCAAAATTACTAAATTGTTTGTTTCCCAAATAAATAAATAAATAAATAAAACATACATCGTAATATTTATTTTGATAAATGTTATTTTGATACTTGAATGCAAAAGACTATAGAATTTTTTATCTATTTTACATACGAGTACCTGTATCTTAATTACTGAAGGAATCAGCCAGCTTCAGTTTGCTTCTGGGTGAGCTGACACCTTCTAATGCTGCCTCTTGACTCTGGGGTTCAATTTAAAGACAAGAGCATCTCTATTAGCAAAAAAAAAACAACTGGCGTTTCCACTCACTATGGCACAACTACGCCATGACTTTGATTAATTTTATGGCGGATTTATTTCACAATCCCTCTTATATCAATGATTGATAAAGTCTATATTTAGTTAAGATCAACATAAGAATAATGATTCAGCGGTTTTATGTAGAATAGAATATTTTCTCGATATTTATTCTCTGATACAACATTGTGTTACTCACATATTTTACTCGACGTTTCGGCTACGTTACAGCAGCCGTGGTCAAGCGCGGACAATATGTGAGTACACAATGTTGTATCACAGAATAAATATCGTGTTAATTCCCATCTTGATTAATTATAGTTATAATGCAACGCGAAAATTTAAAAAACATTTTCTCGGTTGCAATCTATGTGTGTATTTCTACAACTCTAGTTCGGTAGTGAGGAAAAACATCGTGAGGAATAATATACGTTTCGGAAATTCTGAAGGTTCCTCTGAGGGTTGAAGCAATCAGCTGGCAGTCGCTACATTGTAATCTGACTCCTGGACCATGTTCCAAGCCTTCCCTGGGCTCCGACAATATAGCTTTAGACGTAAATGGGATTTTGCTTCAATCCATAATCAAGTACAGATATAGTTTTTTTTTATGTCATAGGTGGCAGACGAGCAGACGGATCACCTGATGGTAAGCGATTGCCGCCGCCCATGGACACCCGCGACACCAGTGGAGTCTAAAGTGCGCAGCCAACCTTTGAACCCCTCTTACCCAGGATTAGGCCTCCGGTACTCTCACTCACTCAAACACAGCACAGTGCTGCTTCACGCTGGTTTTCTGTGAGGCCGTGGTATCACTACGGTCGAGCCAGCCCATTCATGCCGAAGCGAGGCTCTCCCACGGTAAAATGTAAAGTTTTTATGGAGAACACGATTTTATTTTCTATTACATCTGATTTAATTTACAAGGACGATTCATAGTAGGTATAAGAAGGTTTCGGTATTGAAATTAATAACAGTAAACATATTTTTATTATAATAGAGGTGACAAACGAGCCTGCGGGTCACCTGATGGAAAGTAATCAACGCCGTCCATGAACATCCATCATCATCATCATGCCTATCGCAGTCCACTGCTGGACGTAGGCCTCTCCGATTGTTCGCCACCGTGACCTATCCATGGCTTCTCGCATCCAGCTCTTGCCAGCCATCCTGCGCAGATCGTCCCCCCACCTAGCTAGAGGGCGCCCTACATTACGTTTGCCAAGACGCGGTCTCCATGAACATCCGCGGAATCGGTTGTCAGCTTTTAAAAAAAAAGAGTACTCCTTAGCCGTCGGGAAATAATACTCCTACTCTATTGTGCAAAATTTGTGAAATGTTTAATTTTTTTTTCGATTTTAGAGGAGAATAATACATTTTCTCCTATCCTTGTAGTTTCATTATTTTTGTTCCTACCAGTTCTATAAAGGAGTGTACGTCTGTACAGGATTCTATTTATAGAGAATAATTTATTCCAACAACCTACAAAATGTTTAGCTCTACCTTTCATGGACGTAAGCTTAGAAAACGGTGAACAAGTAATTTGTCTGACAACCAATAAATCAGATTACAACGGACTCCAAGCTATTTTTAGGGTTCCGTGGCCAAATGGCAAAAAACGGAATCCTTATAGCTTCGTCATGTGTGTCCGTCCATATGTCACAGCCACTTTTCTCCGAAACTATACTATTGAAATTTGGTAAATAGAAGTATTTTTTTAAGCCGCATTACGATTTTTACATAAAAATTGGAAAAAATAAAAAAAATGGCGGGGTCTACATACTTGAAATTGAAACTTAAATTTTTTTTATTTCATCAAACCTAACCAAAATAGATAGGTCTTTAAAAATTATGTTATTAACATATTTTTTTCTTAACTCAATATTTTTGCGCAAGAGACGCTCCCAAACTGTTGAATTGTGTCTATAACCCCGTTTTAGATAACAAAGGGTTATTGAAAGTTTATGAATAAAGCCCTTTTGGTTTTAAAAACAAGTTTTTTTATACTTAAAGTTATATAATGATTGGGTACTAATAGTTATGACGTTTAAATACTTTATTTTCTGGGGTCAAAACTAGCCAGTGCTAGAAGGGACACACTTTTAATTTTTTTTCTTTTTAATGAGTGTCAGAAATGTCTTGCTGTTCGAAAAAAATAAAATCAACCTTTGACTCTAAACATGCCACAAAACGCTCTGTTGGTCTAATGGTTTAAGTACCGGTCCGTGATCTCAGGGTCCTGGGTTTGATTCCCGGGTCGAGCGAAAAAAGTTTTGAATTTTTCGGACATAGCTCGGTTTTGTGATCACCAATCCGCATTTGGCAAGCGTGGTGATTAAACCTAATCCCATCATAGTGGCGATAACTTGATTTCTATCATGGAGGCCTTTGCCCTGCAGTGGGACAATTTATAGGCTGATTAAAAAAAATGCCACAATTAATTAAAGAAACATGGGAATAGTAATAACAATAGAATACCTACATCTTGAAGTTGTTTCGTGACTTAATCAGTTTAGTATAGCAATTATAAGTAAAGATTTAAAGTGTCATTAAATCTAAGGTATTTAATTGAAGAAGTTCCTTCACTCACGCTATTGTATCCTCGTGGAGGTTAAAATAGATTTATAAGTAGAAACAGTGAATAAAGTTATTGTTTCTTCTGTTAGGCTAAGAATAATGCTTTTGCTTTTTTAATGTCTTATTCTTAGCCTTTATAAAACTATACTTACTTACTACCTAGATACAAATGTGTAATAAAAGCAACGATAGTATCGCGATTAATACTAGTGTTGCCGGATTATCGATTGTACGTCGATTATTGATTGCAGATTAATCGATTATAATTAATTTAATTGATTATAAATTATTTAATCGATAGTATCGTCAATTTAACCAAATCTCAATCAAATTTTAATCTACCAAAAATGAAAATCGATACTATCGATAGTACAATCGATTATTAGATTATTAAGGGTGAAAATAATCGATTAATCGTCAAATATTCTACAACACTTATGCAGACGCGCGACTGTTAAGGTGACGGGTAGGGTACACTAGCAACGCCAATCGATTTTAATTTTTAGCTACTAAACCGGATCTATTTTAAACAATTACGGGGTTAAAACCTCTCGGCAAACACTTATACTATTTATTAAATAACCATGCACAAATGCGGACCCAACATTTGTACGCGAAAAATTGATTCACGCTAAAAGTGGCCGCTTTTGGCGGTAATCAATTTTTCGCGTACAAAAACGGACCCAACATTTGTGCATGGTTAATTAATAAATAGTATAAGTGTTTGTCGAGAGGTTGTAACCCCGAAATCATTTAAAATAGATCTGGTTTAGTAGCTAATAATTAAAAACGTATGGTGTCGCTAGTTAGGGCTACCCGTCGCCTTAAGCGGTCGTTTGTAGCGCTGCCAAAAGTCGCAATGTGTAAGTTTCCCTAGTATATAGGTATGTATTCCTACAGGTGTGTGCGGAACGTGGATGGCGCATGTATCACGGGTACAACAATGGAGAAGACAGGTGGAACCTTTGGTGGAGAACTGGAGCATTCCCCGCTGCCTGCTACAAGGCCTTGGGTGATTGGCAGGTTAGCAACTTTTCTCATTTATTCTTTTGAGGTTCATCATCATCATTATTATCATCAGCCTGTCATAGCCCACTGCTCGACACAGGCCTTTGCAAATGTGCTTCACCATTCAGCTTCTGTCAGTCATCTCTGTCACTCGCCTGAGTGCGTTCCCTATTTTAACCCAGACGCGGGCTCCTCTCTAAAACTCGCTGACCCCAACGATTTTACAGTTCTACGACTGATATCGCCCACCCACAGCCAAGTATAAACCCAATGCCGTTTCAGCACTTAGCTTTTAAGATATTTCCTCTGTAAATTTCCATGTTAAGTGTCGAATAAATGATTCTGATCTTACCACTTCAGCTTGCTTAGTGAGCTACGTCAATGACTTTGGTTCTCTGCCGGATCACCTCGTTTTGGTGATCGATTCAATCCCGCTATATATGATAGAAACGTTGAGCATTACTCTTTCAACAGCCAGCTGACCTACTTTTTTAAACATAGATTTTCTCCAATATCTCAATTCAGTAACTACCTATCAGTTTCACCTGTCAATATGGCCTCAAACTAAGTTTTCAAGATTATTTGTTTTCAAGACAATAATATGGCCTTCGCTTCTATTTTTACGGTTCAAACATGGAAAAACAATTTTTATTACGAGGTTAAAAGGAAAGACTTTCTCGATAAACTAAGTTTTAATTTTTCTCGTGAAGAATTGAAATAATATCATTTTACTGTGTCGATTTTTGATAAACCCTAGTGGATTCACATGTCTAATTTATGTTTAACATTTTTTTAATTTTGTAATTTCTCTGTTATTATTAATATCTGCAATTAATCCCTCTCTGGGCGTGTCACCTGGTGTCCCATCGGAATATGAGGGTAAGGGAAAGAGAATGCACTTGTGTTAGCGCACACGCTTGAGCACTATAATATATCCAACGTACGTGGCTGATCGTTGAGATTGGCCGCCGTTGGATCGGTTGGAGGATATTACAATGGGGCACAATCATCGCTCCTAGTTACAATGAAGCGACAGCCTACTAACCTTTGCAACCCTTTAACAAGAGAACCAGATCAACTGAATCATGGTTACACGTTTCAGAAACTAATACAATAGGGCACATGTTAGTTCCGTAATACAATAAGGCACATTTAGGTTTAATTCCAATTTTGCCCTGTAAAGAAGGTTCAACTACTCTGTAAAACCTTTAACTGAAATAAGGCATAAATCTAAATCAATATAAGCGAAAACTGACTGATTGACTCACTGATCTGTTTAACAGGGCCTAGAAACTTGAGAACCAAGGGTAAGGAACTTGAAATTTGCACAGGGGTTCCTTTTATTACGTAGGGGAGCACTTAAAATATTTTTTTTATCATAAACCCCGCCGACCGTGGGCAGACCCGTTGGCCAACACCCAGTTGGCCGCCCTAGGTATCGCTGGAAGGACGTCGTCGAGACTGATCTGCGCGAGCTACTGGTCGGTAACTGGCAAGAAGAAGCGCAGGATCGAACGAAGTGGCGATCTCGTTTCGGAGGCCAAGACTTTATTTGGGTCGCTGAGCCAGCGGAGTAGTGACCCTGCCTCTTACGCCAAAGGTCGTGGGTTCGATCCCCACCCTGGACAAACATTCGTGCGATGAACACTTGTGTTTGTTCAGTGTCTGGGTGTAATATATGTATTTAAGTATATATTTGTGTTCCTCTGTTGTCTGATATCTGTAACACAAGTGCTTAAGCTACTTAGTACGGAATCAGGTCAACGTATGAGATGTTGAGAGAATTATTATTATTATTATATATCATAAGCGACCGTAGTGTTACCACGGCCTCATAGAAAACCGGCGTGAAAGCAGCACTGTGCTGTGTTTCGTTGCGTTAGTGAGGGTATCAGAGGCCCAATCCAAGGGAAAGGGGGGGTTTATAGGTTGGCAGTACACTTGTGACTTCATTGGTGTCTGGGCGGCGGCAATCGCTTACCATCAGGTGATCTTTCTGCTCGTCTGCCACTTATCACCAGGCAGATCCTCAATCGACACCGGTACATGGTAGAAATACCAAAAGTCCGCACAAAGAGGTTTGAATCCTGTTTCCTTGTTCGTATTGCGAAACAGTGGAATTAGCTGCCTGAGGAGGTGTTCCCTAGGGGCTACAATTTGGGGGTTTTCAAAGCGCGGGGTTTTCAAGATATCTTCTAGGTAATCTTGCTACATCTTAGACCATATTATCAATTACCATCAGGTGAAATATGATCAAACGCTTACCTATCTACAGTATAAAAAATCATATCAAAAATTCACCCCCTAAGGTGTTTAAACGGGGGTTCTATGTTAGTATGAAACTTAACTCCCGAGACGAAGTGAGGGCGGACAACAAGAAGCTACAACAAATAACCCACGGCCACGACCTTCACTATACGGGCGAGTTTAGTACCATTTCAAAATACTTGTTCTGCCTATTATAGACAGTTTCTAAGGGGTTCGTAAAAAATGTTACTTCGACATGGTAAGCTACTTTTGATGCTGACTGTACATGTGGGTTAGAGTCCCGAAGATGTATCTCATTATCAGACTAGCTTGTCAGTCTTAGTTTCGTCCAAAGCTGTCGCTTCGAAGTCCGGGGTCATCATCATCATCATCATCATCAGCCCATTTAAGTCCCCACTGCTGGGGCACGGGCCTCCCTCAATCACATAAGGGGTAATTGCCCTACTCACCACGCTTGGCAGACGGGTTGGCGAGGGTTTTAATATAAATGCAGAGTTTTCCTTCTCTGGGTGCTGATGATCATGCTAGCAGCTTTACCTTAGTCGCCTTTTACGACACCTCGGTAAGAGTGAGGGTGGCCTATTCTACTCTGCCGGGGACCACACGGCCGGCAGTCCGGGGTACGCTTGGAGTATGAGCCAGGCTTTAGGAAGTCAGGTAAATTACATTGAAGCGACTGCCGTCTGACCGGCCTTGACCCTTAGACCTACGACAATGATAGCCTGGTTCCCCTAGACCATTATTATCATCATCATATCAGCCTATGAGCCTATATTTTTTTTTCATTCCTCTGGCGGGGGCTTCTCACCGAGAAGCCGGCCAGAGGCATACCGACTAAAACAACCAACAGTTTTCCCTAATCGGCCTTAAAAACAAGGTCTTTCGCAATAAAACTAAATTAACCGACGCTCTGATTATCTCGTTAGAAATCAACTACGGGTGAAATGTGGGAGAGCCACGCTTAGGCATGAATGGGGCGGCTCGACCGGAGTGATACCACTGCCTCACAGAAGACCGGCGTGAAGCAGCGCCTGCGCTGTGTTTCGCCGTGTGAGTGAGGTTACCGGAACAGGTTGGCAGCGCACTTGTGACTCCACTGGTGTTGCGGGTATCCATGGGCGGCGGAATTGCTTACCATCAGGTGATCCGTCTGCTCGTCTGCCACCTCTCATATAAAAAAATAAAAAAGAAATGGAGATGGGCGGGCCACGTAGCCTGCTATGAAGATGACAGGTGGACCATCAGGGTTGTGAAATGGCAAGGTCCTAGAGGTCATAGGGCTAGAGGCCGCCCAGCCGCTAGATGGACTGACGACCTAGTAAATGTAGCAGGAGAAAACTGGATATCCACGGCTGGAAATAGAGAACAATGGAAGTCCTTGGAGGAGGCTTTTACCCGAAGGGGGTCCATATAAACCACGATAAAGAGTTATAAAAAAGAACAACATAAAAAAATATATATAAAATATATATACATATAATATAGATATAGATTAGTTATTAAGAAGTATGTGGAATGTGGAATTAAATAAAACTTTTTTTTTTTTGTTTCAACATTTTTTTTCCTCGAAATATTTTTTTCAATATTTTGGATTAGACTGGGCTCACGGGCCTAAGCCAAGTGAGGCCCAGTTTCCAAGGTAGAATGATTTGTTGTTAAACTATCGTCCTGAAGGAACTTCCGAACTATACGGCAGGTGTTGAGAATTGCGGCTTTCTGCATCGTCATGTAAGTGCTTTCAGGTAGGTCCAGATTTCTCAGAGACGCCAGCAAATGCTTAGGGATTACTCCAGTGCTAGAGAACACCAGCGGCACGATGTATGCTTTGTTCATATTCCATATTTTGATTATTTCTTCTTTTAGCTCTATGTATTATTATTATCAACCTATATACATTCACTGCTGGTCATATGTAGGCCTCCCCTAATGATCTCCACACAGATCAGTCCGGTATCGCTCGCATCCAAGGTATTCTCGCGACCTTCACTAGACCGTCAGTCCGCCTTGTACGCCCAGACCAACTGGATCGTATTGCACGTTCATACTAATTTCTTAAACTTAAAACGTGAGCGATGATAGCTCAGTGGTTCTCAACTCACCTACCATACGGGGGGTCGTGGTTCGAATCCGCGCATTCACCTCTGGATTTTTCAAATCTATGTGCAATTTTCTACTATTAGGTCGGCGGTGAGAGAAAACATCGTGAGGAAACCTGCACATTTCGGTTAGTTTCATGAAACGTGTAACCATGATTCAGTTGGTCTGGTTCCCCTGTTAAAGGGTCGCGAAGGTCAGACGACAGTCGCTTCATTGTAATTTATTTATTTATTTATTATTCAGACACCTTACAAGCGAACAGAAATTAATCCAAAACGCAGTATAAGGTTAGGATACATTATTACATTACATTCATGTTCACTCACGGATAATTTACAATAAAAAGGCAGAAGAATACAATCCTTGTCACAATTAATTACAACTGAAAAAAAAGAAATAAAAATAAACGTGCCACAGATAATATCAACATAAATAGTCCAAATTGTCAGTATCTGAGTCAAAAGAAGCTAATTAAAAATACATAATGGAACAGTAAAATCAAATAAATAAAATAGAATTAAATTAGAATTTCTTAATAAAATGTCAATAGTACAAAATTTGTTTTTTAATATGTTGTTGTGTTAATATGTAAATATGTTTAGTTATGTTAGCGAATTACCAGACTCCCCAAATCCTGAATCGTGGTCCAAGCGTACCCCGGGCTCCAGAGCGGCAGCTTTGGACGCAACCGGGAATTACACGCACAGAATGAGGAATAACTCCTCATATTAGCGTGTAATACCCGCTTGCGTGTAATAAATTCCCGTGCAATTCTTAAACGTGTAATGTTTCCTTCGCGATGTTTTCTCTCACCACCAAGCTGATGGTAGTAATAGATTTAGACTTCCCATTTAGAGGGTTCCCATTTCATCCACTAGGGACCCGCTTACTCCGAAACCTATCGATGATTTTATAATCGCTCATTACTGATATTGATTTTTTTTACAGTTCATGAATCACATCCCCAAGGGAGGTTCGATATGTCGAAAGGATGGATTATCAAGGCTTCTCCGTTGTATGAGGAAAGTCTATGGATCAATTTATGATTTCAGGTAAGTCTTAAAAGTCCTGACGTCACTCAAGGTCCAACCTGAAAACCTGGGTGGCTGTGGCACAAACTGAGAAGAAGATACTATGTATGGTAGTGGGCACCTGGTCGTTTCAGTAGGTACGACAAAAATCGCAGCTTGCACAGTTTTTTGGTTGAAATTACACCATTTTTGTGTCATGCGTGCAAGCGATTTTCGTTTAATAGTGGTTCATCATCATCATCATCAGCAACCCACACTCGTCCACTAGCTGGACATAGGTCTCCCCTAATGCACGCCACTGCTCCCGATTTTCGGCCACTCTCATCCAGCCCACACCAGCCAACCTTCGAATGTCATCATCCCATCTTGTCGCAGGGTGTCCTACACTACGCTTACCGAGTCGCGGTCTCCACTCAAGGACTTTACGGCTCCAACGGCTGTCAGTTCTGCGGCTAATATGACCAGCCCACTGCCACTTCAGTTTGCTAATTCGGTGGGCTATGTCGGTGACTCTGGTTCTCTGTCGGATTACATCATTTCTGATGCGGTCCTTCAGAGATACTCCGAGCATAGCCCTTTCCATAGCTCTTTGAGCGACTTTGAACCGGTGGACTAGTCCAGCCGTGAGTAATAGTGGTTATTGGCGGTTAATCACTATTAAACGAAAAACGTTTGCATTTTACATTACTGCCACGGTCGTACGAGCTGTTGAGGTTTGGACCTTGTTGACCACTAGATACTTACATGTTTTGTTGCATTTGCTTATCCTTCTGATAGTGATGTTTAAAGATTCTTGTTTCGTCTGACACAAATCTAGGGTGTAATATAAAGCTATACTAAACCAAGTCATAGATCAAGAGTACAGTCAACTCAAAAAATATGTATACACTTTAGGACCTTGTCACAATACTTACCTATAAGAAAGTAGAGGTTTACTTTCTTATATTTTATATTGTGACAACGTCCTAAAGTGTATACATATTTTTGGAGTTGACTGTACCAATAACGAAACCGTCCCATACTGAACTAGAAAATATCTACCGTCCTTCAAACGAACGATACGCACGGAGCGCTTGAAAAGGATGACGATAAACATTCTGTCGTAAAATCCATTTATTTGTAGGCCCTTAGGTTCCAATTCAAAGCTTCTATAAGGGACTCCAGTATTGCACAGCGTACCCTAGCGCTCGTGGCTTCGTGGCAAGTCGTACATAATGTTTATATCCCTAGTCCGCAGGAATAGCACCGTGGGTTCCAATTTGGCCTATTGAATAGTCCCCTTTATCGATGTGGTCTTCCCCTCACAATAGTAATCGATTCAGGATGTTCCGTGATAATCGTGGGGCGAAGTAAGTTATTAAACTTGATTAATTTATTCTCCGTGCTTTTAGGCGTATAGCACCAGAATAATTTAGAGTGGTATTAAATCTTATGACTAAAAAAATAAGGTTCACAATTCACAAACGAACATTTTTTTCTGTTTGCCGCTAACGTTAGACCACAATCGCACCTGATGGACAGCGATGATGAGGCTACACCTCATCATCGCTGTCCATCAAGTGCGTTGATACGCGTTTCTCTCCTTCTTTTGATTGAAAATGTACTACTGTTGGAAATAACGTTTGAGACACCTTTGTTATTTCTTTTTTGTTGTAAATGTTTGACCACTAAAGTTGAGCCAAACTAATAAGCCACATTTGACGTTTCTCAATCTAAGCTTAATAGAGAAGTGACCTACTAAAAAACTTCGATTAAAGCGAATAATCGATATGTACTTCAAACAAACGTGATCATCGAATACTATAATAATGGAAAAGAAGTTATTAGTACTTTTATTTAGAGAAACGTGAATTATAATGTACAAGTTGGCGAATGGCATCATCGATGCTCCGGATCTATTACAGCAGCTAACCTTCTCAGCACCACTTAAACTTCCTCGCCCATCTAGATTCCACATTCTTGTTCAGCAAAGTAGCAATTCTAACTTAGGTCAAAATGCTCCATTGAACCGTCTTGTTAAAGACTACTTCAGTTTGGCTGGATCAAAGGGTCTCGATTTATTCGCGGGTGACATTCGCAGCTTTAAAAAATCATTGGCTGCCTAACAGCCACACTACGTAAAATGCGTTTCTAAATATTGTTTTCTTCACAATTTTTTTTGTTGTTTCTTAACTTATTCTATAGCATGCAGTCTGCACCTGTAATTGTAAATGCATTAAGCTTTATACCCCATTATTTAACCCCTTATGTATTGTCAAAATGTATTTTTTGTTGGTGTTCTAATTAACTAAATAAATAAATAATTATTGAAAAGAAAGAGGATAGAAGGTATACCGATCCTAGATATCCGCGGCCAGGTTATTTCTTTTTCTTCAAAATGAAAGCGCTTATATTGTGTGCCATATATGGTTTTTCTTTTTACCAAGTTATCTAAGAATAATGCGTTTTATTTTAATCAGAATGTGGCTTTTTATTTATGGTTGAATATTCCTACATGATTAACTTGTATTCATTCGATTATTTGGGGTACATCCCTAGAGCTTAAAAAGAAAATGCGTTGACAGATTCAACATTGTACCAACCTTTAATATTCTAGAAAAGTATTTTTTTAATTAAGTCTATAAAAAGTTTAACAGAGAAAGTAAATCGTATATAATATAAAGCAAATATAATTTAAAAATTTTAGGAAATTGCTTTTTTTTATTTTGGTCCTAAACCCGCGCGCGGTGACGGCCGCACGTGTGATTCCGCCAATGTCAAGTGTTTAGAGAGACACGTTATTATTAATATTGACCGGTTCAAATTTAAGGTCTCCGATCTATTTTGAGGTCTTCTCGATTGTTAGGGCCAGCATCTAAAACAAATAAAAAGCAGCACATATAGACAACACAGCAGGCACAATGGCACAGACTGCCACACAAACGAAAGACAGAACAGAACAACATTTAATAATGATAATGTAGGGGTGGGTATAAAATTATAATTTTATATCGTATATACTTATATATTTACATAGATATTTTAAATAGTGGGAAATAGGGAGGGTTAATAGATAATGGAAATTTAAAGGGCGGGGGATTTTGGGTGGTAATACTTCATATAAGGATGTGGGGTATTTTGAGCAGTTAAAAAAAGTATGGTCTGTGGTTCCTTCGTCTATGCCGCATTCGCATATGGAGCTGTCTCTCACGTGGATTTTGTTTAAAAAAACCGGTGTACACACGTGACCAATGCGAAGGCGACATATCGTAGATATAACACGCTTATCGTACAGCCTGTATTTTGTGTTAAAAAATCACGGTCTCCTAGGTATCGATGGCTGGACACTCTTGTAAAAGCGGCCTTTGGTTCTGGACGTCTCGTCAAAGCGGATTTGCCATTGTTCTGTTAAGGCCTTTGTGGCAAGAGGTGAGATATCACACGCATATATCGAATTAATGGGCGATCCATTCGCGACAGCTTCTTTTGCCCATGTATTGGCTTGTTCGTTGCCACTTATCCCACAGTGGCCAGGGATCCAAATTAATACAATTTGTATATCTTTGGCGCTGCATTTGAAAAGGGCCTCTTTAATTTTAAAAATAATAGGGGAAATCGATTTCAATTTGAAGCAGTTACTCGATATTGCCAGAAGAGAACTTTTAGAGTCTGTAAATATTATGCATTTTTAGAGGTTGTGGGTCAGGACGAAAAGGATGGCTTCCAGGATTGCTAGAGCTTCACCAGTAAACACTGACGTTTCTTTTGGAGATTTGAAGCTAAGAAGCACCTTGTATTTTGGAATCCATACCGCACTACCAACCGGGCTTTCATCCATCGCTTTGGAGGCATCAGTAAATATGGGCAACCATTGTTGCCAGTCCTCATTTAGGCGTTGGGTGAATTTCTCGTTAGCAAGTGGGTCATTCTTAGTAAATCCAAAATCGAATAAAATGTTCGGTTCCAAAATCAAGCCGTCGTAATTAATTTGGGAAAGGGGGGTCGATTCGAATTGTAGCATTGGGTATGACAAGGAACGAAGATGACCGTTGTTACGATGTCGAATTTTTTTGAAGTGTTAAATGTGGCCTATCATTTTGGCTTAACTATAAGCGATGGTGCGGTATTATAATATAGTAGATACTAACAAGAGAAAACCTCTTTTAAGTTTTTTTTCGAGCCTACTATACCTATATAACCATAGAAAGAGATAGAAATACACACCTCAATACGACGATGACATTCTGATGAATCACGTCATTTCACGAGCCATTATTTTTGTCTTTTTTTAGGTTACACGACAAACAGTCTAGATATTACCGAAAATTGGCTAAACCATAACGTGAAAGATCGACTGCCGTTAAAAGCCTCTGCAGTTTGTTTCCATTAATCAGAACGAAACATGTTTCCCAAACGTTGGTAATCGTTTGTTTACGTTGACAAAATGAATACCAATACGAAAAATGTTTATTTCCGGGCCATTACAATGTTCGGACCGGAATATAAATCGCTTTTTACAATTTAAAACGATAAAAAGCGGTAAAAATATATTTCACTCACGCGAGAAACGGATTCGCGGTTGTAAATTGTAATTTTATCCTGATGGAAATTAACAACAAGCGATTCTCATGTTTTACAAACGGATTAATGAAATTTGGTTTAAACCGTCGTAAAATAATATTATTGTTGTATTTTGGAATTGTATTGTTCATATAGCTTCGTTATTATTTTTACATTCGCAACAATGCAGCCCTGAACTATAATTTTAGTTTGTTCTCTTTATGAAAAAACAGTCCTGACTGAAATGCTTCATAGGCCAATTTTTTTTTAGATTAAACCCTATGCGTCTGGGAAAATAATTGTTTTCATTAATGTAGTGCTCTTAAGCAGTTTCTCGAGTATTAAAAAATTACGGTGTATAATACTTGGTTGCTTGCACCTCGGACCGATACGACCTTCAAGAAAAGAACATATATTCTTTTAAGTTCGGCAACGCACTTGTGATTCCTCTGGTGTTACAGGTGTCCGTAATTACTTATTTTGCTGGTTCAGCGACCTAAATAGAGTCTTAACCTCCGAAACAAGAGATCGCAAACTTTGTTCGATCCTACGCTACTTTTTGCCACATTCCAGCGATACCTAGGTCGGCCAACTGGGCATCCGCCCCACGGGTCTGCCCTGGTATGCCTTTTTCACGAGACGGTCTTCGTTCAACCTCACGAGATGGCCAAGCCAGTGAAGACGGTGCGCCTTGTACTCGCCGGTGTTGTATGGTCATTGGAGGTATCCATGGGCGGTGGTAATTACTAACCATCAGGTGATCCGTCTGCTCATCTGCCTCCTATCTCATAAAAAAACCTAAGGAGCAGAAGAAGGAGCCTTTATTCTCGGGACGTGGTTCAACATATTTTATAAGGACGAATCTCTCATTCGACTTTTATTTCGAGTGCACGAAAACAAGCCCTCTGATCCGTATGTTGCTTGTATCCAATTCTGTGACCCACAGATCATAAATACGACACACTGAACTCTTACTTTATAGTATCGCATTCTCGGCGTTTGTTACACCACCATTCGTATTCAATACAATACCAGTTTAATGAAGGATAAGTATCGATATTATTCCGTATCGATACAATAGTACACCTTTCGATATTTTGACACTTTACTTTGGCATGATACTCGTACGTGTCGCTTCATATTTTGGGGCGCCCACGATGTCAAAAAATAGGTTAACTCTATGTATTTCATATTTCT
Organism: Marasmia exigua; assembly: GCA_019059595.1. Lineage (NCBI taxonomy): Eukaryota > Metazoa > Arthropoda > Insecta > Lepidoptera > Crambidae > Marasmia > Marasmia exigua. Next base: position 6,163,367 of record CM032466.1, read on the forward strand.
GGCAAAAGATCTTTGATACAAAATGGCAATAGAGCCTTATCACTTTCACTACATGAATCAGTGTCACTTCAGGGATTAATTTGAAAATTTACATAGATATCACGCATGTTTTACGAATGATTTTCAAATCCCACTTTCCCCGAAACGTCAACCGTCACCCATTGTGGGAACACAACAGAACGACGGAGTCGTTGTCATTTGTTTTTGAATATGCAAAACTAGCGTTTTAATTTTAGGCGTATCGATAAATAGTTTTTTCCCAACTCTACCACAGTTGTGTTGCCTGCCAGTATCGTATCGTATCACAGAAATAGAACGAAATAAATCACCGGAACCTCTCTGTTGCCAAATTCAATTCCTACCGGTTTTCGGAACACCTGGATTTGCGTGTCCACGTTGTATTATAGTTTGGGCAGAAGTGTTTTGCTTAGACCTAAAGCCTTTTTGGTTGCAAACAAACATATTCGTAATAGCTCCCGAAAATCAAAGCGATTGTTGTAGCAGCAATATCAAAAACAGGGTATTCATTTTAATATTATTTTTACAGCTAAAGAATGGAACTCCCTAACAATTATAGGAATGAACAACAACAATTATAGGGTAGGTGGTACCTCTTTCACTAATCTCAAGATTATACAAAATATTAATATTTTTTGGATTTCGGCAGGTAGGACTAAAACAAGCCGCATGGGCAATTCAAAGGTTTTAAATTAGTGTTTTTAGTGTACAAATGTGGTGTTTATTTGTGCAGTAAAGTGCCGCAAAGTGATCCTAATAATAAGAATTGTTGGATTGTATCGTTTTTAACACTACTATTGTGTGTCAAGTGCGTTGTCTCGTGACAACTTGTTTGGACCTAATAGTCTTAAAACCCGCTGAAAATATGAAATTATTAAAAAATAATAATAAACCATTGCACAACCCATTCAATTTGCACCAACTATTATAATAAAACCCTCGACTTGACGAAATATTTGATATAGATACCAAACAAAATTTAAAAGAAATGCATACAAAATACATGCGTGTGACGTCACACGCCAGTAGCCATTTGTATGGAGCGTTTTGGGTTTGCTAAAAATGTGATTTCAAAGTTGTGATATCTCAGTGGTTTTATATGAGAATGAAGTGATTCTTTCAACAATGTTTCTATATACGTCTTTTGATTACACATATGTAAAAAACAGGTGAAATACCGTATTTTAGGCATACTTTTATATTAACATTTTAAGAACTGGTTGTCATCTAGAATCCAGAGGAATTTTCTCCTGCAATACTCCAGTTGTGGAATGAGCTGCCATTAGAGGTTTTCCGGGAGAACACAGCATGAGGTTTATACCGAATGTCAGTATTAGTGGATATGATGTTGGTAGGCCAGCCACCAGTCAGCTGGGACCCGGAAGAAATGATGCACCACGTCTTGTGTGACTAGTTTATGGTAATCTTCTTTAACATAATATCATAAAGGTATCAAATATATGACTGATCAGCAGCTTCTGAACGCGAAGGATAACAGTTGCTTGTGTCTTGTGTTGTTGTGATAACTTAATGGAGAATCAGTTCTGTGAAACGGTTTGGCTGCAGGAGTATTTCTCGACGGCTACGACTTAGGGACCTTCGAGAGAAGAGCGTACTATTTTTTAAAAAGGCCGGCAACACATTAGCGGTCACTCTGATTTCTCGGATGTTTATGGGCGGCGTTGATTACTTTCCATCAAGTGACTCGCTTGCTCATTTGTCCGCCTCTAGCATAAAAAAAGAAAAAAAAAGAATGTACACTAATTTTATTATTAGCCTACTTAAACTCGGTTGAAAATAAAAAATATGATTGGAAACAATACTACGATACATCGTGTAGTTTCCGAGATATTTGATTTCAAAATAAACGGGTTGTAAAGTGACGTCAGCAGTCCCAGTACTTCGCAGCACTAATAATGCCGGTAGTACATCCCCCGTATCTCCATCAACTTGGTTGAAAATTTAAAAAAAAACATGACTGATAATATACAGGGTATATCTGTGAACATTTACATCCCTTTAACCACGTGTTCTACCAACCATTCTGAACAACATTTGAACGACTTTGGAATTTATCGAAATTTTCTACTCCCCATACAAAATGACCAAGTCACGTAACCGACTTTGTATGAAAAGTTGAAATTTTTTCATGCGAATTTCCATAAAGTGATAGAACAAATTTTGTTCATAATGGTTAGTAGAGCACGAGGTTAAAAGGATGTAAATGTTCACAGATACACTTTGTATAAAGATAAGTCGTGTATTTCGGGAGATACTTCATTAAGTAAAGAGTTTTACGGTGACGTCACAATACTAGCGTGCGCCTGCGAAGTTTAAAGTTCTGTAAATTCATTAATGGTTGGTCTTTTTTGATGAAACAAAAACGTATGATGTATTTGTATAGATATTATTTATATTACACACACACACACACAGTCACAGAAGTCGTTACACAGTAGTGTCCCATCGGAATATACTCATGCCCAATACCCAGAGGGTAAAGGAATTGAGAGTATACTTGTTTTTGCGCACTCACTTGAGCACTATAATATATCCTACGTGCGTGGCTGATCGTTGTGATTGGCCGCCGTAGGTTCTTAAAAATGGTGCGTAAGATTTTCAAAGAGTCGGCAGCGCATATACAGGCCCTTTAGAGTTGCAAACGTTCATAGACTGCAGTAATCACTTACCATCAGGCAAACCACACACTAGGCCACCTTCATTTTTACCGAGGTGTCGTAAAAGGCGACTAAGGTAAAACTGCTGGCATGATCATCTGCACCCAGAGAAGGAAAACTCTGCATTTATATCTAAACCCCCGCCAACCCGTCTGCCAAGCGTGGTGAGTATGGCAATTACTCCTCATGTGATTGAGGGAGGCCCGTGCCCCAGCAGTGGGGACTTAAATGGGCTGATGCTGATGATGATGATGAACCACACACTTGTTTGCCACAGACGTAGTATAAAAAGAGTCTAGACCAATTTTGCCTCCGTCATAGCATCACCAGGTTAAGTCTAATCGACCTCTCACTCCCTGAATTGTGAGACGTGATAAATGATGGATCTAAATAGATTCTGCCGTGTGACATCGTTACGAGACAGCGACACGTCGAACATGCCTAGTTAGAATATCTTCAACATCTGGATCTCAAACTTTTAAGCAGGGTTATTTCGCCCGACAGGATGCGCTTAGACCATGAAAATGAAAATCTTTATTTCGACAACTTACAGAGACGCTTTACAATGGTGGGAATCTTCTTTTAAGCAAAAAGAATTGCTTGTGTTAGGGGATTCCGCTCTTCAATATTGACACAGTTGTCATTTTTTATATAGAGACTATGATTCGGGATTTGGGGAATAAAGCGACTGCCTATGACCTTCGCAACTTTTTAATAGGGGATCCGGACCAAATGAATCATGGTTAGACATTTTAGAGACTATCCGAAACGTGCAGGTTCAATCTACTTTTGATTATAATTACATTTTGATCATGAACATTGAGTAATGTGGGGTGTAAAAATTTCTCGTCACAAGTGAGCTGCCAACCTTTAAACCCCCCTTTCTCACTTACGCAGTGACGCCTGGTGACAAAGTGCACTAAAATGTAAATGAGTAACCTTACCGATATACCCTGTATATACAGGTAGCACATTTTCAGTGTTCCTAAATATTTTTATGACGCCACATAACGGGGATCATCTTTTTTTTTATGTGATAGGTGGCACGAGCAGACGGATCACCTGATCACGTAAGCTATTGCCGTCGCCCATGGACTCCCGCGATACCAGTGGAGTCACAAGTGCGCGGCCAGCCTTTAAACCGCCTCTCCAAGTCTTAAGTCCCCCTTAAAGGATTATTACAGACCCAATCAGGGCATTGGGCCTGTAATAATCCTATGTATGTTCTTTGGCCTGTAATAATCCTGTGGTATTCGAGATAAAATATGTTTTATGTAGTATGAACGGCCAGATGAGGTAAATTTTTTTGATGCTTTGTTTTGTGTAAGAAATATTAGAAAAAGAAAATTGATAAAATCATAATAAGAGTAACAACATAAATGTAAAAGAGTAAAACCAATACTACATAAAATATTTTTTATCTCGAAAACTACCAAAAAACGCAAATCATACATAGAAGTTTTCAGATGGATAGTTATGAAACATCTAAAATAATTTTGGATATAAATAGGCCGCCCTGTACATATCGAGAATAGCATCGCCCATGAGGTTACGTGCCTTTTTTCACAGCCGTCGCATATTCATCAATCAAATGGCCACTGCCTATAGGCACTCGGGAGGTATACCTCCCGAGCCATCGACAGCCATATCTTATTTATAGGCCTTCAACATTTGTTGATTGTATTGTCGTGTGCCGTGCCCCGACTGGAGTCACAGTGTGTGAGAGCTCAGTAACGAATGGCTTGGCTTTGCGTGGTTGAAGCTCATTTGCAGCCTTCAGAGCGTTTGGAGTTAAATTTAGAATTTCTATTTTAACCTTGCTTTTGCTAATTATTGGAATTATTGTTAATTCGATAAGGAAATAACTTTCATAGCTATAGAAATGTTGTAGGTTGTTTTAATTTCCGATATATAGGTATGTATCGCTTATAAAATAGACTTTTGTCCTACAAACATTTTTAATACATAGTAGGTACGTTACTGTGACTGTTTTCCGTTAATTATAAAATACATCCTCTATTTTATGACGACTTTACGTCATTTGATTCATCATAATCTTAAAATGTATTCCTGGATGCGTCCAAAACTGTTGCTTTCAAGCCCAAGGTCCACTTTACAAGGTCCACATACTCACCGCACAACTAATGGTAGAAATATGAAAATGATGAAATATCTAGAGTGAATGCTCTGATTCAAACCATGACCTTATCCACTGAGCTATCATCGCTCAGATGTTTGACTTGACATCGCATCCTTGTAATTTTATCACCAAATTGAGGTTTCCTTACTGAAATTGATTTGCGTGGTGGAATTTATTCGTCAATCGCTCCGCGTCATCGGTTATTTGAATGGAGCGATGCGTTGCGTGAGGCACGGCAGAATCGAGGGGATTTTTACAGCCCGTCACTGTACATCGAGTGCGCGGGTAGTCGGAATTGCATTGACATGTGTATCGAATGCGCTTCTTAGGCCTACGCTATAGCCAATGTGTTTTACAAAAGGAAACTCCGATAGATAGTAAAGTATCAACCTATATGATGGTGCAATTGGTAGTTACCGTGGCTCGTAAGCCAAAGGTCTTAGGTTCGATCCCCACCCTGGTCACATTTGCATTCGTATTATGAACACTTGTTTGTTCAGTGTCTGGGTGTAATATATGTATTTAAGTATATATTTGTGTTCCTCTGTTGTCCGATATCTGTGACACAAGTGCTTAAGCTACTTAGTACGGAATCAGGTTAATGTATGAGATGTTGTGAGAATTATTATCAGATGTCGTTAGAGAAAGTAAATTATAGACTGTCCCACTGCGGGGCAAAGGCTTCCATCATGAAAATCAAGTTATCGCTACTATGATGGGATTAGGCTTAATCACCACGCTTGCCAAATGCGGATTGGTGATCGCAAACCCGAGCTATGTCCGGAAAAATCGAAACACACTTTTCGATCGACCCGGGAATCGCACCCAGGACCACGAGATCACGGCCCGGATTAAACCACTAGACCAACAAGGCGTGATATCTATCTCCTAGATAGGAGATCTACTTATTCTCAATAAGTTACTTGACATTGGCGAATTATCTTCGGGTAGAATTTATTTATCAAAATATATGTAAATGAGTACCAATAACAGAAAATTTCAGTTAAAAATATAACGTGTAGCTGGTTTTATGGTGATTTAAAGATTCATGGGCGAGCCCATTTTGAAAATAAGAAATTATTAAAAAATAATAATATATCATTGAACAACCCATACAATTTGAACCAACTATTATAATAAAACCCTTGACTTGACGAAATATTTGATATAGCTACCAAACAAAATTCAAAAGAAATGCATACAAAATACATGCGTGTGACGTCACACGCCAGTAGCCATTTGTATGTATTCTCCTAGATAGGAGAGGTCTAAATTTGACGGAATTGGTTTTTTATCTCTAAATCTCTAATCTAATCTAAATTTGACGAAATTGTACGTAACATCCTCATTTTGTCCTGTCACCGTTAAAATCAAGCCTTTGATACGCCGTAGCAGCTTGCGTACATATTTTATAGTATCAATCATAACCGTGTCCACGGAGCGGCCACGTAATGTCTGCCCATCGTCTTGCGTTCGTAATGCGCTGTGGCCTCTCCTATATGGACACCCGCAACATCAGTAGAGTCACTGTAAACCTTTGTACCCTCCTTTTCCTTCATTGGGCCCCCTTGGGTACCCTTACTCACTCGGCGAAACAGAGCTCACTTCGAGACTCTGCTTCGAGACGGTTTTCTGAGAGGCCGTTATTAATTTATTTGATAAGGCACACCAACAGTATACATATAACACACTACAAAACAGATACAATACAACACAATATTCTTATACATATACCAATTACAGGTGTATACAACATTTACAGTAACACTTTTTTTTTTAAACTGTTCCACTGCAGGGCAAAGGCCTCCATCATAGAAATCAAGTTATCGCTACTATGATAGGATTAGTCTTAATCACCACTCTTACCAAATGCGGATTGTTGATCACAAACCCGAGCTATGTCTGACTTTCTAAACATACTTTTTGCTCGACCCGGGAATCGAACCCAGGACCCTGAGATCACGGCCCGGTACTTAAACCACTAGACCAACAGGGCGTTTACACAGTATCCCGTAAACAGTAATAACTAACAAAAAACTAAAAACTAAAAGAAAGAAATGGATAAAAAATTAAAATGAAATAAACTAAACAATCTAAACCAAACAGTAATTAGGTGCCTATAGGTTAAATAAGCTCGTCTAACTTCCGTTTAAATGCCGGTAATGTGTCGTGAAAAATTTCCAGTGAACCCTTTACAAACATTTCGTTGTATATGGAGCGTAGCGTCCCGCATTAGTTCTAGCGGTAGGCAAGGAAAAGGCTATCACTTCGATCGAGTCCCATTCATGCCGAAGCGCTCCTCTGACGATCAATGTCAAATGCAATTTATAGAAATGCATAACTCGCGGTTGGTCTATTAGTTTAAGTTTCATAGCACTTAACCACAACCAGGACTGCAGTCCAGGGTATGATTCCAGGGTCAAGAAAAATGTATATTTTGAATTTTACTAACAACGCTCGTGTAAGTGATCACCAGTCCGCATTAAGCAAGCGTGCTGATTAAACCTAATTTCATCATAGTTGCGATGATTTGATTTCTACGATGGATTGTGACTTTACCCTATAGTGGGACAGTAAATAGGCTGATACTTTACTTTTTTACTTAAATTCAATGCAAGTGCGTCTACAAATTAACCTTGTAACTTGGCGAGAAAAAGTAATAGAGAAATTAATGGGGCTTAATTTAGCAATGGCAAAGTTTAACTGCTTGCAAGCAAAGGTCGTATTAGAATTTTGCATGCAAACGAAGGTGAAAGTTCACGGTGATATTAAATAATGGCGGGCTTATTAGCAGGGGTGGAGCCAGGACTGGGGCCCCGCGGGGACAAACGTTTTTATGAGCCCGTTTACGGGTCAGTGGCAGCCATCAGGTTCTGTTGTAACGAAATTAAGACAAAAGATGAAAAAAATATCACAGAAGACGAGGCGTGAAGAAGCATCTCGCGGGCCAGTATAGCGATGCTAACGGAGGTGATGCCTTGACATCGCTTCCGTTGTAATTGCAACTTTGGCTCTTCTCTTGCTTGCCTTCAGCCTGAGGAGAGCCAAGATATTGAGTCTCTATTAAAAAGACATCTTATTCTTATAAAAGAAAGTCATGTTAGCTACACTATTTATAACTCAAGAACGGCTGGACCGACTTGGCTGAAAATTAGTGAAGAGGTAGCTTAGTACCGGAGGAAGGACATAGGATACTTTTTGGTCGTTTCCTGTGGGATTAATAAAAACTAACTAACTATGTGCTCGCCAACCCGCCTGCCAAGCGTGGTGAGTATGGCAATTACCCCTCATGTGATTGAGGGAGGCCCGTGCCCCAGAAGTGGGGACTTAAATGGGCTGATGATGATGATGATGATGATGATGATGAATACTATGTGGGCAATGTGGGCGTAAACTATAGTCTATTCCAATAATTATGAAGTCATTTTTGACAAATGTTAATAGTTTAGTACTAGGGAAGTACCCTTAGAAATCGATACACAGCGTCATCGATTCTCGATTTGTAACCAATTTTAATCGAATTAACTTTCAACAACTAAGGATAATAGAAATTATCTAAACAACACTAGTCATCGTGATTGACTGCGAAAAACTTTTTTTGGCATTAAGAACAAAACAATAAACGACACTCAACAACAAAACAACAGAAAAATATCAATAAAAACGCGTAGGTACCTACGCCTTATTGTCGTCGTAGGCTTTTCTGCACTCTCGAACTGACTGAAGTGACAAACAAAATGGCAGATGATGGCAACGGATTTTTTAAATTGGTGAACATTTAATTTTACATCTCAAGGACATGCCCTTTTAAGCCATACATCATGTACAATGTTCAGAGCAAGTTAATTTATTTTGTTTTTTAAACAGTTCAAATACATCCTGCAAATGACTGTACTTTTTATTACGTTTCATTGCAAAATGCATGCATCAAAGTTATTTCAGCTAGAAGCAGCCCCATTGCCGCCAGATTCATTTTCATCCGCGAATGATCGGTTTAAGTAATTGAATACTTTAGTAATTCAAATCGGTTTAATTAAGTAATTCTGGCACGTCACTATGTTTAAAAGTAAAACATAAACCATAGTACGTAACCGCAATCGTGCAAAAAAATATTATTTAATTTTAAAGTTTAGATTATTTTGAGAATTATATTTAAAAACATGGGTTGTAGGGTGGTATTTTATAATATTTTTCAAATGTCGATTTACTACCAAATTTACTAACAAAAGAGATATTCAATTGGATTTATATGAAACGTGCAGAGTTACGTTCTTCGAAATGTCATAAAGGACTTCATAATTGTAACAGACTGTTGTTTGAATTAAAAAATGATTTGTGATTTATTCAAGTTTATTTTGTACACACCTGAATGGTGTGTCACAAAAATTTCTAGCAAGATCAAAATTTTTAGTGACCACTTTTTTATATATTTAAAATATTGTCTTGATAAATTTTTCATTTACCGTCTTAATTTCATCTTTGTCATTTTTTGTTATTATTGAAATAAATAAATGCAAACATAATTTTAAAAAGTTAAGAAATTATGCTTGTTTAACATAGAAAGATTGATAAATTCAATGAACATTGTTACAAGGCAAGGTTACTTCGTCGAATTTCGTTGAAGTGTCAAATGTGGCCTTTTATTTTGGCCTTTGACTTTCCTGTCCCACGTATATATGCGACGACAGCTGCTGTCGACTAACGCTATGTTTGACACATTTGATTTAATAAGATAAATATATGTAAGGAAATATATGGTATAACTATAATTTCTTAGTAATTGGGTATAACGTCAGATTTGTATAGAATGATAGCGTTATACGACAGTTAAACCAAAGATTTAATATTGGATTAAGATTGGTCGAATGGGCGCTTAAAGCTCTTGATATACTGTACTTTTTTATGTGATAAGTGGCAGACGAGCAGACGGATCACCTGAAGGTAAGCAATTGCCCATCGACACCTGCGACACCAGTGGAGTCACAAATGCGCTGCCATCTTTTAAACCTTCCTTTATTAAACCCCCGGATGGAGTCTCCAGTCCCCAACCAAACCCACGCAAAGGGCTTGCGCAGCGAAACACAGTACAGTGCTGATTCACGCCGGTTTTTTGTCCGACTCTGGTATCACTCATGTCAAAGCTGTATAAGAGTGATAAGGACGGATAGAATAACTGGTCACTAATGCTATGTAATGGACGAATTTTCCATGCGCGAGTAGAACGCATCAAGATGCGAATGTAGCGCTAACCCTTGGGTTAGCGCTGCGTTCAACTTGTGCAAGAACCACAAGTCGGAATCATGCTTACGCATAGACTTCTAAAATCATAAATTTTCCTTTTATACATATGGTACCAAAGGTTCTCGTTTCAGAGTTCTAAACCCTATATTTCTTCCAAGTTAATAGCTACGGCTCTGTTTTTAGGTAATATTAATGAATTGAAGCAATTACCCCAAGTGGTACCAAGTGCTGGTGGTAGTCGCGTGACTTGTTTGATCAGAAAAAGAAATCTTCAGAGTTGCAGTTTTGTTTTGAAATTAGCATTCGTTCCGACCGAGCGATGCTCAGGGACTCCAATGACGTTGGTGTTTTGGGAAACTACTTGGCTGCATTTGTATGCAAATTAATCTAATCCACCTATATTATGGAATCATATTTATGGAATATTATCTATTATAAGATATTCTACCTATAGATATTATAAGATAGATACCGGCGTGAAGCAGCATTGTGCTGTGTTTCGCTGCGTGAGTGAGGGTACCGGAGGCTCGATCCGGGAAAGGGGGGTTTAAAGGTCGTTGACTCCACTGGTGTTGCGGGTGTCCATGGGCGGCGGCAATGGCTTACCATCAGGTGATCCGTCTGCTCGTCTGCCGTCTATCACATAAAAAAAAATCTGTTTCTGTGAACAACGGTAAAATTTGAATTGAAGTGGATAATTCGATGACGAATACAAAAAAAAGGCATGATGTGGCGAGCTTAGATAACCTGTAAACTGGGCATAATGATGATTGTTATATAAATAACAATATCATATATTTACACATACTTTTCATTACTCAGCACCATCTAGCGTCTTTGCGTGGAACTGGCTAGTAGTATTACAAATAATAACTCTGTGTAGCCAGTTCCTCGCACAGCCCCTAGATGTCTCACAAATAAAACAGCACGGAACAGCACGGCAACAAATAATGATGAGTAACATAATGATCATGATAGAAGCGGGCTCCAAAGCGTCAGTTTTGATGATAAACTGAGAATCTGATGATTTTATGAAGTAAACGTCCGAGCACGAATGGGGCGAGCACAAACTCAAATAGCGAACTCACTCCTCCTTCTCATCTTAACGTACAGTCCAAATCTGTCGCTCTGGAGTCCTCAGTAGGTACGCTTAGACCATGATTGTGGATTTTGGCCTGGTCGGCCTTCGCCCACTTCTGCGATGAAGTGGTGGCGCAGAAGGAGGCGGCGGAGCGGGAGCGCGAGTCTAACCCCTTCGCAGGCCGGATTCGAGCAAGGAGAGGACGAGTTCGGCGGAGAACCCTTCGTCCTATCCGTGGAGGTGGCCAGCCGGCTACAGGGACGGGGGTCCCTCTTCTTAACCTAAGGAGGGGCGTGGCCGCACACCCCGTCTAGGGGCCTGTGGGGGAGTGGGGTTGCGGGGAATAGCGTATCACTATGCAGTTCCCGTGACCCCATTCTATACCCACAGGTGGTTGAGCCCTGGGAGTTTTAGTGGGTATGCTCTCAGGTCACTTCTTGTTAGAAGAAGCGGCCCGGAGGTTGAGTCCTACAGTACCCTGTCGCCCCCCGGCGGCAGGGTCTGCGTAATGCATTTCTCCCGGGAAAACAAAAAAAAAATGATTCAGGATTTGGGGAGTCTGGTAACTAAAATGAAGCGACTGCCGTCTGACATTCGCAAACCTTTACAGGGGACCCAGGCCAACTAAGTCATGCTCTTGTTCATTCGCCGTGAGTGAAACGGAAGCTGCATCGAGCAAGGAATTTTTATCATTAAAATAGCACGTGTGATTTATTTTTACTTACCTACTCAGATTCCGTCAAAAATATTTTGTGGGCATATCAGTAACATCACACATAAACAACGCTTCAATACATGCCTTTACATTCTTTACAACGCTTTCGCCAGTATTTGCTTGCGCCATAAAAGGAAACTGCGTATCGTCAATACGAATTGACTTACAACATTACCTTACACTGATACATCGTAAAGTTTAGTGCAGTAATAGTGAACTACATAAATAACAGTAAAGAATCTCCAAATCTACTTTGACGCTACTCGTCGCCTTAATGGACAAGCCCTAACATAGCATGTACTCTAGCATGTGCTACGATGTGTAGCTATCGTAAGATGTGCTACGCGCTACGAACGGTGTGTTACGAGTGCTACGAGTGTCAGACTTTCACTTACGAGATAACTGCCACACTCACGGCCGCTCTCAGAGACGTCATTTAAACTAGAGTGTCATTAACTTTAATATCGGTAGTCTTTATGCGTATCAAAATAAGGGACAATATTTTTTCTTAAGTAGCCAACTAAGTTAATCAACGACTCTGACTGCCACACTCAGAGGTACATTAGCTTAAATGACGTCTCTGAGTGCGGCCGTAAGTGTGTGAACTTTCACTCGCTATAATAATAATTGACTTGAGGGGTACTTAAATTCTGAAATCGTAGGTCAAGACAAATTTTTGACAGGACAACATAACATCACTCAGTTATCGAAATAAGTTACCAAATTAAAAAAAAATGCTTTTTAAATAATTAAAAAAAAATATGTCGAATATGCAGATGAATTTCGAGGCACCGTGTTCATATGTGCACAGGAAGATTATCCTCAACTATTTATTAATGTGTTTGGTTACGTCCATATTGTTTTACTGTTTAATCTTTTGGATTGTGTTATAGTCCACATAACAGCCGTGGAAAATTGCAAAGTCTCGTGTTCAACTACGGCCTTCGTACAGCACGCAATATTGGGCAAAAACAATGTTTTTAAATAATGCGGAAGCGATGTGCTATAGATTTTAGGGATTGCCCGTAAACTTTGGTAGGATACGACGTAAACGAGGTGAACTTTTGAAACCGAATCCCATTTATGATAATGCAGAATTATCAGCTCTTTTATGATTTTGTTTGTTAAAACCGTTTTCTTTATTATTTTGATGAATATCTAAAGAAATAAAACCCTTGTTACCGATGGTACGGAATCGATTGTACGAGATAATTTCAAGTTGTATCTAAATAAGATTTGAAGCGGAAGGTCCCGGGTTTGATTCCCTGGTCCACAGAATCAATCCCGGGACCATCCAGATGTACTCGCCATCAGTACTTATAGTGCAAGGAATCAATCGATATTATTACCTTAATGATTTTAGATAAAAAATTAGATAAAAGTATATACACTTAGCTTTCAAATATATGTTATATAGTCATTTCTAAATACACGAATCTATTTTTTAGTCCACCCTGCTACCACCTGCCTCTGGAGTATGCCAAGCTGGTGTCAGAGTTTTCGAGGCTACGAAGAACTGAAGATGGCGACTCCAACGTCATCTGGATACACAAGCCGGTAGCGCAAAGTCAGGGTCGGGGCATATTTCTGTTTCGGGTAAGTCTTTCAGTCTACTCAGTGCCTGATCAGCCATATAGCAAGAGTAGCAAATGCTACGGGGCTCGCGAATTAGTGGGCCCTGCGCATTGGGAGACCCCGCGCTCCCAACACCTGTTTTTGTTGTGACTGATTAGAAAACGAATCATCTGGTGGTAAAGGATTGCCCATAGACACCAGTAGAGTTACCAGTGCACTGCCAACCTTTAAATTACCTTTTTCCCCGGATTCGGCCTCCGGCGAAACACAAGACTAAAGCAAACCAAGGACCTAATGACAGATTCTGCTACAGGCCCCGTGCTAGCTTAATCTCGTGTTCAGTCTACTCAACCCATCATAATTTCAGCCAATAGACGTCCACTGCTAGACATAGGCCTCCCCCAATGTTCTCCACACAGATTGGTCCTGTACCGCCAGCATCCAATGGATTTCCGCGATCTTCACGAGATCGTCGGTCCACTTTGTGGGGGGCCTGCCACGGCTGTGACTTCTACTCAATACTTTATTTTAATTACAGCTAAAGAGAATCTATTTCTCTGAATGCGCCAGAAGGAAAGCCTTATCTTCAAAAGACGAAAAGGGAACATTTATAATTTAAAACTCGGTTTTCATTCATTAATGCTTTGCTGTAGCCGTTCTATTTTTCCCTATCATAGCTTGGTCACCACAAGCACTACGGATATAGTTTCTTCTTGCTAGTTTTAAGATGTAGGTACATTTTTTCCGATGTGGAGGAGATAAAGTAGGAAAGCGCACTCCGATGTCCGAAGCGATAGCTTTAGATGAAACCGACATAAAACGCTTAGGTATGATTGAAGAAGACTTTTGTAATTTTGTAAGTATTTTACGGGGTGATACCACGGCCTCACAGAAAACTGTCGTGAAGCTACAGTGCTGTGTTTCGCTGCTTGAGTGAGGGTAACGGAGGCCGAATCCGGGGGAATGGGGGTTTAAAGGTTGGCAGCGCACTTGTGACTTCACTGGTGTCGCGAGTGTCCATGGGCAACGGCAATCGCTTACCATCAGGTGATCCATCTGCTCATCTGCCACCTATCACCTTAAAAAAAACCATTCGTTTTTGGCACCAATTCAGTATTATTGTAACATCATCATCATCAGCCCATTTAAGTCCCCACTGCTGGGGCATGGGCCTACCTCAATCACATGAGGGGTAATTGCCATACTCACCACGCTTGGCAGACGGGTTGGCGAGGGTTTTGATATAAATGCAGAGTTTTCCTTCTCTGGGTGCTGATGATCATGCCATTAGTTAAATTGTAACAAATTAAAACTAATACTCACTATAAAAAAGTTACGTTATTAAAATTAAGTTACGCCTTATTGTACTGTCTGTTGCTGTTGTATCATGCTTGTATTTTATTTTTGTGCAATATAGAATATCTATCTATCTATCTATCTACGTTAATAATATTCTATCATATATTGATTATTTGGATGGCTTTGGAACCTCTTGCCTTTATCTGTAAAAACTTCTGTAACTAAACACACATTTAAAAAAAGGGTCTTTGAACATTTTTCCTCTTCTCAGTATCCCATTTGATAATTGTGACTAAATTGCTTACCGTTATAAATATGTATTCTTTCTATTTATGTCATATTTATAATAAATATGTATTGCTATGTATATATAGGTATATGTGTATATGTATATTATGTATTGTATAGTTTTTTTTTGTTTTGTTCTCCACGTTCACGTAATCTTCTTTCGCCGCATCATTATCCTTTCTGTATGACCCAAAGGTTGACTGGTAGAGAATGCCTCTTGGCATTAAGTTCGCCTATTGTATAATTTTTTTGTGCAATAAAGTTTTAAATAAATAAAATAAATTATGTATCTACCTATGTACGTGTAAGTATTTTCATATATGTGTCTTGTATCTTTTCAAATATTTGAATATATCTCCTGTTTTGTATTATTAGGTACGTATTCTATTATTATACACTTATTTTTGAAGTCAAAGTGGTTTTGATGACTTTAACATATATTATGTTAGGGTATATACCTGTGCTGTCGTTGTTTTTTCTGTAACTGTCTTTTGCCCAATCTATTTTAGTTCCTTAATCTTATTTAGTTATATTGTTAAGTTGGCTGTTTGTTATTCCTTTATTATAAAATAAAAAAATAAAAAAATCTAATCAACAATATTATTCATCTGCGAAAAACTTACATAAAATTTTCTGTTCAGAGCATTTGTGAGATGCGCTGCGGCACAGCTGCCGTGGTCCAGCGGTACATAGAGCGGCCGCTGCTGATCGCAGGGTACAAGTTCGACCTCAGGCTTTATGTGTGCGTACCTGGCTACAGGCCGCTGACTGCCTACATGTACGCGGAAGGATTGGCAAGATTCGGTAAGCCTGTCTATTTAGGTTAGGTGATTACTGGCCGGAAGGCGCGTTTGGCGTATGACCAAAGGATGTGGGTTCTATCCCCACCAAATATTCGTGTGATCAACACTTGCGTTTGTTCAGTGTCTATGTATGCAGAAATATTGGCGAGATTCGGTAAGTCTGTCCATTTAGGTTAGGTGGGCCGAATAGCGCATTTGGTAGAGACCCGGCCTCATACGCCAAAAGTTGAGGGTTCGATCCTCACCAAACAGTCGTGTGATGAACACTTGTGTTTGTTCAGTGTCCATGTACGTGGAAGGATCAGGGATATTTGGTAAGCCTGTTCATTTAGGTTAGGTGATTATGGGCTGGATGGCGCATTTGGTAGAGACCCGGATTCAGACGCCAAAGGATAGGTTTGATCCTCACCAAACATTAGTGTGATGAACACTTGCGTTTGTTAAACGCGGTAGGATTGGCGGAATTCGGTTAGCCTGTCCATTTAGGTTAGGTGATTATTGACCGGATGGTGCATTTGGTAGTGACCCGGCCTCATACGCCAGAAGTTGTGGGTTCGATCCCCACCAAATATTCGTGTGATGAACACTTGCGTTTGTTCACTGTCAGGGTGTAATATATGTATTTAAGTATGTATTTGAAATTCCGTAACAGTACGGAATCAGGTATGAGATTATGTATGAACTTATTACGCGTCAGATTGAAAACTAGAGTATAAGACGTCAAGGAAGAGACACCTGAACCCCCATTTTTCACAGTCTCAAACTGTGCGATTATTTTTGAGCGTTATATAAACAGTGAATTCTTATTTGCTTTTAAGAAAAAGGAAAATTAATAAAAAATAACTATTAAAACAACTATTTTGATACCTCAAACAAAGGGTCAGTTTAATAACCTGCTATATTTACTTTTACAGGTACTGACAAATATACGTTGTCAGATATTCACAATCCTTATAGGCACCTTACAAACTCCTCTCTCAACAAATCAGGACCGAGATTTGCAGAATGCAAAGATCGAATTGGAAATGGTGAGTTGAAAATGTCATCGAAATAAACTACTTTTATAATATTTGGTTCTTGATTCATAATTTTGTATTTACTGTTATAATAAGTTTTTTTGTCATAAAATTTGTAAAGCCAAAGAGAAAAAACTTGATGAGTATTTTGTCTAGTTTAGAAGTTCCCATAAATACCTTCGTTTTTTAATATCGACCACGACGACGGCTGCTACGACTTAGGGACTTTCAAGAGAAGACCGTACTCTTGTTTAAATGGCCGGCAATGCGTTAGCGATCTCCCTGATTTCGCAGATGTTCAAGGGCGGTGTTGATAACTTACCATCAGATGACCCACTAGCTCACTTGTCGCCTCAGCATAAAAAAGACCAGCACCAATTAGAAAAAAGATGTTAATGAAAAGGGAATCCTATCTTGTCGATTACTCGTGATCTATACCCGGCTGATGATATAAACTTATCATCTGGACGCTTACTTCCAGGTTGCAAATGGACTCTCAAGCAAGTGCGTCGAGCGCTAGTCGGCAGGTGGGGGGCGGCCGAATGGCTGGTCTGGCAGAGGGTCAGGGCGTTGGTGACGTTAACTCTGCTGGCCCAAGCCGCTGGTACTCCTCCTGCGAGGAACTGCTTCGAGTTCTACGGATTCGATGTGCTGCTTGACGACTGTTTGAAGCCTTGGCTGATTGAGGTATGTCCTGGTGTGCAGTGCGCCGGAGCTAGTGTTGACTAGCTGCTGAGCTGAGGAGTGGAGGGGTGGCTGGTGTGGCAGAGGATCAGAGCGTTGGTGACGTTAATCCTGCTGGTTCAGCCACCTTCCTCCTGCGAGGAACTGCTTCGAGTTATACGGAAACGATGTGCTGCTTGATGACTGTTTGAAGCCTTGGCTGATTGAGGAATGTATTGTGTATGAAGTGCTCCTAGCTATTCAGCAGCTGAGTAGTGGCCAAGTGACTGGTCTGGCAGAGGATCAGGGTGTTGGTGACACTGACCCAGCTGGATCAGGCCACTGGTACTCCTTGTGCTGCGGATTCCATGTGCTGCTTGACGACGGTTTGAAGACTTAGCTGATTGAGGTATATCCTATATGTGTGAAGTGTACCGAGCCCTAGTCAGCTGCTGAGTGGAGGAGTGGCTGGTCTGGCAGAGGATCAGGGCACAATGCCCCTGTTAACTTACTGTTCTTCGCGGAAGAAGTACCAGCAGCCTAACTAATACTTTTTAGCGAAGAACTGCTTCGAGTTCAACGGCTTCGATGTGCTGGATGACTGTTTAAAGCTATGGTTGAGATTGGAAATTGAGATACTTATGTCTTTCTTGGTTTCGTATGTGAACCGCTAATCGCACGGTTTGATTATTGTACATGTAATATTTATACATATAAACCTTTCTCTTGAATTACTACATCTATTTAAAAAAAACCGCATCTAAATCCGTTGCTTAGTTTAAAGATCTAAGCATAGATAGCGACATACAGTGAAAACGACTTCGTGTTATACTATGTAACCTACTCGATTGTGATCAGTTATTTAATTAATAAATAAAAATACAAACCAAATTATTACACTTTCCAAACAAAATTTTTCAACACAGACAGAGAACAAAAGAAAGATGGCAATGGACAACATTTCATATTTTTAACATGTCCATATTGTTTTTTTATATGAAAATAGACATAAAATTAACGGACCCATATTTTTTCTTTTTTCAAAATTTGTCCATTTTCATGCATAAAATAATTATTAAAATTCTTTATATTCTAAATAGACGTAAGCGCCAAATGACGTCATCGGACGGCTGAATACAGCGATATTCCTTTGCTTATCATTATTTTAATAAAAAAAAGGTATTACTGTCAAAGGATAATAATACTAGTGTCAAGATTGTCAACGTCATTCATTCATTCAACGTTGACAAGTTCTTTTTTTTGATGTCATGGGTTTGGCATTTCGTAAATTTAAAACTATAATGTGCTAGGCAAAGAAATATTTTACATTCTGCCGTCCGATGACGTCATCTTACGTTTTTTAGTTTTTAATTTTTTTCTCAGTAAATAAGCAATATAAAAAATTAATAAATATATATTCGCGCAGTGGAAAAGTAAATAAAGAAATGGTATTTTTTGTTTCAGAGCTTAGCAATTTTGAAATGTTGTCCATTCCTGTCAAGTTAAAAAATAAAAAAAACTAAACCAGACTCAAGCTCCCTTATTACAAATCACGAACTAGGGATAGTCCCGGAACAAAACTCGTTCCAGCTCGTTTTGACATTGCGTGTTGGAACGGGATAACATGAGTTTTAAGTACGATAGTAACTTAAGATTTCGATTTGTAATAAGGTGGAAGGAGTCTGTCCTCGACACCTACATTTTTAATACAAATTGAATGACCTGATTATGAGGTCATTCAATTTGTATTAAAAATCTAGTTTGCCCTTGCAAACACCTTCTTGATCAAAACAATAGCTACCTACATAAAATTGATTACAGGAAAATATTAAAAATGGCGTGCTAATCCATTTAATTACGTTCATCATAGAAATATCTTTTAATTACACGATCATCGCGGAAGAATTCATTTTCTCACCTTTTAATTTAAATGGCAGCTATTCATGTTTATCTATTATTATAACAATCTTTGTTTTTATTATATTTCTCTAGGAATTTCATTGTTTCATAAATAAATGATTACACCATTGTTATTAAAAAAAGTTATAGTCTGTCTATAATCTACTGGACTTCAATGAGTTTTTCTCTGACCTAGGGTTTCATAATATTACTATGATAGATACGTACTGACTTGACTGTCTCGGTGGCGCAGTGGTTAGTGGGTCGCACTTTAAAGCGGCGGCTGCGCAAGAGGTCCCGGGTTCGATCTCCGGGTCGGGCCAAACATTTGTACCTAAGTTTTCGTTAAGGAATTCTTAGTGGCAGCCCGGAGTTTGGAAGTTCTGCCTCGGCAAACACGTTAAGCTGTTGGTCCTGCGCCCGACCCTCTCCGGTCGTGTCACACTAGTGTCCCACCGGAATATGAGGGTAAGGGAATAGAGAGTGCACTTGTGTTTGCGCACACACTTATTGAGCACTATAGTATATCCTGCGTACGTGGCTGTTCGTTGAGATTGGCCGTCGTAGCCGTAATCGGTTGGAGGATATTATTATTTATGATAGATACACGGTAATTACGGTAGAAGCACGGTAATTTATCTAAAACACGGTTTACGGTTTTTTACGGTATTTTGAATTTCGAATTAATTTATTCATTTTATTAGGACAACCAATAAGATAAACACTGTTACAGTGTGATCAAGATCAGATGGGAATTTTTGAGGCTTATTTGCGAAAATATCTATTTCACACGCTTTGTGGAGCTTATTGTATTGACGCTGTAGTCAGGGCATGGTGTCGTGGTGACTCACATGGTGGTGAATTACCGTATTTTAATTTTGAAACATATCTTATGTGCAGATGAGCCATGCATGGATCATCTGATGGTAGGTATACATTATTGTGATATGAATGAAATGTGAAAAATGCGTAAATGAAGCAGAGAATATAAGTATCGTGAAATGGCAACACTTGTATTTTAACCAACTTCAAAAAAAAAGAGGTTCTCAATTCGACTCCATCGCCTCTCCTAGGAAATAATCCCTAGTTACGCCAATTTATCTCTCAGAAAGTTAGATTGATTTACAATGGTTACATTTGAGGGTACTCTTATAATTCATATTTGTTCAGCTACCCTTAGTTCCTTTAGCTACCCTTAAGCTTAGCTTTGTGAGCTAACTGCTTTAAAATTATCATCATCATCATCATCAGCCCATCGCAGTCCACTGCTGGACGTAGGCCTCTCCAATGTTCGCCACTGTGATCTATCCATGGCTTCTCGCATCCAGCTCTTGCCAGCCATCCTGCGCAGATCGTCACCCCACCTAGCCAGAGGGCGCCCTACATTACGTTTGCCAAGACGCGGTCTCCACTCTAGAACTCGTTTATCCCATCGGTTGTCGGTTCTGCGGCTAATATGGCCAGCCCACTGCCACTTAAGCTTGCTAATTCGGTGAGCAATGTCGATGACTTTGGTTCTCTGCCGGTTCACCTCATTTCGTATTCGATCTCGGAGAGAGACGCCGAGCATTGCTCGTTCCATAGCCCGCTGAGCGACCTTTAACTTGTGGACCAGCCGTACCGTAAGTGTCCATATTTCGGTTCCGTATGTCATGACGGGTAGGACGGGCAAAATTATGGAAATCCCAAAAACATTTCACTTAGCAGCTCAAATATCTCTAATAATGAATTTAATGTTACCCTAAACATCCAAAATACCTCATGTGGCTTAGCGGCATTTTAGCGATGCGAGTGCAGATATTTATCTGACGGTTTTACCATAGAAACTAAGTAGGCAAAATGATGCGGCAGGCCATTTTTTTTTTCGATTTTACTAAACAACCAATACGAGTACAGTTTAAAAAGAAGACTTTAAATTTTGCCAAAAATTTAAAGACTTCTTTTGGTAAATTTTATTATATTTCTAAAATGTCCTCTCGGCCTTTTAGTGATACGACGCGACGGCTGCATAATTCAGATATTTGTCACAAATTCCAGGTGAACCTCTCACCAGCTCTGGGGGCCAACTGCGAAGCGGACATGACTGTGAAGCAGCCGATGCTGCATGAGTTGTTCGACCTGCTCGGCCTGCCCATGAGACATACCGGCTTGGCGCTCCTGAGGGGGCCATCTTCTCAGATACACAGGTAACCTACCCTTACCACTACGAATACGAAATGTCTTAAATTCATCACAACGTAAGTTGTTTAGAATAAAATATCAAGCGCATAGCGTAATGATAGATATCTTGCCAATGTCAAGTAACTTATTGAGATTAAGTGGGTAGTCAGTCAAAGACACTCAATAAATTACCGTTGTTTTTCGTTTTATCGACCAACGGATTCTGCCAATACCACTCTAAACACAATCGCGGCTTATAAGACTCTATATTAGGTCCAAGCAAGTTGTCCGTGACAACTGACTCGACTCACAATAGCAGTGTAAATAACGATACAATTCAACGATTCTTAATCAAGATCACTTCGCGGCAATTCACTACACAAATAAACTCCACGTTCACTAAAAACCAACTAAGATATACTAATTTAAAGCCTTTGAATTGCATCTGTCCACGCGGAGTGTTTTCAGACTCCTACCGCCAGAATCCGTAATGCATATTATAGGATCTTTTATCGGCATGTTATTTTAGCATATCACGTCAAAAAATAACAAATTCCTTGTACAAGGACCTGACGATAGTTTACGCTATCTAAAGGATTTTTCTCAAACATTTAAATCTTAGATTTTTAGTTATAACTTATAGGTACTACATTAATTATAAGATTATCAAAATTGTGAATTGTACCTACCTATTGTATTTTTGGTGTCAAATAAACGTTTCTCTATTTCTATTTCTATAAACGTTAGCTCAATCGGACCGAATGGCTTTATTTGGTCGGCTAATTAATACCAGCTGAATAAACAGGCTCAATGTTCGCATTTTAGTGAAACAAGTGATTAATTCTGACTAAATATACATTGCTTTCAGTTATAACTCAGAAGACGAAAGCGGCGTAAAGCGTGTGACGCCACCCCGGGCCGCCACCGCGGGCGTCAGGCGAGGGACCCGCTGGCGACGAAGACGACCATTACCAGTCCATTGCGTCAATTTGCTGCCTCCTGTTGTGCCGGATTATACTGTAAGCAGCAATGTACTTTTAACTATTTAGGGTAACGTTTTCTTTGTCCTGTTTATCGCTGCTTTTGTAAGGTATTGCATTTTGGTATCGCGAACGTTATATAACGTATTGAATGTTGGTTTGCAGAACTAAATAAAGGTTATCGATTTTATTAGAACAAAGAAACAATTAATCGGTCAGTCGAACTTACTAAGGTGTCCTAATATTTTGTTTGCTACGTCGTGTCTACACAACACAACTGTTTGTACAAGATTTTGCTCTAAAGCTTCTGTTACATGTGCTCATTTGTAGCATGCTTAGAAAGCATGCCAAATATGAGCATGCTTAATGAATTGTCCACATTTGCAATCAATAAGCATGCTATTAGTCATCTATTAGCTTAAAAATAAGCAAACCTGTCTACACGTTCTAAAGCACTCCGCCACACTCCCCCTTCCACCCGCACTGCAGGTAGCATGCAATGGCTACATTGCATGGTTGTCAAAATCATTAACTTTTTTGTGTTCTCATTCTTTCAAAATAACAAGTATTAATATTCCTCAATTAATCTGAACCGGAACTTACGATAATTATTACCAATTAAATTTGAAAAGTTTCTTATGAATTGCATAATGCGTTAATCGGAATTTTTGCTCATAGGGATTGACACTAATAATCGCAAAAAATCAGTAATTGGTAAGACGGCTATCGAATCATGATTATTGTCTCGTGCGAAATATGACCGTCAATGGATTGCATTAGGGACCACGAACTGGTAATTTCTCTTTGTGACGAAGGTGGTTCTGACACGTCAAGCGAGAGATGTTATTTTTCAGATGAATGATGCATATTATTTTATAATTATTTCTGATTTATTGCGTGTGTACGACTAATAGTATTTTCATATTGTATTCTATATCCAGATACATGTTATATACAGATAGTATATACAGATAGATGTTTAATATCATACCAGGGTCACCATTCTACAATCGCACGACTAGACGCCGCGGCAAACTTCACCAATACTACCTGGAACCAATCCCTTCCAGAACTCTTCGTTTCCAGCGCTCCTTTTTTCCGCGCTCGTGCAAACTCTGGAATGACCTTCCAGCCGCGGTATTCCCTGATCGCTATGACATGTCCTTTTTTAAACAAGGTTTGAAAAGAGTTCTTCTCTCGCGGTAGGCAGCGGCATGACTGTGCTCCGGCATTGTTGATGTCTATGAGCGGCGGTTACCGTTTACCATCAGATGGGCCGCAAGCTCGTCTACCTACTATAAGCAATAAAAAAAAAACCTAGTTCACATTCGTAGATACAATGTTGATTAAGATTAAAAATCCAACAAATAAAAAGTCGATTAGAATCCTAACGAAAACATTCTCGATTCATAAAAATATCGGATAGGTTTAAAAGGAGCGTCTCACTTTTTTGTCAAAATAGAACTGTTCATTTCACCTACACATACTGAATGGACTATAAGTAGCGTTTGCTCAAAAGTAGCATGCTTTAAGCATAAAAATATGCATGTGTAACAGTACCTTAACCTGATATCCATTCTTCGCGCTTGATGCTTATAAAGTCAAATGTAGTCCAACCAACATGAAGTAAACGTTTTCATTTCATTCCCATATATATAATACCCACCTACCATTTAGAAAAAGTTTGATCCAAAACGACTTTTAGAAATTAAATTTTTTAGTTAGTATAATCCAAAAGTCATAAACCAAACTTTATTCAAAATGGTTGATAAAGGATGCAAATGTTTACGGATACACACCCTGTATTGTAATAATTATATGATTTCGTTGTGTAAAGAAGCCTTTTCTAATATATTTTTCAGAATGAAATTGACAAAGCGAAGGAGCCAAATAGCGGAAGGTCCCTTAAAACGTCAGAAGGCAGTATCGATAACGCTGATGAACAGGTAACTAAAGTGATGTACGGGAGGGGGTTTGCCCCTAAGTTGGTGAGGCACAGACGCATATGTGTTTAATTATTATCATTTCGGCTAATAGACACCTACTGCTGGACATAGGCCTCCTACTACTATGTTCTCCACACACTGTGAAAGAGTGCTTAAGTCGCCCCACCGTTATTTGGCACGTGGCAAAAGTCGGAACTAATGCTGTTTTGACATTTTTCCATTGAAAAAATGATGTACAACGCCCCCCTGAAGTGCCTTCTGATCGTGGTTGCACTTTAATCATAATACATTGGTTTGGTTTTTCTGTAGTTGCGAAGGTCCGACAGTAGTCGCTTCATTGTTATGTAGTGTTAGACATGTAGTGTTAGAGAGGGCGGAAAATAATAGAATTAATCACGATGTTTTATAAACTTTTTTTACAAAACCGTGCTACAAATTTTTAGACTTAGTTTTTTAAGACCATAGACGCCTAATCCTTTTCTTATTTTACCGCTTAAACGAATGACGTTGACGTAGTTGTCACTTGTTATTCCGCCATTTTGTCAGTTGCTCGCCACAGCATTCTACTTCTTTTTGATCATGTGTTAGTGGATCTAGTTAACTACTAGACTTATCAAATGCTGAACCTTGGACATTATGATGCAAGCGTACTTCGGAAAATAACACGCTTAGATAAC
This sequence comes from Marasmia exigua, assembly GCA_019059595.1. NCBI lineage: Eukaryota > Metazoa > Arthropoda > Insecta > Lepidoptera > Crambidae > Marasmia > Marasmia exigua. The sequence continues at coordinate 6,188,546 of CM032466.1, forward strand.
ATGAGACGATCAAGAAAAGTATCATCCATGCATGAGGCACTTCCTAAGCAGAAGCATAAATTAGTAGGTATTATAGACCAAATAGACAGTATGATGAATAAAAAATAAAACTGTCAAAACAAACTTACATGTATTACCGTATTATCAATACAAATTCAGATGGTCTCCAAGGTTCTACGTTAGTCAATATATTATTTGGTAACTGACTGAAAGCCAATATCTATTGTTGGACCTTATTTTTGAGAAGTTAAAGTTGCAAAGGGTATACCGAATCATTTTGTTTTTATTATGTGTTCGACAATGCACTGTCAACTGCTCTACGACCGAAACTGCCTTGTGAATATGTAATTGGACTGTTGTAAAGTACATATTACATTTATTATATGATATCCATTGTTTTATGAAGTAATATGGTAAACATTATTTAATAAAATTTTAAAAACTAACTGCAATATGGGAAGGAAAATATGTAATAAAGAATATAAGGTAGATAGATAGAACGAAGGCCGTGTGGTCCCCGGCAGTCTCACTCTTACCGAGGTGTCGTAAAAGGCGACTAAGGTAAAGCTGCTGGCATGATCATTAGCACCCAGAGAAGGAAAACTCTGCATTTATATCAAAACCCTCACCAACCCGTCTGCCAAGCGTGGTGAGTATGGCAATTACCCCTCATGTGATTTAGGGAGGCCCGTGCCCCAGCAGTGGGGACTTAAATGGGCTGATGATGATGATGATGAGATAGAAAGATAGATATTCTTTATTGGACAAAAATAAAATACAAGCATGATACAACAACAGCAGCAGACAGTACAATAAGGCGGTCTTTATCGCTTGTAGCGATAAGAATAGGAATTAGAAAAATAGTTTATACAAATCAAATTAAATAGGACCAAAATAAAGTGAACATTTCTGATTAAATAGTGAAACAAAATTTCTTCGAGAAATTTTGGAAGGATGAATCACTATTAGTGACAATAAAATTTCAGTGAAATATAATTTCTTCGTAAAATTATGACGATGGTTCCAATCAAGATTAGTGACAAAAAAATCCAAGCTTTGCAGGTTTTTGGTCCTGCATTCGCTATTTTTTAGGGTTCCGTAGCCCAAGGGCAAAAAACGGAACCCTTATAGATTCGTCATGTCTGTCCGTCTGTGTCCGTCCGTATGTCACAGCCACTTTTCTCCGAAACTATAAGAACTATACTATTGAAACTTGGTGAATAGATGTACTTTGTTAAACGCATTACGATTTTTACATAAAAATTGGGAAAAAAAATTTGGAGGGTCTGCATACTTGAAACTGAAACTAATTTTTTTTTCATTAAAACTTTACGTGTGGCGTATCTATGGATAGGTCTTTAAAAATGATGTTGAGGTTTTTAACATATTTTTTTTCTAAACACAATAGTTTGCGCAAGAAACGCTCCCAAAGTGTTAAATGTGTCGTCCCCCCCCCCCCCCCTCTCTCTCTAACTTCTATAATAAATGAATAATAAAACTAAATAAAATATATGATGTACATGATCATGAAAACTAACAACGAAAATTGGTTTGAACTAGATACAGTGAGTAGTTTTTTTTAATATCTTACTTGCTGCTACGGAACCCTTCAAGGGCGAGTCTGACTCGCACTTGGCCGTTTGTTTTTAACTTCTAAAAATTATTAGGGAATTAGTATATAGTATCGAGACTGTAGCACAGTATAACAAGAGCTTCCTTAGCTGTTATACTGTGACTGTAATAGACGAAGAAAAATGTTTTACTATCTGGATGGTTAACAGATACCACTTTTAGACCTTATTTCAATATTCTAATGTCAATTGGTTTTACCGTGGGAGAGCCACGCTTCGTCTTGAATGGGCCGGCTCGACCGGAGTGATACCACGGACTCACAGAAAACCGGCGTGAAGCAGCACTTTGCTGTGTTTCGCTGCGTGAGGTAGAGGTAGAGAGCGTACCGGAGGCCCAATACGGGGGAATGGGGGTTTAAAGATCGGCAGCGCACTTGTGACTCCACTGGTACGGCGGGTGTGAATGGGCGGCGGCAGTCGCTTACCATCGCGTGATCCGTCTGCTCGTCTGCCACCTATCTCTAAAAAAAAGAATTGATCAATCGGATTTTTTTCTGATTTTACGTTAAATCTACTCAGGCTATTTACAAGGTAAGGTAGACAGAGGACCTGATAAAGGTTGTAGAAATTCGTTGGATGCAGGCCGCATCAAACCGGAAAGTGTGTAATTTAATATGGGAGCCCTATGTTCAAAAATGGATGTTCTTAATATTATGATGATGATGATAAATGATAGAGCTATTGTCTTTTCCAGTCTTCCTCAAGTGTTCCAGCGACGCCGTCAGAGGGTACAGAGGAGACTATACGCGGCGCAACCGCAGCCACTCGGCGCAAGATCATGACGTCATGCGCGTGGGGCAACGGCGTACGGTGGGACCGAGCCTCGGGCAGAGTGGGGCAGTGGGTCCGGATATACCCACATGTGTTACCTTGTGATGACCAGGTACGATGAAAATGAAAATGAAAATGAAAATGAAAAATGCTTTATTACTGTCTGAATAATCTTACTTAGACTAAAATACATTTGAGGGTAGTGTGTACTTAAAATTAAAACATGAGATCTGGTGTCCAAGAAGTGATGAATGTAACAGGGGATCCCAAACTAGGCTTAGCCTGTATCTTGGGTAACCAAAAAATAATTAAATTAAAGAGTAACAGAGCATTTGATGAAACAAAAATAAATCTAACGTAATAAGCTAACATTATGCATAATTAAAATAATATCTATAATGCCATTTGTGGTGTGTGGATTGTGTATGTGGAAATAGTGAGGAAGTAGTATGAGAGTGAATGTCATATTTTTAAGATGGTAAGATAGATTCAGTTGCCTGATAGTCCAGAGTTTGTAACCACGCAGATAATGTAGCCTTAGCCTGATTCAGTGAAAAAGATTTAATGTCACAGAATTTCAGGATGCGGTTATAAATTGCTGGGAATGCAAAAGATGAAAATCTTCTTGCAAAGCCAGTTCTCACCGCGGGAGTTGGGACTTTGAACACACGTCTCTTGAGTAAAACTGAATAATTTTCACTTTTGAGGATGTTTTTATGTGTAGCAAGACACGCTTTAGCTATGTAAAGCTGCCGGACACGAAGAACCTTCGCCTCCAGGTATAAAGCGTTAGTGGAAAATCTGAAAGGTTTCTTGAGCATTACCTTCAGAACTGCCCGTTGAGCTCTCTCTAGTACGATGAAGTGTGTTTTTGCTGCACAGCCCCAGATCCCAATGCAATAATTTAAAAGAGACTGACATATAGCCTGGTAAACTGTAATTAAAATGTCAAAGTTACATATGTTTCTTAGACTTTTCATGACTCCTATAATTTTCCGAACGCGAGCTGCGAGAGCCGTGATATGTGACCTGAAGTTAAGTTTTTCATCCAGAATTACACCCAGATATTTTATGACATTTGTCTGTTGGATATGTTTGCAATTGCAACGAGTGTCCATTGAGCCGTTGTAGTGATCGCAGACGTGAATTCGAATTCCTTCTATCAGAGGCGGACTAGAGGTAGCAGTCTTGTGAAAACCGATAAACTTAGTTTTGCTGGTGTTCAGGGTCAGAAGGTTATGTTGAAGCCATTTATGGACAGTGGACATACCCCGCTCTGCGGTCTGAAAAGTTTCCTCCCAGTTCTTGCCCGAAAACAGAATAGCTGTATCGTCCGCATAGCAGACGATTTCTGCAGATGGAATGTCGAGAGAGTGGATGTCATTCATGTACACGATAAATAGTGTTGGGCCAAGGATACTTCCCTGAGGTACCCCGTAGGTGATATGGTGTACGTTACTTGTAGTCGAGCCCACTCTAACAAGTTGACCTCTTGTCGTTAAGTAACTGCGGAACCAGGCTAGGGCCTCTCCACGTATTCCTATTGATTCCAGCTTACGGAGTAATATCGGGGTGGAGACCGTGTCGAAGGCCTTAGCCAGGTCGAGAAAGACGCCTATGCAGTTTTTTCTTTGCTCGAGGGTAGAGGAAATCTTTTCGACCAGCAGGGAGACAGCGTCTTCGGTCGACCTTTTCCGCCTGAATCCAAATTGTCTCTCACTTAGTAGGCCAAGGTTTTCAAGAAAGGATACGAGTCGATTGTTGACCAGTTTCTCTAAAACTTTTGAGAAGACGCTAAGAAGGGAGATTGGTCGGTAGTTGGTGGGACAATCCTTGGGGCCATCTTTGTAAATGGGTGTGACCGCCGCAATTTTCCAGACTTCAGGAAAGCATCCCGAGCTAAGACTTAGATTGAAAATTGACGTGAGGGGCAGGATTATTTTGTCTCTGATTGACTTAATTAAGTGGTTATTAAACCCATCCAGGCCGGGAGCACTGTCATTTTTAAGATGTCTTATGATTAATTCTACTTCACCAGGGTCAGTAGGCGACAGAAAGAATGAGTTTTGGGGGGCAGTACTAACGCTTACCGATCTTGCCAAGGATTGTTCAGAATGACCGGTTTCGTCAAGAATTTCGTTCGCAAGATTCTTACCCACTGTTGCAAAGAATTCGTTAGCGATGCATAGCGCGTCAGTAGGATCATCAGCTAAAGAGAACAGTTCCCCCGCCTGATTCGATTTTTTATGTCTATTGCAGATTTTTAGTATAGACTTCCAGAGGCCCCTCGCTGTGTTTTTGTTTCTTTCAATTTCAGATTTTTCGTGCTGGGTTTTGAGTTTCCGGATTAGATCCGTGTAGAAGTTTCTATATCTAGAGTAGGATAGCTTTAGAATTTCGTCTAATGGATGCTGTCGGACAAGCTTATGTAAATGGTCTCGATGACGAGCACAACGAAGTAAACCCGGAGTCATCCACGGTTCGATTGTGAATTTACTCCTGCTAATGCGCACACTTTGGGTGTTATTGGTGATGATTTCGTTTAGTACTCTCACAAATTCTGCAGATGCTTCGTTAACGTCTGTAGAATTAAGGACGTGTGACCAATCAACACCGCCTAACTTTTTAGAGACTTTCTCTAGGTTGGTTCTGTTCCTAGTTCGCGCGTTCTTGGGCCTGTTATTGTTATTTTTTATTTCGAGACCCACCATTGTTGGACTATGGTCAGTGATACTTGTATCGCATACCAGTCCAAGAGCCGGGAGGTCGGTATTGACAAGTATATGATCTAGACAAGCATCCAGTCTAGTGGGTAATGTGATAGCGGGACGAAGATTGTGGCCAGCAATCATACATAGGTATTCGGAGGGATCGTTGTGGAGGCACTTTGGATCCAGTATATCGATGTTGATGTCTCCGGCCACTACGATTGTAGACTTATTTTTTAGATTTGAGATAATTTGTTCAAGGGAATGCAAAAAGTTTGAGGTGTTACTAAACGATGGAGAACGGTATATTCCGACTATAGAAATAATTCCAGGGATTTCCAACAATAATCCACATGCCTCAATGAGGTCAGGTTCTGAGACCCAGACACTCCATTGATCCCTAACATATGCCACAACTCCGCCGTTTTGGTTAATGTTGCGTTTTGAAGAAAATACCGCGTAACTAGGGATATTACCAATAATTGATGTGTCGTTCAACCAGCATTCGGTGAGTAGAATTACATCAAATTCCAAGCCAATCCGTTGCAGCAGAACTTGCATTGCGTCAAAGTTCTTTTGTAGGCTTCTAATATTTAATGAGAGAATTTTAAATTGATAGGGGGATAAAGTATCGTTACAGCTTTCAGGAGAAATTAAATTGCAGGAAATATTCAAGGAATTGTCAATTTCATTTAGTAGGTCCAGACTACACATCATGCGTGGTACGGTGTGCGGTATCAGAGTAGGTGATGAGGGTGAGTTTGAAATGGCATGGGTAGGTCAGACTTAAAGTAATATTAACATGTTGCACTATAAAAGTCAGAAGCCAATTATATAATAGGTTGGAATTGCACATAAAAGGATAATCGTAAACAAAGTTAGACATCAAACCACGTTTTCTATAAACAAGATCACAGATAATAATATTAATCAAACGTACTATGTCACAAAAATAAACAAAGAATAGGCTAAAATATTTTTGTTGACAACAAAAAATTAAGTTCAAACAACAGAACATTAAAAACGCCTTCCTTGGAACCACTAACAACTGAGTAGAGCGCGCTAGTCAAACACCAGAGGCACCTAAGGGAACACCATCATTAGGAATATTTGAGGAATTACGCTGTAATTTTTGCAATGTTAACTCTGAGGTAACCCGAAGGATTGAGCTGGTATCTGACCTGCGCATGAAAATATTACCATTGTTGGTCCAGACATATTTAAATTTGAGGTTGTTACCGACAGTACGTGCCTTACTGAACAAAATCCTATTCTCTTTAGTGAGGTGTTCGTTAATAAAGATCTTCCTCGAGTTACCGGGTATTTCGATTTTATCTGTGGTTAGACCACGTCTTGCCTTGGCGGCACGCAGGATCTGGTCCCGCGCTTCACGCCTAGTGAAAGTTATAATAACTGGCCGAGGGCGGTCATCTTTGCCACTTTTTCCTCCCTTCGGCCCAACCCGTCTGATATCATCCAAGTCTCTTGGATCTAATTTTACACCTAGAGCCGAAGTCAGGGTGGCCGCTGTGTGAGGAAGGTTCTCATTTGGGTGTTCTGTCACTCCAGTAATTTCGATATCCTTTAGGAAACGTTGCTGTTCATTGATGGACAATACCGATTGGATTCCTTTTAGTTCAGTCTTCAGATCCCGTAGTTCTGAATAGCATTGGTCCAGTTCAGCAATCTTATCTTCTATCGTGCAGACTCGACCTTGCAGCTCGTCGCATTTGGTATTGAGGGTGGTTTTCAGGTCAGTCAAGTCATTCTTAACCTGAGCTATATCTGATTTAATACTGGTTATTGCAGAAAGTTGTGCTTGCAACTCTGAAAGCTTCGCAAAAATAGACTTAAGTACCGGATCCAGGACCCGCAGGACGAACGACGACGATCAGGACCAGTTGTCTCCCCTTCAGCCGCTGTTTCCACTGGAGCCCGCAAATGTGGTCTATCCTCTAGTGCGGCAGCAGACAGCCTGGCAGGTGTGTGACTAGTCGAGGGGGCCGCAGAAACATCCAGAAGTGAGTTCTCGTCACGACATGGGATACATCTCCAAGAGCCTCTGTTAGAGCCAAGCCTATTAAAGCCTCGCTCTGTAGTTCCGCTGCAATGAAAGTGGAAAGTGTTTTCGCATGACGCGCAAACCGGCCCCTGGCCAACGGAGTCCTTACAGGATGCACACTGCGTTGTGAACATTTTAAAAATATCCTCAAACTGTTGTCACTATGCGTCCAAAAAATTCTTCCCACAATCGGGGAGTTTTTCTAAAGTGGCAGCCCCAAGACTATTTATATGTCACGCCCTGTAGGTTTCGTCTATAATTCAGACCTGTCAGTGTCAAATTTGATTGTGACGTTTCCAATATGTCGGTTGGTAGCTCCTGCTTCTGTTGCTATCTTCAGATGAGAGTCGGATTCTAACCTCAAAATTCGGATTGTTTACATTCACGAACTGTTCACTGTATTTCGACAAAAATTTGTGATTATTATCACAACACTTCAGAGAAACTCCACTTTGTATGATTCAAGTCACTAATGCTATTTACGCTGCGTTTATCTTCTGATTTGGAATTCATTTTCTAGGAACGTTGGTGAGAGATGTTGACTGTATAAAACCGGAAGTAAGAGATAGATATTAACAGTTACAAAACAAGCACCAGTTTGGTCCATAACCTCCATTTGGTAACGGACATAACCAACAGCGGAATTACAAATACATATATACATTTATAATAAATTTTATTCGTAAATACATACTTATAATACATAGAAAATATCCAGACTAATGCAAACAGTCATGTTCATGCACACAAATGTTTGCACTGTGCGGGGATCGAACACTGATCAAGCAATTTAAACATGTTTGGTCGGGGATGACAAACATGTTGAAATTGCTTGACAGTTGTACAAGTGGTCGAGGCTTCTAAGGTTCTGTGCTTTCTCCAGGTGCAAGTAGAAGACGCTCGGGACAGCGTGGCGCAGGTGTCCAAGTTCCTGCGGGCCGCCCGCGAGGTGACCCGCGAGGGCGGGCGGGACCCCCGCGCTCCCCGCGACGTGACCCGCGACATCGCCTTCGAAGCCTCCCTGAGGAAGAAGCTGGACTGCGGCTCTCAGTTCAAGGTCTGGCTGCCGCCTTTTTAATGTGTTCATTTTAATAGTTAGTAAGAAACGTTAGCTATACTAATAAATGCTTGCTCAAATTATGGTTTGTTTTATTTTGTACTCTATGCGCCAAAATAATAGGCCAAATTTGACAATTCATTAAAATTCGTCAACGTATCCTTGTCACAACGGGCATTGAATTTATCAAATTAAAATAGCATAATTTCTTAACGTTTTCAAATTGTGTTTTCATTTATTTATTGCAATAAAGACAAAAAAGATCATTTCACGATTAACTTTCTCTGTTAAACTATTAATTATAAATGTACTTTTCTAGAGAATTGAACGTTGGTACAATGTTGTATCTGTCAACTCATTTTCTTTTTAAGCTCTAGGGATGTTCCCCAGATAATCGAGCGAATACAATGTTTACTCGAATAGGAATTTCCAACCATAAATGAGAAGCCACATTCTGATTAAATAAAACGTATTATTCTGTTGTTTAAAAATATAAATACATTTATAACTTGGTAAACAGAAAATCTATACATGGCACAATATAAGCGCTCAAAGCGCTTTCGAAGAAAAAGAAATAAACTGGCCGCGGATCAACATCTAGGATCGCTACCTACTATTTTCTTTCTTTTCAATAATTTCGATTCACATTTCTTCTCAAATGTGACTTGTTATTTTGGCTCAACTGTAGTGTCCATATCGTTTTCTATGCCTCTATCCATTAGTCTATGGTATAAATCATAAAAAAATGCACGGTAAGCTTTTAAGGTAGGAGCCCCATTTAACTGGACATCTAGTTTACCCCTTATTTGAATTCGCTATACTTTTCCTCAAACCTGAGGTTGTCTGGAAGATAACGCTATTAGCGATAAGACCGCCTACATTGTTTTAGTATAATACCATAGACTAAGATCTGTAAATGTTGTTCAATAAAGTGTATCTATCTATCTATCTATCTAGTTTAGTTGTTAATCCAAGATAAATACTAAGTAACGATCCGACTAAAAACATCATGTAAAAGTTAGCCAAGTCTTGATAGACCTTGTATCTCAATAAAAATAAATGAAATCTGTAAGCAAACTCAAGTCTAGGAGTTTCTTTACTGTGATATCTTTAGATTTATATTTGTATTTAGCTGCCGCTCATAGTCACACTTGCGACACTAGTGGAGTCACAAGTGCGCTGCCAATCTTTAAAACCCCTTACCCCCGGTTTGGGCCTCCGGGTCCCTCACTCACGCAGCGAAACACAGCATAGTGCTCGCCGGTTTTCCAGCCGGCCCATTCATGCCGAAGCGTGGCTCTCTCACGGTCGAAAGATTTTATGTGACCCGCAATTGAACACTGTGCACATTTGATTGTCTACATTTAGCCCGGCCAAGTCTTGCAAACTCCGAAATGATTTTAGAAAAGGTGCAGTGCAAAAGCAGTGTTTGCTTCGCGCACGACTTGGCAAGTGATAGATAGTAAGTAAGTGTACCTTATGGTAATATATTGTATTATAATAATATGTATTATATCCTATCCTATAAACTGTCCCACTGCAGGGTAAAGCCCTCCATCATAGAAATCAAGTTATCGCCACTATGATGGGATTAGACTTAATCAGCACGCTTGGCCAAATGCGGATTGGTGATCACAAACCCGAGCTATGTTCGAAAACTTCGAAACATACTTTTCGTTCGATCCAGGAACTGCAAGCAGGACCCTAAAAGTTCACGGCCCGGTACTTAGACCTTAGACCAACATTGACAGGGCGTTTAGACCAACAGACCGGGACATACTATTGCTGAGCGGCCGCCTGTTTGGTACATACAGGGATAATGTTGTCCTACTTTTCGTTATTATTTATGTCTAGGTTATGTTTCTTATTATTATAATAATTTAATTTTAATAATTTATTTTTAATAATTTATTTTCAAGCACAAGTAACAAAGAAATGACACACAACATTATAAGTAAAGCAAGTATTTGTGCTTTGCAAGAATTCAGCATAAAAAAGCAAAAGGGGTTTCCAAACTAGGCTAAGCGCGTATCTCGGAAACCAGAGAACAGTGTTAGGATTCCGAGTTCTTGCAATCACCAAATAAACATCAGAAAATAATGAAAATAAAATAAAAATAACAACCAATTTTTTTTAGTAGTAAGTAGTTACAATGAAATGAAATTGAACCCACGACATAGAAACATCAAAGTAGGATTTTTTCAGTGAACTGATAGTCTAGCGAAAGTAGCCATTGTGTTCTTCTGAACTTGGCTTCAGAGACAGTGCAGAATTTAACATCACAAAAAGTAAACGTGCACTTGTATAAATCCCCAAGTTTGATTACGAAATGCGACATGTGTTAAGTTTCCTTGTTTTGAATTGTGCCAAATAAAGTTATCATTCATTCATTCACATAATTGCCTGTGATTCTGGAACGAATGACAAACATAATAATAGGTATATTCTAGTATATACCTACTCTAATATATTGTTCATTTACATAATCAAATAGACATTGAACTTATTAATTATTGATAGGAAAATAGTCTATCCCGATAATTTGTGAAGCGTCCAATTAGGTGATCAAGTTAATTAGTTGAAAATTTAGCTTTAATGCCTACCCAGCAATTAGATATCCTATAGTATGATGATATTTACAGTTTAAATTTTAAATTAAAAAACAAAAATATGATGAGGAATCACTCTTTATTTTTGAACAGGAATGAACTTGTTCTTCTTTTAGATCAGGGGATTTCATCATGGCTGTGACTTACACAACAAACTGTGTCTGGCGTACCCGAGAGGTTCATTAGGTTGAATTCAACCCAGTGTGTCGGATGATACCATTCAATAATCTAAAAGAAATAGTTTCGAAATGAAAGGTTTTTTGTATGAGGGCAGTATTGAAATCGCATGCTAAATATGCACACCTTACGATGTTTTTCCTTACCGCTAGCTAATGGTAGCAATACACACATATTGATTTATTTCGGCGCTGTGCAAACGCCATAGTCATGGAGTAATTGAAGTTTATGCGGGTACATAAAAAAATAAGGTACATGGTTGTTAGAGCGTGGTCAGGATCCATAAATTATAACGACGGAGTGATTTGCAGGAGGTGTTTATTCGACCAGAGTTCGAACACGAATGACCCAAACGCCAGACAGGTAGTGCTTTTATAAGGCGATCGAAACAAAGTTACCTGAAGGGGTAGGGTTGGGAGTGCGCATGGCGTATTTTTGATCGCTTTATATTACAATCGAATAATTTAATTTAGCGTTCTAATTACAATATAAATTAAAGTTTATAAAATTGTTTTGAGTAAATTACTGTTATTATTTTTATTACAATAAATTAGTCCAAATAATTCATTTCCTAGAAATTAAGATGTTTTATTGAAATATTTAATTTTAATTAATACGAAGCTATTATTAATAAACTTGATTTACATCAATTACGTTTATTATTTTGATCACGATAATTAATTAAGATAAATTATACAAGTAAGCATTTAAACTCACTAATTGAATAATTTTAATATATTTTTTACTTAATTTAATAGGACGTTATCATGGTAGAACTCTCCTAAACACCTCTAATTCTAACTACTTACTGATCTGAACATCCTATACTTGTTCACGAGTATAAATGTACACAATACATATTACACACACATTAAGTACACCTAATTAGCGATAAATTGTTATGCGAGTAAGAGTCGAGCTCACAACCATTGTGTTTTCTTGAAGTGAGCCCTCTAATTCATAAAAAAAGTTATACTAATTATTTGGAACCTAACTCTTGTACTGTAAATATGTTCCGAAGTGCGGAAAAAGGTGGAAAAGCCTTTGATGCATTTGATTTTGTCTTAAAAATCCAAGTCATAGCTGGCTTTTACGAAATTCAATCCAGTCGAAAATATGTGCGAGTTTGTCACTATATTTATAGGGTTCTGGTGATATTATTGATTATTATTTATAACATCAGCCATATTGTTTTTATTTACATGGTAAGTGGAATTTTAAATAAAGGTAGGTAGGTGTTTATTTTTTTCCCAGCAGTGGGAGAGTAAAGGCTATTTTTTTATGCTAGAGGCGACAAACGAGCAAGCGAGTCACCTGATGGAAAACAGATGTTGCCGGCCTTTTTAAAAGAGAGTAGGTACGCTCTTCTCTGGAAGGTCCCTAAGGGGAAATACTCCCGCAGCCAAACCGTTCCACACAACTGAGATACGTGGTAGAATGTTCCACGTATCTCGAGAAACGCACAGTATTAGACCGCCATCCATCGAGATGATGGGATGGGATGACAATCGTTTGCGTGTAGTTTGATGTAAGATTTCAGCTGCAGGGAGAAGACCAAACACTTCCTCAGAGCACTCCCCATAATAGATGCGATATAGAATACTGATTCTATCTTATAACATTAAAACCTGCATGTTTCGTATAATATCTGAAACGTGTAACCGTGATTCAGTTAGTCTGGTTCCCCTGTTAAAGGGTTGTGAAGGTCAATCGGACTACCGATTGACTTCTTCTTTGAGTGCCTCTTCAGTTCTGAAGGTTGGCCGTCAGCTTTCCAAAATCCTCCCAGTTCATTACAAGACGAAACAGCAGCTCCACAGATGCGATGCCGGTTCACAGTATAATATACCCTTTGACGCTTCATTGTAATTGCCAGACTCCACAAATCAAGAGTCATGGTCCAAGCGTACCCCGGGATCCAGAGTGGCAGCTTTGAACGCAATTGGGAATTACACGCCAAGATGAGATGAGATGAGATGCTCTAGCTTATAACAATGCTTAATCCTCACTTAAATATGACCGTAATCCTGCACTAAATTAAGTAAAAAATGGTATTAAATAAATATTTAATAATTACTTTTATTATTCGATGACTTTGCATTTGGTAGCCTAGGTGTGTTACATAAGTATTTGTAATCATCTAGTGTTTCTTCCTAGTTTGTGTGGGTATAATGTTTATGTTTATATGGGTGCTAAAGGTGCTCTATTTTTTATTTTAAATACTACGAATCGTCGGTGAAGTTCTAACACCACGTAACTCATTTTAAGTAAGTTTTCAGAAAAGCCAAAAAACTAATCCGAGACTTACGTGCTATTTCCATTAGTATTTAATCGTTGACTTCCGTTCTGTTACCTATTCAACAATTAAAATGTTTTGGATGGCCGTACCTGAATTCTGATTGAAAAAAAACAATCCGTCTTCCAAGTCTCTAAGGAATGGTATCAAAATGTTATAACCGCCACCAATAAGTTATTAAAAAAAAAGCAAAAAAAATGTGACTTACGTGGTCATCTCAAAGCGTAGGTCATTTTAAGACTTCCGTGTTGTTACTTTTTCGTCATTTTAAAGGTTATTATTGGTCGTATCTTGATTCTGATTGGGTGAAATGACGCGTCTCTGGATTCTTTATCGAATGGCATCAGTGGTATTAGCACTTGACCGACGAAATATTAAAAATGCAAATTTCGTTTTGCTGGGTCACGATTTGAGTCTTGCAAAGTTGCGTTTTACGTGACTTATTCCCGGAGACCCTACAGCATCATCTCTAATGACACTGCTTTGGGTGTCACCACTCCCTGGTATTGGGATTAAGGGATTTTGCCTACCGCAGTCAGTAAGCAGTGACGGGGAATAAGTTAGTTATTGATTGTACTGCTGGTAAAATAAAGTTGCTCCAGCTTGCAGAAATGTATATAAAGGGAACCTTGAAATTATATCTGTAAGTCAGTGCTGTAAGTGCAGAGGTAACCTACCTTTTTATGTTATAGGTGGCAGTCGGGCAGATGGATCACCTGATGGTAAGCGAATGCAGCCGCCCATGGACACCCGCGACACCAGTGGAGTCACAAGTGCGGTGCCAACCTTTGAACCCCTCTTTAACCCCTGGATTGGGCTTCCGGTGCCCTTACTCTCGCAGCGAAACACAGCACAGTGCTGCTTCACGCCGGTGAGGCCGTGGTATCGCTCCGGTCGAGCTGGTGAGCTATTCATGCCGAAGCGTAGCTCTCCCACGGTCTACCTAAAAGAAAAGCAATACATTTTTTATTATGACTGTTATGACCTTAGATAAATAAGTTCTTACACTTTCCTTATTTGTTTGTTACAGCACGTTGATAATGTAAAGTTTTTGGTCTACTGTCTTGTTATTGAAATCCCTCAACTAAATCTTATGGCCAAAGTATTAACAATATTTATTTTTACTCCGAGACTACGATATCTTCATAGTGTGATAAATGGTACGGCACTTTTAATTATTTTTTATAACAATAGCCAATAAAAAAATTATGGGTACAGACACTACACATTACCGAATTTCATCAAATACTCTTATTTGATGAAGTTCGGTAATCAGAAATCAAGTACAATCGCCTGCAATGAAATGTAAACACCTAAGGTATGTATGATGTTGTATACTTATTAGTGACTGCCTCGGTGGCGCAGTGGTTAGTGGGTCGCACTTTAAAGCGACGGCTGTGCAAGAGGTCCCGGGTTCGATCTCCGGGTTGGGCCAAAAATTTGTACCTAAGTTTTCGGTAAGAATTTCTTAGTGGCAGCCCGTAGTCTGGAAGTTGGCGGTCTTGTACCCCCGTGCCTCGGAAAGCACGTTAAGCCGTTGGTCCTGCGCCCAATGCCTCTCTGGTCGTGTCACAGTAGTGTCCCATCGGAATATGAGGGTAAGGGAATAGAGAGTGCACTTGTGTTTGCGCACACACTTGAGCACTATAATATATCCTACGTACGTGGCTGATCGTTGAGATTGGCCGCCGTAGCCGTAATCGGTTGGAGGATATTACATTACTGCACGTGACTGTACCTAGGTATATTAATTTGTTTCTTTGAAGGATAGGTACCTATAAGAAGTTCT
Organism: Marasmia exigua; assembly: GCA_019059595.1. Lineage (NCBI taxonomy): Eukaryota > Metazoa > Arthropoda > Insecta > Lepidoptera > Crambidae > Marasmia > Marasmia exigua. The sequence continues at coordinate 6,203,646 of CM032466.1, forward strand.
TTGTCGACAGTAAATATCCATGTATAGACTTGTTAAGTACGACGATTACGTTATAACATGTAGCCCATGTAGGTATTAACATTACAGAATTAAGTAAGAGGTTCAAAATTATTCCAATAACAATGCCGTCTCCTCTGTTCTCCAATCAAATACCTTGCTACCGGTAGGGAACAAGGTGGTGTGTGAAAATCTAACTCTAACCAAAACCCCAAGGGTATCCATCTCCACGCAATAGCGGTCGGAAACCCCACAACCAGGACTAGACCTCACCGCTGATCGCGCTCGCCGCTTCACCCCTACCTATCGCAATGCAGCCCTTCATTGTTGTATGACCTACCAGGCCACCCGGTAACATCGTTCCCCGCGGAGTATGGTGAGCTAGCTAGTCCTCAGCAGTGGGTACTCTCACGTACTCCGAAGGCCCATTTAGTTACCTTGGCAGCAGCCACAGGACACAAACCAGCTGCAGCTGCAGCAACACAAACTGTTTAAAAATAATGCTTTCTGTTTTTTCCTCAGATCCCATTTTTGAGGCGACCAACAAAAACGAACTAGAATACCTACAATCTAACTATCGTGACATGAACAAACTGTCAAAATTGATGTGTATCACCGTCGCGTTTGGCGCTACGTCATGGCTTATCTCGTTTGTATTCATGCGCTATGACAACCCTGCAGAAGCTACGGTCCCCTCATATATGCCTTTTGATACCACCTCGACATTTGGGTAAGGACCAACCAGCCGATTAGTAGTGTTGTAGTAAGTACCTTCGTGGTTCCTGGATTCCATAATTCAAAAATATTTTAGCGTTCAAACCCAGCATGTTTGACAGAAGACACTGTACCTATTTTATTTCATTTTACAAGTTTTTGGAAAACTTACAGCTAGATTTAGGGATACAGTCACAGAAAAAAAAAACATTGAGGGCCAATTACAAGTTTCCACTGATAATCACTTGGTTGTTTAACAGAAATGCAAGTGGGTATCTAATGTTAAGAAAGAAAAAAACAAAAAGTTACCAAAATACAAACAAAACGAATAACGTATTTGCCACTCCCAGAAGAAGAAACATTGAAATTGATCAAGTCATCTGACATTATCAGGAAAAAAAGAAATTAAATAACATTTGAGAAAAAGTTATTTCAGTACACGTTTCTATTTTGAAACTGAAGTGTTGAACAAGTCAATATCGACATTTACTTTTACTTTATACTAAATTTTCATTAGTTCTCGAAAGAACAAGAAATTAAACTTGGTCGGTGAAGTTTGGACGCTAAGATATTTTTAAAACTGACTGTACAGTTATTAGGGATCAAAACAAATGTCTGTGATGTTATCATAATTTATTTATTTCATCATCTGCGTATTCCACTGCTGGAGATAGGCCTATCCAAATTTATCCCCTTTGATCGATCGGCTTGGCAACTCGTATCCAGTTCCTGCTAGACGTCTGGCGCACAACTGCTGGCGTTGAACGTGCTATGCTCGGAGTTTCTCTGGTGGATAGAATTCTTAACGTTAAGACGCAAAAAAAATATATCTTTTATAGTAAAAAATATTTTTTTATAACAGATATGCTAATCAAGACTAGTCTTTCAAAAGAGTCCTATGCTTATATTTTTTACTGTGGGAGAGCCACGCTTCGGCAGGAATGGGCCGGCTCGACCGGAGTGATACCACTGCCTCACAGAAGACTGGCGTGAAGCAGCATTGTGCTGTGTTTCGCTGCGTGAGTGAGGGTGCGTGAGAGAGGCTCAATCCAGAGGTAAAGAGGGGTTTAAAGGTTGGCAGCGCACTTGTAACTCCATTGGTGTCGCGGGTGTGCGCGGGCGGTGTCAATCGTTTACCATCAGGTGATCCGTCTGCTCGTCTGCCTCCTATCACATAATTTTTTTTTTTTTTTACTATTACAGATATGCTTGCTCTGTATTTATGGAAATAGGCCCAATATTGTGGATAGGATTTGCCCATATTCTGTGGGATTGTACTATTGCCACTCACTACTCCCAAGCCACCACCCAGTTGAAGATGTTGAAGCATAGTTTGGAGCACATTTTCGACAGCAATGTAAATGAAGGATACTGGGAAAACAGGAAGTGCATGAGACGTTTCCAATACATAGACGAGATTAATGAGGGTATCAGGCAACGTTTTATTTACAATGTGGAGAAATATAAAAGAATTACTTGGTAAGATCACAATTTTAACCATCACAATCTTAACAATCTGTACCATATCGAACCTAAGCAAGCGCCTCCGCAATTTTAGGGTTCCGTAGCCAAGTGGGAAAAACGGAACTCTTATAGATTCGTCATGTCTGTCTGTCTGTCCGTCTGTCCGCCCGTCCATATGTCACAGCCACTGTTTTCCGATGCTATGAGAACTATAATATTGAAACTTGGTAAATAGATGTATTTTGTTAACCGCATTGCGATTTTTACACAAAAATAGGATACTTATAACTGAATGTCAAAATTTTTTTTTTCATCATACCCATACGTGTGGGGTTTCTATAATAGGTCTTTAAAAATGATGTTGAGTTTTCAATATATTTTTTTTTTTATAAACTTAAAACTTAGCGCAAGAGACGCTCCCAAAGTGGTGTGACAGAAGTTAGGCCCCCTCCCCCCTAACTTCTATAATAAAAGAATTTTAAAACTACAAAAATATATGATATTCATTCTCATGAAAACTAACAACGAAAATTGGTTTGAACTAGAGCTAGCAATTCCTTTTTTTTATATAATTATTTATGTTGATTAAAAAACGTAAACCGTAATTTACCTCCCATATATCTTACTTACTGCTACGGAACCCTTCATGGGCGAGTCCGACTCGCTCTTGGCCGGTTTTCTAATATATGTGCGTATTTCTGTCATAGGGACAATTGTGAGGAAACCTGCACGTTACGGATAGTTTCTGAAACGTTTAACCATGATTCAGGTTCCCCTGTTAAGGTGACGGGTAAGGCACACTAGCGACGTCAATCGATTTTAATTGTTAACTATTCAACCGGATCTATTTTAAACAATTTCGGGATTACAACCTCTCGGCAAACACTTAAATTATTTATTAAATAACCATGCAAAAATGTTGGGTCCAACGCGTGCGAAAAATTGATTCCCGCCAAAAGCGGCCACTTTTGGCGTTAATCAATTTTTCGCGTACAAAAACGGACCCAACATTTGTGAATGGATATTTAATAAATAGTATAAGTGTTTGGTGAGAGGTTGTAATCACGGAATTGTTTAAAATAGATCCAGTTTAGTAGCTAAAAATTATAGTCGATTGGCGTCGCTAGTGTGCCCTACCCGTCACCTTAAATAAAATGGGTGATACTAATTTAATACAAACAGCAAAAAGTAATATAAAATATGTTTTTAAACATTGACGACCCGTTTGGAACAGTGGTAGTGAACGTCGCCTTAAGGAAAATAAATATGACTTCATTTTTTCAAAATTCTAACGCAATCTACCGGAAATTAATACTTTACGTATAATACTTTATTATAAAGTATGGCTAGCAACCCTATGCAATACCTGTAAATTTATTATTAGTTTGTTTTTAATCATTATTTTACCATCACATTAATCTCAACATTGTTTTTTTTGGTAATTTAATTCTCCGTCTAGCCATTTTTGTAACTATGAGGAATATTCCTGCCAAATTGTTTCACATTTTAGGTACGTTGAAGAAACCACTGCCATATTCGATAGAAGCATGTCGTTTCAATTTTTTACAACGTCAGTATCAGCTTGTATGGTGACTTACAATTTAAGTACGGTATGTTAATCTTGAAATGGAAAATTATATTGGTTTGATAAAAAAAACATATTTTAAAAATGCATGTCTTTACTTTTCAGTCACCTATATTCTCCGCGATGTTTCATTCACATGATCATTGTTTTGGTTTTATTTAATGGACAAGTATTTCTTTACTGTTTCTTTGGATACCTGGTCGAAAATGAGGTGAGGAATTAGTTACAGTACCTAAGGTATTTACTTGTATTTTTATAGTCCTTTCACTTTATCATGATTTTTTTTAATATGGCTCTACTCGAATATAATTCGCAAATGTCAATTAAATTATTGAGTAGGTATAAGTAGGTAATCGGATTCGGCGGGTAGGGCTAAAATAAGCCGCATGGGCTGATGCAATTCCAAGGTTTAAATTACTGTCTAGTGGTTTTTAGTGTACAAATTTGGTGTTTATTTGTGCAGTGAAGTGCCGCAAAGTGATCGTAATAATAAGAATCATTCTCAATCTGGTAAAGGTCGCGGGAATGCATTCCATCAATGACAAGAACATTGGGGGAAGCCTATGTCCAGCAGTGGACGTCTATTGGCTGAAATGATGATGATAATAGTGATGATGATATATACTTGCGTCAAAATGTTGATATTAAATGGATATTCCCAACATTTTTAATTAACATCCCAAAATTATTATCTAACACCACAATTACTGCACGTACATACATCCATTTTAACTAACTTTGATCACATAAAAACTAAGTATTTTATTTAGTAACACAAGGGGCCTTTTCATTTTTAAATAATTGATTGCGACTTTAATCTTTCGCCCTATGAAATCAGTATAAGTACCAAAACTACTCTCCTTAAATCCGACCTCGGATTATAAGTGAGGGGTTTGGCATTGAAACGATAAAAAATGTATTTTATTTTTAGAGTGACGCCATAAACACGGCAGTATACTTCAGCGAATGGTTGTCGGTCTCGCCCAAGTTTCGTCGCACCATGCTGGTGGCTATGACTCGGTGGGACCGGCCTCTCACTCCTCGGGTTTCCAAATTCATTCCCCTGTCGGTTGTCACATTTGTATCGGTACGTATCGATATAATACAGAATGTTTAGAACAAAATGTTGTTCAGAATGGTTGATAGAACACGTGGTTAAAGAAATGTAAATGTTCAGAGACGCACCTTGTATGATCTGTGTCTCACATTAAGTTACTAGACACTGGCATAAATAATAATAAATATTTCACAGCATCCCACACATTGATTTGACTCCGAGATAGGTAGCTCAAGCACCTGTGTTACGGATGTCAGAACTAACAGCGATATTAAAAATATCCAGTTAAGTCAAAAGTGCGCTGGCTTTAAACCCCTCCTTCCCCCGGATTGGTCCTCCGGTACCCTCCATCACGCAGCACACAAACACAGCACAGTGCTGCGTCACGCCGGATTTCTGTGTTAGCCGTGATTTCACCATAGGTATCTCTCCTGTCGAGCGGGGCCATTCATGAAACGTGGTTCTCCCACGGTAAAGTTCGTGGGCGGCGGCTATTGCTATTCATTAAGTGATCCGTGTTCTTGTCTGCCATCTATCAAATAAAAAATAGCACCATTACGTTATTATTTAAATGAGACGTTATTACTCCTTTCGCCTTTCTCTCCTATTATGCTAAATGATATGGACAGATGTCAAAATCTATACATTTTTCACGTTTAGTCTCTTTCTAACGTGTGACTTAAGTATAACTCTGTCCTGTTGCCACCGATATCATGATAAAGCGAAAGGAGTACAGTAGGTATCGCAACCCGACATATACCTACTTAGGTACTACGCTGGCTCAGTGAACCGAAGTAGATCTTAACCTCCGACACTTCGCCATTCCGGTCTTTTTTGGGCCACTTGTCGCCAGTTCGGCTGATGTAGGTGGGCAAAATCTTTTTCGACCTGGAGCCCAATTCTCCTGCTCGTGATATTTTGAAAACATGGCGGTTATCGCCTGGAGCCCAATTATCGTGCTTGTGATATTTTTAGAACATGGCGGATATCACTTGAAAACCATACAAAAAACTATGTTTTAGTGATATATATCGTATGAAAATAAATGTCACGAGCACGAAAATTGGGATCCATCCAGCGGTACCTTAGGCGTTCCACCGGGCGCTTTCCAGTTGACAGCCCTACTGTGTGTAGCTGTCTATAAAATCTATGAAATGTTTTTTGATTGAAATATATTTCTCAGAAATGGTTTCATGACTGCCCCCGCATTTAACCAAAAGTGCTGCTGAATATTTAAGCTGAAATATTTTATATTTTATGCTAGAGCTGACCATCGAGCTAATTTAGTGGGTCGCAGTACCTGATGGAAAGTAGACAACGTCACCCATGAACATTTATTTTGACTGTTTTGTTCGCGTTAAATAAATCAATGTTTATGCCAGTTAATTATAATGACGGTTCATCGTTTTCAGATAATAAAATCAGCATATAGTCTCTACATGGTGATGAAATCCACTCGCCTGTAACCGCAACAGAAAACACGTCCGAAAAAAATTTTAACTGTAGAATTTTAGGGTTTTAATGGACTTCAAGGGGAGGTGGAGGTTCTCAATTCGACATGTATTTTTTTTATGTTTGTTCACCGACTACTTTGCTTTTTTAAATTATAATTCATATAAAAAAATCGCCTTCAAAAACCACGAACTAAATGTGTAAAATAATATTTTTAACACTTTATACACTTCAAATAACATTTTTAACAGTACACTCGAGAAAAAAAATTACCGAAGTCGGCGCCTAATCCCCGTTGAATAATTGAATGTTGTATTAAATTAGAAGATAGTATTGGGCGCCGACTTCGGTAACACCTTTTCTCGAGTGTACTGTTATAAAATGTTAAAATTATTATTGTACACATTTTAATTCATCTCTTTTGAAGGCAGTTTTTTTTGCAGAGTTTTGTTTATACATAAATGTATGTTTAACCTTTGTTAACTAAAACGGTGTTGTAAAGCAGTTTTCAAAATATCTTCATCGTACTTCATCATGTTGTCAAACAAAGGTTCAATATCAATTGGAACTGGTCATCTTTAAGGCAACATACATTTAATACATAGTGGTACTTGTTAAAATTAATACAGTGCCATCCATAGTTTGCCGTGTGGTCCCCGGCAGAGTAGAATAGGCAACCCTCACTCTTACCGAGGTGTCGTAAAAGGCGACTAAGGCAAAGCTGCTGGCATGATCATCAGCACCCAGAGAAGGAAAACTCTGCATTTATATCAAAACCCTCGCCAACCCGTCTGCCAAGCGTGGTGAGTATGGCAATTACCCCTCATGTGATTGAGGGAGGCCCGTGCCCCAGCAGTGGGGACTTAAATGGGCTGACGATGATGATGATGATCCATAATTTTAAGTTATTGCAATACTCTGTCGGGGTCATGTATAATACCGCTAATCAGCACTTATTAGGATATTTAGTTTTAAGACTTATGTAACATGTGCAATTAAATTAATAAATGAAAACAACACAGGAACCATCCTACCTCCAAGTAAAAAAAAACAACTGTGTAAATCTGACAGATGGTAGTAACTCCATGTTAAGTGTTGCAGTACCCAATGGCACCAGTAGCTATTGTAGAAATCGAGGGCTCATGTAGAAATCCCTCTAAGTACGATTCTAGGTTCTACTTATATATGTGTACCATCGTGGTGTTATTCTAGCTTCTTGTGCGTGATGTGGACTGTATATTCTATATTGGTACTTTCTTGACTCTAACCAGGATGAGCTGAAGGCCTGACCACATAAATAGCGGCTATAAATTTATAAAAATGTCGACGGTGTGTTCACATGCCCGAAATGTATGAGAATCTTTTCGAAAAAGATAGGCTTTGTCAGCCACATGCGAGCACACCGACGACAGTTATATAGGGTAAAGGCGGGATAGATGCCCCAGTAGGATAGATGCCTCATTTTCAAAAAACCTAACTTCCCAAACTCGCAACTCGGAAACAATAGCATAACTAATAATAATAATAATTCTCACAACATCTCATACGTTGACCTGATTCCGTACTAAGTAGCTTAAGCACTTGTGTTACAGATATCAGACAACAGAGGAACACAAATATATACTTAAATACATATATTACGCTCAGACACTGAACAAACACAAGTGTTCATCGCACGAATGTTTGTCCAGGGTGGGGATCGAAACCACGACCTTTGGCGTGTGGTGCCCGGCAGAGTAGAATAGGCCACCTTCACTCTTACCGAGGTGTCGTAAAAGGCGACTAAGGTAAAGCTGCTGGCATGATCATCAGCACCCAGAGAAGGAAAACTCTGCATTTATATCTAAACCCTCGCCAACCCGTCTGCCAAGCGTGGTGAGTATGGCAATTACCCCTCATGTGATTGAGGGAGGCCCGTGCCCCAGCAGTGGGAACTTAAATGGGCTGATGATGATGATGAACTAATATTTTCAAAATTAGGAGGATATTTTAAAAAGTGAGGCATCTATACCGCCTTTACCCTATTGTTTATATCTAATAAATATGAAACGCCCATTCGTTATGTATTTATTTCACTCATAGCTATCGGCTTCCTTACCTCCTTGACATTCAACTTCTTCAACTTCAACTTCGGAGCCCTTTGTACGCTCGGACCATGATTCAGAATTCGAGAAGTCTGGTGATTACAATGAAGCGACTGCCGTCTGACCTTCGCAACTTATGGGAACTAATAATAATAAAAATGCTTTATTTATCACACAATGCTATGCTATGCTATTACAATTTTAAACTTAGCTCTGCGTGTGATCTCTCTAAGCTAGGGCGACCCTGTATTTCAGGCCTCCAGGTCCCACCTGTGGATTAATATATAATAATTGAAATGACTGTGCTTGTTTTTTTTTTGTGTTATTGTGTGTGCGTGTGTGTGGGTGCGCGCGCGCGTGGTTGCACGTCTGTGTGTATTTTTATGTGGTTGTCATATGAATGTAATTTACGTTTGTTATTAAAGATTCCGTTTCTGCATAATTTAGTTTCAGTAACCATTCCTGTACAGTTGAGTAGCATTCCTTACGAGTAATTGGATCCCAGTAACACGTTCAGAATCATTTTCTCAAATATTGTAGGTATCCACAATTTAAAGAAATTATCCGAGACGTGGAAGTTACCTTACAATGTATTCCCACACCCCTTTTTTTTTTGTTTTCGCAGGGGGAATGCCGCCGGCTCAAGAGATGAGCCGACTACCTTATGCATACCAGACCACCGGGGGGTGGCCGTGTTATGTGGGGCTCTCCTTTGGCGGGGGGCTTCTCCCAGAGATAAGCTAGGCAAAGGCATACCCACTAAACCCCTGCGGTTCTCATTCATCGCCCATATTGGGGAATATCATGGTGATACAGCCGAAGCCTCCCTCCACGATATTCCCCGGGTGGATGTCCGCCTTACGGCGGACTAGGCGGTTCCTCCCCCGGACGGGCCGGGAGAGGGGATATGGACCGCCGGGAGAACTGAGCTTTCCCACACCCCTGATCTAATGATAGAAATATGTACATAGATTTGTAAAATCCAGAGGTGCATGCTCGGATTTGAACTGAGACCTGTATTCGACCTGTATTTTATCTACTGAGCTACCAACGTTCCCCTTGTATGGAAGGTCTGATACCTCTTGTAACGGGTCTACTGTTTCCAAGTCGTATCTAAGCATTAGAGTAATAATCCGGACCTGTAATAAGTCCGCAAACATCGGAATCACATCTTTTCCGATAAAGACATTTCGAATTTCACACGAGGCAAATTATCATTTGCGTCGTGTGAAATTCGAAGCGTCTCTAACGAGCGTAACATATCTGCTACGCTCGTTAGAGACGCTTCGGCATGAATGGGCCGGCTCACCCGGAGTAATACCACGGCCTCACAGAAAACCGTCGTGCAGCAGTCTCTGTGCTGTGTTTCGCCGAATAAGTGATCTCGGAGTGTTAACGGAGACCCAATCAGGGGGAAGGGGGGTATAGGCTAGCAGCGCACTTGTGACTTCACTGTTTCCGAGACGTAACTAAGGATTAGAGTAACAATCTGGACCTAGAATAAGTCCGCAAACATCGGAATCACATCGTTACCGGCACCACCATTTCGAATTTCACACGAGGCAGATGATATGTTACGCTCGTTAGAGGCCCGAAGCTAAGGCCGTACTCGTGTTTACTAAGTCACGGATATTCCAATTCGAGTTGCAGAGTCCGTGGTAAAAAAGTCCCGCGAAACCCCAACTAGGGGTAAAGGTTAGCAGCGCACTAGTGAATCCACTAGTGTCGCGGTTGTCCATGGGCGTTGCAATCGCTTACCAACAGGTGAACCAAGAAGCCCACTAGTACATACAACGAACCCGTCCCGTAAAGAACGGGAATTCACCTCATCATCATCATCATCAGCCCATTTAAGTCCCCACTGCTGGGGCACGGGCCTCCCTCAATCACATGAGGGGTAATTGCCATACTCACCACGCTTGGCAGACGGGTTGGCGAGGGTTTAGATATAAATGCAGAGTTTTCCTTCTCTGGGTGCTGATGATCATGCCAGCAGCTTTACCTTAGTCGCCTTTTACGACACCTCGGTAAGAGTGAGGATGGCCTATTCTACTCTGCCGGGACCACACGGCCTACGAATACGGCCTAGGAATTCACCTGTCGCATCCAAATGAAAGAGACGCAAAGTGCACGTGAAACGGGATAAAGATTCGAGCATGAATACCGTTTCGTTATACGCTTTGGATAGTTATTTTTTTATAGTGGCACAGTATATTGGCTCTCCTCAGCCTGATGGTAAGCAAGAGAAGAGCCCAAGTTGCAATTACAACGGAAGCTATGTTAAGGTATCACCTCCGTTGGCACCGCCATACTGGCCCGCGAGATACTTCTTCACGCTTCGTTTGAAGGAATCCATATTGTAGGAAGGGGGAACTACATGCGCCGGCAATGAGTTCCATTTCTTGATGGTGCGTCAGAAATAAGAACTGCCAATTTTTTTAGTCCGTGATTGGATTTTTTCCACTGTAAAGCGGTGACAGCGTTCTCCGGCGCGTGTAGTTCTGTGACGGAATAGGGCAGGTGGGATGAGGGAGAAAAGCTCTTCAGAGCATTCACCATGGTATAGACGGTAAAAGACACTAAGCGACCCGATGTCTCTACGTAGTTAAAGAGGTTCGAGGTAATTTGTGACCTCTTAGTCACCGTACGTACTATAGTACGTATAATACGTATTATAGGTAGTATAATAGTACATAGTTTCTGATTTGTTGAAATAATTGTTTTGATCGTTGATCGTGTAATCTTGGTCCAGTGGTCTGGTTCAGGGCAAAGGGCAGTCGTTACGATGTAATAATTTCCATACTCTCATATTTGCTTGGATCATGGTCCAAGCGCACTCCGGGTTCCAAAGCAGCGACTTTGGATGGAACTGGGAATGACACGGTGAGGTGAATATAATATTTTTCTTGATAGCCTACAATATCATCACACCATCATCATTTCAGCCAATAGACGTCCACTGCTGGACATAGGCCTCCCCCAATTTTCTCCACACATATTGATCCTGTTCCGCCCGCATCCAATGGATTCCTGCAACCTTCACTAGATCGTCGGTCCACCTTTTGGGGGGCCTGCCACGGCTGCGATTTCCTGTACGTGGCCTCTACTCGAGGACCTTTCCGCCCCAACGCCTGTCTATTCTCCTCGCTATGTGCCCTGCCCATTGCCACTTGAGACATGCAATCCTTTGGATCATCACAGGGCAGGATGAATATCATCACAGAACGAAACAAAATCGAGTCCCGCTTCGCATCGTAAACTCCATAGTAGGGCATCCAAGTTTGTTTATTCACATAACCACCTGTATTTCACATGGCTGGAGGGCAGGAGGAATGAATCGCACTGTTCGGCCCAGATATTGTTTCACGGTACCTAATTGTATCATGTCTGATTGTGCTTAGGTAAACATACGGTAATTTAGATTGCAGGCCAATTCGCTTGCAGACTATGATATATTATGAATTAATTTGCAGTATGGCGAGATTGCAGGCATTGTTGGTTAATAGGACATGTTATTGTTTATCGTAGGATGGCATTACTTTTGTTATACATATCTTGACCATGGGATAGCCACGCTTATAGTAATACCATGGCCTCACAGAAAACGTCGTGAAGCAGTGTCAGTGCTGTGTTTCGAGTTGCGATGAGTGAGTGGTCTCGGAGTTTTACCGGAGACCTGGGGGAACAGGGGTAAACGTTGGCAGAGAACTAGTGACTCCAACTGGTGTAGCGTGTGTCCATGGGTAGAGGCCATCAAGTACAGTTTCTTTCTTGTCTTGACTGTGTACAAACCGAATTTCTCATCCCAAACTGAAAGTAAGTAAGTCATTATTTATTTGGCAAAATAAAGATACAAGCCTAACATGCAGAAGAAAAGGATCGGTTAAATACAATACAACATATTAAACTTATAGGCACAAACTGAAAGACACTCTTACATATATATACACACACAAACTCTCATACTACTCATTAATTTATGAATAAGATCAATATTGCTACATAATACCACGTACCTCAGCTCTGTGTAACGGTTTGGCTGCAGGAGTATTTCCGGACGGCTACGACTTAGGGACCTTGAAGAGAAGAGCGTACTCTTTTTACAAAGGCCGGCAACACATTAGCGATCTCTCTGATTTCGCGGATGTTCATTGGCGGCGTTGATTATTTTCCATCAGGTGACTCGCTTGCTCGTTGGTCCGCCTCTAGCATAAAAAAAAAGTAATTTATAAAACTCTTTAATCCAATGGTAATTGATTTTCCAAGATACACGTTTTGCTTAGTTTGGGTACCGTGTAAATTGAATATTTAAGCATTTGGAAACATATTTCTAAGTTAGTTTTTAAGTCCGTTCTGTTCCAATAAATAGATTTTTCACTTTCAATGGCTTACAATCAGGTGATTCACCTTGACATCTGCCACCTATCTCATAAAAAGGCTTTTTTCAAAGACCCTATTAATAAAGTAATTATTTAGTTAATTAGTAAGGTGACCCTATCATTGGCTTACCTCATAAATATGCTTACCCATTAATTACGGTAAGCACTATCATCACGGCAAACCCTATAATAGGCTTACCATATCAAGATAGGGTTCTACAATTCTACCAAGCTATTTTAATCTCTACGCGCAAAGAATTTTATTCAATAATAATTATTTAAATGCGCACCTCGCTAACGGCGGCAGCCGATTGATCGGATTGAGTTCGTTCGTTTGACAGGCCGTGGAAAAGTCATAGACAATCAATAGGGTAACCCTTACTATTCAGTAAGCTGTTGTAACCCTATCAATAGGGTTACTAAAACAATAAGGTTACTCAATCAATAGGGTTACAATATTGATTTGGTAAGCTAACAATAGGGTTGCCCTATCGATAGGCTTAACTCTGAAAAGGGATTTTCCGGTCCCTGGTATAATCCTTCTACTTGCAGTTAAAGCAAACCAGCTGAGAGGATAATATGTGTTTTGGAGTTTCCGCTAGCTAATTGTGTTTTGGCCGCGAAATCATATTAGAATGTTATATTTAGTATATAACGCATAATGTTACTATCCCGACAGTTTTGAATAACGCCAAGACATCTTCCGGTTTTTTTAACTTAGCTGCACAAATTATAATTTTCTTTTAAGGATTTTTAAAAGTCGAATGTTGAATTATGTGAAGGGATGGAAAAACCATGGTTCCACTGTTAGGATTCGAGGGTCAGGCAAGCGCTTCATTTCGATCTATACGTTAAGTAGGTACTTATGTACTTGGTATGGAATCGGGGTGATGTGTTATTGCGTTTGTGTACTCGTTACCCGTAAATATAAATAATTGCACATCTCATCTCATCTGAGCGTATAATTGAGGACCCGTTTGGAACAGTGGTAGTGAACGCTGCCTTTGGTCCAAGGGTTGCGCTCAGTACAAACATTTGTGTCTGTACATGTCTGTTTGTATTGGTCTGGGTAGTTTCTATGTATTATAAGTATGTATTTACAACGAAAGAAAATATTATATGTATGTATTTGTAATCGCACTGTTGATTCTGATATCCCTAACACAGGTACTTGAACTACCTATCTCGGAGTCAGATCAATGGATGTGATGTTGTGAAATATTAATTAAATTTTATAATTAAATATTTTATTCCCACTTGCGTTCATAGCTGTCGCTTCGGACCGGAGGGTACGCATGATCCAGGATTCGAGAAGGCTGGTAATTACAATGAAGCGACAGCCGTCTGATCTTCGCATCCCTTAGCCAGGAGCACCAGACCAACTGGATCCCGGTAACACGTTCAGAATCATTATCTCAAATATTGTAGGTGTCCTCAGTTTTGAGAAACTATCCGAGACATGCAGGTTTCCCACAATGTTTTCCCTCAAAACCGAGCTAATCAACGTATGTGATGTTTATTTATTTATTTTATTTATTAGGAATAGCAAACAGCTACAAAATACATGTTCATCTAAGACAGTACATACTTAAACTACTTAATAATATTGTAGCCCACGACGCTATCCACATGTAACTAAAATCAAATTGTCGCAAGCTGCTCAAAAATACAACTAATAATATTACAAAGAGAGCAAAATATAATGAGAAAAAAGATTCGGTAGGTATTTAGGTGGATAATTTTGGCACAAAAACAGAAGAATAGTAATTAAATATAAGAGTAGAACGGTATAGCGATCTTACAATGACAACTGTTCAATAACAGTTTTTTTTAAATTATTTATATTATTAACAAAAATATCGATATCTTTGGAGTGGAAACTGTCATTATAAGACCACATCATACGACGAATCGGTACGCGCCAGCCAGTGATGTTGTGAAATATTAATTTATTTATTTAATAATGGCCTCATAAATATTTGCTCCACTGTTAATAGGTACTTCGCGGTAAATCTTGCCTCGAAAGCTGGGTTCAGATTACGAGGATATTGCACCGTTTATCTTAAAGATGCACCTCCCGCGGTGACGGCACAACTAGGATTAGGATGTCGCGGGTTTGCGCTATTATTTGTTTTACCCGACTACGGCGAAACCAAAAGGAGGGTTATGGTTTTGACCTGTATGTATGTATGGTTGTTCATCTGCTCCCTCATAACTTCTAAACTAGTTATTATATTTATTTGAACAAATGAGGTGTCGTTAAAAGAGTCTTGATTTTCTTCTGGTTATAGACTACATGACGTCACGTTAAATTGACTACAGCGCCCTCTAGGGGACTTAGAGTAAGGAACTAAAAAATAACCGTGTGGGGTATCAAATGAAAGAGTTTTTTAGCACATTTCAAATATGTTATTTTGTTTATATAACTAAAAAGTTATTAAATAAAAATAAAGTTTAAAAACTAAAACCTGACTGGTAGGCGCTCTAAAAGTACGAAACAAAAATTGTCTTTGCTGAAATTATTATGCCGTATGGCCGTGGTCGTATGCAAGGACCTCTGGATTTTTCAAACCTATGTTCTTATATAAGTATAAGTGTTTGCCGAGAGGTTGTAACCCCGAAATTGTTTAAAATAGATCCGGTTTAGTAGCTAAAACTTAAAACCGCTTGGCGTCGCTAGTGTGCCCTACCCGTCACCTTAACTTGCTTTCGGAGGCACGGGGGTACAAGAGCGTCAACTTTCAGACTCTGGACTGACCCGTGAAATTTCTTACCGAAAACTTTGATACACGATAGAACCCGGGACCTCTTTTGCAGCCTTCGCTATAAAGTGCGACCCACTAACCATTGATCCACCGAGGCAATCAACTTCCCTCTTATTAAAACGTGGTTTAAAATAAGTAGTGTGATTAATACTGGTAATAACTGAAGAACTATAAAAAACATTATTACAAAACTAAGATTAACATTATTTAGTATATCAACTATAATACTTAAGATAAACCACCCGGACCCCTGGTTTAAAATGAGTACTAAAATAACAACCTCATAATTTCGATTCAGTAACCATGACAACATGTCCCCGTGACAGTTCATTCCGTTTTACGCTAAAGTTATTTGTGAGAAAGTAGTTAATTTATTTTTGGGATTTAAACCCAAAAATATAAGCAATTCCTATGCATATTACTTAGAAACCTTACTTAGGTCCATATTTTGATTTATTGTTGCTTAAAAACAATTCTTTAGAATTTTTACTTCAGACAACAAAATAAGGTTATGTAAAATGAAATGTCACTGAACGAATGATTGAATGATACGATCAATTTTGACACTATCTTGCGGTACTAAATTGTCTATGGTTAGTCAAGGATTTGTAATAAAAATTTAAGAACTAACATTATTCCGTAATAATCAAGAACTTAGCAAGTTCATTATTATTACGGAATAATGTTTAGGATTAAACGCTGTATCAGAGCAGTTTTTTGTAATAAGAGGGCTAGTGTTTAAATAAGGACCAAACCTATCACTATTAAGGGACCGGACTGCAATGGAATAACCCAATGCTATTGGTTTCCACAAAAGAAACCGTAAAATAAACCAAGAAAGGAATCGCCTTTACTCTTGACCATTAACCCGACTCGATAGAAGGTACAGTAGAATACACAACAGTAAAAAAACTACTTATTTCTAACCCAATGATCGTAAGCCTTTATTATGGACGTTGAAGAACCAATATGTTAACAACTTTGCAAATTTATGCTGCGTGAGTGAGGGTACCGGAGGCCCGATTCGGGGGAAAGGGGAATTTAAAGGTTGGCAGCGCACTTGTGACTCCACTGTCACGAGTGTCCATGGGCGACAGCAATCGCTTACCATCAGGTGATCCGTCTGCCCATATCACATAAATAAATATAAATATATACATATAAAAAAAACGGAAGATCTGTATCATTAAAAACCCCGTACACCTTTGCATGGACTATGTTTAGGATTAGGGAAGTTTGATAATCCTTAGAGAAAACCAGTAAGTACTTTGAAGGACCGATTTGACCAATCTTAATCCGATACTAAATTTATGGTATAGCGCTGTCTTTATATATAAATCCGTATATACCGTAGATTTATGCACTGATAAAGATTGGTAGAATAGGCCTTTACCATGAGAATAGGAATAATAATAATATTTTTTTCGTAAACATAAGTACAACAATAAGAACAGAACCCTCTGAAAAATTACTAGCGAAATATATCGATTTAAATTGATTGAAAAGATCGAACCAGTTTTTGTCTTCCTAGAGGCTTGTCTTGTGTTGTATCGAATTACCTTAAATCTGAAAAGAAAGAAGATAAAGAATAGAAATTATTGTTTTTTAATATATGATAACCTACGAGTATCTAAGTGGTTGCAGGATTTTTTATAAGAATCACAAACCTGGGCCTTATTTCCTTATAACATATAAGCATTATTTTCCTTTAAGGTTAGCAAGGCGTCTGCAATCAGTTTTTGTAGCGCATGTGTCAATCAGATGGACCAGGTGGACAAGAGGCGTTTCCTGTTTTGCCTCCCTTTCCCACAAAAAGTCACAATCTTCACTGCCCCCCTCTACACTGCGATAGTCTATTTAAAATACCTAATCCTCCATTCCCAGTTACAATTACAGTCCAGTAATTGAAAGCCATCTAGTGTGCAGTCATCGCTCGTATGAGCCGCGTCGGTCAATAGAAAAACACAATGGACCCTCACAATAGCTCCACTGAATGCGCCTAAACGGTCCGGCCAAATGGAAATTTTAGTGCTCGCGAAACTATAACGACGTAACTCGACTTTTTACAGATGAAATGGCCCAATTGCGAGGGCAGGTTTAACGATGCCGTACGGTGATTGCCTGCTGTATGGCCTGGGTATTTTTGTGGTAGTGTTTTAATGTGGACGTTTAGGTCACTCAGTCAGTGATGATGACGCAGCGGTGCTATGAGAGGCTGATTTTCAAATTTATATATTTATAGATATTCATAAAATCGGTAATTCATTTGTTGGCTTAAGTATTAAGATATTTAATAAGATACCACAAAATGTCATTAACCTATCACTGGATAAGTTTAAGTCTCATATCAAAATCTGCCTAATGAAGAAAGGTTACTATAGTGTACAATACTATTTAAATGATAAGGATTCTTGGTCATGTTAATTGATTAATTTTTTGAGTTGTTATTCATAGTAGTTTAATAACCTTCATAATTGTATTTTTTTCTCTTCTCAATTGAAACTCTGTAACATCATCAATATTTGAAAAGAGTAACTACTGAGTTTCTTGCTGGTGTCTTCTCAGTAGAAATCGACATTCCGAACCAGCGGTAGATATTATGTACCTATTTTGACATTCATAAGTGTTCTGTGTGGACCTAAATTGAATAAAGAATTTTTTATCTTTATCTTTATCTTAAAAAATAAAGGTATAAAGAGGAGTACGACCAAACTACGGGTCCCATGGCGTAAGTTTTTGTTTTATGAGATAAGGGAGGCAAATGAGCAAGGGATATAGCCTCCCTCAGCATTCTATACCGCATCTACCATGGGGAGTGCTCTGAGGAACTGTTTGATCTACTCCCTGCAGCTGCATTCTTACATCGAACAACATGCAAGCGATGGATGGCGGTCTAATACTCAGCGTTTTTCGCGGGACTTTCAACCACGTACCCCAGTTCTGTGGAACAGTTTACCTATGTGAGTATTTCCCGACGGCTTCGACTTAGGGACCTTCAAGAGAAGAGCGTACTCCTTTTTAAAAAGGCCGGCAACGCATTAGCGATCTCTCTGATTTCGCGGATGTTAATGGGCGGCGATAATTGCTTTCCATCAGGTGACTCGCTACCTGGTTGGTCGCCTCTAGCATAAAAAAAAAAGCGAGTCAACTGATGGTAAGTGATCACCGCTGCTCAGGGACATCAGTTACAGTGATTCAGCCTTCTTTAGTCTTCTGCGAGATTAGAAAGGTCGATGATGCAGTACCGGCTTTTTAGGAAGGAGTAGGTACGCTCTTTTCTTTAAGGTCCCCGAGTCGTAGCCGTCGGGAGATACTGCTGAAGCCGAACCGTTTCATAAAACGGAGGTACGTAAAGCGTCCGCCACATCAAGCCATACAAAACTGACAAAATTCTTCATTTGATTATAAACCTATACTGTTACATATTGACTTCGAAATCGATTGAGGAATTTTGACAGTTTTGTATAGCTTGACCTGTCCGCCACTGTACGTGGTAGAAAATTCGTTGTCGTGGTTGTGTCGTGGGAGTGAATACACTAAGACGACAATAACCTATCTACGTCAACTAAAAGTGGAAAACGTATATCTATACTATTTAAAAGGAGGTAAATGCTACTGATTGCGGCAACGCTTATAAGTATTCCGAAAACACGAAATGCTTGCGCGATGTAATCGACACCTAGCGCCATCTATTGGTACAAAGTGGAACTACTACTATATAAAAAGAATAAACAACTGAATCAGAGGGCCTATTCTCGAGCACTCGACTTTGAAGTCAAATTGGAGATTTCTATGGACGAATGTATGAAAATCACAGGAACGGGTACAAAACGTAAAATATCAAGTTTCCAACGCATTTCATCAAAAGGCTCAACTAAGTCAAGTAAGCTCCATTATAATTAGTTTCCCAATTTACACTGTGAAGCACAAAGCCAAGCCGTATGAAACATAGTAAAAACTACTGACTAAACAATCGTAACCGAGTAATTACTCAGTTGTACTTTGTAAAGTTACTTCCAGTCGAGCGCTAACGAATATAAAGACGCCCTTTACATTGAATTATTAAAATTAAACCGTTTTGAAGCGGTCTCAAAGTCGCCTGTTTGCGCCGCAAGAAAGTTTCAAATAGGGTGCCAAGGGGTACTGAACGTTAAACAGGGACTAAAGTTATCCTCACATGAGATAAAAACTTGTGCATGGAGCTATCTAGAGGCTTGGGAAAAAACAAATGACTGTTGCTTGTAGTATAACTTTAAAATAATAATATCCTCCAACCGATTACGGCTATAGCGACTAATCTCAACGATGAGCCACGTACGCCTTATATATTATAGTGCACAAGTGTTTGCGCAAACACAAGTGCACTCTCTATTCCCTTACCCTCACATTCCCATGGGACACTACTGTGACACGACTGAAGAGGGGTCGAGCGCAGGACCAACAGCTTAACGTGCTTTCCGAGGCACAGGGGTAGGTACAAGACCGCCAACTTCCAGACTCCGGGCTGCCATTAAGAATTTCTTACCGAAAACTTAGGTAAAATTTTTGGCCCGACCCGGTGATCGAACCCGGGACCTCTAGCGCAGCCGTCGCTTTAAAGTGTGACCACTGCATACTGTATAAGTATACCAAGTCTCACGAGTGAATTAACGAATGATATTATAAACGGGCAAAAAACAATATGTATTATTTTTTGTTTCATCGTAGATAGATATACTTTATTGCACAAAATACACAACTTAAGTACTAGGCATTACAGAAATTTTGTATACAATTTCGGTGGTCTTATCGCTGAAAGCGATTTCTACCAGACAACCTTCGGTTAAAGGACATTTGATAGTAGAGAAGGGGTAGGGGGTGCAATATTCCATAAGGAAAAAAAAAGGAAACTCGTAATGACATCGGGATATTTTTATTAAGTAGGGTAGGGTATTTATGCAGGTAATGTCAAAATTCAAAATCAGCTATGACTGTGACAATGAACAATGACAACGCCATTGAGATTCGGCGGGTGGGGCTAAAACAAGCCGCATGGGCTAATTCAATTCAAAGGTTTCTAGTGTCTGGTGGTTTTAGTGTTCAAATTTGGTGTTTATTTGTGCAGTGAAGTGCCGCAAAGTGATCCTAATAATAAGAATTATAATAATAATAATAATTCTCACAACATCTCATACGTTGACCTGATTCCGTACTAAGTAGCTTAAGCACTTGTGTTACAGATATCAGACAACAGAGGAACACAAATATATACTTAACTACGTATATTACACCCAGACACCGAACAAACACAAGTGTTCATCGCACGAATGTTTGTCCAGGGTGGGGATCGAACCCACGACCTTTGGCGCAAGAGGCAGGGTCACTACCAATTGCGCCATCCGGTCAGTCCGAATCGTTGGATTGTATCGTTTTTAACACTGCTATTGTGTGTCGAGTGTGTTGTCTCGTGACAACTTGCTTGGAACGAATAGAGTCTTAAAACCTGCGATTGCTTTTAGAGTGATATCCGCTGAATCCGTAGGTCGATAAAACGCTTCGGCATTCATTTGATACCTATATTGAGGCAGTTGGAACAACAAATAGGTTATTCGTCATTTTCTGACGGCGGCCATCTTGGATTTGAAATTTTTCACAATTAATATATTCTGCTACTCAAGCCCTTCTATATGATACCCATATTGTGAGAGTTGTGTTAAAACATAAAATCCAAATCTTTGTGACGGCGGCCATCTTGGATCGATTTTTACCAACATAGCTAAGAACACTCCCTCCTTATTCATCTTTCAAACAAAAAAAAACAAAATCAATTTCATTTGTTCGGGAGCTACGATGCCATAGACAGACACACAGACACACACACAGACACGTCAAACTTATAACACCCCGTCGTTTTTGCGTCGGGGGTTAAAAACAGGATCGGCGCACGTCCTAACATTCTTTGACTCAATGTTGATTATATACCTTTGGTAGCTCAGTGGATAAGAACGCGCCTCCCACGGGGGAGGGGGCTCGTGATTCGAATGCGAGCATACCTCTGGATAGTTTCTAAATAGTGTAACCATGATTTAGGTGGTTTCGTTCCCCTGTCCAAAGAGTTGCAAGGTCAGATGGCAGTTCTTCAATTTAATTACTATAAATAGAAATAAAAAAATATTTATTCTGTGTAAACATAAAATTAGCTGTTTGCGAAAACAATAAAATTAAACATAGGTAAAAAACACTGAAAAGGAACATATTCAGCATGTGTCGGGGGTCAAGGATTCCCCGACGCTGATCTTCCAATCAGTCTTGAACTTCATCATCATCAGCCCATTTAAGTCCCCACTACTGGGGCACGGGCCTCTCAATCACATGAGGGGTAATTGCCATACTCCCCACGCTTGGCGGACGGGTTAGTGAGGGTTTAGATATAAATGCAGAGTTTTCCTTCTCTGGGTGCTGATGATCATGCCAGCAGCTTTACCTTTGTCGCCTTTTACGACACCTCGGTAAGAGTGAGGTTGGCCTATTCTACTCTGCCGGGGTCCACACGGCCATATGTTGTACGGCCAGTCTTGAACTTAAAATAAAATTGGGAACTATAATATTTCATGTATCTATGTAGTGAGATAATATTTACACGCTTAGATGAGAGAGAATGCTGGTTACCTTTATGCTGTCCTTCCCTATAGTATAATAACTGTCCATAGGCAACGGTAACCGTTCATCATTAGCTTGATTGCGTCCATTGTCATAAAGAGGAACGAGCGCCGTTCTTAGAATTCTCATTACACTAACCTACTGCGGGACAGAGTACTAATAAAAGTACGCTAGGCTATCCTCGCTCAATCGGAGACCAAAAATATAACTTCGAAAAAAAGTATCAGCCTTAATACTGTCCCACTGCAGGGCAAAGGCCTCTATCATAGAAATCAAGTTATCGCTACTATGATGGAAACAGGCTTAATCACCACGCTTGCCAAATGCGGATTGGTGATCACAAACCCGAGCTATGTTCGAAAAATTCGAAACGTACTTTTTGCTCCACCCGGAAATCGAACCCAGGACTCCGAAATCACGGCCTTAAACCACTAGACCAACAGGGCGTTCAAGTTCAAGTTGTGAACTAGGAAACGTTTAAGGGTAAAAAAGGTCGGTCCTGGTATGCTTTCTTCACGAGACGATCCTCTTCCAGTCTTTCGAGGTGGCCAAGCCAGCGAAGACGGTGCGCCGACCGGTGGTGCGACGCGCAGTTGGGCGACCTAGGAATTGCTGGAAAGACGTCATCGAGGCTGATCTGCGAGAACTTCAGGACCATGACAGGCAAGAAGTTGTGCAGGATCGACCAAAGTGGCGCTTTCTTGTTTCGGAGACAGCGGAGTAACAAAGTTCTATTGTCAATAGATAACTAAATATCATATTCATTCATTCAACCTCTAACAAATCCCACATAAAATATCCATACCCAATTCGGGTTTATGGAGTCCCTAATTGCGAAATACGTCACAAAGGACAAAGGATCCGCACCGCGGGCCATTTGCTCACCGCACGTATTTGTTCGCGCCTAATTAAACACGGGACCAGGTACTGAGCTCCGAATGATATGATAGGCTAACTGTTCTGTTTGAGCGCAACTCGCAACGTGTGGAGGGAACTCGCGGAATACTCACTGGAGTGGCTGTCGAGTGAGTTTAACTCACTAATGGTAAGGAAAAGCTCACATTGCAATTATAAAAGACGCAATGGCATGGCCACTTCCGTTGGACTGCCATACTGTCCCAGAAGATGCTTCTTCACGCTTCATTCGAAGAAATCCTTAATGTGAAACGGAGGAAACAATGCGCCGGCAACGATTTCCATTTCTTTATGGTAGGTACAGCAGAAATAGGAGATGCCTTGTCTGTGGCGAGTGAAATGAGCAATACTGTGCAATGTAACCAGAGTATTTTTACCTTACTCTATGGTGCAATGCCAGCTGTACGTTGTCCGACCACGATTGCGCTGATAATGGCACCCCGGTGGTTTTTAGTAGGGTCAGAGGCCCACAAACCACCTTGTTTCCAAGTGCCTGTGCCGCGTGTACATAAGTTAGTGGCCATGGTGTTTCCCCCGGGACATCAAAAAAAAAAGATCTAAGGTATCTATAATAATACCAGCAATCATTGGCCACATACTTTGAAGGTACAATGCAAGTATTTTTTTCTGGCAGCGCTCATTCTGCTGACACTGAAGTGAAGCTAGTAACTCGCGACAGACTCGCCCAAATGACATGCGAGTGAGTTTAGCGTGAGTTTCTCGGGGGATTATTGCGGAGCCGAAACAAATGAACAATTAGTAGCTGGATAATGAATTTGGGGTCGCGTTGTGTGACGTCATGCTTGTGCATTTCTTCAATGCTTGCTGTTATATTTCAATTATAATTTTCACTCGAACTTGGATTTTAGTTTTAGCTTTTATTTCAAATAAATGCGTTTTTTAGGGTTCCGTAGCCAAATGGCAAAAAACGGAAACCTTATAGATTCGTCATGTCTGTCCGTCGGTCCGTCTGGCCGTCTGGCCGTCTGTCCGTCTGTCCGTCTGTCCGTCTGTCCGTCTGTCCGTCGGTCCGTCCGTCCGTATGTCACAGCCACTTTTCTCCGAAACTGTAAGAACTATACTATTTAAACTTGGTAAATAGATGTATTTTGTTAACCGCATTACAATTTTTACACAAAAATTGGAAAAAATAAAAATTTGGGGGTCTCCATTCTTGAAACTGAAAATCAATTTTTTTTTCATCAAACCTATACGGGGTACTTATCTATGGATAGGTCTTTAAAAATGGTGTTGAGGTTTTTAACATATTTATTTTTCAGAAAATATATGATGTACATAATCATGAAAACTAACAACGAAAATTGGTTTGAACTAGATATAGTGAGTAGTTTTTTTTTATACGTTATAAACCGTAATACGCAACTTACCTTCCATATATCTTACTTGCTGCTACGGAACCCTGCATGGGCGAGTCCGACTCGCATTTGGCCGGTTTTTTATATTATGTAGGTGTTCATTGGTGGCAATCGTTTACTCAGGTTGTGATTCGTCTGCTGGTTTGCCTTATCACATAAAACACCCTGAACTCTTTAGTGTCCCCTCATCTTAACGTGTAATTCCCGGTTGCGTCCAAAGCTGTCGTTCTGAAGCCCGGGGTATGTTTGTACAATGATTTAGGATTTGCAGAGTCTAGTAATTACAATAAAGCGACTGCCGTGTGGTCCCCGGTAGAGTAGAATACGTCACCCTCACTCTTACCGAGGTGTCGTAAAAGGCGACTAAGGTAAAGCTGCTGGCATGATCATCAGCGCCCAGAGAAGGAAAACTCTGCATTTATATCAAAACCCTCGCCAACCCGTCTGCCAAGCGTGGTGAGAATGGCAATTACCCCTCATGTGATTGAGGGAGGCCCATGCCCCAGCAGTGGGGACTTAAATGGGCTGACGATGACGACGATGACTGCCGTCTTACCCTCGCTACAATTTAACAGGGGAACCAGACTACGTGAGTCATAGTTACACGTTTCAAAAATTATACAAAACGTGCAGGTTTCCTCACGATGTTTTCTCTCATTCCATTTTGTAAAATGTACTAAAAATCTACGTTCCTAATTGAAGTGGCAATTCGGGCCGCTAATATTGGGCGCTATGATTGCAAACGCTCGCGGCAGATAAACAGACCGCTGCAATGCAAATGTTTGCCGATTGCACTTATTACCGAATGAGGTCGGTAATATGAATTGTAACGTTCACCATTTGACCGGAATTGTTTGCGGCCCAATGAGATCGGTGAGAATTAACATCGCAGCCGCGGCCTGAATTACGGCTAGCCAACGGGTTGCTAGTCTGGAAAATACTTTGTACAGGATTAATTCATTATTTTGCATTAGATTGCCCGTTTTTAGGGTGACGGGTAGGGCACACTAGTGACCCCAATCGATTTTAATTTTTAGCTACTACATCGGATCTATTTTAAACTATTCTGGGATTACAACCTCTTGGCAAACACATAATTTTTATTAAATAACCATTCAAAAATGTGAAATCCAACGCGTAAAGCGAAAAATTTATTCACGCCAAAATGTAATAAATAGTATAGTGTTTGCCAAGAGGTTGTAGCAACCCCGAAATTGTTTAAAATAGATCCGGTTTAGTAGCTAAAATTTAAATCGATTGGCGTCTCTAATAGGGTATACGACTAAGTTCAATATGTGCCAAAGGCAAAAATTCTCAATTAAAAATATAACGTCTAGCCGGTTTTATGGTCATTCAAAGATTCATGGGCAAGTCCATTTTAAAAGTATGAAATTATTAGAAAATAATAATACCATTGAATAACCCATACAATTTGCACCAATTATTATAATAGAACCATTGTCATAAACGAAACATTTGTAATAGCTACCATACAAAATTCAAATGAAATGCATACAAAATACTTAAGTGTGACGTCACATCTAAGTAGCCATTTGTATGGAGCGTTTTGGGTTTGCCCAAAATAATGTGATTTTAAAGTTGTGATATCTCAGGTAGTTTAAATGAGAATCAAGTGATTCTTTCAACGATGTTTCTATCATTGAGAGGTCTTTTGATTGCAAAGTTAAAAAAAATTGTCGAATACCGTATTTGCCCTACCTTTGTCGTCACCTTAACGTGCTTTTCGAGTCACAGGGGTACATGACCGAATTTCTTACCGAAAACTTAGGTATATTTTTTGGCCCGACCCGGGGATCGAACCCGGGACCTCTTGCGCAGCCGTCGCTTTAAAGTGCGACCCACTAACCAATACGCCACCTAGGTAGATAAGCAGCGAATTATCTTATACAATTATTAAATGGTAGATAGATAGATATTCTTTATTGCACAAAAATAAAATACATATGATACAACAGCAACAGACAGTACAATAAGGCGGTCTATGGCAATAGTTAATAAAGGAAAATAGCAATGCCTGTTAAATTAATAAAATTCTCAATGAGCCTATGTGCGTATTTCTACCGTTAGCTCAGCGGTGAGATAAAACATCGTGAGGTAACCTGCATCGTGAGGTGGGCCGTGTGGTCCCCGGCAGAGTAGAATAGGCCACCCTCACTCTTACCGAGGTGTCGTAAAAGGCGACTAAGGTAAAGCTGCTGGCATAATCATCAGCACCCAGAGAAGGAAAATTCTGCATTTAGTTCAAAACCCTCGCCAACCCGTCTGCCAAGCGTGGTGAGTATGGCAATTACCCCTCATGTGATTGAGGGAGGCCCGTGCCCCAGCAGTGGGGACTTAAATGGGCTGATGATGAGGTAACCTGCATATAGCTTCTGAAACGTCTAACGACGATTCAGTCGATCTGGTTGTCTTCTTAAAGGGTTGAGAAGGTCACACATTACAGGACAGTAGTCACTTCATTGTAGAGTGCAGTCCACGAAAGAAGTCGCGCGGAAAAACACTGAACAATTTTTTTTGATTCTTTGTAATATGAACTATGAACATAAAGCTCAATTCAAATGTTGATGGCGACTTCAGCTCATTTTTCACGGGCCTTTTGATAAAGTTTGATGGCGCGGACTCTAATTACCAGACTCTCCAAATCCTGAATCATGGTCCAAACGTACCCCGGGCTCAAAAAAAATACCAGCCGCAACCGCCACCGCCAAAAGCGGCGACTTTTAGCATGAATAAATTTTTAGCGTACAAAAAAGGACCCAACATTTGTGCATGGTTATTCAATAAATAGTATGTGTTTGCCGAGAGGTTGTAACCCCGAAATTGTTTCAAATAGTTCCGGTTTAGTAGCTAAAGATTAAAATCAAATGGCGTCGCTATTGTGCCCTACCCGTCACCTTAAAAAACCATACTTTCTCTAAAGTTCACAAACTACATATACTAATTGGCACTTCCATAATCTCCCCCTCAAAGGGCTGCCAACCGTCCTTCCAGGAACGACTTAGTCCCGGGTTGAGTCGCAAGCTGGAAGTCATGAATACGTAATTATTTCTCAGCTATTAATATTTTTACCCGCCCGTAGCGTTGATTGCCTTTTGAATTTATTACTAAGGGTCGATTCGACCAACATGACAGTTATTAGAGAATAACTATTCGTAGGATAAACTCATTCCACCTTAAGTTATAACCGAACTTTAGATCGTGATTTATAATAAGGTGGAATAGTATAAATCTTTGCCGAGAGGTTGTAACCCCGAAATTGTTTAAAATAGATCCGATTTGGCAGCTAAAAATTATAATCGAATGGCGTCGCTAGTGTGCCCTACCCGTCACCATCCCGATGTCGGTACATATTGTTTTTTGCAGGTTTATAATATCATTCGTTAATTCACTCATGAGACATGGTATATACAGTATGCAGTGGTCACAAGAGGTCCCAGGTTCGATCCCCGGGTCGGGTCAAAAATTTGTACCTAAGTTTTCGGTAAGAATTTCTTAATGACAACCCGGAGTCTGGAAGTTGGCGGTAGTAGGGTAGGGTAGGTATGCAGGTCAAAGGCAAAAGCAGCTGTGACTGTAACAATGACAACGCCATTTTAGATTTTAGTTATTTTGTCGAAATTGGCGGTATTGACGATTATCATTGGAATAGGCGTTGACTGTAGAATGAGTAGTTGGTAGAATGGATTTTTATTTTACATTGCATGTAAATAAAGAAGATAATACATTTATTGACCATCACAACACAGAAAAAATAAATACAGTAGACATAACACGACACGACACAGACACAAAGAGGAGAGGCGATACATGAAGAGATGGTGTGGTTGTGTGTGGCCAATCAAGTCCCGACCTCAGCATTTGCTGCTACGGCACTATTTGCGGTGCCGCAGCAGCGCTGGTATTTTGGTGGGATCTGGTTGCGAGTGAGTGTATAGGTAAATAAATAGCTATTAGTATATACACGTATAATACATATTAAAAGATCCTCGGATGAATGATGCATGTCACTGCACTATACCATAGCTTTATCGTTGGATAAAGTTTGGACGAACCGGGCCTAACTCGGCGATAGAGAATTTTCGTATTTATTAAGACCACCTGCCATGCCCTCGCTACGCACTTCTGAGTGAATTATGAGGTAACGGATTTTGCTAATAGAATATTTTATTTCGCCAGCCCTGGTTAGAGATGGGTCCTCGACAGATTGTGATTTTGTAGGATGTGAAAAATCGATTAGTTAATTGATATTTGCTTCGAAAATGGTCTTACTAGGCCTATACTTTACCGCACAATTACTTTAAAATAGGTCATATTTTACATGTAACACAGGGTATCCTAGTACAGGCATATATCATATAGTTTACGCCTTATTTACCTAAGTAGATTTTAAGTTTTATTTCGTAACATAATGATTTTGAATAAAGATTTTTTTATGTTATATAGCAGAAAGCCTTTTTATTTTATCTGTTTATGCGTATGCATATTAATAAGTATTTATGTAGGCATGAACCTACTTAACTTACTTGATTTTTTTAAATCTTCATTTATTAATAATATTGACCTATAACGAGGCCCACTGGACTAATAAGCATCACTTATGTTTGGATGTCCAATTATGAAAAAGTAAATAAATCATTTGTGATGAAGATTTGTATTTGTCCAGAGAGAGAGAATCTGGGTGCTATCTATATATCTAAGTAAGTGTATTTATTGTGATATCTTTGTAGTTCACATCAAAAGTGCTGAAGCTACTTTAGGTTCAGGTCGATAACTGAGATCGATTTTCAACGAACCTAATCGATTTTTTGACAGTCCTAGTTTTTTACTCTTCCCTAGCCCTGGTTAAGCCGCTTTGTTTCCACGAAAATTGTTGGAGCAGTCAAACTAATCCACGGCGGCAATTTGCTGCTTAAATAAAATATTTGTGGGTGTTTAATTATTCAGCATCGTTAAGTTTTTGTTTTCAGATGTTCACGGATTGTGTCTATTGTGAATTATGAAAAGCCTTTCATTGTTATTGTTGAGAAAAGGTTCTATTGTATTTCGTAGATTATTAGGTACCTTGAATGAAATCGAAAACTTTAATGACGATCAAAAATCGTGGGTTATTTTACGCTCTCTGGTTTCAAAGCATCAGTTTACATTCGCAGCGCATTCTTCGGGTTTGGATGGACAGATTTTACATTGTTGTCTTTTGTTGTCCATATTCAAGATTTGGGGAGCCTGGTTTTTACACAAAACCATGGTTAAACGTTTCAGAAACTATCCAGGCTGAAATGGCCAACTATCTTCAACAATAGTACATAGAGACAGTCCTAGTTGGAGACTTGGTGATTTTTTTTAATGAAATATGAGGCAGACGCGCAGACGAATCACCTTATGGTAGGTGATCACCGCCGCCCATGGACACCGGCAACACCAAAGGAGTCACAAGGCCGTGTGCGCCTTTTTCTTGAAGATTTGCAATCCGGTCCAGTTCGCATCGATCCTCTGATTCATCTCAATGTGATTCATCACAGTGAATTATCACCGCGGTTTTGGTGTGAATAGTCTGGCACATAATATTTACTAAGTATATTAGATTAGTTTCTCATTAAAAAAACTCATTGCAATTCATCATCGTCACCCAATATTCATCATCGGTGCAATATAGTCGCAATGTTTGAATTAGGGAACCCGGAAAATTGATAGCCTGTCAACGCTATTGTGACGTCACAATGCCCCGATAGGCCCGACCGCAACCGTTAAATCTATACTATCGGTTGAGCACAACACAATACAATAGTATTCGGTAAGGGACTCCATGAATAACATATGATATGTTTTACGTGGAAGCTGATGTCCGAATGATATACGGTGACCGGTGTACTGACCTGATATACGATATAGAATTTGCACCACCTAAGAAGTCCTATCATTGGCGCCTCATCTTTTACGTCATAGACCTGGCAAACCGTATCTTTCAAAAGATTGGAACATTTGCATCTGGATCAGTGCAGAGATGCGGAACAGTGAAACGCTTCATTTGGAAATTCGACTCTCGCATAGATCCGTGATTTATTCCGCAAATTCGGTTCACTCGGATAATTTAGCTCATTCGGCTCATCAGATCATTCGGATCATTCGGCTCACTCGGATCATTCAGCTCATTCGGATCATTGGCTCATCGGATCATTCAGTTCACTCGGAATCGAGATCCATTTGAGCGAATGATACATTCGGAGTGAACATTAGAGATTCGGAACAGTGTATCATTTGGCTGAGTCGGATCACTGAGTCGTTTCATTAAAGAATTACACACGTCTACACGTCATCATTCAAATTTGAGCTTTGATGATATAGACATCCATTGGATGCGGGCGGCACACATGACCGATCTGTGTGGAGAACATTGGGGGAGGCCTATGCCCAGCAATGGACGTCTATTGGCTGAAATGATGATGATGATGATGATGATATAGACACATGGAATCTCAATTTAGTTCCGTATATTGCCTCGGGACGTCTTATCACACATATATAATACACCTATCTATCGCTGTGATCAGTTTGACCGGGAGAGAGTCATTCGTCGGCATGAATGGGCTGGTTCGATCGGAAAGATACCACGGCTTCGCACTAACCTCCTCAGGGGGACGGGGGGTTTAAACGTTGGCAACGCACTTGAAACCACTGGTGTTGCGGTGTATGGCAATCGCTTACCATCAGGCGATCCATCTGCTTGTCTGCCGCCTATCAATGAAAAAAAATCCTGAATCACGGTCCAAGTGTACCCCGGGCTCCGAAGCGACAGATTTGGATTTCATCCTGGTGGATGAAGAGAAGCCATGGCAAGGAACGTGTAAGAGATCGACGTTTGAATTAGACTGACGTGCGAGAGTGAGATAGAAGACGAATGGCCGACGACGAGTTAAAGATCTAGGAAGATTAATTAATAATATAGAAATACTTATTCCCGAATCCTTGCATATATTCATAACCCCATCTCAGATACCCACAACTAGAATCTACATATAGATATTCTATAGATTGCATAATAGGATTTTATTCTACCTGGTAGGTAGAATAAACTAAATTTTTGGCTTTGATTCTCCCCGTTTCAGGCTTATTATTTAGCGTGAAATTCACCTGACCGCAAAGCCAAATCAAATTGAACTCTAGCAAACATTGTAATTCAAGAACTTCCTTTGAGGCTTGCGGTTAGTTAGCAACCTTGCTCTTCATTTACTAGGTTTGAAAAATGGTTTTGTTGAAGAAGTTTTCCGTAGAACCAACCATTGTGCTGTAGAAATTGGAGCAGTATTTTTTTCTTATGTCATAGGTGGAAGTCGAGCATAGCCTGATGGTAAACGATTGCCGCCGCCCATAGAAACCCGTGACACCAGTCCCCCTTTTCCCCGGATTGGGCCTCCGGTACCCTCACTCACGCAGCGAAACACAGCACAGTGCTGCTTCACGCCGGTACTCTGGTACCGGCGTGAAGCAGCACTCCTCCTCCGGAATGATACCACAGCCTCACAGATGAGGCTGTGGTATCATTCCGGTTGAGCCGGCCCATTCATGCCGAAGCTTGGCTCTCCCACGGTAAATGCGAGCATCTAAACCTAGTGTAGGACAGATTTATTTCCCCATGTTTCTCATATTGTTTTCCAAAAATTTTGCCCACTATTGTTACTGGTGGACATCAGGAAAAAAGGTGGAGGACCACGCTACTGAAGTCCATATTTAAAAGGAAATAAGAATATTTGGTCCAATCTTTTGCTGTACGAAAATTAGGGCTTGGGTCAATTTTTTTTAACTCAAGCTTATTTTTGTCCAAGGCGTTACCGTGGGAGAACCACGCTTCGGCATGAATGGGCTGGCTCGAACGGAGTGATAGAAAAGCGGCGCAAAGCAGGACTGTGTTGTGTGAGCGTGGATACAGGCCCAATCCGAGGGAAGGGGGGGTTTAAATTTTAGCAGCGCTCTTAATTAAGACTCCACTAAGGTTGCGAGAGTCATTGGACAACGGCAATCGCTTACCTTGCCGTGTGGTCCCCAGGAGAGTAGAATAGGCCACCCTCACTCTTACCGAGGTGTCGTAAAAGGCGACTAAGGTAAAGCTGCTGGCATGATCATCAGCACCCAGAGAAGGAAAACTCTGCATTTATATCTAAACCCTCGCCAACCCGTCTGCCAAGCGTGGTGAGTATGGCAATTACCCCTCATGTGATTGAGGGAGGCCCGTGCCTCAGCAGTGGGGATTTAAATGGGCTGACGATGATGACGAATCGCTTACCTTCAGGTGATCCGTCTGCTCGCCTGCCATAAATCACATAAAAAGAGCGAGGAATCCGGGCTGGGATAGATAAATAGTCATTCAGACACTGGGTACATTCATATCATTATAACCACTTTGAGACCAAAATCGGTTCGGAACTGGTCATCTAGTCCCTCATGCCCTTCAAATGTGCTGAAGCTAGCGTTCACCGTACACCCCGCTCAATAACTCTCGATCTCATTTGCTCGCGATCCCGAAACAAAGCGGACATATGCTCGTTCCGTTGCAGTCATCAATCAATCGTTAATCCACGATGCAATATCCATAAAATGAATCGGGCTTGCTCTGCTACGTGATTCTGAGCTAGTGCTGTCGGGACGGAGTACTACGGATTTACGGGTGTAAGCCGAATGCTCAAGCTTTTTTGTGGATTTCAATGTATATGGGTGATCCCATAGGACCGACTTGTTGTCGGACCGAATATCAGACATGCAAAAAGTCCATTTTTCATTATATTTCTGACCGACTTTTGGTAAGTCATGCGCTATTGATCAATCTATGTTCTATTTGTCACCTACGAAAATCGGACATGTGGAAACATCACCCTATTTTTGATTTCTGGCTTGGTACGTAATGACAGGCTTGGGGTGGCGATTAGAAACAAAAAAAGATACTTTATCATTATCGGGTAGATGATCCTATTTGTACATACGACATCCGAAACGAGACATGTTTGGATCGTTTAATGGAATAAGGAAGAGTGAAAGGTCAAAAGTCCAGAGGCAGGTCATCTGAAAGGTGGACATACAGTATTAAGTCTACTACAAAGTGAAGGTACATGAAGTATCACCCACAGAGAAAGATGGAGAAATCTCGCGAAAGCGGCTACCCAACGCTCAGACAAAACCATCACCCACCACTCCATCAGATATATATGACTGCGAATAAGAAGGAGCTACCCTAATCCCAGGTAATCATCATCTTAGTGTACTCTGTCCCGGTTGCGTCCCAAATTGTCCGCTTTCCTGCTTCAACTCCTCCACCCCGCACGGTGTTGTGTATCAATTTACCCTTCGTCCCAGGTAATCTATTGTGCACCGAGATTCTTTATTCTTTCCACTTTTATTAGAACATGTGACAAAAAAAGGCCACACTGATTACAATCCAATCACATCCTCCAAAATTCGTAAAGCAGTATTCAAACACCATGGCTTGTAGGGGTCCAAAACCCATGCGTCATTTCTATAGAGCCTTTGAGTCAATAGAAAGCTATGGTTTGTGAACGGCACTAACCCTGAGGTTTTAAAAAAGTTGAAAGGACCCAACTCAGATTCTGAGTTAAGCGAGAAGAAAAGGTTTTTGGTAAAGGTTACAAAGCTTAAATGCATGTGTCAAATAAATGATACATTTAAATTTAACTTGATAAATTGTCATCATCATAATCAACATGTTATTCTCGATTGCGTCCAAAGCTGTTATGGAGCCTGGGGTATGCTTGGACCAGAAAAAGATTTGTGCGGAGATGACATGACACCACGCTAGTCAGCGTGGTAGCCAGTCGGCCACATTACTTTACATCCGGTAATACATCCAGTAGTCCGATATCCGGTAATACCACCACCGGATGTAAAAAAGTCTTCTGGTTTTTCTGACACAAAGTCAAAAGACAGCAAGAATATTAGGTGTCTTTTGAAATCCTGCCGTATTTACATGAAACACAAGAGAATTCAATCAGAGAAGTCAATATGTAAAAAAGACCTCTGACTTTTGAGTAGGCAATATTCGGGGCGAGCACAGCAACACTACGGCACGACAATGCCGCAATCGGAGCAGCAATCTGCATAATGGATTGGTCGGCCGAACGCGTCGTCCGGTCGCCGCTCATTCAATTGTCGCGGTCGCCGATGTGTCGCTCCGTTATTACGGAATACGGAATTAATAATTTCACAGAGGCCCGGCTGCTGGCTGGCTTAGATTCTTTTTTTGTGGCGGCTGCAAAGGAAATTCGCACGGCCAAAAAGTCGTATTTACCGAGTTTGAGAGAGGACAAAAGCTAACAGATACGAAGTTTATCGATCATACCCGTAATTGCTACTGGAAATACCTACGTACACTTATTTTGACTAGAACCTATTTATCCGCAGCTGATAGTATAAGCGCATCGTAATTATAATTATAATCGATATGGTCGAAGTCGAAGTCGAATCTACTTACTTATAACGTTTACAAGGCACTATTTTAAACGTGAGGTTCTTTGTGTTTATTGAGTTACCAATGTTACCATAGCTCTCGAGTAAAATAAACGTAACACATTTAGGCCAGATTCATTCACTCTTAAACCATTATTGTTACTTTTTTTTAATCCGGTAATTTCAAATCCGATACATTCCGTTTTGCGTTGCTAATTTTAGAAACAAAAATTTAAAAAACCCCCGACACAACTAAAGCTCTTTCATTTGATACCTATATTGAGGCAGTTGGAACAACAAATAGGTTATTCGTCATTTTCTGACGGCGGCCATCTTGGATTTGTAATTTTTCACAATTAATATATTCTGCTACTCAAGCCCTTTTATATGATACCCATATTGTGGGAGTTGTGTTAAAACATAAAATCCAAATCTTTGTCACGGCGGCCATCTTGGATCGATTTTTATCCAACATAGCTAAGAACACTCCCTTCTTATTCATCTTTCAAACAAAAAAAAACAAAATCAAAATCGGTTAATTTGTTCGGGAGCTACGATGCCATAGACAGACACACACACACACACACAGACACGTCAAACTTATAACACCCCGTCGTTTTTGCGTCGGGGGTTAAAAACCATTTCTTATTCACATGTTAACTTTCTACAAAACCATCTGAAAGTCCATTAAAACGGACAATAGAGCGTGTTATTTCAAGTACATATTTCAATTATACTAGTTTACTTTTGAAGAGTAACTTAAATTCACAAAGGGAAGGTGGGCCGCCTCAGGGCTTCGTGGACTGCTGACTAACCAAACTGCGTAGTTTGAACCTAACGCTTTCAAATGGAATAATAACACTGCGGTCAGGCCTGAGCAAATACAACATTATTAATTTGAGGTGAATTAAAATACATCCACAAGGGCACAGTGGCGTCACAGTAGATAAATTCGCTAAAGCAGTATCGATATTCGGCCAGAAAGTTACCTACAGTATAGGGTTGTCCTCTTATTTTTGACCGACGATCTGGTTAAGGTCGCGGGAATCCATTGGGTGCGGGCGGCCTAGGACCGATCTGTGTGGAGAACATTAGGGGAGGCCTGTGTCCAGCAGTGGACGTCTATTGGCTGAAATAATGATGATTCCATTTTCAATCGTTCTGTATAAAACATTTGCACTAACTGCACTCTATCACTGAGTGCTTTTAAATATGGCACTATACTCAACCATTTTACTGTCGACCTTTGGCCGCCACTGAGCTTCTGCCGCCCCGGGCCGCCCTTCCACTGCAAGGTCACGAAAACATGGCTTTGGTTTAAGAGCTTCACTACTGTGAAAAGGTCCGCCCCTTAAAAAGTAGTGAATTTGTAGGATTCTTATATAACGTGTAAAAAGAAGGAGCAATAATAACTTAAGGGTGTGAACATATACCGTATAAAGACTTCACTGCTAAAATATGAGCATCATCGGAGCGAAAAAAAAAACACCTGTTCCATACATTATTGACGCGCGGATTTTCTATTTAGTATGGAACAGCAGATTTATTTTCGCTCAGATGATGCTCATTTTTTGGAAGTGAAGACTTTACACGGTACCTATTTTTACACACCCTTAAGTTTTATTGCTCCTTTTCTTTTACACCTTGTATCTTACCTCATCTTAGCGTGTAATTTCTAGTTGCGTCAGTTACGTCCAAAGCTTGTACCATGATTCTTGATTAGGGGAAACTGGTAATTACAATTATAAGAAGCGAAAGCGTCTGAACTTCGCTACCCTTTTAACAGGGGAACCAGACCAGGTGAACCATAATACTAAATTGTAGCCTCCGTCATCTTACCTATCTCTGGATTTTTCAAATCAACGAGTAAATATTTTTGTATTTCTACCTCTAAGCAGCGATAGGAAAAAACATTTAGAGGAGATTAATCACGTCGATATACTCATACTTCGATTTTGTTCAGACAACGGTTCCAAATAAATGAGTAGATATCCTTATCATGGTATCATTCCTGGACAATCTTTCTTTCTACTTACTTTCCAAATAAAAATAATCATTTAAATCGGCTCATAAATGACAAAGTAATCGGTGAACAAACATAAAAAAATAGATATACCTAGATAGATACACTTCATTGCACAAAATTTACAGATCTTAGTATATATATACGAGTCGAATTGAGAAAGTCCTCCTTTTTTGAAGTCAATTAAAACCGCGATAACTTAGGAAAAGAAAGAAGATACACCTTATATTCGATGTAATCAGAACCAAAATGATGAAGAATCCTTTTTCCCCAGCCAATCTCAGTTTTTATTTTTATTCCCTCATTCCGGTAGAACTCCCAAAATGTTCAGGTAAACACAAAATATTGTTAACCATACAATCACTGCCCAATCAAGCGACTAATCGCTAACGAAGTAATGGACGTGGGAAGCGACAAAACTGTTTGTCAAACATGCAAAAAACTCCCAAGAGACCCGACTGCACCGCTTCGTATCCGCATTTGAAATTCAAAACTACTAACTCGTGCAATTTGCTGGCGAGGACCAGCCTTTGAATAC
The DNA here is from genome assembly GCA_019059595.1 of Marasmia exigua. Taxonomy (NCBI): domain Eukaryota; kingdom Metazoa; phylum Arthropoda; class Insecta; order Lepidoptera; family Crambidae; genus Marasmia; species Marasmia exigua. The sequence continues at coordinate 6,241,104 of CM032466.1, forward strand.
ACCTGACGAAGAAGTGATTCTGACGATATGAAACTGGAGCCCGAAGGGTTGCGAATCTGAATAATAGGCGGCTGTTTGTTTCACACCTTTGGACGCTCAAAGTGTTTGAGATTAGTGAAACATTGAATCTTTGGATTTGCAATTTTCGAAATACGTATACCACAGCCTATATAATAATATCCTCCAATAGATTTCGAATAAGGCGGCTAATCTCAACGACCAGCCACTTACGCAGGATATATTATAGTTCTCAAGTGTCTCACTTATATTTTAATTTTTTTTATTTTTATTTTCTTTATTTAGGAGAAATTTATTTAGGAAACAAACAGCTTAAATACTAATACATTTAGACTTATTAAATTTAAGTAACTCACTAGCCTAATTAGTTTCCACTACTAGCTCATACAATTAATGTTAATGAGAAACTTGCACTTCAGGAATAAAAATTTAAGCAAAAAGACAAATTCTTGATAGCAGTTATGCAAAAAAGTAAAAAAAAAGAAAACTTTATACTTAATACTAAGTGTATACACTTGAATGCTCCTTCAGAAGGCGACGAAAACGCGCCATTTTGTCATGAAATATGTCGATGCCGCCGTAAGTACTATTGTATTTATTACATGATCTAATAATAAAGCTATTTTTTCTATACCTTGTGTTATACTATTTATAAAGAGGTAATTCCTACACAGACAGATTGTCTGTGCCGAAAACACAAAACGCTTGCGCGATGTAATCGACACCCAGCGCCATCTATTGGTATTAAGTGAAACTAATGTCCCGTAACGAAATAAGGGCGAGCCACTAATCGGAACTATGTTTGGAAATTAATCTAGAGCGTAATCCCGAATCTGTACGAGATACGTTTTGACCATGATTCAGGATTGCCGTCTGACCTTTGCAGCCCTTAGACAAACCAATTGGATCATAGTTGCATGCTCAAAATCATTATAATGATTTTAAATTTTAGTCGATCGTGTTGGCCCGGTTCCATTGCTTATGTTTTGTGAAGGTTAGACGGCAGTCGTTTCACTGTAATTACCAGCCCGCCATCTTACTATAAAGTGCCTTAAGGTCACGGTTAGGGCACACTTGCGACGCTAATCGATTTAAATTTTTAGCTACTAAACCGGATCTATTTTAAACAATTTCGGGGCTACATCATCATATATAGATAGATAGATATACTTTATTGCACAAAAAAAACACAACTTTAAAATATAGGCATTACAGAAACTTAATTGTACAATTTCGGCGGTCTTATCACTGGAAGCGATTTCTACCAGACAACCTTCAGGCAAAGGACATTTGATAGTAGAGGAGGGGTAGGTGGTGCAATATTGAAAAAGGGAAATAAAAGTAAACTGTATATATATATTAAAATATTTATAAAGCTAATACATAAATAAAAACAAAATTATATACCTACTAATAAATAAATATGTTATGCTTGGATAAAATAATATAAAGGACTAGATATACATTCATATAAATTAGGATCTTAGACGGACCATCGACTACTACCGATGACTGGACCTGTAAAGACTTAAAGGGATTGCTATTTATTTATTTAAGAGGTGAGTTTGTTTTGATCATCATCATCATCAGCCTATCGCAGTCCACTGCTGAACGTAGGCCTCTCCAATTGTTCGCCACTATGATCTATCCATGGCTTCTCGCATCCAGCTCTTGCCAGCCATCCTGCGCAGATCGTCCCCCCACCTAGCCAGAGGGCGCCCTACATTACGTTTGCCAAGACGCGGTCTCCACTCTAGAACTCGTTTACCCCATCGGTTGTCGGTTCTGCGGCTAATATGTTACAACCTCTCGTCTATGTCGTCGTCTATGTCGAGGCTACAACCTTTCGGCAAACACTTAAACTATTTATAAAATAATCCATGCAGCAATGTTTGGTCCGTTTTGTATTGAAGTGAAAATTGATTACCGCCAAAAGCGGCCACTTTTAGCGTGAATCAATTTTTCGCGTACGCGTTGGACCTAACATTTTTGCGTGGTTATTTAATAAACAGTATAAGTGTTTGCCGAGAAATTGTAACCCCGAAATTGTTTAAAATAGATCCGGGTGAGTAGCTAAAAATTAAAATCGATTGGCGTCGCTAGTGTGCCCTACCCGTCACCTTAATATTCTGTAAAGGGCACAGTACAGTATAAACCAGGAAACATGCTGTTACACGCTGCAATAATAAAATTTTATCCAAACCTTTGTTACTTCATAGCGTCGTCAATTGTTTTTACAATGCGTTGATTTTTAGAATATTTCACAACAACAACATCACATATATTGATCTGACTCCGAGAATAATAAATAGTTGGCAGTTCAAAAATGTTTTTATTGCAAAGCATTTTGAATTCATCACTATTTATTTATGAACTCTTTGAAGCCATACACAAACACAACGTCGTGTGCATACGTCGATCAATCACAGCACACATACACATAACACAACAGCACAATACCTGCAACTTTGTGAACTGGCCGCTTTTCAATGCGATGTTACGAAATTTAAATATTGGCTTTTAAACAATGAAAAACCTGGACTTTACAATTTACGATACCTACTTTACAACTAGAAAATAGTGAGGGAGGATTTTAAAAATTTTGAAGGCAGACAAAACAGCGATGCTAGAGCTAAAATGACGCTAACCCATTTTTGGTTGATTTTGAATCTTATGGCATTAGGTATAAGATTGATAATTGTGGGTTATTAGCACTTTTAGCATTAACTTTTTGAAAGTTTATTCGCCCCAAGTTGTTAGTAACCCTTAGAAGCATACTGTACAAGAGAGACTTAGAAGATGATCATCATCATCTAAGATTCAAAATTTGGGGAGTTTGGAGAAGCGACTGCCTTGACCTTTCCAACCCTTTAAAAGGGGAACCAGACCAACTTTCGACAAGAGCTACGCTTCAGCATGAACAGGCCGGCTCGACCGAGTAATACCACGGCCTCACATAAAACCGGCGTGAAGCAGCACTGTGCTGTGTTTCGCTGCGTCAGTGAGGGTACCGGAGGCCCAATCCGGGGAAAGGGGGCTTTAAAGGTTGGCAGCGCACTCCTGACTCCATTGGTGTCGCAGGTATCCATGGGCGGCGGCAATCGCTTACCATCAGGCGCTTCGTCTGCTTGTCTGCCACCTATTACATAAAATAAAACTGAATCATGGCCACACATTTCAGAAACTATCCGAAACGTGTAAGTTTCCTCACGATGTTTTACCTTACCGCCGAGCTGATGGTGGAAGTAAGCAGTTAGATTTAAAAAATCTAGAGGTTCATACAAGTGCTAAACAAAAGCTTGAAATAAATAAAGGCGATAGCTCGCTTGGACGCCGTGTGGTCCCCGGCAGAGTAGAATTACCTCACCTCACTCTTACCGAGGTGTCGTAAAAGGCGACTAAGGTAAAGCTGCTGGCATGATCATCAGCACCCAGAGAAGGAAAACTCTGCATTTATATCAAAACCCTCGCCAACCCGTCTGCCAAGTGTGGTGAGTATGGCAATTACCCCTCATGTGATTGAGGGAGGCCCATGCCCCAGCAGTGGGGACTTAAATGGGCTGACGATGATGATGAACGAACACAAAATGCAAAAAAAATGTTGCTGTATTCTTTTAGGACTTATCCTCCTGATGTTTAAATGTCAAGATTTAGAATACCTAAAAAATTTTTTTTGTTAGATAAATTTCCGATAATGTATTATTATGATGTTGATTTTTGATCTCAAATAAACCCTACAACTTTGGTGCCATTGTAATAAATACTCAGGGGACAAGTTAATACCGAATGCAGCAAAGAAATTTGGCCGGCACTTGGACCAAAAAAGAGGATGTCGCTTTTATATGCATTATTGCCAAAAAAATACTACATACAAAAAAGAAATTATGTGGGTCATTCCTTTTTATCATCATTAACATTACCATTTCAGCCAATAGACATCCACTGCAGGACAAAGGCCATTTCTAGGTCTGTTTTTCTTTGTCTATAATTAACTGGAAATCCTCATGCGCTTTTCAAACATACCTCAGTATTTTAATAGCGCATCAAATCAGCGGAGTGTGGCCGCAGGCGGTTAATGTTTGCGGCGCACACAGGCTATTGTTGAAATGCCTGTTGTTTCCACTGCAGCGTTTCATTCAATTCCACTCTTGCTTTCGCGTGTACACATCACCATGTGTACTGGTTCATGCAAACAAATGATGTTGAATGCATCTCATAGATTTACCTGATTCCGTAAATAGATCAAGCACACGTGCTCTTGATAAATGTGTAAGACTGCATAATCAAAAACACCTGACCACTTTACATTTTTAAACGCCTTCAAAAAAAGAAGGTTTTCAGTTCGTTGGCATCTTTTCATAGAAACAGACGAACTTTGAACTCTTCTTTCACTGTCGGGATTAGTTCAGCTGATGGTTATTCAAGAATCAAATGGACATGATCTGAATTCACACAGTATGAGGATAAGATCGCGCCTTTCATGCGATTTTTCAAATCTATGTGCATATTTCTTTTATTAGCTCTGCACCTGCACATTTCGGATAGTTTCTGGAACGTGTAACCATGATTCAGTTGGTCTTGCTCCCCTGTAGGTAAGGGTTGCGAAAGGTGAAACGGCAGTCGCATCATTATAATTACTAGACTCCCCAAAACCGGGAATCACACGCCAAGATGAGGAGGGGGACTTCACACACCCAGCCGAACTAAACAGCATTATGCGACAATCGATATGTTTAAAAACCGGCCTAAATCAGCGGATACGGAAATTCTGAAAATGATTACCTTACATCAAATCGAATGCTGTTCAGACGTTCAGTAGCGATCTGGATCTGTCCTCCATCCAGCTCGAGCAATCTCTGACAAAGAAAGAAGTTTTCATGAGAATTAAATTGGAAAATTTAAAAAACCCCCGACACAACTAAAGCTCTATCATTTGATTTGATATTGAGGCAGTTAGAACAACAAATAGGTTATCCGTCATTTTCTGACTCTCTCGTCTTTTCGTCGGCGGCCATCTTAGATTTGAAATTTTTCACGCTTTTTATATTCTGCTACTCAAGCCCTTTTAAGTGATACTGTAGGAGTTGTGTTAAAACATAAAATCTAAATCTTTGTGACGGCGGCCATCTCACGCACACGCGCACGCGCACGCACACGCACACGCACACGCACACGCACACGCCCACGCCCTAAGAACACTCCCTCCTTATTCATCTTTCAAACAAAAAAAACAAAACCAAAATCGATTCATTTGTTCGGGAGCTACGATGCCATAGACAGACACACAGAAAGACACACACACACACACACACACAGACACGTCAAACTTATAACACCCCGTCGTTTTTGCGTCGGGGGTTAAAAATATAATGGTGAGGGTATTTAATAATGTGGTCACTTAGGTATAGGTAATCTGAAAAAACGAAACACTTGCGCGATGTAATCGACATCTAACGCCATCTATTAGAAGTGGAACTAATGCCCCGAAACAAAGTGAGGGAGGGCAAGTTGGTCATAATTAGCTTCAAATCCTCGAGCGCTATTCGAACCGGCATACCAGTCAATTCGGGTGAAGCCGCGGGCGGTCAGTGTTTGCGGCGCACACGATCTGCATTGTGGGATCCATGCCGTTGTATTCCCTCAACATTTCATTCGTTTCCTCTTGGTTTTATTGACGAGTGCATGATGCTTTACAAATAAACTGAGGGTTGATGGTTCAAATCTCAAGGTATAATCGACTAGGCTGGATTTGACCAATCTTTATCCGTGAATAAATTTGACGACCCGTTTGGAACAGTGGTAGTGAACGCTAGCCTTTGGTCCAAGGATTGCGGGTTCGATCCCCGCACAGTACAAACATTTGTGTGCATGAACATGTCTGTTTGTATTGGTCTGGGTGTTTTCTATGTATTATAAGTATGTATTTACAAAAGAAAAGTATTATATGTATATATTTGTAATCCCACTGTTGATTCTGATATCCGTAACACAGGTGCTTGAGCTACCTATCTCGGAGTCAGATCAATGTATGTGATGTTGTGAATATACAAAAAACCAAAAAAAACAATGGTATAAATGCCACGAGTCGGTATAAAATGACAGCGTTCTTCCTCATATTAGAGTATAATTCCCAGTGACGTCCCAAGCTGTCGCTTCGGAGACTGGGGTACGCTTGGAGTTTGATCTATGATCCAGGATTCGGGAAGTCTGATAATTGCAATGAAGCTTCAAGCTACTGCCGTCTGCTCACACACACACACATACCCACTTTCTCTCACTCAAATACCTTCACATTTTCAATTCCTCCCTCACACACAGAAGCACACCAAATTCGAACCTTCGACATCTCTATGTAATTAATTTTTTTATCTCTTCTTGTTTTTTAACGATCATAGTTTTAACTTTTAAGCCCTCTTAAACCCACCTTCTCGACTTCCACCCTCAGAGAAGCTGGATTGGCTGAAAATCAGCGCTGCCAGGATTGTATCTTTCCGTGGCAGCACACGCTGAGCCACCTCCATTTGCTTATTGTACACCTATAAATTTAAGTTACTTTACCTAATTTTATGTAATATGTATCATTAATAAGCAATAAACGTTATTTGTATTTGTATTTTGACCTTCGCAACCCTTAAACAAAGGAACCAGACAGAACTGGACCACAATTAGACGTTCAGAATAATTATCTAATTATTGTTACCTATCAGGGTCTGAAACTCAATGTGGCGAAGACCCAGAACATAGTCAGCGGTTCTCCTGACACCACGTCTGTCCGTGTTGGGGACGATAAGATAGAGCGCACCGACCAGTTTAAGTACCTGGTATCAACACTACATTCGTCCGGAGACATCGACGGTGACGCCAACGCATTGCTGACGCTTGGGCCAAATGGCGAAAGGCGACAGGGTTCAGCTGTGAACTCAAAATGCCAGCTAAATTGAGAGGACAGGTCTATAAGTCCATCATAAGACCGGTTCTTTTGTATGGCAGTAAGTGACATGTCCTTGACATAGCAGACTGCAGGAGAGTCGCCTATTCTGGTACGATATACGCTGGTATATGTCCTGCAAAAACTGGATAACTAGCTAAACCTTGCCATGCTATCACTGTCGGGTACAGTTGAGAAGTTGCAGTAGGAAAGCGGACCTCGAGCTCCGAAGCAATAGCTTATATTGGAAAAATCCAGAGGCGCACGCTAGAAGTAAAGGCTCGACCCGGGAATCGAATTCGGGACCTCAAGCGGACCCAATAGCCACTGCGCCTTCAAGGCAACCTTTTTTTGTTTCACCGTCATTACAAGATCGTACCTGCCTATTACTTTCCATTTGACCAGTGCAATGCAAATTCAACATTTGATTTACATAAGGTCGCGTTACGATGCGCAGGATTAACTCAGCTGATTGAATTATGCTAATTATTTTAATTGCGGCGATATTCATGAGCCCGCGGGGTAATGAGGTGATACCGATCCTAATTCATATTACGAGTTGTCTAGTAAACAGTAACTGAATTTAATAAAAAAAATAAAACAACCTCCGCCACCATTTATTGAGACTGCTATAATGAGCAGTTTTCATTAATACGTGACCCTATGTACTTCCGTGAAGTTCCACTACGATCGCGTGATATATATTATGGCTCTATTTTGCACAAAATAAACGTAAATAACACCAAGATTATAATGTATCAAGACGGGAATTAACACGACATTTATTATGTGATACAACTTTGTGTACTCACATATTTGGCTCGACGTTTCGGCTACGTTACAGCAGCCGTGGTCACGAGCGGACTGATACATTATAGTTATAATGCAACGCGAAAATCTAAAAAAAAAACAAGATTTACTTCATCTATAGTGCATGATTAGGTACTACTTAAAAACTCGCGGCAGACGGTGGGTAGCGTATAGGTAATATCATTAACCGAAAGATAAGTAAATAGTGTAGTAAACGCAGGCGCGTGTGGGACCTAAAGTGGAGATGGACAGGACACGTGATCTTAAGGCGTAAAGATCATAGGCGCCACGCTTCGGCATGAATGGGCCGGCTCGACCGGAGTGATACCACGACCTCACAGAAAACCGGCGTGAAGCAGCACTGTGCTATGTTTCGCTGCGTGAGTGAGGGTACCGGAGGCCCAATCTGGGTGAAAGGAGGTTTAAAGGTTGGCGGCGCACTTGTAACTCCACTGCTATCGCGGGAGTCTATGGGCGGTAGGCAATCGCTTACCATCAGCTGATCTAATCCTGATGAAAAAAAACTTACCGAATGGCAGCCAAGAATGGGGCGACGTCCTGTGGGTAGACCACATGGGGCTGATATGATGATGATGAGGATATATAACAGTAAAGTTATTGTACAAAGTAAACAATGCAGGCGGTTCGTCGTTGATCTGGTAGATGGCGCTATGCATTATTGCATCGCGCTAGCAAAGCGTGTCACCGGTACAATAACCCCAGGGCGCCTGCTTAGGTTAGTCAGTTTAAGAACTCAAGACGGAACTGATGTATCATTTCAATTGTCTCCCTGTCTGAGCTCCGAGGGTGCTCTACAGTTATTCAAAATGATCAATCAATAGGTTTAAAGGGAACTAAAGGTTATAATAAGTACTTGAGTACTCATTGCAGTCGGTGTCACATTTCATTGATAATTAATTTCTTTCGTTTTTGTCTGAGATACAGGATATTCCTAGTTCAGGCAACAAACTTAAAATTAGTTCACTTAGTATAAATGGATTATAAGTATTTACGGTGGTATTTTCAATAAAATTTATTTATTTAATTAATGATATGCTCACTTACCGTCGCTTCCCATCAGGTGATCCATCTGCATCGTCTGCCAACTATCACATAAAAAACTCTACCGTCTGCCACGAGTCTTCGCGGGTACTGGAGTAGGTAAAGTGCAATATTATTATTTTACCCTTATATTCCAATGGAGTGCCAGGTTGACAGCGCTTGTATCGATACTTTCCTAACGGTTAAACGAGCTTAATCGAAAATACGTCAAAAAATCAGCAAAAATATAATACAGAACAAAAATAAATACATAAGTTGCCATATTATATTTAAAATTTAAAAGGTGCAATTTATTAAATAATATATTATAAAAAAGAACAACTTTTATGCCAGCTTCCTTTCTCCTAAATTTTGTTGTGCCCTAACACGATCCATTGTGTGTTCTAATAAATTATATAAGTACCACCTTACTGTACCTTATGGAAAGCAATAAAGTATTGAATACTCAATGAGTATTAAATAACAAAAAAATACAGGGTGTAAAAAGACCCGTAACGAAGCCGAAACTCACGTATTCAGGACATCATCAGGATCATTTTTTCTTCTAGACCATACCTGGGAACTCAATACTTTCCAAGGTCAAAGTCAAAATAAAAATCTCAAGATTTTGATGTAAATAAATTTTAAACATTATTACCTAATTTTTGTCCAAAGAAACTTGTTCAAAATTTTAAGTAATTCCTAGAGAAAAATGGCTTCAAAACGTACAGCCCGCAATGTAATGTTTGAGAGCGGGGCGGGGGGGTGTGCGGGGGACCCGCCTCCGTGTGGCGCGGGTGCGCGTGCGTCGCGGTCCGGTGTACGCTGTTCATTGCGTTGTTCGTTTATAGGATTAAAATTGACACCAAAAAATCAACTTCGTTTCCCATCAATAATTTTTTGTTCAAAGACTTGTTTTAATGGTCTGAGACGCCGGCTTCGTTAAGAGTCTTTTTACACCCTGTATAAGCTATCAATCTGAAATTTTGTAAAAAAAAATCTTTTGAAAATCTCCCAATCTTCGACCTTGTCATCATCCCTATTTATTCTCTGACTTAGGAATCGTACTTACAAAACGACCAATACGCCACCGAGGTAATCAACATTACAGCTAAGTGGCTGAACACCGTTCAAAGAGGGCCACATTTATAAGTTATTCAGAACACCTAATGGCAATATCCTTACGACAGCTTACGGACTCCGTCTAAGCGACGAAAGAGGATTATTGTAACGGGTTATTAATTTATTTATGACTTAATTGACAAAGCTAATCTGATTGATAGGAATAATTAATACTGACTTAGGTAGGAGAATACAGTATACAGTAGAAGCCGTATTCCTGTTGAGAAGGCTGGACTATTGATATCAAAAACATGGCTAAATCCCATCTCTTGGGAACGCCACCCAAAACCAAGCCAAATAAATTACAGGTAGGTAGTTAGGCCGCTTACAATGTGCCGATTAAGGAGACTCAAAGTTACCCAGAGAACAATGGAGAGGGCTATGCTTGGAATCTCCTCGCGTGATCGTATCAGAAATGATGGGATCCGCAGGAGAACTAAGGTCACAGACATAGCCCAAAGGCATTGCATGCCTCAAGTGGCAATGGTCAGGGCACATAGCGAGGAGAACAGAAGGATGTTGGGGCGGAAAGGTCCTCGAGTGGAGGCCACGTACAGGAAGTCGCAGCCGTGGCAGCCCCCACAAGGTGGACCGACAATCTGGTGAAGGTCGCAGGAATCCATTGGATGCGGGCGGCACGGGACCGATCTGTGTGGAGAGCATTAAGGGGGAGGCCTATGTCCAGCAGTGGACGTCTAATGACTGAAATGATGATGATGATGAGGTAGTTAGGGGGGCCGGTCATGTGTGCAGAAAAAGAGATGAGAGGTAGAGGAGTAGTTGGTGGACAAACTACCAGATGGTCCGATGACATCAAGGCTCAAGTTAAAGCAGCGTGGTCTAAGAAGACCGACGATAGAAGAAAGTGGAGAGAAATGGAGAGGCATATGCTCTGCAGTGGGCAAATACATCCTGCTGAAGAAGATGAAGAGAAAAGATGTAATTAGCTCAAAAGAATAGATTGATTGCTATTCCACTATCCATATAAATTAACATCCACTGAAGACTGTGGACTACATTAAAAAAGCAAAGCTTAAGTTTACACCGATTTCTATTTTAGAATTTATTTACACATGATTAGGTTGTTTTTACTTTAAATGTATTTTCTCATGTAAGTGAAATCTATAGATATACGTAACTAACTCAAACTCAAATACTTCTTTATTTGCATAGGCTTGTACACAGCACTTACAAATCGTCATACATTTGAATGATTTAAAACTATTTATAAGTACTAGTATAATTTGCATGTTAATACTTAATATATGTTGATACATAAAATATGCTAAAAAAAAATAAACATAATGCGATTCTACCACCGGCTCGGAAAGTTGTTTCTGGTCGAGAAGATCCGGGAAGAAACTCTCCAGTTACTAATTTTCGCATAATCGCCGTTAATAGATAGAGTATGTATTTGAATGAATGAATGAATGAATGAAATCCTAGCCGTTATCCAGTTGGTCTGGTTCCCCTGTGTAAAGGTAGCGAAGGTCAGACGGCAGTTTCTATAAATTACCAGACATCCCAAATCCTGGAGCATCCTAATGGAGGATCCTGGAGCTGGGCTCTGAAGCGACAACTTTGGATGCAACTGGGAACACGATAAGATGAGAAGGAGAAATAGAGGGGGATATAACTGCGATGAGTATGTAAAGTATCAGCCTATATATATACTGTTCCACTGCAGGGCAAAGGCTTCCATCATAGAAATCAAGTCATCGCTACTACGATGGGATTAGGCTTAATGCGGATTGGTGATTGATCACAATCCCGAGCTATGTTCGAAAAATTCGAAGCATACCTTTGCTCGAGCCAGGAATTGAACCCAGGACCCCGAAATCACGGCCTAGTACTTAAACCACTAGACCAACGGGGCGATATAAGTATGTAGTATCATACAATTTAGATACCTTATCATATGCATTAGTAGTTCGCCCTATCTGCATCTTGCCATTGTTATCAAATGTAGGTACTACTCTGTGACTAATTACTGACCAGTATATAATATTCTATATATCCGGTACCTAATACCATCAATGACCTATTACGGACAATGGATATTAGATAACCGCCCAGGACCAACGTTAATAGATAGAGAATGGATGTAGGATATAATCGCACACGTACATGTCCTAATTACATTAGCTATTGTTTCAAATTCCAGTAATTACTTACATATTGCTAAAGGTGTTGTCCCAGATTGTATGGCCCCTGGGCGAGGACCTTGTAGAGTTGGTAAAAAATAAGACAAATTAACCTTAAATACTTTGTAACCGTCCAATTCCTTTAAAATTACTTCGTATTCTGGTACAAATAAAAATATCACAAAAAATATAGCAATACTTAACAACTTTTATCTGGACTCCGGACAAGGCCTTTCGGCCACTGCGCCCGAAGGCGCTCCTTTCCTATGGCAAAAAACCATGCATTGAACATCTTGCTTTTTAATTTTATTGGTATTTGTGCATTTTTGAAAACTTCTTTAAGCGACCAATATCGTTACCAAGCATTGCTTCTTCTTGAGTCTTTTTCCTTTTGCATTTGGTCCGAGGGTGAAATTATTTGACCAAGATATATATATATACTCATTCACATATTCCACTAAGGACTCATCTACTTCTATATTTGCTTTGGCACCATTTGTCATTCATCATCATCATCATCAGCCCATTTAAGACCCCACTGCTGGGGCACGGGCCTCCCTCAATCACATGAGGGGCAGTTGCCATACTCACCACGCTTGGCAGACGGGTTGGCGAGGATTTGTCATTAGTTTTGTTTTATTGACATGAAAACTCCTCGGCATCAGACATCGAATCCGGAACTCTGAAATCCGTCGCAGGAATTAAAGTCCAAGACGTCGCATCAAGAGTGATGGAACTAAAGTGGAATTGGGACACTCAGCTAGGCGCGTTGATGGTAGGTGGAGTAAAATCCTGACCGAATGGTATCCTAGAACCGGCAGACGAAACCCGAGTCGTCCCGTGTCACGATGGGTGGATGACATCACCAAAATTGTAGGGACTACATGGATCCGAGTGGCTCAAGACCGGGTACATTGGCGTAAAGAAAGGGAGGCCTATACTCAGCAGTGGTACTACCGGGCAGATGATGATGTTATCCTGTGTACGTGGCTGATCGTCGAAATAAGCCGTCGTTTCCGTAATCGGTTAGAATAAAGAGTGAATAGGCGACTAAGGTAAAGCTGCTGGCATGATCATCAGCACCCAGAGAAGGAAAACTCTGCATTTATATCAAAACCCTCGCCAACCTGTCTGCCAAGCGTGGTGAGTATGGCAATTACCCCTCATGTGATTGAGGGAGGCTCGTGCCCCAGCAGTAGGGACTTAAATGGGCTGACGATGAGGCTGTTACTATACAGGCATGATCCATTCTCGGCCACATCATCACTTACCATCAGGTGGGATTGTGGCCAAATGTCTGGCTATTCTTATAAAAAAAATAATTATAATATGTGTTCGAGGTTGACGTGGTTATAAAACGGAACCAAATATTGTATCATTTTCACAAGCGACCCTAATTCGGCTTTGCGTTTCTAGTAAACTAAAGGTAAAAAAGGAAGATGCGTAATTATAGCGAGGATCAACATTAGCTTAGAATTTATTCAGGATGATCCGAATTTCGCAAGACGCAATTAGACCTTGTGAATCATTTAAGAGGAAAAGCTCTAAAGCTTTTCCCGTGTACCTACGCAATTTGTTTATTAAGTCCTTGAATAACCAACGTTGCGTACCTAAAACGCATTACGTATAGATACACCGAACTTAGTACCTTTAAGGTGACGGGTAGGGCACACTCACGACGCCAATTGATTTAAATTGTTAGCAACTAAACCGAAAATATTTTTAACAATTACAAAGCTGCAGCCTCTCGGGAAACGCTTAGGTATCATCATCATCATCATCAGCCCATTTAAGTCCCCACTGCTGGGGCACGGGCCTCCCTCAATCACATGAGGGGTAATTGCCATCCTCACCACGCTTGGCAGACGGGTTGGCGAGGGTTTTGATATAAATGCAGAGTTTTCCTTCTCTGGGTGCTGATGATCATGCCAGCAGCTTTACCTTAGTCGCCTTTTACGGCACCTCGGTAAGAGTGAGGGAGGCCTATTCTACTCTGCCGGGACCACACGGCCACGCTTAGGTATAATATTTAGTATTTATATAATACGTGTCCTACTTAACTTTTGGGTCTGCTTTTGTACTCGAAATTTGAATTACCGTCACTTATGGCGTTAATCCAAATTTCGAGTGCAAAAACAGATCAAAAAGTAGTGCACAATTATTGAATAAATAGTATAAATGTTTGCTTAGAGACTCCCGCTCCGAAATTGTTTAAAATAGATCCAGTTTAGTAGCTAACAATTTAAATCGATAGGTGTCGCTAGTTAGGGCTCAAAGTCTTAAGTCCAAAGTCTTCGACCAGTGCGTCCTTCCGGTCATGACTTACGGTGCCGAGACGTGGACACTCACGGCTGGACTAGTCCACCGGCTCAAAGTCGCTCAAAGAGCTATGGAAAGGGTTATGCTCGGAGTATCTCTGACCTGAGAATTGGAACCGCATTAGAAATTATGTAATCTGACAGAGAACCAAAGTCACCGACATAACCCACCGAAGCAGCAAACTGAAGTGACAGTGGGCTGGTCATATTAGTCGGAGAACTGACCGCCGTTAGAGCCGTAAAGTCCTTGAGTGGAAACCGCGACTCGGTAAGCGTAGTGTAGGACGCCCTGCGACAAGATGGGATGATGACATTCGAAGGCTGGCTGGTGTGGACTGGATGAGAGTGGGAGCGAAAATCGGGAGCAGTGGCGTGCATTAGGGGAGACCTATGTCCAGCAGTGGACGAGTGTGGGTTGCTGATGAGGATGAGCTAGGGCTACCAGTCACCTTAATACTTTAGGGGCAATTGCACAGGACGTCATCTTATCTCTAACTTCATATACTATTTGTCAAGAGGTAAATAGTATAGTCAACGTTAATGCTTATAGGCAAACTGAAAAGTCAAGCCTGGCTTATATTTTTTATAGCAATCTTTTGCAATTTATTCGTAGGTACATAACACTTAAAAAATTCATCTCATATTCAGGCGGCACTCGAACATCTTCCACTATCTGGGTGGCTGTTCTAACAACGCGTTCAGTGGTCAACTGGTAGAACAGCCACCCGGATTGTGGAAAATGTGGGTTCGAGTCCCGACTGAACACGAGATGGGAATTTTAAGTAGGTATGTAATTTACTTAACCGTGGCTTTCTCGCGATTTTCACGCAGTAGAACATTATGTTCTCTCAACCAATATTTCAGCTATGACAGCCAATCTCACGATCAGCCATTGATACAGCAGAACGTTAGTTATGGTGCATGTGTGTGCTCAGACACAAGTGCATTCTCCATTCCCTTACCCTCATATTTCGATGGGACACTGGTGTGACACGACCGAAGATGGATCAGCCAGGCCAAACGGCGTAACGTGCTCTTCGATCCACGGGGGTGCAAGACCGCCATCTTCCAGACTCAAGGCTGACACTGTGAATTTCTTAACCGACAAACTCCCACCACTGACCACGGAAACAGTAGATCCATGGCATGAACAGTCACGTGCACTAATACGTATACAACTTCATTCAATTCTGAACCTTATTGTTACGCCTTAAGAGTGGAGGTGTTTACGTTTCAGTGCAAGCGTGCAAAAAAAATCTATCTATCATTCCATAGGTACGTCTTTCAGTTTAAAGGTTCGTCGTACACTTTCGGCCACTGAAACCGCATCCATCAAAACGTTCTATTGCTGCTTGCTATTTCTATGCTGTGATACAGTTTTACCCATTCATATCTCGCCATAAAGCTAAGGCGGCGACAGAACCTATAAACCACCCTATAAAACATTCCTTCGCCATTATTCGCCACGATACGCGTTTTAAATTTCAACCCCTCGTAAAATGGTGCAATTGAAACACATTTTGATATTGAAACACGTAAAATTTGGCACTTGCGTGATACTGAAGTGCTGCTAATGGCTATAACAATGTTACGAGGACAGTGATAGCTCGATGCGGTTTTGTTTAACCGGGTTGTAATGCAGACGATTCATAAATAAATAAATAATGCGCTACGCGTTTCAAGAGAAAAGCGTACTGTTTTCTAAAGCTACCTCTCTGATCTTGCAAATGATTATTACTTATGACCAGTTGACTCTCTAATACTTACCTATAATGAGTAGTTGAAGTCTGAAGGACCGCATCAGAAATGATCTAATCCACCAGAGCCACCGAATTAGCAAACTGAAGTGGCAGTGGGCTGGTCATATTAGCCGCAGAACTGACAGCCGTTGGAGCCGTAAAGTCCTTGAGTGGAGACCGCGACTCGGTAAGCGTAGTGTAGGACGCCCTGCGAAAAGATGGGATGATGACATTCGAAGGCTGGCTGGTGTGGGCTGGATGAGAGTGGCCGAAAATCGGGAGCAGTGGCGTGCATTAGGGGAGACCTATGTCCAGCAGTGGACGAGTGTGGGTTGCTGATGATAATGATGAATGAGTAGTTGTTCGATCCCCGGGTCGGGCCGAAAAATTTGTACCAGACGTGTCGGATAAGTGTCCGGAGTCTGGAAGTTGCGGTATTGTACCCCCGTGCCTCGGAAAACACGTTAAGCCGTAGGTTAGGGCGCACCCTAAGCCTGCGCCCGATCGGTCTCCGGTCGTGTCACTCTAGTTATGGTGTCCCATCAGATTATGATTATGAATTAATATGAGGGAAGTGACGTAGTCCTGAGGCTCAACGAATTGTGATGTCGGTGCTATATATCTAATAAAAAAGTTTAGGTGACTTTAAGTCACTTAAAGTCCGTCAGCTCGTCTGCCACATAAAAAAGTGCAACCATGATCAGAAGGCATTTCAGTGAAATTGACAGGGAGGCGTTCTTTATATAGAAAAATGTCAAAAACTAATAATAATAATAATAAATAAATCATTTATTTCTCGTCACAAATAGGTCTTAAGGGCTAGGAATTAATTGCTAATTTTAGATGCAACCCGTATTTGTGAGACTGGTGCCTGATATAGGTTTCAAAAAGAACCTGTAATTACAGGACATCAGGCCCCTTCATTTAGGTCCGCATATACTAAAAACATCCTCATATCTTGTTACCTAAGAGCAGAGCATCTAAACTATTGTATGGAGATACTTCAAAATATAATAAATAAAAAATCGGTAAAAAAACTTTTAAGTTAAACGGTTTTATCTTATGTGCACTGAAAACTAGAAAATAATAATAACAATTAGGTATTTTGATCTTCTAGTTCAGAAATATTTTAATACCAAGCAGAATAGCTTTTAGGCATATTAGACTAAAATAAAAACGTGGGGCCCATTAACTATTGCTTTAATACTTTCTTCTATACTAAGTGTGGATTGCATCGACTTACTATAATCCTAACTGGAGTTTTTGACAATCAACAACCAGCCGTGGCGGCTTCACCAGCGAACGCCCAGCTCATGATCTACCAAAGTATAAAGATATGCTTTGCCATAGGTAGGATTTCAGAGGGGCCCCACGTTTTTATTTTAGTCTAATATGCCTAAAAGCTATTCTGCTTGGTATTAAAATATTTCTGAACTAGAAGATCAAAATACCTAATTGTTATTATTATTTTCTAGTTTTCAGTGCACATAAGATAAAACCGTTTAACTTAAAAGTTTTTTTACCGATTTTTTATTTTATAGTTTTTAGTATTTAACGGAAATGCCTACGTTGAGTGCATCATTATGACATGGTTTTTTACCTGATAATTTATTACAATCTAATTCCTCAAACATAGCCCTTCCAGAGACTTGATCTGTCCTTTTAACGTCACACAATCTTGGACATAACTGTTCTGGACACGACTAATCATGCCCTCACCTAATATGCCATTTTGTAACCACGTCCATCTTGGATTTTAAATTTTGTCGTAATCACAGTATTCTACTAGTAGTAGTAGTGTAGCCCTTTCATTTGATGCCCATATTGAGGGGGTTGTGGAAGAATATGAAATCCGCCATTTTGCACCGGCGGCCATCTTAGATTTACAACGTTATTGATACTACTATATTGTATTGTCATCGGAACTAAAGGCGTGTACTAAATTTAAGATAAATCTGACAACAGGAAGGTACTCAAATTTCAATTTCTAATTTTGACCCAAATAAATAAATACCGTACGGGTCGAGCTAAATAAAACCGTTTAAAAACTGAAGGGAAGGAAAAAAGTCCTTACTCTATTGAAGAATTTTTAAATGTGACATAAGTCAATATGTAATCTCTATAGTATTAATTATTATTGTTCTCTAAATCTCTCTTAATCAGCCAGGGGTACGGATCAGACTAAGGATCGCGCACTCTGACAATCCACGAAGCCCAGGGACAGACGTTCGAGAACGTTGCGATAGTCAGAACAACTGCCAAACAGTCCCATCTCCTGCAAAGTGTCCCACAAGCGGTGGTAGCCATCTCCAGACACACAAGAACTTGTGTATATTATACAGATAACGCCACTAACGACGCCACAGCGCGCCTAATATCCATGGCATCTTAGGCTACCATCGAAAAAATAACCGAGTACAACCTCAAAATGGCGATCCGCCGGGGCGATGACGCGGTTAGGGACAAGCTTGCAAATAAAACATAAAGTATTAACATATCCCAAAACTCCCGCACTGAGGTCCTTAACTGTTGTTGATACCCATATTGGTGGGATTGATAAAAAAATGTTATCAGCCATTTGGTAGCGGCGGCCATCTTTGATATCAATTTTTCATAGTAAATTGTATTCTACTTGTTGTGACCTTTCATTTGATACCCATGTTGATGGGATTGATAAAACCTAAGTTATCTGCCATTTTGTAGAGGCCGCCATCTTGGATTTTAATTTTATATAGTACATTGTATTCTACTGGTTGATCACTTTCATTTGATACCCATATTGATGGGATTGGTAAAACCTACGTTATCCGCCATTTTGTAGCGGCCGCCATCTTGGATTTCAATTTTTTATAGTATATTGTATTCTGCTTGTTGAGCCCTTTCATTTGATACCCATATTGATGGGATTTATAAAACATAAATTATCCGCCATTTTGTAGCGGCGGCCATCTTGAATTTATAATGATAATGAATAAACATAATTGTATTGTCACCAAAATCCAAAGTGTATACAAAATTTCAGATTAATCGGTTGACAGGAAGAAGGTGAAATTTGAATTACTAAATTTGACCCAAGAATAAATAATAATAAAACAAACGGGGTGAGCTAAATAAAACCGTTTAAAAAAGTAAAACTACGTAATTTATAAATAAAATAAAAAGTTGTACTTTGTATAATGTTTCTTGTGAGTGTAAATATGGTGTGTTAAAATTGCAAACTCTGTGGTCTATGATATTTTGTAAAGCAGTGTTTTTCAACCTTTTACATGATGCGACCCCCCTGGTATAAAAAAATATTTCGCGACCCCCTTGACCCTACGATTACGTACATCGGATACGTCGCCATACGGTACGTACGCACGACTAATGCCGATGCCTGCCGCCCGGCGAGTGTGGAGTTCAGATCAGTTGTTGCCACCTCGTACTTATGCGAGTTGACATTTTTATCGATGGCCCAGATAAAAAGTAAGCAAAGAAATCGCTTAAATTTTGAAAACGATTTTTTTCTATGTGTCGCAAAAACAGATCCACGATGGGATAAATTAATCAATAAAAAACAAGCTCAACCTTCGCATTAACGCGCGTCGTCGTAATTTTTGGTTTATAACATATTAAAATGTTTACGTGTTTGTTATGTTATGTTGTTTGTTATATCCTTTTGTTAAAATTATCTTACAGTAAGAGTAATTTGAAAGTTAGAGTCTTACTTAATAAATAAATATTAATTGTTTTTATTGTTTTTTTTTTAAAGTACCCGACCTCTGGCGACCCCCCTACAGAGGCTTCGCGACCCCCCAGGGGGTCGCGACCCACAGGTTGAAAAACACTGTTGTAAAGGAATTAGCATTAGTTCCAATTTTCGCCACCTGCCAAATAACTGCATGGCGACTAGTATAGTCATTGTTATTATTTAGTCAGAAATTGCTGTTTTTTAATGCGTTATTTTTGTCGATCAACACGAGCAAAAGCGTTATTAATTTATCATGCCGAGTGACGTCACAGGAGGATTTTTACATTTTATTTTTTTCTCCATAAATATATCTTTAAAAATTCTGAAATTATTTTTCTTAAATTTCTATGATTCTAATCTAGAAATAGTATTCTTCATTTCCGAAAAAGTTTCTTGTCGTATTGTCCATTTTCGCGCCTAATGGACAACATTTCAAAATTGCTAAGCTCCGAAACAAAAAATACCATAAAAATTAAAAACTAAAAAACGTAAGATGACGTCATCGGACGGCAGAATATAAAATATTTCTTTGCTTAGCACATTATAGTTTTAAATTTACGTAATGCCAAACTCATGACATGTAACTGTCAAAAAAAAAGACAACTTGTCAACGTTGAATGTATGAATGACGTTGACAATGTTGACACTAGTATTATTTACCTTTGACAGTAGTACCTTTTTTTTATTAAAACAATGATAAGCAAAGGAATATCGCTGTATTCAGCCGTCCGATGACGTCATTTGGCGCTTACGTCTATTTAGAATAAAAAGAATTTCAATAATTATTTTATGCATGAAAATGGACAAATTTTGAAAAAAGAAAAAATATGGGTCTGTTCATTTTATGTCTACTTTCATATAAAAAAACAATATGGACATGTTAAAAATTTGAAATGTTGTCCATTATGGCCGTGGTTACGACAAAAGCACTTAATTGCGGGTACCTACATTATACGCCTAAACTATTTAAATAAGAATTTACACTCGCAGTTTCACTCTGAAAGCATAGTTTGCACAATAACCTCGTAAGAAGAGAAAATATTAGGTTGGCCGGTGTAAAATAACAAGGAATTGTAGTAATATTTCATAAAGTCTGTTGAAAACTGGCTCGGCAATTTGCACTTTATTACAAGGAGTTAACGATGGACGTGAACTGATCGTACAAAGCCGGGTCCAGGAAATAGACTTTATAAAGTAGGGGTTAAAATGAGGTACGGATAATATATAATGTGTAGGTAATCCTAGCTTTGGCGGTTGGAGTTGAAAAGATCTACATCTGCCTTTTTGCGGTAATAGATGGCAAAATATTTATTAATAAATTGGCTTGTACAGCCGCGAGCGTAGATCCAGAGTCCAGAGCCCTTACCCGAGTTGCTACTTAAAACATCTGACAAGTTGCAAAGGCCAAAAGTAGTTATTCTGTGGCTTTGGTCTTAAAAAAACCAAGACACCTACAAATTAATTCATTTTAAACTTAATTTTATTGTTAAGAAACAATTTACTTGACTGATCGGATGGCGCAATTGTTAGTGACCCTGCCTCTTACGCCAAAGGTCGTGGGTTCGACGAACCTGGACGAACATTCGTGCGATGAACACTTGTGTTTGTTCAGTCTCTGGGTGTAATATATGTCATCATCATCATCAACACCCCACACTCGTCCACTGCTGGACATAGGTCTCCCCTAATGCACGCCACTGCTCCCGATTTTCGCCACTCTTTTTTTTTTTTTGGTTTCCCGGGTGAAATGCATTACGCAGACCCTGCCGCCGGGGGGCGACAGGGTACTGTGGGACTCACCCTCCGGGCCGCTTCTTCTAACAAGAAGCGGCCTGAGGGCATACCCACTAAAACTCCCGGGGCTCAACCACCCGTGGGTATAGAATGGGGTCACGGGAACTGCACTAGGCTATTCCCCGCAACCCCACTCCCCCACAGGCCCCTACACGGGGTGTGCGGCCACGCCCCTCCTCAGACTAGGAGGAGGGGGGTTGGGGACAGCCGGAAGAGCTGAGCCGTCCCCAACGAGCGGTGGAGGTTCCAATGGCAGTGCCGGCACAGGGACCCCCGTCCCTGTTGCCGGCTGGCCACCTCCACGGAGAGGACGAAGAGTTCTCCGCCGAACTCGTCCTCTCCTTGCTCGAAGCGGGCCTGCGAGGGGGTTAGACTCGCGCTCCCGCTCCGCCGCCTCCTTCTGCGCCACCACTTCCTCACAGAAGTGGGCGAAGGCCGACCATGCACTCTCCCTATCCAGCATAGCTACAACTATGCTGGACAACGAGAGGTCATGTCCGACCTCCGCGACCAGCGCGGACCGCTGTTGGTCGAAGGACGTGCACACCACCAAAGTGTGGTGCGCCGAGTCCTCCGCAGCGCCGCACTGGTGGCACGAAGGAGTGTCCTCCCGCTGAATACGGTGCAGGTAGTTACCGAAGCAACCATGCCCGGTAAGTACCTGCACCGTCCGGAAGGACAAAAACCCGTGGGGGCGCTCGAGCCACCGGTCCAAGACCGGGGCGAGCGCCGCGAGCGTTGGACGGCCGTACCTCTCCACCTGGAGAGAGGCCGTCCATGCCTCCGTCATTTGCTGGCGGTCCTCCTTTCTTCTCGCCTCCCTTTCTCGGGGGCAGAAGGACTCGCCAGCCGCTCGCTTGGCCGCCGTCCACTCGTAGACGGCGGCCAGTCGCCACTCTCATCCAGCCCACACCATCCCATCTTGTCGCAGGGCGTCCTACACTACGCTTACCGAGTCGCGGTCTCCACTCAAGGACTTTACGTGTAATATATGTATTTAAGTATAATATTTGTGTTCCTCTGTTGTCTGATATACGGAACACAAGTGCTTACGCTACTGAGTACGGAATCAGGTCTATGTATGAGATGTGAGAATAAAAAAAAAAACTTAATGCTTTTTCAAACTTCACAACATTCTAGAATCAAATTTATTTTCATTGATCATTTACCTTATTAAATAGGAAAGTATAGGAGATTTGGTTGGTACCCATGTTGGTACTAAGTATTTATATAACTCAAGTGTACAAAGTTGTACCTTTACAGATTGACTTTGTGGTACTACTTAAATGAACATATTTGTAGGAATCCCTTCGCATCGGAATTTTCAGTAAATAGAAAGCAAGAAATAAAGAAAATATTTATTATTATAGACATCACAACACAGAACATATAGCTATTGTAAACAGAACACAATTTGGCACAAACAGAAAACAAAACATAAAACAATTAAAAATACATAAAAATAAAACAAAAGGGAAAAAAAAAGCAAAACTATATTCAATCATGTCCAGATAGTGCCAAATGAATATAATGATGTGTTATGACGTCTAATATAAATAAGCAATGCTTTGCCAAAATGGAAAAGACATCATAGTCATGATGTTTTATTGATTCTTTTAAGACATTTGAACAGCACAATAGCACCCTTATAAAGAATCAAAGTGAAATGTTTTCGTCGAGTTAGCTCATTCGGAATGGCAATCACCCGGTTAATGTACCTACAATTTTACGAGTATAGCAAATTGTATAATAATAATATCAAAATCTTCATGCTGTCACTTTTTTTTTAGATCGGCAGGGGAGCAGGACAGAACTTAAATAAAAAAACCCGTTTACAATAAATAGGTGTTTATTGAAAACGTGAGACTTAACACTCAGGGAGAGATTCACTCGCTATGGTGATCGGATGTCGCGTAAAGGCGTCTTACAATCCATACAACCTTTCATCAAATCGTGGGAGAGCCACGCTTCAGCATGAATGGGCCGGCTCGACCGGAGTGATGCTACAGCCTCACAGAAAACTGGCGTAAAGCAGCACTGTGCTGTGTTTCGCTGCTGAGTTGCCGCCGCCCATAGACACCCGCGAAACCAGTGGAGTCAGAAGTGCGCTGCCAACCTTTAATTAAACCCCCTTTCCCCCCGGATTGGGCCTCCGGTACCATCACTCACGCAGCGAGTCACAGCACAGCGCTCCTTCACGCCGGTTTTCTGTGAGGCCGTGGTATCATTCAACTTGGGACGCAACTGAGAATTACACGCTAAGATGAGATGAGGAAATAATAAATTAAATATTTCACCAGTAGGAAGTTAGCTTAACTTCATCAAACTCGAATGGATAAATAAGTAAAGCTACTTTAGTTTCAAACCAGACAATCAGAGCTTGGAGCATTCACTTCCTTATTTATTGTCTTTATTCCCATTGCCTACTCCATAAGCAGCTTAGTTATTTCAAAATATAAAGAAAGCCAGTAACTTAGAATTGTTTCGACGAATGCCTTAGGTTTTTTTATGATCAAAGCTTGAGCAGAATCTCACCTGATGAGGGAAAGTGGAGGTCTGGATGTAACGCGTTGTTCTAAAAAATGTCTGTTCCTTTTTACCCCTACGTATATTAAACTCTGTCTTTGGCCCGAGTATAAAACTAACTTCCCTTTAAAGCTACTGACCATTTTAAACAAAATAACGGTCATAATATTATCATTCATAATGAATTATTAAATTCATTATAAAATCAATAAATAAATAATAATAAAAATTAAAAATCTTTTAATTGCACAAATTATCATAACATTATTGGTGTTGAGACCTCCCCAGTAAGTAATACAATACTTGTGTTGGGGCTGACTCGCTCTTTCCCAAGATTTGAATAACATTAAGTACAGTAAAATACATAAGGTTTTAGTAATAATGATGAATTTAGTTAAGTATTTAATTTAGAATATGAATAAATTAAGTCAATTCATTTCGTTTCATTTTGAACCTGAATTTAATTAAAATTAAAAAAGAAAAAAAGTATAAAATCAATGAATTATGAAATTCATTATAATACAATGAATTATGCTGCCTCATGTAAAAACTGTGGGTTTCCAAACAAGCACGAGCATAGTCGCGCATGGGACGGTTCCATTTTTTTTATCTAGATGGCGACAAACAAGCAAGCGGCTCACCTGTTGGTTTAAGTGGGTAATAATCACCGCCGCCCATGAACATCTGGGAGATGGCATGTGTCCATAGAATACATATACTCTTACGCATGGGTCGCTGATCCGATGCCGGTCTTCTTAAAAGGAGTACGCTCGTCTCTTGAAGGCAGTGACTTGAAGGTTCCTCAGCTATAACCGTAATTTCTTTCCGTAAATGCATATTCGCACCCCCGAAATTAGAATTACCGCCAAAAGCGGCCACTTATGGCGTTAATCCAAATTTCGAAAGCAAAAACAGATCAAAAAGTAGTGCTAAATAATTAAATAAATAGTATAAATGTTTTCTTAGAGACTCTTCAGAAATTGTTGAAAAGAGATCTGGTTTCATCATCATCATCATCATCATTTCAGCCAATAGACGTCCACTGCTGGACATAGGCCTCCCCCAATGTTCTCCACACAGATCGGTCCTGTGCCTCCCGCATCCAATGGATTCCCGCGATCTTCACCAGATCGTCGGCCCACCTTGTAGGAGGCCTGCCACGGCTGCGACTTCCTGTACGTGGCCTCCACTCGAGGACCTTTCCGCCCCAACGACCGTCTGTTCTCCTCGCTATGTGCCCTGCCTATTGCCACTTGAGGCATGCAATCCTTTGGGCTACGTCTGTGACCTTAGTTTTCCTACGGATCTCATCATTTCTGATACGATCACGCAGATCTGGTTTAGTAGCCAACAATTTGAATCGATTGGTGTCGCTAGTTAGGCTACCCGTCGCCTTAATAACTCGATGAAAACATTTCACTTGGAATCCATATTGTAGGAAGGAGGAAATGCATGCGCCGGCAACGAGTTCCATTTTTTGCCACTGGCAATTTTTACTGTAGATATTTAAAATGAGCCAAAGAAACAATTGAATAATGAACAAATTCAGTTGTCAAGAAAACGAGTAAGTTTCTTCGCGGTAAATAAATATCGGAGACGTCCCCGCAAGCCTCTTATCGTGCGATTGAAAAGTTCCAAAGGGAAAACTATTGTCTCTTTATTGCTGGTTCTCGAATAAAAGTCGATGCCACTTGAAGGCTTGAAAAATAAGTCAAAGATTTTTTTTTAATAGTTTAATATAACATTTTTTACATTTGACAGCATCACATACATTGATCTGACTCCAAATATAGATAGCTCAAGCACCTGTGTTACGAATAGCATAATCTACAGTGGGATTACAAATATACATATAATATTTTCTTCTAAATACATATGTACTTTTGTAAGTACGTATGTCTATGTATTAATATAGGAAATACCCAGACCAATACAAACAGACATGTTCATGCACATAAATGCTTGCTTATTCCGCTCATTCGGCTCACTCGGATCATTCAGCTCAGTCGGATCAGTGAGTCGTTTCAGTAAATAGTAACACACGTCTATATCAAAATCTCTTGTAGTAGGGGCTGTAGTGGGAACGGAAGCGGCCCCCGCAAGCAATCGAGTCAGTCGTTTAGCGTGTAACCGCCGAGGCGACACAAAAACGCTATTTGTCTGAGCCGATTGCACCAGTTTATCTGCAGTCGGGGCCAGTGGTGGACCGTCTGCGTTTAACTGCCATATGCTGGACATACTTCTGTGACGGAGTATGACGTTTTTTTAACATAGGTGCCAGACGACCACCTAATGGTAAGCGATTGGCGCTGTGTCTTCGAGCGACGGCAATGCGCAACGTGTCTGTCTTCTACTTTTGGGTACAGCACACAACGACGTCAATTGATTTAATTCTTTAACTGCTAAACTTGATCTATTTTTTTTTGCAAACATTTATACAGTTTATTTAATAACCATACACAAATATTTGGTCGGTTTTTGTACTGGGATTTTTAACTCAATTCAAGTGTGTAACAACGCGCTATTTGATACCGGTACTTTACGGCTTGACATCGTAAAGGATCACATGCGTGCCAAACTGACCACTATGAATGCACACGACCGTGCGAGGTGGAGGAATCTAAGCAGAAAAGCGGACCCCGGGCTCCAAAGCGACGCAACCGGGACAATAAGCCAAGATGATGTGATGATCCCTCCCTTTCGTAAAAAGATCCGACCCTGGTTCGGGTGCAGGCGGTAATACACCCGTAGGTGTGTAACAACGCGCTATTTGATACCGGTACTTTACGGCTTGACATCGTAAAGGATCACATGCGTGCCGAACTGACCACTATGAATGCACACGACCGTGCGAGGTGGAGGAATCTAAGCAGAAAAGCGGACCCCGGGCTCCGAAGCGACGCAACCGGGACAATACGCCAAGATGATGTGATGATCCCTCCCTTTCGTAAAAAGATCCGACCCTGGTTCGGGTGCAGGCGGTAATACACCCGTAGGTGTGTAACAACGCGCTATTTGATACCGGTACTTTACGGCTTGACATCGTAAAGGATCACATGCGTGCCAAACTGACCACTATGAATGCACACGACCGTGCGAGGTGGAGGAATCTAAGCAGAAAAGCGGACCCCGGGCTCCGAAGCGATGCAACCGGGACAATAAGCCAAGATGATGTGATGATCCCTCCCTTTCGTAAAAAGATCCGACCCTGGTTCGGGTGCAGGCGGTAATACACCCGTAGGTGTGTAACAACGCGCTATTTGATACCGGTACTTTACGGCTTGACATCGTAAAGGATCACATGCGTGCCAAACTGACCACTATGAATGCACACGACCGTGCGAGGTGGAGGAATCTAAGCAGAAAAGCGGACCCCGGGCTCCGAAGCGATGCAACCGGGACAATAAGCCAAGATGATGTGATGATCCCTCCCTTTCGTAAAAAGATCCGACCCTGGTTCGGGTGCAGGCGGTAATACACCCGTAGGTGTGTAACAACGCGCTATTTGATACCGGTACTTTACGGCTTGACATCGTAAAGGATCACATGCGTGCCAAACTGACCACTATGAATGCACACGACCGTGCGAGGTGGAGGAATCTAAGCAGAAAAGCGGACCCCGGGCTCCGAAGCGACGCAACCGGGACAATAAGCCAAGATGATGTGATGATCCCTCCCTTTCGTAAAAAGATCCGACCCTGGTTCGGGTGCAGGCGGTAATACACCCGTAGGTGTGTAACAACGCGCTATTTGATACCGGTACTTTACGGCTTGACATCGTAAAGGATCACATGCGTGCCAAACTGACCACTATGAATGCACACGACCGTGCGAGGTGGAGGAATCTAAGCAGAAAAGCGGACCCCGGGCTCCGAAGCGATGCAACCGGGACAATAAGCCAAGATGATGTGATGATCCCTCCCTTTCGTAAAAAGATCCGACCCTGCTTCGGGTGCAGGCGGTAATACACCCGTAGGTGTGTAACAACGCGCTATTTGATACGGGTACTTTACGGCTTGACATCGTAAAGGATCACATGCGTGCCAATAAACTGAACACTATGAATGCACAAGACCGTTCAAAGTGGAGGGATCTAAGCAGGAAAGCGGACTCCAGGCTCCGAAGCGATGCAACCGGGACAATACACCAAGATGGTGTGATGAGGGACCATGCTCTCTTCCCTCCCTTTCGTAAAAAGATCCGGCTCTGATTCGGGTGCAGGCGGTAATACACCCGTAGGTGTGTAACAACGCGCTATTTGATACCGGCACTTTACGGCTTGACATCGTAAAGGGATCACATGCGTGCCAAACTGACCACTATGAATGCACACTACCGTGCGAGGTGGAGGAATCTAAGCAGAAAAGCGGACCCCGGGCTCCGAAGCGATGCAACCGGGACAATACGCCAAGATGATGTGATGATCCCTCCCTTTCGTAAAAAGATCCGACCCTGGTTCGGGTGCAGGCGGTAATACACCCGTAGGTGTGTAACAACGTGCCATTTGATACGGGTACTTTACGGCTTGACATCGTAAAGGATCACATGCGTGCCAAACTGACCACTATGAATGCACACGACCGTGCGAGGTGGAGGAATCTAAGCAGAAAAGCGGACCCCGGGCTCCGAAGCGATGCAACCGGGACAATAAGCCAAGATGATGTGATGATCCCTCCCTTTCGTAAAAAGATCCGACCCTGGTTCGGGTGCAGGCGGTAATACACCCGTAGGTGTGTAACAACGCGCTATTTGATACCGGTACTTTACGGCTTGACATCGTAAAGGATCACATGCGTGCCAAACTGACCACTATGAATGCACACGACCGTGCGAGGTGGAGGAATCTAAGCAGAAAAGCGGACCCCGGGCTCCGAAGCGATGCAACCGGGACAATAAGCCAAGATGATGTGATGATCCCTCCCTTTCGTAAAAAGATCCGACCCTGGTTCGGGTGCAGGCGGTAATACACCCGTAGGTGTGTAACAACGCGCTATTTGATACCGGTACTTTACGGCTTGACATCGTAAAGGATCACATGCGTGCCAAACTGACCACTATGAATGCACACGACCGTGCGAGGTGGAGGAATCTAAGCAGAAAAGCGGACCCCGGGCTCCGAAGCGATGCAACCGGGACAATAAGCCAAGATGATGTGATGATCCCTCCCTTTCGTAAAAAGATCCGACCCTGGTTCGGGTGCAGGCGGTAATACACCCGTAGGTGTGTAACAACGCGCTATTTGATACCGGTACTTTACGGCTTGACATCGTAAAGGATCACATGCGTGCCAAACTGACCACTATGAATGCACACGACCGTGCGAGGTGGAGGAATCTAAGCAGAAAAGCGGACCCCGGGCTCCGAAGCGATGCAACCGGGACAATAAGCCAAGATGATGTGATGATCCCTCCCTTTCGTAAAAAGATCCGACCCTGGTTCGGGTGCAGGCGGTAATACACCCGTAGGTGTATAACAACGCGCTATTTGATACCGGTACTTTACGGCTTGACATCGTAAAGGATCACATGCGTGCCAAACTGACCACTATGAATGCACACGACCGTGCGAGGTGGAGGAATCTAAGCAGAAAAGCGGACCCCGGGCTCCGAAGCGACGCAACCGGGACAATAAGCCAAGATGATGTGATGATCCCTCCCTTTCGTAAAAAGATCCGGCCCTGGTTCGGGTGCAGGCGGTAATACACCCGTAGGTGTGTAACAACGCGCCATTTGATACGGGTACTTTACGGCTTGACATCGTAAAGGATCACATGCGTGCCAAACTGACCACTATGTGTGCACACGACCGTGCGAGGTGGAGGAATCTAAGCAGAAAAGCGGACCCCGGGCTCCGAAGCGACGCAACCGGGACAATAAGCCAAGATGATGTGATGATCCCTCCCTTTCGTAAAAAGATCCGGCTCTGCTTCGGGTGCAGGCGGTAATACACCCGTAGGTGTGTAACAACGCGCTATTTGATACCGGTACTTTACGGCTTGACATCGTAAAGGATCACATGCGTGCCAAACTGACCACTATGAATGCACAAGACCGTTCAAGGTGGAGGGATCTAAGCAGGAAAGCGGACTCCAGGCTCCGAAGCGATGCAACCGGGACAATACACCAAGATGGTGTGATAAGGGACCATGCTCTCTTGCGTCCCTTTCGTAAAAAGATCCGGCTCTGATTCGGGTGCATACGGTTAATACACCCGTAGGTGTGCTAACAACGGCGCTATTTGATACCGGGCACTTTACGGCTTGACATCGTAAAGGGATCACATGCGTGCACAAACTCGACCACTTATGAATGCACACTACCGTGCGAGGTGGAGGAATCTAAGCAGAAAAGCGGACCCCCGGGCTCCGAAGCGGACTGCAACTTGGGCCATCACTTTCATCCCCAGATTATGTGCATGAAGGAACACATGCTCTCTTGCCTCCCTTTCCGTGAAAAGATTCCGGCCCTGGTTCGGGTGCCGCACGACGGTAGATACCCGTAGGGTGTAACCAACGCTTGCCATTTGATACGGGTACTTTTACGGACTTGACATCGTAAAGGATCACATGCGTGCCAAACTGACCACTATGGATGCACACGACCGTGCGAGGTGGAGGAATCTAAGCAGAAAAGCGGACCCCGGGCTCCGAAGCGACGCAACCGGGACAATACGCCAAGATGATGTGATGATAAACAAACCATGCTCTCTTGCCTCTCTTTCGTGAAAAGTTCCGGCCCTGGTTCGGGTGCAGACGGTATACACCCGTAGGTGTGTAACAACGTGCCATTTGATACGGGTATTTTACGGCTTGACATCGTAAAGGATCACATGCGTGCCAAACTGACCACTATGAATGCACACGACCGTGCGAGGTGGAGGAATCTAAGCAGAAAAGCGGAACCCGGGCTCCGAAGCGACGCAACCGGGACAATACGCCAAGATGGTGTGATGAGGAACCATGCTCTCTTGCCTCCCTTTCCGTAAAAAGATCCAGCCCTGGTTCGGGTGCACACGGTATACACCCGTAGGTGTGTAACAACGCGCTATTTGATACCGGTACTTTACGGCTTGACATCGTAAAGGATCACATGCGTGCCAAACTGACCACTATGAATGCACACGACCGTGCGAGGTGGAGGAATCTAAGCAGAAAAGCGGACCCCGGGCTCCGAAGCGACGCAACCGGGACAATAAGCCAATATGATGTGATGAGGAACCATGCTCTCTTGCCTCCTTTTCCCTAAAAAGATCCGGCCCTGCTTCAGAGTGCAGGTATACACCCGTAGGTGTGTAACAACGCGCTAGTTGATACCGGTACTTTACGGCTTGACTATCGTAAAGGATCACATGCGTGCCAAACTGACCACTATGAATGCACACGACCGTGCGAGGTGGAGGAATCTAAGCAGAAAAGCGGACCCCGGGCTCCGAAGCGATGCAACCGGGACACAACGCCAAGATGATGTGATGATCCCTCCCTTTCGTAAAAAGATCCGACCCTGGTTCGGGTGCAGGCGGTAATGCACTCGTAGGTGTGCAACAATGTGCTGCAGACGTTGACTGATCGCCCGAGCTCGCTGTTGGAAATGGTCAAGTTTGCGAACAAGTACTGCGGAGAAATGATGGAGTGCTGGTTCGGGAAACACCTTTTAATGAAGCCAAAGAGGTGGGAGTAGACTAGGAGCTGGTTTAAATTTCAAAAGTTTGGCAAAGTGTTTTTTGGCCATGTGCTTTTTTCTGTGAAAGTGAATGCATATGAGGCCCGCGATTTGATACTAGTACTCTACATTATAGAAATTGTTATAGATAGGTAGATAGATATTCTTTAATAAGGCTGGACATTACAATACGGCTATTATAGTTGTTGTTATTAAATATTAGATAAATAAATTGTAATATTTTCACAACATCTAATTATATTATACATAACAATACAATTTAGTTTCTGTAATGCCTAGTTTCTTTTAAGTTGTGTTTTTTTTGTGCAATAAAGTATACCTATCTATTTATCTATTGATCTGACCCCGAAATAGGTTATGGTCAAGTTGTGCCTTAACCATTTTGTGTATTCCATACTTGTCAAGGGGAGTGCTAACCGTCTCTCCTTTCAATTTCAAAACCCCGAAATAGGTAGATCAAGCATCTGTGTTACGGATATCAGAACTAATAGCGGAACTACATACATTTAATACTTTGTTTTTGTAAATACATTCTTATAATACATAGAAAACACACAGACCAATATAAACGGACATATTGTTTCCCTGTTGTCCATGTAAAATGATAAGCGGAACCCATTGATCTACGCGCTTGTGTTAGCGTAAGCGCTTAGTACTTATATATTTTAAGAGATTTTAAGCGACTTGCGCCTAAACGTTCTACTAATCTATGGTTCTAAACAGAAACCTAAAATATACAAACATTCTAGTAACACATTTAGAAGTCAGTGCGACCGTCAGTCATCATCATCATCATCATCATCAGCCCATTTAAGTCCCCACTGCTGGGGCACGGGCCTCCCTCAATCACATGAGGGGTAATTGCCATACTCACCACGCTTGGCTGACGGGCTGGCGAGGGTTTTGATATAAATGCAGAGTTTTCCTTCTCTGGGTGCTGATGATCATGCCAGCAGCTTTACCTTAGTCGCCTTTTACGACACCTCGGTAAGAGTGAGGGTGGCCTATTCTACTCTGCCGGGGACCACACGGCACGGCACCGTCAGTCAGCATACCTAGATATCTGTATATCTATTTCTTATATCTGTATAAGTACTTATTTCTTATTTTTCAACTAAAATTTTATCTAATTAAATGATACCATCTCATCATGTTTAAAGCAGAACAGAGACAGCATTTCCAAGAATCTTGAATGCCTAAAAGGTATCTATTTACGTACCAACATAATAATAGTTGTACACAAAATAAACTTCCAAAATTAATTATCTACATGAGATAAATTATTTTGATCTAAAGGAAAACCACTTTTGTGCTATACGAGTACTTATCCATCATCCACATAAATACAGACCTCAACTTTGTCCAGGGATATTGTGAAAATGTCTGTTTTGACATTCTGAGTATACCTAAAATAACTCAAAAACTACGTACCCGATTTAATTTTTTTACACCATTACAATGATACATTATCCTGTAATAATAAAAATTGTAGTTACTTCGGAAAAACGTCTTATTCCTACTGGATAATAGGTATCAATCAGTCCAGGCAGGCCCAAAAATTTAATTAAATAAATAAAAAAGTTGATTATTGTTATCTAGCTTGTGAGATAGTGTAATGTTTTATCTGAGTTTATGACCGAATCCGGTGAAGAATAACCAATTTCAAAACGCGGAGCAAGAAACGGACGCAAATAAATATGTTTCATACAAATTTCTGAAAACTTCTATGGAACGCTACAAACGTAGTACCTATCAGGTAATAAAAAGTTGGGAAATTGGACTTTTCCCCATAAATGTAGATAACCTACCTTTTTACAATGCTTTTTACCTGATAACAAAGAGAGCTATTTGCTCTTACACGTTTTATCGCTAAAAGTGTTTTCAAGCTCCAAAAAGTTAGCACAGGTCTTTCGAGGTTGCAAAATTGGTTATACTTACACTATTGGTATTAAACTTACTATATAAGTAGGTATAAAATTAGAACCTTGCAATTTATTATACATATAGTAGGAAGGCACCCGTAGACCTACTTACTTATGTACATTTAGATTTTTTATTATTAATAATTAAATAGAACTAAATGTTTTAAAATGTAAATATTTTTATTGTCAAATCATAGAAAAGTTCTGCTCTAACTGCCAGTTTGGCGAAAATGCCTTCAAGCGCCACCTATGCTAACGTTACAGAACTTGAGAGCAATAGAAATCCCAACCACTCGTGCTTTCTAATCTACTGTACTATTGCAATAGATGGCGCTGTCAGTACTATGAACAAACAGTTTTGTGAAGAAAAATTATTACTAATGTAGGACCTAATTAATTTTGGTCAAACTGTATGTGCCTAATTGGGTAAAGAATAGCAAGAAACAAAAACAGAACAAGAAAAAATCAAATTTGACAAATAAAACAATCAAAAACCGACGAATTGAGAATCTAATCCGTTTTTGACTTGGTGGCAGACGAGCAGACCAATCATCTGATGGTAAGCGATTGTCGGTTTTATACTACTACGCTAGAATATTTTAAAAATCTATTAATTAACCTAAGATTTTCTACACTAATTATTAGAATCTATCCACCTTATTCTAAATCGCCAACTAAAGTTATTACCGTACTAAATAACTTGTCATCCCGTTCCAGTACGCAATGTTAATAGGGGTCTTTATTAATTTAGTACGCGAATTGGAATAAGGGGGTATTAGTTTCTTATTGTCCCCAGGTACGTGTCATTTGTTGAACCTTTCAATGTATTGAAACAATACTTACATTCTTACCTACATAGAATAGGTAAGTGTGGCCATTCTAAGTCTATGGAGACTTGTTATTGGCTTGTTTTTTTATTATATGATATTGAGAGGTACTAATTAGCTGTTAGTCTTTTTTTATAGCTAGAGGCGACAAACAAGCAAGCGAGTCACCTCGTGGAAAGTGACGCCGCCCATGATCATCAGAGAGTTCGCTAATATGCAGTTGCCAGCCTTTTTAAAAAAGAGTCTTCCTTCCTTAAGGTAAGTGATTTTAATTTATAGCTACTAAACCGGATCTATTTTAAACAATTTCGGGGTTACAACCTCTAGGTAAAATTTTATACTATTTATTGAATAATCATGCACAAATGCGGACTCAACATTTGTACGCGAAAAATTAATTCACGCTAAAAGTGGCCGCTTTTGGCGGTAATCCATTTTTCGCCTATAAAAACGGACCCAACATTTGAGCATGGTTAATTAATAAATAGTATAAGTGTTTGCCGAGAGGTTGTAACCCCAAAATTGTTTAAAATAGATCCGGTTTAGTAGCTAACAATTAAAAACTAATGGTGTCGCTAGTTAGGGCTACCCGTCGCCTTAAAATAAATAAATATCCATAGAAATAGGGCGGCCATTATTTTCTGTTCCGGTGAGCTTATTTTGGAAAGATATGCCACTGGCATATAGGGCACTAACATGGCCGCGTCAGATTCATGCGGCTTTGTATATTAGACACAAATGCTGACAGCTGTCGCTTCATCATAATTGCCATAATAACCAAATCTTGGACACGCAAGAAGAAATACTACAAGCGAAGATGATATAACCAAATATTGAATTAGATCCACTCGTAAGTAGGTACCCCGGACTCCTAATGACGGGTTTGGACACAGGATGATTAGTACTTAGGGCACTGGTATCCCAGTGTTTGAGTACCTATGAAACTTTGAGGAACGTTTATAAATGCACGCACGGATTGCTCCTTGCGCGAAGTCAGCACAAGGAATGAATGGAGTGATTTGTTCAAAATTTTGTAACTACATATTTTGCCTGCTTGTAGTTTTCTAAGTCAGATTTTAAAGGCATTTTAATGGCAATGGCGCTGTACATTTTGTCTTCATATATTACCATGGAGGACGCGAGTTGCCTCCCTAGCTGCCTCTGCTCCATGGTTCGCCCATGAACATAAAACATCATCAGATGACGCTGAAGCCGGGGTCCTAGGCTTATGGATCTCAATTCAAGATTAGATACTTTGGTAAGTCTTTTAATCCAATAAGACGACTGCTGTCTAAACTTCGCATGGAAATGCGGCGCCAGAACAACGCGATCGTGGTTAATATAACGTTCGAAAAAAATCGGCTGGGTAGTTTAGGCAGAGTCATGGAACATACAAACATACTTAAATACATAGACTGCTAAAATTATTACCCTTTCTTCTTGGCTTTGCCGTAGTTAGGTAATTATCCACAATAGGTAATAGTGGGTAATCCAAAGTTTGAGAAACTAGCCGAAACCTGCAGATATTTTAAAATTTATTGATACTTTGAGCTTCGCTACATTGGGTTGAGTGCGAAGTGTGAGGCTCTTTAGACGGTATTCAACAGTGGATAATTTTCTTTGTATTTATTGTATTATAAGTACATTTGCAAAATCACTTTCTTCATGATGACGACTATCAGATAAATACGTGCAAAATGCTAATTAAGGAACTTATCGCAGTCTCCACTTCCTTCCCTGTTCTGTTATTTGCGCCACAACAGTTTTAAGCCCTCCCAGGCCGCGATATGAGCCTGCGCTGCCAATCCCGTCTTCATTACTTATTCCTTGTCATGTACCTTCGTTTAATTCCTAACTATCTATTTTCCACTACGAAGCTTACGTGATAAAGGAATTAAGTTTGACACGTGGAATAGCGGGACTTAGACAGCTGGAATTTATATGCCAGAGGAGTAAACAGCTTATGAATTTAGGCAATATTGACTGAGAGCATTGTCTTCAGATATTAAAATGACCTGGGTGCATATCTTACAAGAAAGATAAAGATCAAACACCTTATGGAATTAGCTTGAATGAATTGATTGTTCTAGAGAAGAGCACTAACAACGAAGCTATCGTTGTAAGTGTTACTACTCTAAGGATTGCATGCCTCAAGTGGCAATGAGCAGGGCACATAGCGAGGAGAACAGACGGCCGTTGGGGCGGAAAGGTCCTCGAGTGGAGGTCACGTACAGGGAATCGCAGCCGTGGCAGGCCCCCCACAAGGTGGACCGACGATCTGGTGAAGATCGCGGGAATCCATTGGATGCGGGCGGCACAGGACCGATCTGTGTTGGGAGTGGAACATTGGGGGAGGCCTATGTCCAGCAGTGGACGTCTATTGGCTGAAATGATGATGATGATGATGACTGTTGACATGAAGAATTTTTGTCAACAGTAATAAAGGTTAAAAAAAATGTTTGAATGATAAACTGTATGTTTATAGAAATAGAGATCAAATCACAGCTGTCATTCTAGTCGGGCTATATTTTGCGGACTATATAGTATTGTTTAATTTAAATATAGTAAAACAGAATGTATAAAGGAAGAATCAACATAGCCTGCGATAACTAGTGGTGGAAATTATTTAAGGCAAATGTGTTATATACTTAAATTTTTCTATTTGTATTATAATGATGCTGTTTTTTCCCTGAATAAATAAATAAATGATGATGATGATGTTACTACTCAAACTGTTACTATGACTTTTAAACACTGGCTTCAGGGCCTAACAACCCACACATCGCAACTTCTCGAATCTAAATTAAGTAAGTAGTAATTTATTTTGATTTAAGCCGCGATAAGTTTGCTGGGTCAGACCATGTTGCATGATTTAGTAAGTCAGTCAGGTAATTAGTACAATAAAAATTGTGAACAAGTTTACAAGAACTTGCATTGATCAAAGAGTATAATGCAACATTAGATCAAAAGTGACTAACTAAAATTGACGACTATACTACGCATGCAAATTAAGGTCAGCTCTCCAATAAATTACTGTTTCTTGGCTTTGCCGTAGTCGGGTAAGGGACAAGCCACAAAACGTTCCTGCAGCAGACCTTCCTCCAAGTTTCCCATCTCATAAAAACATGGCAACAAGTCCCTTTCCCCCTTCTTAGCCCGTAGTAATTCGTCCTGTCAGAAGACGCGCATCCCACAGGAGCGATGTAATTCGAAGGGATAAAAGGCTCCGTGTTTTTGGGTCTCAGCGATGGTTTTTTTTTCTATGTGATAAGTAGTGGTAGTAGCTCAGTTTAGAACACGCCTTCCATGCGGGGATCGTGGTTCGAAGCTGAGCATAGATGCATGCTCGGAATCAAACCCCCTTTATGAAAAGCGTGTTCTAAACTGAGCTACCATCGTCTAAGACTGACATACACTGTTACATAAAATAAATATTTCACAACATAACATACTACATTGATCTGACTCCGAGATAGGTAGCTGTAGCACCTGTGTTACGGATATCAGAACCAACAGCGGAATAAAAATATGTACACCCTTGGACCTAAGCGCAACCCTTGAACCTAAGGCAGCGTTCACTACCACTGTTCCAAACGGGTCATCCAGTGTATATATTTTTATTTCGCTGTTGGTTCTGATATCCGTAACACAGGTGCTTGAGCTACCTATTATATTTGTAATCCCACTGTTGATTCTGATATCTTTAACACAGGTACTTGAGCTAGATCTCGGAGTCAGATCAATGTAATTGATGTTGTGAAATATTTATTTATTTATTTATACACATAATATTTTTCTTTTGTAAAAACATACATATAATACTTACATATAAAACACCCAGACCAATACAAACAGATAAACAGAACAAACGAACCCGCAACCTTTGCACCAGAGGCAGCGTTCACTACCACTAATCCAAACGAGTCACTCTACACGGGTACGTACTATATAGTGTAAATTATCTTTGAATGTTGAGATTTAGTTTCACGCTCCATTGAACTCTTAGTTGTGACTCGTGAGTTCGTTAGTGATACTGACATGCGAGTTAACAGCTGATGAAGTGTTTTCATGTAATGTTGATTTGTTCCCCTAATGCGTAGGTTTCGTATGTGAATGTGGTGAAGGAATTCAACTGATGACGCGTAAGGTTTGTGCAAATGACGTCTGGCGGAAAACATTAATCATTATAGAATTCTGTCCTGACTGTGTGAGAGCCACGCTTTGGCATAGATCCCGGAGCGATACCATGGCCTCACAGAAAACTGGCGTGAAAAAGCGTTTGAACAATTTGAAAAAAGCGGATGTGATACCTGACATCGTTTGCGTTGTAATTGCAACGTGGGCTCTCTTCTCTTGCTTAACCAGCAGCTGAAGTGAGCCAATATACTGTGTCATTATAAAAAAAACACATTTGTGACTGCGCTATTCTCCATGGGCGGCGGCAATCGCTTACCATCAAGTCCTCAGTCTGATCATCTATCACCTTTACATAAAAAAATCAGATAATCTCTGTCATTAAAAAAATCTTCCAAGTTATAATAGCTTTTATTGATCAGGAAAAGTTTTAATTTTTTGTTAAAAATTGAGAATTTTCCTATATTTTTAATATGGTTTGGTAAATGGTTATAAATTTTTATTAGCATGTTATGTGGGCTATGCGAGACTAATTTTAATTTGGAGAATGGTATCCTTAATTTATTTAAGTTTCTGTTGTTTCTTCTGTAAACCTCCACTGGAGAATATAAGTTTGGGTGTTTTCTGACGAATTTACAAGACTCTAAGATGTACAAGGACGTAAGTGTCAATAATTGGTGTTTGATGAAGTGGGGCCTGCAGGATTCCATTTGATCGATGTTTACTAAAATTCTTAAGCATTTTTTTTTGGGATATAAAAACTCTTTTCGCTACAAATGAATTATACGAAGGTTCACTGTCATTTCTTATCATTCTGATAAATGGCACACGGCTGGAGTGAAAAAGACTTGTACACATGAAGATCGTTTTTTTTTATGATAGGTGGCAGACGAGCAGACGGATCACCTGATAGTAAGCGATTGCCGCCACTCATGGACACCCGCGACACCAGTACTTTAAGCTCCCCCATCCAGCCCCATCGGGGGAAACCCGATGGGGCATCCGGGTACCCTCACTTACGCAGTGATACATCACGCCGGTTTTCTGTGAGGCTGTGGTATCAATCCGGGCGAGCGTACCCGGATTGATACCAGATTGACCGGGGGAAAGCCACGCTTCGCCATAATTGCGAAGCGTGGCTTTCCCTCGGTCAAAAAGTGAATTTGTTTAATGTTAATTATTTGGCTTGTGATAAAAAAAATCTACCTGAGACATGTTACATTTTCGTATAATATTACGTGAGACGCGAAAATGTAACATGTATCCAAGTCAAAATTGTTTATTATACGAAGGTTCACTGTCATCTCTTATCATTCTGATAAATGGCACACAGCTGGAGTGAAAAGGACTTGTACACATGAAGATCTTTTTTTTATGATAGGTGCAAGACAAGCAGACGGATCACCTGATGGCAAGCGATTGCCGCTGTCCATGGTTACCCGCGACACCAGTCGAGTCACAAGTGCGCTGCCAACCTTTAAACTCCCCTTTCCCTCGGATTGGGCCTCCGGTATCCTCGCGTACGCAGCGAAACACAGTGCTGCTTCACGCCGGTTTTCTGTGCGCCCGTGGTATCACTCCAGTCGAGCGGCCCTTTCATGCCGAAGCGTAGCTCTCCCACTGGCTAAAATAGATAGATAGATAGATATTCTTTATTGCACAAAAATAAAATACACGCATGATACAACAACAGCAACAGACAGTATAATAAGGCGGTCTTATCGCTTGTAGCGATTTCTTCCAGACAACCTTTGGTTAGAGGAATGAAATATCGTATTCGTAATAAGGGAAGGCAGTGCAAAGTAGAATCTAATTATAAGTAGTAAAATCTAAGATCTTTTGTTGAGTTTTATTGGTGTTAGGGGGCAAAAGAACATACGGTTCACCTGATGGTACGTGACGTGATTACCGCCGCCAATTGGACACCTGAAGCACCGGAGGACACACAAGTGCGCCGCCGGCCTTTTAAAAAGCACTAAAAACTTTCATCTCGTGTTCAGGGGGTAATCGAACCCATATCCTCAACATGCCGGGGGCTCGTGTGTGCCACGCTCGATGAGGGATCGAGCGCAAGACTAATCGGCTAACGTACTTTCCCAGGTACGCGGATACCAACTTCGAGTGTTCGCGGTGACATATGGCTGTCTAATTTGTACATTGTATCTGTGTATACCTATCTTTTAAAGTTTTATATGTTGTGCAAAGAGCGTACCTATCTTTCTACTTATCTATCTAGTATATAATGCGCGTTAGGTTAGGTTAGTTGTTTTGATTTGTTAGCCGTAATAATTTTATATTTAAACTGTAGATACCTACCCACACTCCTATTTATTCATTATAATCATTTAATATTATGAATCTCATTATTATTTGATATTTTCTTCTTAGTAAATATATTTGGACACAAAATATGTAAGTATTGTATACCCACATTAAACACATACACGTTAGGTACATAAAATACACTAGACAAGCGTCCGTGGCACTCACTCAGCTGGTCTCACTGAAAACCAGCGTCATGGCCTTTATCTGGGCTGTGACATAAGCTGAGTGATGGCCATTTATACTAGACGTCATATCACACCATAAGATTCATTTGGCAGTGTCTGGACATGATTTATTCAATCATGTCTAGACAATGCCAAATGAATATTATTGTTTGTTGCTATTTTTGTTTTTATTTATAGGTATTTTTAAATGCTTTGTGATTTGTTTTCTGTTTCTGCCAAATTGTGTTATGTTTACAACTGTCTGTTCTGTGTTGTGATGTCTATAATAAATAATAATAATAATAATAATTCTCACAACATCTCATACGTTGACCTGATTCCGTACTAAGTAGCTTAAGCACTTGTGTTACAGATATCAGATCTTTCTTTCTTTATCTTTGACTGTATATTTATAAAAATCTGGAAATTTTTCCAAAAAATTCTGATAAACATAGCCTGAACACCAGAAATAAACATAGGCTTGCTGTTCCAGACTAGATAAGGTTGGTAATTTATTTTTCGTAATGAGTATTAAAATATTTAATAAGTTACCACAAAAGCTTGTTGACTTGCCAATGCCTAAATTTACAGTTGATGATTATTTAAATGACAAGAATTTGTGGAAATGGTAACCTGTTCGCCTACACCTTAGACATTGTAATGGATAAATTTATTGTTGGACATAAAATCGACTTATTTATGCGAGTAATATAGTAATAATAACATTGTATTAAAATTTTTGGCGATTAAAAAGAGTAACTGGCGAGTTTCTTGCCGGATCTTCTCGTCAGAATCAACTTTCCGGTGGTAGAATCACATTAAAATATGTTTATTCATTTCTTAGTATATTTTATGTATCGACATATATGTGTAATTACATGTATATTATACTTGCAAATAATAGTTGAAATTTCTGATGTATGACGATTTGAAAGTGCTGTATGTATACAAGCATGCAAATAAAGATATTTTGAATTGAACTGAATTGAATATGGCATGAAGAATTAAAAGAACTCATGTAACTACTACCTTTTATTCAAGCTTAGGACTCCTAGCAGTCGGTATCATATTACTTTACAATCTCCCTCTTTGCGTTTAGTATAAACGATAAGTTTGGTTTAACCATTCGCTAAAATCGAAATTAGGCCATCACGCTTAAAAACCAGTGAGAACCATCCCTTACTTACCTTCGGACGTCTCGCGTCTGATTCCCAGTCTAGACTGGCACAATTAAGTGGACCTCATAACTTTCAGCTACCTTTACAGAACAAATCAAAAGACTTTTAGGTGATTCGGCTCTTTTAGCCTGACATTGTGAGTGCGACCTTCGTAAAAGCCTAGCCAGGAAAATAAATGGGCACTGAATTTATGTGGGAAATTA
Organism: Marasmia exigua; assembly: GCA_019059595.1. Lineage (NCBI taxonomy): Eukaryota > Metazoa > Arthropoda > Insecta > Lepidoptera > Crambidae > Marasmia > Marasmia exigua. The sequence goes on from CM032466.1 coordinate 6,283,706, forward strand.
AGCATAGGGAGGTTAATATTTCTTTATCAGTTTCAATTAAAAAGTTATTTTATTCTATTTACTCAGAATATAACTTATTGTAAGTAAATAAAGGACTGCATGCCTCAAGTGGCAATGGGCAATGCACATAGCGAGGAGAACAGACGGCCGTTGGGGCGGAAAGGTCCTCGAGTGGATGCCACGTACAAGAAGTCGCAGCCGTGGCAGGCCCCATACAAGGTGGACCGACGATCTGGTGACGGTCGCAGGGAATCCATTAGATGCGGGCGGCACAAGACCGATCTATTTGGAGAATATTGGGGCAAGCTTATATATTTATTTACTGAGGATAACAAACAAATGTACAATGTATCTTACTTGAAAATACAGTAACCACATAGTATTTAGTAATTGTACAATCAACAACATTATCCACAAGTAGATATATTAAGTTAATGCTGTGAAATGTATTGCCGGCGCATGTAATAAATGGTAAAACCTATATAGCTATATATAGCCAGGTAGCTTATGTCCAGCAGTTTTATATTGTTTGTTAATTGTTGATTTCTCTCACAGTACAAGGTCATACAGACAGGGATAGGATACTATTTTATGTGACACTCAGACCTTAACTTTGTGAGAGACTGGTGCCTGAAGTAGGTTTGAAAAACCTGTAGTACAGGTCACCAGGGCCCTCCCACAGATAAAACCGGTATGTCGCAAAAATAGAAGGCTCAGAAACAAATGTAGAATGTTAAACTAATACAATTGGCAAAAGCAGAACAAAAGGAATAAAAGTAACTTAATACTAATAACATATAAAATAATACTAGGTGTATGTGTGTGTAGAGTGTGGGTATGTGTGTGCGTGTTTATGTGAACCAGTGTGTGTTTGTGCTAGAGAAACATTTATTGGGGAAACGATGTATAAGATGAGGTGGTGGTGATTAAGAAAGACGAATAAGCAAATTCTCCGTTTCTTGATAATCAAGTGTTTTTAGATAAGAGATAACCTTTTTTTGCAATTTGAACCTAGTCAAGGAGTAAAAATTTAATTTCTTGTTGAATTTATTATACATGAATGGACCAAGAGAGTTAAAAGATTTACGGGAAAGTGCACTATTTCCACGGTTGTATTGACAAACAGCATGCCTTCGACGTTTGCAGTGGGCGTATATCGGTTGAAATGATGATCATGATGGATGATGAAGTACATAAAAAAAAGGACGCGGCAATTCAGATTAGCTGGTTTCGAAATCCCTGATAGAATACCTACTTTTACCTACCAAAATGCAATCAAACCAACCAATTCAATCTATGCAAAGAAAACAAAAAAAGCTACAACTAAAATTAAAAGATCGTAGAATATTTATTTATATAATTAAACGGGAAGAACCCAATTACATAATTATGCAATACAAACATTTAACAGCTATTATATTTTAGCAAACAAATATAAATTTTATTTAACAAAGACTTGATGTTATCTGTAAATATATCAAATTCTGGATGTAGTGACAGGAGCGCGTTAAGCGTATGATGCATGCGACACAGCGGCGACTGCGCACGCGCCACCGTGCGACACGATGGTTGCGCAAACAGCCGATGCCTGTAACCAGAACGTATACGCAGATATTTATCAGGCACATATATGCGAGATAATTGCTCAACACATTCAGACCAGTCCAGAGTTCCACGCAATATCGCGACAGCAGTCGAGATCTCTGATCGCGTTCTCCTTACTCCAAGGAGTTCATTTCTAACAGTTCCTAGCAGGAACTTGGTAGAATACAGATAATACCCATATATCCGTTTATAATAATACCGAAGGAAAGCCTTTTGCAACTTCTCCAACATTAATTTGTATTTGGCCTCGTGCGGATTCCAAACACACGCACTAGTTTCCAAGGAGCTTCTCACCAGATCTCTCAATATAATTCATAAAAATGTGTTGTTTATCTTTGTAGGGAAAACTTAGATTTTCTTTTAGTCTAAGATATTAGCCGTTTGAAGATATTCGATAAAAATATGTATTAGCTTATATGAATATACCGCTGAGTGTGAGACTTTGTAAAATTATAAAACTTACGTAAAATAAAAGGACCACTTCCAATTTTATGTTAAGTCATGCACAGGAATTAAAATATATTTGAACGCCATCTATTGGACAGACTCGGAGACTGCACCCCAGGGGAAGGTAATTGAATACGTCAGGCTGCGCTTGTCTTATGACAAATGATGTATCCAATGGGGACGGGTACCCGGCCAAGCATAATTTTTGGTAATAGGTATTATAAGTATTTTGTTGTGCGTCTTTCGATCTGTAGGTTGTAGATTTAGCTATAGAGCAGGATTGGATAGGAAAGAGCTGATCCTGAATACCTTCCAACCGATTACGGCCACGGCGGCCAATCTAAACTTCCGATTGGACACTATTGTGACACGACTGGAGAAGGATCGGGTGCAGGGGCCAACAGCTTAACTTCCGAGGCACGGGGTTACAAGACCGCCATGTTAAAGACTCCGGGCTGCCACTCAGAATTTCTTACCGAACGTTTATAGTGCTACTGGATACCTATTTCGTTAGAGATTTCAATACTTTCGTCTATTTAATAAAAACAATTTTGAAATCGAGATCAATGATGTTCACACGAAAATTGGCACCCTGATTTGTTTTGGACGTTCGCAATTATCAGTTGATTTTCACCATTCATTTTTGTCATCTGCCTACCTCAACCACTACTCAAAGAAGTGTGCGTAGCAGTGTTCCGTTATTACACATTTGAATAACCTCGTTCTTCCGAGAAGTTCATATAATTTTGCATACTTACTTTAAGTTTCACGCAAGATACAGCGAGTTGGCTCACTCGATACTTTACTTGCAGATCAGTGCTGTTCTTATGGAAGTGAACCGAGTTATAGCATTAAAGTATTCAGCCTGGTCTGTTGTTGTACAGTCAGAGATCGAGTTCGCGCTGTGAATGACAGCGAGTAACAGATATCGTAGGGGTGTCTCATACCATAGAGCAACTTATATATACTGAGATAGAGGCCTCAGTCGGCTAGCCAGTGCTAGCGCCATCTAGAGGAAACCGACCAATACTCAACGGCTATGTAGAACGGTATTAGTCAGGGAGAGGTTTATTTAAAATATCAGAAATAATTTTATTTGCGTCCCACGGCCAATCCACTTGGAAGGAAAATCCCTTTAATATTGTAGATGAAGCATTTTTTTTATGAGAAAGGGAGGCAAACAAGCAAACGAGTCACCTGATGGAAAGTGATCACCGCCGCCCATGGACACTAGAGGGAGTGGAGATGCGTCACCGGCATTTTAGGAAGGTATGATAAATACATGGTCCTTTTATATCTGATGGTATGTTATTTAGGAAAAAATTATAATTAAGATGATGCCTTCCAATCGGTGTGATAAAGCTAGAAGGTATTATTTTTCTCGTGTAGCGGGTCCGATTCCTGATTCAACTGTGCAATTATTTAAAAATCTATGAATGCAGCAGATGGTTTTTAAATAATGCCTTCTTTCAGTAAAATGTTGTATCTACAATTTTAAAGGTTTTTTCCCTCCATGTGGCATGGCCGTGAAACGGTCTGTATAACAAACCCAATACCTTCTAGATCTCTGATTTATTACCCATATTTTTTTTAAATTGCTTACGTGGGCAGGCGGCTTGACATCTACTGAAACAACGCCGAACCATCTGCTGGATTGCTTTTTAAGCTACATCTACTTTTTACAAGCTCCATCTAACGAAAACCGCTGAATTACTTTTCCCATACTAAGGAAAAAGTACTAAGTGAAATTACCCTGTCTCATATAGTATAGATTTTGAAGCACTCTTCGCTCTGCTCGTATCTGTGCCGTGTCGCGTTATGCCTACTATTTTTTTTGTGTTGTGATGGTCAAAAAATATATTTTCTTTTTTCTTATACGAGTTATAGAGTCTACGAGACGAAAGAAGCCCCGGGGAAAAACACGGAACTAAATTCTGAGATTCCTCGTGGCTATAAGAATAAAGCTCAAATTTGAATGTTGATGCGGACTCAAGTGCGCTTTTCACGGGACTTCTTTGGTGGCGCGGAATCTAACTAGTGGCCTGCTCTTTCTTCGTTTCGGGACTTAACTTATTCCAGTGCCAATAGATGGCGCTCGAAGTCGATTTCATCGCGCAAGTGTTTCGCTTTTTAGGTTTTCCTTTAAGACTTGATGCTATGTACCTTTTTATAAAATATAGTATAGATGCTAGACTACCTTGGTGGCGCAGTGGTTACTGGGTCGCACTTTAAAGCGACGGCTTCGTAAGAGGTCCCGATTTCGATCCCCGGGTCGGGACAAAAATATAAGGTAAGGTTTAAGATTTCTGTAAGAAATTCTTAGAGTCAGCCCGGAGTCTGGAAGTTGGCGGTCTTAGACCCCCATGCCTCGGAAAGCATGTTAAGCCGTTGGTCCTGCGCCCGATCCCACTTTGGTCGTGTCACCTGGTGTCCCATCGAAATATGAGGGTAAGGGAATAGAGAGTGCACTTGTGTTTGAGCACACACTTGAGCACTATAATATAACCTGCATACGTGGCTGATCGTTGAGATTGGCCGTCGTAGCCATCACGGTTGGAGGATTATGATTATTAGATGCTAGTCCGCATAGTCTTTAGAGTTGATACAAAGCCTACAATGAAGCGAGCTTTTGAAAGGGGCAGTATTCAGACTTCTCCTTTTAAAAATAGCAAGAGAATTCGAGACCATTGTCATTTATATTTTTACGCACATCTAAAACATCACATCTTACAAAATAGTATCTATCTGAATGATAAAATCATAACAAAATTCACTTCGATTCACATCGACCTACTGTGTTAGAAGTGAGCGATTATAAACTTATAATTTATACTTGGGAACTGGTCGTTTTTGTTCGGGAAGTAATTAAAAGTTGTGATCTGTAACGAAATAAGTTGATGCCCCCCCAGGGTTGCCCGATCAAATTGCAAATAAATATGAGAAATAATAAATAAGGCCACAGAATTTTTATTTGGCCACGCGATCGAATATCTCATTTAACAACTAAGCATCGGAAAAATGGCATAGCCTTTAATTTAACTGATTCATCTTCTTTACAACGCCAACTTAAAATGTTAAGGTGACGGGTAGGGCACACTAGCGACGCCAATCGATTTTAATTTTTAGCTACTAAACCGGATCTATGTTAAACAATTTCGGGGTACAATAATAATAATAATTATAATAATTCTCACAACATCTCATACGTTGACCTGATTCCGTACTAAATAGCTTAAGCACTTGTGTTACAGATATCAGACAACAGAGGAACACAAATATATACTTAAATATATATATTACACCCAGACACCGAACAAACACAAGTGTTCATCGCTCGAATGTTTGTCCAGGGTGGGGATTGAACCCACGACCTTTGGCGTAAGAGGCAGGGTCACTACCAATTGCGCCATCCGGTCAGTCAGACGATCTCTCGACAAACACTTATACTATTAATTAAATAACCATGTACAAATGTCTGAAATGAAGTCTCGCGAGCGCGCGCGCAGCGAACAGACGTGTGCACAAATTAGTAAAAACATTTTTAAAAATTACCAATCAAGTGTAAACAAATACAACCCTTGTTTACTGCACATTAGAGCTCAAAATTCTAACGCAAACGAATACTTACTTTCTTGATCGGTGCTGATTGTGACTCAACCGTGAAGTGAAACAGATACACATACATCTCACTCGTACTACACGATGCAGAGAACTCCGCCTAGTGTTACATTGATAAGCGGAAGCGGGAGCACGGGCGGGTCAACGCCCAACCTCTCGACATGTTATGACGATGACGGATACAGCAATATCAACGCCAGGAAGCGGAAGGATCGCAGTGACATACACGATTTTAAGCAAGATCTATTGGAGTTCCGGACTGAGATCATGAACTTCTTCCAAGAATTTGGAAGAGTACAAAATGAAAACTTCGCGAATATACGCCAAGAAATGTCGGAAATAAAAGAAGAAGTAAAAGCAGTAAAGTCAGTCACGGAAAGTTTAGCGCAGAAAATAAACAATATGAGCAGTGAAATGAAAGAAATGAAAATTGAAAATACTAAAACACAGGAAAAAATAACACTCCTCGAAAACGACATCGTCCAACTACGAGAGAATAATTCTCAGGACTTCACGAAATCGCTAATTTCAACACACGAAAGCCTAATCTCAGAACTTAGGGATCGCAATGAGCGAGAGAAAAATGTTATAATAGTGGGTATTCCGGAAAAAAATAATAAAAATCTTACCGCGAGACGCATATATGACGACGAAATGGCAACGCAAACAATCAAATTGTTGTTTGAAAACTGCCCTAAACCTACGAAATGCATGAGGCTGGGCAAATATAATTCTGTTAAAGACGCGGGTTTACGCTCACCGTTACGCAGAACTGTTGAGATCTTTAATAACTTCTTTATTGATTGCGACATTTTTCATCTCTCTGTGGGTCAATTCAAACGTAATATCTGTGACATTCTTGGGACTTTTTAGCGATATATGTATGTTTCTTGTTTTGTTAGTATTAGTTACTGTATGTTTTGTTTTCTTAACATAGTATGGCTCACATTGACATGTCTGCATCTTTTAACAACACGAGTTGATACATATGTAATTTATTTATATCACTTATAGCCTTGTTGTTTAGCTTCCAATTGCGTCCGATCTTTTGTTTATATATATTATATTCTATTTGTTATTACCACGTGAATAGCGTATTTGACTACATAATTAATAATATGTCCATATATTAAGCCAGTATTAGTTATAAGCCATATTATGTAGTTGTTTGCTTTTCCCAATAAAGTGAAAAAAAAAAAAAAAAAAAAAAAAAAAAAAAGACCGCCCATTGAAACTATGCTTTGACAACACAAAAATACCAAAGGAGCTACTACGCAACAAATCAAAATTAGCTAATGATGTCAAAATATATTCGGACCAAACGCCAAAACAGAAATCATTTCTAAAATCATTGAAAGAAGAATTAAAACGTCGAGAGGAAATTGGAGAAAAAAACCTTACTATCAAATATTTCAAGGGTACACCTAAAATTCTGGAACAAAATGATCTACAAGACAAAAAAAACTAATTAGCCAGCAGCGATGTGTTGTCAATTTTGACCGTGACAGATTAAAAGAAACGAACTATTATATTGTGAATAAATACCAAGACGTACCGTTAACTCCTTCCTCATTGAGATTTTTTTACGCTAATATTCGGAGTATACGTTCGCCAGGAAAGTTTGACGAAATAAAATGCATCCTTAAGGCCATCTCATCGGTGATACACATATTAATTTTCGTAGAAACATGGATAACATCCGATATCGACGCCGAATCTTATAAACTACCCGACTATAATCATATTTACAACTTTAGGCAGCACAGCAGAGGGGGTGGAGTCTCCATATATATTCATAATACCATTCAATTTGAAGTGACCGATAACCTGGTGGCAGATGGTAACCATTACTTATGGTTAAAGATAAATAAGCTTTCTTTAAGTATTGGCGCAGTGTACAGGGCACCCAACACGAACGTTAATTCATTTTTTGAAACATTTAATTTGCTACTTGAAAAGAGAAAAAGATCAATTGTTTTTGGGGATATGAATATAAATTTATTAAAAAAAGACAACACGTCGAAGAAGTACCTAGGCACAGTAAATGCTGCTGGATATAAGATTTTAAATAAAATCAACAAAAAATATGTCACCCGTGAAACACCAACCGTTAGTACAATATTGGATCATGTATGTACAAATATAAACAACCACGAATATAATTTTTCGTTAATCGAGTCGTCTCTTTCTGATCATAAGCAGATTTTCATTGAGGTGACAAAACTAAAAATGCAAATCAAGAAACGCGCTGAGTATGAAGCTTTGAATTATGAAGGACTATATAATACCATGAAAGAAAGAAAAAAAGTCAATGAAGATTGTGAATATGACCAACTGGAGAGAGTAATTCTGTGGAGCATGAGTAAAAATAAATTGATAAAAACAAAGATTTTGAATGCCCCACGTGATGATTGGATTAATAAAGACATAATAGATCAAATAAACAAACGCAATAAAATATGGAAAGCTCTAAAGTCCGGCAATGGTGACCAAATGTCATTTGAAGTGTTACAGAATAATGTCCAGAAATCCATTAAATTGTGCAAAATAAAATACTATCATGACTTATTTCATAAAAGCTTCAAAAACTCGCGAAAAATGTGGGAAATAATCAATTGGCTAGCCAGAAACAAAACTCAAGAAGAAGTTCCAATACCAAACCTGACACTGAGTACGGATGGCACTATAACCGAAGGAAACAAAGTCTGTGAAACGTTTAACGTATTTTTTTCATCTGTTGGTAGTAACTTAGCAAACAATGTACCAATACACTATCACGAAAGTACCACCGATATATTTATGTATAATGATAATTATGACCACAAGACAACATTATCTCATTTCTCACCATGTAGTCGGGAGGAAGTCAGTAATATTATAAACCCACTTGATAGTAACTCAAGCACTGGCATTGATGGTATAAGTGTAAAAACAATTAAATGTATAAAAGAGCTAATACTTGACGATCTCACGTGCTGCATAAATAGATGCCTACATGACGGTATTTTCCCTGATTCACTAAAAATTGCAAAAGTAAGCCCTATTTTTAAATCGGGTACAAGAACTGATCCTGGGAACTATAGGCCAATTTCCGTGCTGCCGATAGTGTCGAAAGTTTTTGAGCGAATTCTGTACAATAGGTTATTTGAATATCTCAATCAAAAGAACTTCTTTAGCGATTGCCAATATGGCTTTCGCCCCAAATCCAGCACCCTCTCGGCAGTAGCAGACTTGATAAGCAAAATAAAGTCTAGTATTGATAAAAAGCTCATCGTCTTAGGTATTTTTATTGACTTAAAAAAGGCTTTCGACACTATAAGCCATTCAAAATTATTAAAAAAACTGCATAACATAGGCATATCGGGTGCGGCAATTCAAATATTAAAATCATATCTCGAACATAGAACACAAATAGTAAAAATAGGACAGTTTTCAAGCAGCTCTCAGAGTCTCACTTATGGAATTCCACAGGGTTCAATTCTGGGACCCTTATTTTTTCTTATTTATATAAATAATCTAGCCAATATAGGATTTACCGGTGAGTTAACTTTGTACGCGGACGATACATGTCTTTTTTACTATGGTATTCAAGATATTATTAGTAAGGCACAAATGGATTTAGATAGGCTAAATATATGGTACTTGCATAACCTCTTGACTATAAACGTATCAAAAACATCATACATAATTTTTAGAGCAAAAAATAAAAAGATCGAGAGTCACACTCCAGTCACTATAAATAATATCCCAATCAGGCGGTCGCAAATAGAATGTACGGTCTAATTACCGTACATAGCCCGCGTCAGCATTATTATTTTGTGCAATCGATTTAATTAACTAGTTCACGTCATATCAAGCCAGCGTGTACTCGTATCTATGTAATTTGTGAGCAAGACAATAAACTCATTCTATCTGCAATCGAGACTGTCATTATCAAGAAACCCAAGCAAGAACAGATGTGTATGATCTACCAAGAGACCGTACATATCTTTTTGGTCCTTCGAGCCTCAGTTTAGTGTTTTGTGTGTTTTGAGTGATAACGAATCGGTCGACTTCCCAGAAGCAGGCCTTACCGACGTGGAATAAGAAGGCGAACACAGCATTCTATAGCACATGAGACGTTGAACTTTCAAGAACTAGCAAGAAGCAAGCTGTGGAAAACAAGTCCAAATCGTGGAAAACAAGTCCAGATTGTGTGAATTTCGCGAAACACAGAATCTACAAGCTTATCAAGACTGTGCACAACAATAACATATAAAGGTACCTACTTTTTATATCAAGTTATCAAGACACCGTGACGTGACGACGTCATCCTATCAATCAAGCTAAATCAAAGCAAGTTATCATCAATCAAGTGAGATAATTAATTCGTCATCAATCATGGATATTAATGACATACTCTATGAACAAGTCAAGATTGCAGAAGAAATCAAGAAGGTGCTGGTTAATTTCAAGAAGGATGGTCCAGCACGGAAAACCCCGGATTATATCCAAAGACGTCTAGATACGTTAGATAAACTGTGGGCAGATTACAGGAAAAACCATGACAAGCTTAAAGACCGTCTGTCGCTGGATGATGAATATTTCGGCGAAAACTATTATGAGCGAACAAGGCAAGAATATTTAACCGTTTATCAATACATCGAAAAAACAAACTTCGATAGTACAACGGCTCTTCAACCCAGTACTTCACTAGGAACCAAGAGCTGGGCTGAACAATCGATGCAAGAGACTGCAGAGCAAGAGCAAACTCTTCTACAAGAAACGACGGACGGTAGTGAAGACCAAAACACCTCGAAAGCCAACGAGGATATTAGTGCTGTGAAAATAAGTTCCGGCAGCAACAGCAAGTTAGATGAACTTTTGAAGAAGCAGCTAAGCAACTTCAAGGCCTTCTCAAGGACGGTCTCAAACATTAATATCGAAAGCATGAAAGAGAAGTGGGAGTTTGAGGATTCCTTAAAAGCTATACAAGCTCGCTGGTTGGCAATAGATACCTTACACTGGGAACTAGACAGCGACCTGGAAGGATCTAACAAGCACTATGAGTTACGATTCACTGAGCACGAGAAGAAATACTACGAGATCAAGAGAGCCATTAATACCAAGATGTGGTCCGTCTCGCATAGGGAAAAATCTACCCCTCAACTTGACATTCCCATCTTTAATGGAAACTATCAACAGTGGACGTCCTTTAAAGACTTGTTCTGCGAGGCTATTCACAATAATCCTTCGTTGTCGAACGCACACAAGATGCAGTTCCTTAAGAGCAAGCTTAAGGGTGAACCAGAGCGTCTAATTCAACATTTACAAATAAGCTCGGAAAACTATCACGACAGCTGGGAAATACTCAATCATCGATACAACAATAAGAAGATGATATTTAACCATCATATGGACTCGCTGATGAACCTACCAGTTATGCAACAAGCGCACGTCAATCACATCAAGCGATTACATGATGTCACCACCGAATGCCTAAACGCAATCAAGAACCTGGGCATCAATATAGTCACGTGGGATCCAATTTTAGTTTATATTTTGGTCCAGAAGCTTGACTCAGAAACCTATGAAGATTATCAAGGTTGGCTGAAACAACCAAGAGAGTTGCCAACCCTAAAGGAATTCCTAAAATATTTGGAATTGAAATTCACCACCATGGAATCAGGCCGCCGAAAACAAGAAAATTATAACAGAAAGCCAATTGCATCATCAAGTAAACAAGAAAGATCGTATAATTATAAACAATATTCAAGCAACAAGGCTATTTCACAATCAAGTTATCCGAACAAGCTAAAATGTCCCATATGTAATAGTCAAGAACATGGAATTTACTACTGTAAACAATTTCTTGGAATGTCGCCGACCCAGAAACGCCAAACGATTACGAAACTTAACTTTTGTTTTAATTGTCTACATAATCATAACGGAAAACAATGCACATCAAGCAAAAGATGCCGCGAATGCAACGGAAGTCACAACACCATTATGCACGCATCCTGTTCGAAAAGTAATTCGACACCAAATGACATGACGTCAAGAGACACGCCGAATCACGCCGAACCTTCACAGACACGAGGTAACCGTAACTACAACACCTCCAACGTGACCCAACAACGTGATGTACCAGAAGTTCTCCTGGCCACCGCCATGATAAAGGTGCAAGGAGCAGATGGAGAACACAGAGTCATGCGAGCTCTCGTCGATCAAGGCTCACAAGTGTCTTTGATCACGGCCAAGGCCGCACAACTGTTACAAGTACAGAAACAGAGATGTAGAGGCGTAGTCACTGGAGTAGGAACCAAGGACAACATCTGTACGGGAATGATAAACATACAATGCTGTTCTATGACTGAAAACTTCAACTTCAGTACGGATGCTTACATTATGAAAAGTTTAACAAGAAACTTACCTAATGAATCATTCCAAACACCTGCATGGGAAATCCTACAGAAAATATGTCTGGCCGACCCCGAGTTTAATCAAAGCAAGCCGATTGATATACTTTTGGGAGCCGATATTTATTCAATTATAATTATGGATGGTATTTACAAGGCCGGTAACATGACACCCGTTGCACAACAAACGCGACTTGGTTGGATTTTGTGCGGAAAAATTTATACACTGCAATGCAACGTCACTCTCAACAATATAGACGAGATTCAACAGTATTGGGAGATTGAAGATATCTCAGATTTTTCATCTTATTCATCGGAAGAAAACGATTGTCTAAATTATTACAACTCAACTACAAAAAGATTACAAGATGGAAAGTATCAAGTACGACTTCCGTTAAAATCGAACATCGAAGAATTGGGACAGTCGAAATACAAGGCCATTGCCCAATTTCGACAGCTGGAAAAGAAATTCAAAAACGACAAAGAAATAGAAAAACATTATAAGTTATTTATTTCCGAGTACCAAGAATTGGGTCATATGATGCTCGCCGACAACAGTAATATGACGCTACAATGTTACTTGCCTCACCATTGCGTGCTACGCGAAGACTCTGTTACAACATCGCACCGCGTAGTGTTCAATGCATCACAAAATACATCGAGTGGGACAAGCCTTAACGATTGCATGTGTAAAGGGCCTAACTTACAAAAAGACCTTTTATCACTAATTTTGAGCTGGAGAAAGTATCAAGTGGCTTTCACCGCCGACATTGAAAAGATGTTTCGGCAAATATGGATGCATGAAGATGATCAAGGTCTTCAAAAAATAGTATGGAGGGATAACCCAGCTGATCTGTTGCAAGAATACCAGCTAACGACGGTAACTTACGGCACCAAGGCCGCCCCATTTCTGGCGATGATGACATTACGCCAACTAGCAAGCGACGAGAGGATCAACTATCCGGAAGCTGCGAAAGTAGTGGAGAGCTCCTTCTATATGGATGATCTTCTACATGGAGCCCACACTCTAGAATCTGCATTGAGTCTAAAACAAGATCTCATCGACATTATGAAAAAAGGAGGGTTCAATTTGAGAAAATGGAATTCGAACTATCAAAAACTACTAACAGATCAAGCACAAGACAGCCAAGGACAAGAAAATTATAATTTCAAGCTGACCGAATCAACTAAAACCCTCGGTCTGTACTGGGACCCCTGCCAAGATGTCTTCATCTTCCAATCAAAAATCATCATGGACAGCACAAAAGAGAACACGAAGAGATCACTGTTATCGGACATCTCGAAACTGTTCGATCCGCTAGGGTGGCTCACTCCGCTCTCAACTAAGATGAAGATTCTATTTCAACGTGTATGGAACGTCAATCTAGCATGGGATGATCAGCTCCCACAAGACATCAACCAAGAATGGCAGAAGGTTAAGGACGACATTACGCAAATTAACCAGATTAAAGTACCGAGATGGTTGGGCTCGGATGCTGAATGTAAAATGGAATTACACGGATTTTGTGACGCATCACAAAAAGCTTATGCGTGCGTCATTTATAGCAAGATAATTAAATCAAATCAAGTCGAAATAAAACTGATAGCCGGTAAATCAAGATTGGTACCGTGTAATAAGGATGTTTCTCTACCAAAACTGGAGTTAAGTGGTGCTCTTCTACTTACGAAACTGATGAAAAAAGTCAAGCAAGCTATCTCAGAAAATCAAGATGTTATAGTCTACGGATGGACAGATTCGATGGCTGTGTTAGGATGGCTGCAAGGAAGTCCTGACCGCTGGAAGCCCTTCGTCTCCAACCGAGTAAGAAAGATCACAGAAGAGATGCCGCCGGACTGTTGGCGATATGTAAAGTCGTCCGATAATCCGGCCGACTGTGCTAGTCGTGGATTAACAGCAAGTCAACTAAGGGAACATCCGCTATGGTGGCACGGACCGGACTGGCTTCCTATGCGTGAAAACTTAACACAAGATAAAGTTATTTACCCGACAAATCAAGAGGAGAAACAAGCTCCAAAACAAGTTAACGTTGCAACTAAAAATAGCGACAACCATCTTATCAAGGAACTAATTCAAAAGTATAGTTCATTCACTAAACTAGTGCGCGTGCTATCATGGGTACGCCGATTTGTTACGAAAAATCAAGACAGAGAAAAAACCTCTTGGCTCTCACTAAGCGAGCTGCGAGAAACCAAGAAAATTATTATCAAGCAAGTACAAGGAGAAGAGTTCGCAGAAGAAATTCATAGATTGAAAGAAAAGAAAATGATCTTGCCGAAAAGCAAACTTATCAATCTTAATCCATTCCTCGACTCTGATGGTCTTCTTCGTGTTGGCGGGAGGCTGCACAACGCCCATATCAGCTGGGAAATGAAAAATCCAATTATTCTTCCGCAAAATCATCGTATTACGGAACTTATAATAAACAAATCGCACGAGCTCACATTTCATGGCGGGCCTCGAGTTACATTAGCATTCACGCGACAAAAGTATTGGATATTAAGCGGTGTAAGAACAACGAAAAAATATATACAAAGATGTGTTACCTGTAAGAAGCAAAAAGCAAGCAAGCAAGAGCAAATGATGGGAGACTTACCTGAAGCAAGGGTGAATCCTTCTCGTCCTTTTAAACACACGGGCGTGGACTTTACGGGTCACGTGTTCCTGAAAGCCAACAAGGGTCGTGGAATTAAAACCACAAAGGGATACGTGGCGGTGTTCATATGCATGGTCACGAAGGCGGTGCATTTAGAACTGGTCTCCGACTTATCTACATCCGCGTTCATAGCAGCATTACGCAGGATGGCCGCCCGGAGAGGAACACCAAGCGACATTTATTGCGACAATGGCCGCAACTTTGTCGGAGCGAGCAGAGTTATCCAGGAGGAATACAGAGAAATACTATCTGTGATAAATGAAGATGTTCAACGAGAGCTAACTGACATGGAAATCAAGTTCCACTTTAATGCACCATCATGGCCATCGGCTGGTGGAATATGGGAAGCTGCAGTAAAGAGCTTCAAATTCCACCTCAAGAGGGTGATTGGTCACCAGAAGCTCACGTACGAAGAGTTCTCGACGCTACTATCTGGAATCGAATCATGTCTTAACTCACGTCCATTAATGGCACTGACAGAAGATGGAGAGGATTTCTTAACCCCCTCACACTTCCTATCAAGTGGTCCAGTCTTGACGCTTGTAGAAACTGAAACGGACCTAAGAACGAGATGGCAACTCACGCAACAAATTATGAGAGATATCTGGAAGCGATGGCATACCGAATACCTGTCCCAATTGACAGCAAGGTCAAAATGGACTCGTTCGAAAAACAACCTCAAAATCAATGACGTGGTCCTCGTCCATGAAGACAACCTACCGCCCGGAAAGTGGATTATGGGCAGAGTGACAGAAGTGCATCCGGGAAGAGATGGATTGATTAGAGTAGTTACACTAAAAACCAAGACAGGTTATATAAAACGCCCTATTATCAAGTTGACATTACTTATCAGCCAGGAAGACGAATCTCCAAATCCAACGATTCACTCAACACGAGATGATAATCCAACAACTCAAACAAGGAGACGTACTGAAACAAGAGCAGGGATTAACAAGAATTCATTTTTTACATCGATGCTCATGACGTTCCTTCTCTTCATGACCATCATATCAAGTTCAGGCGCCAACGTAAACATCACGAGATTCCGAGAAAATCAAAGTATGTTCTTTGACAAAGTCGCCGACATGTCATTAATTAAAGATGAATGGAAGCTAATTGTTTATTATCAAATGGACCCCTACTGGCAAGGCAACAAGGCACTTGACACTTATATAAACACACTCGAGAAAACATGCAAAACAATGCGAGAACAAGCTCACTGTAACGCGTTGATAATCCAATTACGACACGGCTACTCAGAACTGGAGTACTACAACGAACTCCTGTTGAGCCAGCAAACCGGCGACCGCGCGTCTAGGCAGCGTCTGCGCAGAGGTCTTATCAATGGTGTCGGATATCTCGCTAATAGTTTATTCGGAGTACTAGATGAGAGATTCGCCGAACAATACAAAGCCGACATAAGTTTACTACAAAAGAATCAGAAACACATCGTAGATCTGTGGAGAAATCAAACATCCGTCGTGGAATCAGAAAATAATCTCCTGAAACGAACAGAAAATGTTATGAACCAACAACATAAAATAATTAACAAACATATGAATGTACTGGAGAATAATATTAAACAAATAGAAATAACCGCTCAAGCAAATAGCGTCGTTAATGACTTTGCGATTGGGTCTATAATAGCAAGCAATGTACTCAGCAATCTGAAAAACCTACAAACAACATTAATGGACACGGTAGCCGATATTTATCAAGGGCGCTTCAACTTACACTTGCTGACGCCAGAGCAATTAATCAACGAATTAAGTAAAATAGCAAGCAAATTGACAAAAGATGTGTCACTACCAGTCGATAACATTCATTCGGATCTAAGAAAATTGTATAATCTGATAAAGGTGAAAACAAGAATGACGCCAGAATACCTTATATTTGAGATGAGAATACCGCTGATCAGTAGAGAAAGTTACGAAATTTTGAAAATTGTTCCTGTACCCAAAAATCAAGGCGACAAGGTCATCAAGCTCGTTCCCGTGTCAGATTACGTGGGACTGAACATCAAGAAAGACACTTTCATACCCATGAGCGAAATAGATGTCAGAGGCTGCTTCGTACAGATGGAAACATACTTTTGTCATAGTCAAAAACCAGAGTACCAGATGAAAAGTGATAACAATTTATGTCAGTTGAAAAACAATGAATGTGAAATAGAATCATGTTTATGTAAAAACATATGGGAGGACAGTTACGCTATAAATACCTATATCTATTCATGTTGCGAGCAGTGTCAAATTCGAACAATGTGCGAAGATCAGATGACCGCGCACCAGCTGACGGGCGCCGGTCTTATTACTATAGGTCATGGCTGTATAATCAAGACTGACATATTTACAATCTATCCGCATAAGCCTCATACAAGCGAGGTTCGAGTATCTCCAAATTTATATACGCCAAAAATTTCCCCAATCAATTACATAATCAACATCAGTATACCGCATTTGAATATCAGTGACAGAGATCATACAGAATTAGAGCAAGAAGCATCAATTATCCAAAATAAGATAAAGGACCTGAAAGAAAGCCAGGTACTGATAGACAGCGTATCCAACCATGACGTACACCATTACGCAATGATTTATATCTTATTTGGTGTAATCGTAAGCGCAGGGATAGCGCTAGCAGTTAGACGCATACGCCAAGTGTGCAGCAGAGAGCAGAGCAGGGAGCCAGAAGCAGCAGTGGTATGGGGAGCGTCGCAGCCGCCGCCGCCAGCGCCGCTCGCGCCCGCGCCGCGCGCCCGCCAGGCGGAGGACGCGGCGCCCCGTCACGTCCAGCCCACTACCCCACAAGAAACGCAGACAAGTTCGCAAGTCACTCGTTTTGAAAACCGATCTGCGAGCCCTATACTACGCAAATTTAATGAAATGTTAAATGAATCTATGTAACTTGAAATATTTAAGGACAATACAATGTAACATAAAATAATTAAGTATTATGTAACATGACATAATTAAGCAAGTAACATTAATTATTTAAGTTAATGTGATTTAACATGAAATATTTAAGTTTGATTTAAATGTCTATCATGAAATATTTAAGTTTTCTATTTTGGCAAATTATTTAAGATTTTATTTTTATCTTATCTTCTCAGGCCCGGGAATATGTACGGTCTAATTACCGTACATAGCCCGCGTCAGCATTATTATTTTGTGCAATCGATTTAATTAACTAGTTCACGTCATATCAAGCCAGCGTGTACTCGTATCTATGTAATTTGTGAGCAAGACAATAAACTCATTCTATCTGCAATCGAGACTGTCATTATCAAGAAACCCAAGCAAGAACAGATGTGTATGATCTACCAAGAGACCGTACATAGAAAAATATCTAGGCTTGTGGTTGGATGAAAATTTAACGTGGAGGCCACATATCGAGCATGTAAGGAAAAACCTGATGCCGGTGTTAACGTCACTACGGAAAATATCATACTGTATTCCTGAGAAGGTTCGCGCCGTCTTGTATGATGCGCTGGTCAAATCAAATCTACAATATCTAATCGAGATATGGGGATCTGCTTCAAAGGCTGTATTGAAAGACCTACAAATCTTACAAAATAAAATTATTAAAATATTGTTCCACATAAATTATCGTACAGACACAAAACTCATATTTAAAAAAACAAAATTATTTAATCTCGAGCAACTTTACAGATATAATTCATGCCTATTAATTAAAAAAATCATTACTAAGACTATACAAACAAATATAAATATTCCGCAAAGACAATTTAAGTATAATTTAAGAAATACAAATAAACTATGCCTTCCAAATCCAAGAACAGTAAACTATGGCAAGAAAAACTTACTCTATGAAGGAGTCAACTTTTATAATAAACTACCAGACGATGTCAAAAACTCGGAAAACATTAAAATGTTTAAAACAAATTTAAAGAAAGTCATTTTAGAAAAATATAAAACTTAATTATTGTTAATTATAAATTGTTGTTGAAAGAATAAATACAAAATGCCAAAAATAAAAATGATAATAATAATAAAAAAAAAAATTTACAATATACGACTCCACTCCATTCTTAATGCTACTGGCTGAGTTTACGTATTTGTCAACTCCCAAGCCGTGCGCTTGTGTGCGCTCGACAATGTTTTGATAGTTTTGCACGAAAGGATACCCTCCTTTCATAATTTATAGTTTATTAGTGTATCTTGTGGTTGTAAACGACAATAACAATAGGAATCAATATTGAAATAGTTAATGATTAATGATTAGTTTTTAAAAGGTTATTGTTTTTATTTGTTAGTTTAGTTTTGTAGCCGCGCTGCGCTATTTGTAAGAAATAATTGCATGCTTTAGATAAATAAGTCTCATTTTAAGTGAACTGTATTTTTTTATAAGTTCTTATGAGAATAAATTCTTTAAACACAAATGTTGGGTGCGTTTTTTTACGCGAATAATTGATTCACGCCAAAAGTGGCCGCTTTTAGCGTGAATCCATTTTTCGTTGCGTTGGACCCAGTATTTGTGCATGGTTATTTAATAAATAGTATAAGTGTTTGCCAAGAGGTTGTAACCCTCAAATTGTTTAAAATAGATCCAGTTTAGTAGCTAATAATTAAAATCGATTGGCGTTGCTAGTGTGCCCTACCCGCCTTAAAGAAAGCGTCAAGTCAATGTCAAGAATTTATTTTACTTGTCTTTCTGATATATAAAATTGCAAACTACTTGACTAACTCAGTACCTAGTGTGGAATATATAATATATGTGTAGAAGGAATGTGTTGATGTAATAGGGTATTTTATTAAACTCGAGATTTTACAAAATACACAAATTTTATCAAATCTCTCGGCAAACACACACACTTTAAAGTTTTTTATTTCGTAAATTTTTTTATATTTTTTTTTTACAATACGGTATTTGACTATTTTTGTAATCAAAAGACCTCTCCATAATAGAAACATCGTTGAAAGAATTACTTGATTACTTGATTATAAACTACCTGAGATATCACAATTTTAAACTCACATTATTTTGGGCAAACCCAAAACGCTCCATTCAAATGGATACTAATATGTGACGTCACACGCAAGCATTTTGTATGCATTTCATTTGAATTTTGTATGGTAGCTATATCAAAGGTTTTGTTTATGCCAATGGTTCTGTTATATCAGTTGGTACAAGTTGTATGGGTTATTCAATGGTATAATTATTTGGGGACTCAGGTGTATCTACCTCCTAGTGTGGCCCCGCTGGTAATCGGTTCTGTCCTGATTCCAGCTTCGGTTGGTATTAGGCAGAAACGGTTACCGTGGGGCACGGTTTTCCCCGGGCAACGGCGGGTAGTAATTCATTCGTGGATTGCTACCCGACGGCCAAAGGATGCACAGATTTCCGGCGGACCAGCCCCGACGCAGTGGAGCGCGTGCAGCGCACACCACTCGGGGGCTTTCATTGTCCGCTGAGGGCTTAGAGGACCGGCCTCTCTTTACGGACCTGAACACAATAGGGCCGGGCACGGAGGCTGCCTTCTTTATCCAGCCCCCCCTTCTGCCGTGGGTTGGCGTTGGGGTGTGGTGGCACCCACTGTCGGGCGCTTTGGCGTGCGGTGGGCCGGTGTTCCTAGTGTGATGGTGCCGTATGGGGGCCATTTTGTTCTCGGGCCTTGAACTGTCGCGCCTTCGGGCGCGTTCGAATGTTGGGGAGTTCCACGGTGGTGGAATTCCTCCCAACAGCCTGTTGCGCCCCGATTCTCGGGAGCGCTCCTCCCCGCCTTTATGGTGGGGGCTTTGTTGGTGGGTCTGTGTTGAGTCCCGCAGCCAGTGGGATGCAGCTACGACTCGCCACCCCCGCTTTTCCCGTCCCGTCGATTGTCTCCGCAACCCAGCGGGGATGCTCGAACGGGAGGGTTTTCGGGTATTACTTAAAGTCTGTGGGTGCTCTCTCCTCTCTCTGCCCTGCAGCCAGCAGGGTATGGGTTGGGGGAGGGGTCTGCAGTCGTCCCTTCCGGAGCGTCTGCGTTGCAATCCAGCAACGTGGACGATTCCGGAGAGGGGGGAATGGTGGGCCATGGGAGTGGCCCTAGGCCTCGTTTTTTCGGCGAGGCCCGTTTTTGAAGAGGCCGTGCTGGCGAGCCTCTCGTCCTTCGAGGGTGGGCCGCGGACTTGGTTTCTACCCGTTACCGTAGCCCACCTCACATGGACGTAGCAGGAAATGACCCGGTGGTTTTTAGTGGGTAGGCCCCTGGGAGCACCCCAAGGGAGAGCCCCACACTACCCGGCCGTCTCCCAGCGGTCGGGTGTGCTGAAGGCGGCATTTTCCACCAGGCCAACAAAAAAAAAAAAAATGATATAATTATTTTTAAATAATTTAATCACATTATTTTGGGCAAACTTAAAACGATCCATACAAATGGCTACTAAGATGTGACGTCTGACGTCACACGCAAGTATTTTGTATGGATTTCATTTTAATTTTGTATGGTAGCTATATCAACGGTTTTGTTTATGCCAATGGTTCTGTTATATCAGTTGGTGCAAATTGTATGGGTTATTCAATGGTATAATTATTTTTTAATAGTTTAATCGCATTATTTTGGGCAAACTTAAAACGCTCCATACAAATGGCTACTAAGATGTGACGTCTGACGTCACACGCAAGTATTTTGTATGCATTTCATTTTAATTTTGTATGGTTCTATATCAAATGTTTCGTTTATGACAATGGTTCTGTTATATTAGTTGGTGCAAATTGTATGGGTTATTCAATGGTATAATTATTTTTAATAATTTCATACTTTTAAAATGAACTTGCCTATGAATCTTTGAATGACCATAAAACCGGCTAGACATTATATTTTTAATTGAGATTTTTTGCTATTGGCGCATATTTACCTATATTTTAATAAAATCTAATTGTTATTTTTATTATACGATTTAAAAAGTGTATTTTGTAAAATCTCGAGTTTAGTAAAATACCCTAATTCATTAACACATTCCTTCTACACATATATTATATATTCCACACTAGGTACACAAGACACACAAGACTGACGTTCATGGCACTCACTCAGCTGGCCCTACCGAAAATCAGCGTCATGACCTATTTCAGGGTCATGACATAAGCTGAGTGAGGGCCATTTATGTTGGGAGTCACAACACACAATATACATGCGCTGCTTGGTTATTTTTACCCTTATTATTTTGTTTTTTTTGTTTTGTTTTTTCCTGTGTGCATTTTTAGGGTTCCGTACCTCAAAATGAAAAAACGGAACCCTTATAGGATCACTTTGTTGTCCGTCTGTCCGTCCGTCTGTCAAGACCCTTTTTCTCAGGAACGCGTGGAGGTATGAAGCTGAAATTTATATCAATTACTCAAGTCTACTGTCTCCTAAAGCTGCGATAAAATCAAACTTCTAAGCCAACGCAATCAAAAGATACAGCCGTTTATGCCGCAAATTTTCGACACTTGCAAGGGAATCAAAACCTACAGGGTACTTCCCGTAAACTCAGAATCTTGAAATTTGGTACGAAGCAACGTCTTATAGCATAGATAAAGGAAAAATTACGAAAACTATAAATTTTTAGTTACATCACATAATATATATTTTTTTAATAATTTTAAACTTACTACCCATTTTCTCATAAACGCGTAGAGGTATTAAATTGAAATTCATACCAAATACTCAGGTCTATAATACCTTTAAGCTGTAACAAAATCAAACTTCTATGTCAACGCAATCAAAAGAAACAGCAATTTAAGCTGCATATTTTGAAACTCGCAAGTACTCGCAAGGGAATCAAAACCTAAAGGGTACTTCCAGTCGACCTAGAATCTTGAAATTTGGCATAAAGCAACGTTTTATAGCACACATAAAGGGAAAATTCCGAAAACCTTAAATTTTTAGTTACATTACAAAATATATATTTTTTAATAAATATAAACTTATTACTTTTTTCCTCATGAACGCGTAGAGCTATCAAGTTGAAATTCATATCAAATACTTAGATCTAATTGCCTTTAACCCGTGAAAAAAAAAAATTCTAAGTCAACGCAAAAACGCAAAACGCAAAATTACAACCATTGATACCGCATATTTTGAAACTCACAACTACACGCAAGGGAATTAAAACCTAAAGACCACTTCCCGTTGACATAGAATCTCGAAATTTGGTAAGAAGCAATAGCTCACAGCCCAGGTAACAGAAAAATTCCGAAAAGCTTAAAATTTCAAGTAGTTATACCACCAAAAAAATTGTGATTGTAAACATAATTGTAGTTACAGCAATGACCGCGAGTTATTATACTATGTATGGGGAGGGCAACATTTAAAGAAGACGAAATAGCCTTCTTCTTTGTATTTCGACGTTCTTTTATCGAAATGATATGTGTTAATAAAATAAAGGATTACTTAAACGTTAAAGAGATCTTTGTCTTAAATTTATGCTCCTCCATCTTTCCCCATTGTAATGTTATGAATTTCATTTTGCAATAAAAATACCATAGTAATGACTCGATTGTCGTAATGAACGAACTTTGTAAACCTTGCAGGTTTGTACGGAACCCTCGGTGCGCGAGTCCGACTCGCACTTGGCCGGTTTTTTTGTTTTGTTTGTACTTCTGAAACTGATGTTGTTTCGAGTTGTGATGTCCAAATTTTTCTCTTTTTGAATCATTTTCCAACAGCTGGCAACCCTCTGTACCCCTCACGACGAACTGATCTTATTTACCCGACAGAGCCAGCTTCTTGGGATTAATAGGACGATAGCATCATTTAGCTTGGCAGTCTCAATTAACTATTTTTTTATAAATAGCTCACCTCGTGACCGTGGAGGAGCCACGTTGGCTCAACCGGAGAAACGGCCTTACAGAAAACCGGCGTGATGCAGCACTGTGCTGTGTTTCGTTGCGTGAGTGAGGGTACCAGAGGCCTATACGGGGGGAAGGAGGGGCTTAAAGGTTGGCAGCGCACTTGTGACTCCACTGATGTCGCGGGTGTCCAAGGGTTACGGGTTCGATCCCCGCACAGTACAAACATTTGTGTGCATGAACATGTCTGTTTGTATTGGTCTGGGTGTATACAATGTAAGTATGTATTTACAAAAGAAAAGTATTAAATGTATTATATTTGTAATCCACTGTTGATTCTGATATCCGTAACACAGGTGCTTGAGCTACCTATCTCGGAGTTAGAGCAATGTATGTGATGTTGTGAAATATTAATTATTATTATTGATTTTTATTAGTTTTTACTCAATGATTTATATCATCGGTTTTATTGATTTGCACGGGCCAGGACCAAGTACATATCATAATGGACAACATTTCAAAATTGCTAAGCTCTGAAACAAAAAATACCAATTCTTTGTTTACTTTTCCGCTGCTCGAATATATATTTATTCATTTTTTATATTGCTTATTTACTGAGAAAAAAATTAAAAACTAAAAAACGTAAGATGACGTCATCGGACGGCAGAATGTAAAATATTTCTTTGCTTAGCACATTATAGTTTTAAATTTACGAAATGCCAAACCCATGACATGTAACTGTCAAAAAAAAAGACAACTTGTCAACGTTGAATGTATGAATGACGTTGACAATGTTGACACTAGTATTATTTACCTTTGACAGTAGTACCTTTTTTTTATTAAAACAATGATAAGCAAAGGAATATCGCTGTATTCAGCCGTCCGATGACGTCATTTGGCGCTTACGTCTATTTAGAATAAAAAGAATTTCAATAATTATTTTATGCATGAAAATGGACAAATTTTGAAAAAAGAAAAAATATGGGTCTGTTCATTTTATGTCTATTTTCATATAAAAAAATAAAATGGACATGTTAAAAATATGAAATGTTGTCCATTATCTATTCAACTGTATTTTGGACATTTTGAAGGAATTTTCGGGTTAACCTGCAAGTATTTCATAATCATAAATCTTTATTGTTTCATTTGGTATACAGGTTTTAAAAATAGCATATTTAAAATACATGCTTTTTTTATTATTATGTTCTTTATATGCTGAGTATCACAGCTATTTGCTGACTTTTCAGAAATGTACGGGCCTAGGCCAAGTACAGTTCCTACACTACGGATCTGATTATTATTATTATTATTATTATGTGCAATCGCTTACCATCAGGTTATCCGTCTGCTCGTCTGTCACCTATCACTTAAAAAAACGTCATCTCAGCGTTTGACTCCCGGTTGCGTCCAAAGCTGTCGCTTTACCCGGGGTACGTTTAGACCATGATTCAGAATTTGGTGTGTCTGGTGGTACCTACCTCTGCAACCCTTTAACAAGAAAACCACACCAACTGAATAATGGTTACACGTTTCAGAAACGATCCAAAACGTGCAGGTTTCTTCAAGATGTTTCCCTTACCACCTAGGTAATCGCAGAAAAATATAGACTTGAAAAATTCGCAGGTGGATGCTCAAATTTCAACCAGTGTTTAGTTTAAAACCTGAAAAATTATCCGTTCTCCGTAATAATTTACTTATAGACTGTACTCTATCATTCGTTTTAAGAATCTACTGGTGACATACATATTTTATTTTCGGATCCCCTGTTAAATGAATACGAATTCCTAGTTACGTGAAACGTGTCTTTTGAGCGGCTAATAAAATAAACTATGCGATCACAGTTACTTCTAGGAAGTTTTAATGCCCTTCTGTTTTAATACAGTCAATGAAAAAAAAAACAGTAAAGAAACAATTATAGGATTTTGTGTATTTTTTTGTGTCTACTGTCCGATAAGCTTTGTAGTTCTTTAAACTGTTTTAGTCTAAACCGGACTGCAGTAAAGGGTCAATGCGCTGAACGTGTAAAAACATGTTTTTTTGCAACATTTATTGTCATCATCATCATCATTTCAGGAGATCCATACATAGACCGACGTGTTTCGCCGAGTGAGTGAGGTTCCCGGAGGCCCAAAAGGGGGGAAGGGGAAAAGGTTGGCATCGCACTTGTGACTCCACTGGTGTTGCGGGTGTCCATGGGCGGCGGAATTGCTTACCATCAGGTGATCCGTCTGCTCGTCTGCCACCTCTCATATAAAAAAAAAATGGCCTCCCCCAATCTGTATGCATCCCCACACACATCGGTCCTGTAACATTTACCGTGCCTTAATGTAAATCCTAAAATATACCAAGTGAATGGTGGTAAAAGTAGTAAAAGTGCGAATCGCAACTTTCCAACATTTACCAACACAAGTTGGTAAATCTATGATTCGATTAGATTTACAGTAACATACTGATGTGTGTGATGATTAGATTAAATCAACAATATCTTGAAAATGAAAATGAAAATTGTTTATTCAACTTAGGTCCATACAGAACACTTATGAATGTCAACACGTTTACCACTGGTTCGGAATATAGTTTTCTGCCAAGAAGACACCAGCAAGAAACTCAGCAGTAACTCTTTAAAAAAAAATGTTTTAACTTAAAAATATAGTACAATTTTTGTGTTACTAATATGTCCCTAAATTATTGTCATTCAAAAAATTGTCTATTTTATAATAGCCTTTCTTTATTAAACAGTTTTTTATAAACAATTTAAACTTATGTGTGGGCAAGTCAATAATAATCTGGCTGTCGTACATACCTCGCTGCTTTTCACTCCCCTGTGGCTCATGTCTGGTAATTTAGAACAGACTAATGCTCTTTTTACGATCCGTTGTCTTACACCAACACTTTTGATGTCTAACCAGGCTGCATGGTCTCCAGTCTGTGGTTCCGGACGCCTCCCATCTGTTGTCCGTTTAATGGTCTATTCTGAATTGAAAATAATCAAAACATTTCAATGTACCGCATCATACTGTTCTAATGATCTAACGGTTATTTGCAGATGAATGGAAAATAAGAAATACCAAAAATGTTTCATGCGTGGCCTTTACCCACAGGAACATACCCATTTCACTTCTCAAAAAAAATATCTAAGGACCGTTTAGGAAAGAGACCAAGTCATTGTAACTACCAAACATACCAAATCTGGATCATAGTCCAAACGTTACCTGGGCTCTCAAGCGTAGAATGAATTAAACAATGAAAATATATTTATGACTTCTTGCTCAGAAAAAAACCTCGCCTCGCTGATAACAAAAGTCAAAAATTATTTATTTTGTGGTCCACAGGTAGTTTGGCTGCGACTTCCTGTACGTGGCCTCCACTCGAGGACCTTTCCGCCCTAACGGCCGTCTGTTCTCCTCGCTATGTGCCCTGTCCAATGCTACACACATACCTGTGTGTAGCATTGCACAGTGGCAAGCCCCCCACAAGGTGGAACGACGATCTGGTGAAGGTCGCGGGAATCCATTGGATGCGGGCGGCGTAGGGCCGATCTGTGTGGAGATCATTAGGGGAGGCCTATGTCCAGTGGACGTCTATTGGCTGAAATTATGAGATAATTTGGTGTTAATGAATTACAAAAGTAGCATATCCGTGTCCTGCTCTTGGGCGTACATAATAATTAAGTTATAACAAATATGTAAGTAAAGGAAAATTAAATTGAAAATATAAATGTCAATTCTAATACAGAGATAGTATTGGATATTGAAAGATTATGTTATTTTAGTATATCGGACATGTCATTCGAATTTTTCAATTAAATAAACATTTATATTGGTCAAAAGCACTGGAGTTGCGGGTGTCCCGTCTGCTCGTCTGCCACATGTCATAAAAAAGCTACCTTTTCAAAATATGATTAAATTCGATTATATTATTCAAACTTTCTTATAACATAACCTCAAAAAGCACATTCTTTGGATAGCTCCGCGGTAGTTATTTGTACAAAATGCTTAGATAAGGAAATTCAGTATTCACATACCTCAATTAAACAACCACTCATCGTGCTGTAACTCCTAACCTGGACCTAATTACATGCCAACCCTCAAACAACAATTTAAGCTGGTACAATCGCGCAGTAATTGTTTGCTGCCCTCTAATGTACAGTCAGCTACAAAATGATTATCTAATCCTCCAGTATCCACGGAGTTTATACAATAATCCCTGCAATTAAATTCTAATGAGGTGTTATTATTGGAAGGGCATATCGCAGTCAGTCGGGATTAATCCGACTGTACTGAATATAATACTGCCAGTTACAATGTATGTTGGTACTAGCAGTTTCTGATAGGACTTATACTTGTAATAGTTTTATTTAAGTTCTGGTGGTAGGTGAGTGGGCTTTTAATTACTTACCTAGTATCTAGTGGTTTTTAGTGAACAAAGGTGATGTCCCGGAGTGGGCGAGGACAGTGTACAGTATTTCAAAAAATAAAAAAAATCTACTGATTGTTATAAAAATGCTTAAACATTTAACGTGTTGTATGGTGGTACAAAAATGAAAACCATTTAATAATTCTCTCAGTAAAGCATAAATAATATGACCACATTATGGCGTCCAAACAAACAAAATATATCTGATCACCGTTCTTTTCAAGTTTGTTTTAAGGCATTCGTCTTGTTCTGTTGCGTGTCTCGATATCTCTATAAGAATTTAGCTTCGTTTTTGATAGTGAAAAGCAGTCGACGACACGATTAATGCGTGACGCGATTTTCAAATTTCTCAAAAGTGACAGACGTCATAAACAGATGTCATTCCGCTTTATTTTGTTTCGGCGGGTAGGGCTAAAACAAGCCGCATGGTTTAGGACCAAAAAAAAAACAAAACAAGCCGCATGGGCTGATGCAATTCAAAAGTTTTAAATTAGTGTCTAGTGGTTTTTAGTGTTCAAATTTGGTGTTTATTTGTGCAGTGAAGTGCCGCTAAGTGATCCTAATAATAAGAATCCTTGGATTGTATCGTTTTTAACACTGCTCCTATGTGTCGAGTGAGTTGTCTCGTGACAACTTGCTTGGACCAAATAGAGTCTGTGACTGCTTTTAGAGTGATATCCGCTGAATCCGTAGGTTGATAAAAAGTAGCTTTACGTCGGTGGTTACCGACGTTTTATTGAGTGACTGTGACTTTGACTGACTTCGACTGTTGACTACCTATTTATTCTTAATAAGTTACTTGACATTGGCGAATTATCTTCGGGTAGAGCCATAAAAAAAATAGCTATATTTTTTGTGATCTTTTTATTTGTACTAGAAAACGAAGTCATTTTAAAGGAATTAGACGGTTACAAAGTATATAAGGTATATTTGTCTTTTTTTTACCAACTGTTCAAGGTCCTCGCCTAGGGGCCACACAATCTGGGACAACACCTCTGGTGTTTATTTGTGCAGTGAAGTGCCGCGAAGTGTAATGTATCAATACGGGGATTAACACGATATTTATTATGTGAAACAACATTGTGTACTCACATATTTGGCTCGACGTTTCGGCTACGTTACAGCAGCCGTGGTTACGAGCTGACTCAGCTCGTAGCAACTATGACTTTGACTGACTTCGACTGTTGACTACCCATTTATTCTCACATTGACATAGGCATGATATCTTCGGAGATATCTTTCTGTTCTGTAAGATTAATTTGATTTTTAAGAATGAAAAATCAAAAAGTGGTTTACTTATTTAATTTATCCTTTGAGTTATTGATAATCAGATCAAAACTCAGCAGACTATCTGCAAAAGTGATTTATTTAATTGTCATTTATTAGTATGATATTTTAAATATCTCATCAGAATGTTCTAATTTTTTCAATTAGCCAATATGACTTTTATCCAATTGTCGATTCTTAAGCCAATCGACAATTGGATAAAACCTCAAAAAATAATACCTCCTCCCGGGACTGGCAAACGTTGGCAGCGAATAGACAGCAGTGAAAGACCTTCGGTGAGGTATTTGCCCAGCAGTGGGACCTAGCAGGCCAAAAAATCCAATTGTAAAAAAATAAGTACATCACATACGCTAGGTGACACCATCATCATATCATGACACTAACCAGGCCACTGAAGAAGAGTGTGTCTGTGTCACAAATGTTACATAATAACAAATTCGCACTTCGTATCCCATCAGGACTCTCGACACGTTTACGTCGTAGTCATGTCGTGACGTCACAAAGCCAGCTGGGGCGGTAATTGGTAGCAAATCCGTGCCTTCGTCGCTACACAACAGATTGCTCTCAACCACCTATGCTGCAGGGTAGACGCGAAACTTAGCCAATTTTCAAAATGTCTAATAAGAAAACTAATAATAATAAATATTTCACAACATCACATACATTGATCTAACTCCGCGATAAGTAGCTCAAGCACCTGTGTTACGGATATCAGAATCAACAGTGGGATTACAAATTGTATACATATGTCAGGGTTGTCTGTACTTAATTTCATTACTCTGCGGGAATAAATCGTGTGTGTAATCACTCAGTACGTGTGTGGATTTATTTGCCTGAGACCTACGCCTACCTAAGTCTGAATACCTAAGCCATGAACCCAGCTCCAGATGACTCTGATGCCGACGGGGACGTTGCAAATCTTACGCTCCCGCCGTCACATACAATACTTTTCTTTTGTAAATACACGGTTATAATACATAGAAAACACCCAGATCAATACAAAAAGACATGTTCATGCACACAAATGTTTGTACTGTGCGGGGATCGAACCCGCAATCCAAGGGTTGCGGGTTCGATAAGGTAGGTAGCATTCACTACCACTGTTCCAAACGGGTCGTCGGTAATCATTAAATTCTGTCACTAAGATTGCAATCTTGGAAGAAGAAAGGTAAAGCGACAGCCTTTCCGTCATCTTATTGTCTACTACCTAAGCCTATTAAATTCATACAACATCTCATACATTTACTATAACAAGACACTGAATAGACACAAGTGTTCATCACTCGAATGTTTATCCAAGGTTGTGATCAAACCCATTTGCCGCGTATGAGGCAGGTATATAGGCCTACTTCATTTTGGTAAACTTTTTACACTTTATATCATCAGGTCCTTTTGCTGCTCTTCCTCTTATTGCGTGATGCATAAAAATAGGCTTACGAGTAAGATATTAAACAACAGCATAAATATTTCCCAGATCAATATATCAGCTAACGCCGTTTAATGCTGGGCGTAGGTCTATTCCAAAGAAAGCAACCCAACCCAGTCTTGAGCAGTCTGCATCAAACTCATCACCTGTTTTTCTCTGAATTGCCAGTCCATCACGCCGCAGGGCGTGTCCTACACTGCGTGTCCAGAGTGTTTTAAATAAACAAGTCACACAATTTTTGTTTCTTTTTTTACTATTCCGAACCTTCTAGGTAAACATAAATTACAAAATCGCCCATACTTTACTCGTATTTACCACCCCAAGGTATAAAGTAAGGCGTGCGCAATTTGTAGATTAAATTGATTACCTTATTCCGAAACGGTACATAGCCCTTCTTTATGATCTGCTACACCGCACAAACTTCTATCCCAAGCGATCCCTATCCACACAACCCCTGGAGTCCTCCTAAGTTCAGAGGTCCAACAAATACATTTGTTTGTCACATTGAATAGTCAAACCCAGAAATTTACAATAAATACCTAATTCACAACATGCTTGCATCGTCGTACCTACTACATTTGCCGTATTATCTCTTACGTGTATTTGTTGTATGCGTGAAGTCGTATGTATACCTACCCGCGTGTTTGCTGTTTGCACACAAGCGGATTAAGATGACTACCCAACCAAATGTCTGCTACGGCTTATGATGTATTTATAACCTCAACAACGGCTAGAAGCGATGATTTTTTTTATGTGATAGGTGGCAGACGTCCAAGGGATTACCTGATGGTAAGCGATTATCGCCACCCATGAACATCCATAACACCAGTGGAGTGCGCTGCTAACTTTTCCCTTTTTTCAGAATTGGGCCTCCGGTACTCTCACTCGCACGTTGTCGTGTGGTCCCAGGCACAGTAGAATAGACCACCCTCACTCTTACCGAGGTGTCGTAAAAGGCGACTAAGGTAAAGCTGCTGGTATGATCATCAGCACCCAGAGAAGGAAAACTCTGCATTTATATCAAAACCCTCGCCAACCCGTCTGCCAAGCGTGGTGAGTATGCCAATTACCCCTTATGTGATTGAGGGAGACCCGTGTCCCAGCAGTGGGGACTTAAATGGGCTGACGATGACGACGATGACTCACATGATCTATTTATGTCTAATTTCAATTGTAATTTTCATTAGTTTGTTATACCTATCACTCATAATATGAATTATGTACAGATGGCCACACATTAGGTTACTACAATCTGCGACACTGATAGTTCTTAGAAAATCAAAAACTGAACAATTTAGCCAGTTGTTACTTTTATTATATCTTTTCAAAATAGTGTCCCTTCACATCAATACAACGCTGCATTCGATGAAACCAATAGAAAAGCACTTGGCCCACTCTTCTTTAGAGGTCTCTTCGACGGCCTTTTGATACGCAGCCACTGCTTCTTCGGCGTCCGTGAAACGTTTTCCTTTTAGTTTTTCTTTAAAAACAAAGTTTTTAGAACTGGCCAGTTCAAAAACACTGTCGCCCTCGTAATTGTTCTCCTCATCTTAGCATGATTCTCAGTTGGGTCCAGTGCTGTCGCTTCGAAGCCCTGGGTACGCTTGGACCAAGATATAGGATTCGGGATGTCTATTACAATGAAGCGATTTCCCACAGTCGTACATTTTGAATGGAAGAATATTTTAATACAATCATTATTATAGAATGCACTTAACAAAGCAAAGTTCTCATTAAAATTACAAAGCTTTAGATAGTAGAGTACTAACACAGTTCAAGGTCACTTCAATCATTGATAACGTTAGTATTCAAATTTGTTCGCGCATTTTGAAACAAGAGGGCGCCAGGTTATTGATTGCACACCGGCGCTTCTTGGGCCAGAACCGCCCCTATGTACAGTTTTACGTCAGCCATTGAAGTAAATTTTACTACAATTGCAATATGGTAATGCTAATAAAGGATTATTACTTTAACATTTGCTTAGTCCCACAGACAATAACAGCTGCACTGTATTTTATTTTTCCAAGAATGTTACATATGCAAAAGCATATTTATTTTTCCACAGACTTCTTATTAACGCTTAGATTTATGCATTTGTTATGAAAGGTGGCAGATGAGCAGACGGATCACCTGATGGTACGAAATTGTCATTGGCCATTGACACCCGTTTATTGCGGTGGAACCAAAAGTAAAAACAAACTATTAAGGTGACGGGTAGGGCAAACTAGCGAGGCCAATCAATTTTAAATTTTTAGCTTCTAAACCTTATCTATTTTAAACAATTTCGGCAAACACTTATACAACTTATTAAATAACCATGCACAAATGTTGGGTCCGTTTTTGTACGCGAAAAATTAATTCACGCCAAAAGTGACCGTTTTTGGCGGTAATTCAAATTTAGAATACAAAAGCAGACTCAAAAGTTAAGTGTAAGCATTAATTAAATAGAATAAGTGTTTGCCGAGAGATTGTAACCCCGAAATTGTTTTAAATAGATCCGGTTTAGTAGAAATAAAAAATTATAATCAAAATAAAAAAAAATAATTAAAATCGACTGGCGTCACTAGTGTGCCCTACCCGTCACCTTAAACCTGTTCCCCACCGATTGGGAATTAGGTACCCTCACTTAGTCGCGCGAAACACAGCGTAAGCTATGACACAGTAGATAAATATATCAACTGTGGTTTGATTTGCACGGCTTTTTGTTATCTATTGTTTTACTGTTTGAAAAAGTAGCTGAAACGTGCAAGTTTCCTCACGAATTTTACTGTCTCCGCCGAAGTAGAAAGATGCATATAGATTTGAAAACTCGAGAGGTCAGTGCGCAGACTCAAACCAATGACCTTCCGTTTGGAAATCTCAAAATGGTATCCACTGATCAACAATGT
Organism: Marasmia exigua; assembly: GCA_019059595.1. NCBI lineage: Eukaryota > Metazoa > Arthropoda > Insecta > Lepidoptera > Crambidae > Marasmia > Marasmia exigua. The sequence goes on from CM032466.1 coordinate 6,317,244, forward strand.
AAAGTATCAGCCTATATACAGGTCCCACTACAGGGCAAAGGTCTCCATCATAGAAATCAAGTCATCGCTACTATGATGCGATTAGTCTTAATCACCACGCTTGCCTAATGCGGATTGGTGATTACAATCCCGAGCTATGTTCGAAAAAATCGAAACATACCTTTGGTCGAATCTGGACTCGTACATATACCTACACAGCATGGAGAAAACCGCCGCTGCTTCATTGTGAGAGACTGGCGCCTGCCGTGATAACATTAACAGTATTTACGTACAGTAAGTCCATGTTTTAGAATTAACCTAGAAAGCCCAGATTTTACCTAGAAATCCAATCGGAACGGCTCAAATGCGAGCATAAATCTTCACAAACCCAAAACAGAATAACCCAAACTAATTCCAATGAGACTTGATAAAGCAGATGTAAATATTTAAAGCTAATGGTCGTTTCCAAAACCTTATTTACTATGGGACGGTTCACATAAAGTATTCACGAAACAAAGCCAATTGCGACCAGACTTGGATCTCGCGTTACCAACAAAAAGTAGGCAAGAGAGATGTAGGATTGTTTGTTGAGGGTTCGGTACACAAAACCAACAGGGCTAGCGAAATAACATTGCTTAAAAATCAAAATCAAACAATTGTTTATTTGCATAGATACAAAAAAAAATAGACATAACGCGATGCTACCACTGACTCGGAAAGTTGAATCTGGACGAGGAGATCCGGCAAGAAACTCGCCAGTTACTGCCAGTGTTGCGGAACTATCGATAGTTGACCTCCGAAATCATTCAGACATTCAGAAATATAACGCTGTCATTCTATACAAGTCTTTCGTTATAACATAAACTTTATCCACAGATAAAGATTATTAGAATCGGGTCTACTCGCCAAATTTTTATACAATGATTTATTATCCTCACACAAAGTCATAAATGCAACAGCAACTACCCTCCTATTTATAAGCAGGAAGTTATTTTAAGACATGTGGGAAGTAGCCTTCTAAAATCGAATATAGAGCGCGAACCTTGTGCGCATTGATGATACTACTACCTCGACTATAAAGAAACATATTGTAAGGAAAACTGCACATATCAGTTTTGGTAGTTTATCTCTCGTAGAAATAATTTGGAACATGTAGACATGATCTACTTGGTTTCCTCTTTAAAGTTTCTTAACGTGACGGGTAGGGCACACTAGCGATGCCAATCGATTTTAATTTTTAGCTACTAAACCGGATCTATTTTATACAATTTCGGGGTTACAACCTCTCGTCAAACACTTATACTATTTATAAAATAACTATGGACAAATGGTGTGTCCGTTTTTGTACGCGAAAAATTGATTACCGCCAAAAGCGGCCACTTTTAGCGTGAATCAATTCGACGCGTACGCGTGGGACCTAACATTTGTGCTTGGTTATTTAATAAATAGTATAAGTGTTTGCCGAGAGGTTGTAACCCCGGAATTGTTTAGAATAGTTCCGGTTTAGTAGCTAAATATTAAAACCGATTGGCATCGCTAGTGTGCCCTACCCGTCACCATAAGTGCAAGTTTCCTCACGAATTTTACTGTCTCCGCCGAAGTAGAAAGATGCACATAGATTTGAAAACTCGAGAGGTCAGTGCGCAGACTCAAACCAATGACCTTCCGTTCGGAAATCTCAAATTGTTATCCACTGATCTACAATTTAAAGTAAAGTATCAGCCTATATACTCCCACTACAGGACAAAGGTCTCCATCATAGAAATCAAGTCATCGCTACTATGATGCGATTAGTCTTAATCACCACGCTTGCCTAATGCGGATTGGTGATTACAATCCCGAGCTATGTTCGAAAAATTCGAAACATACCTTTGGTCGACCCTGGACTCGTACCTACATACACACAGCATGGAGAAAACCGCCGCTGCTTTATTGTGAGAGACTGGCGCCTGCCGTGACAACATTAACAGTATTTACGTACAGTAAGTCTATGTTTTAGAATTAACCTAGAATGTCCAGATTTTACCTAGAAATCCAATCGGAACGGCTCAAATGCGAGCATAAATCTTCACAAACCCAAAACAGAATAACCCAAACTAATTCCAATGAGACTTGATAAAGCAGATGTAAATATTTAAAGCTAATGGTCGTTTCCAAAACCTTATTTACTATGGGACGGTTCACATAAAGTATTCACGAAACAAAGCCAATTGCGACCAGACTTGGATCTCGCGTTACCAACAAAAAGTAGGCAAGAGAGATGTAGGATTGTTTGTTGAGGGTTCGGTACACAAAACCAACAGGGCTAGCGAAATAACATTGCTTAAAAATCAAAATCAAACAATTGTTTATTTGCATAGATACAAAAAACATAATAGACATAAAGCGATGCTACCACTGACTCGAAAAGTTGAATCTGGACGAGGAGATCCGGCAAGAAACTCGCCAGTTACTGCCAGTGTTGTGGAACTATCGATAGTTGACCTCCAAAATCAGATTCAGAAATATAGCGCTGTCATTCTATACAAATCTATCGTTATAACATAGATTTATCCACAGATAAAGATTAGTAGAATCGGGCCTACTCGCCAACTCTTTATACAATGATTTATTATCCTCACACCAAGTCATAAATGGAACAGCAACTACCCTCCTATTTATAAGCAGGAAGTTATTTTAAGACATGTGGGAAGTAGCCTTCTAAAATCGAATATCGAGCGCAAACTTTGTGCGCATTGATGATACTACTACCTCGACTATAAGGAAACATATTGTGAGGAAATCTGCACATATCAGTTTGGGTAGTTAGTCTCTCGTAGTAATAATTTGGAACGTGTAGACTTGGTTTCCTCTTTAAGGTTTCTTAAGGTGACGGGTAGGGCACACTAGCGATGCCAATCGATTTTAATTTTTAGCTACTAAATCGGATTTATTTTAAACAATTTCTGGGTTACAACCTCTCGGCAAACACTTATACTACTTATTAAATAACCATGCACAAATGTTAGGTCCCACGCGTAAGCGTCGAATTGATTCACGCTAAAAGTGGCCGCTTTTGGCGGTAATCAATTTTTCGCGTACAAAAACGGACACACCATTTGTCCATGGTTATTTTATAAATAGTATAAGTGTTTGACGAGAGGTTGTAACCCCGAAATTGTTTAAAATAGATCCGGTTTAGTAGCTAAAAATTAAAATCGATTGGCATCGCTAGTGTGCCCTACCCGTCACCTTAAGAAATTCTCAGTGTCAGCCCTAAGTCTGGAAGTTGGTGGTCTTGTACCCCCGTGCCTCGGAAAGCACGTTAAGCCGTTGGTCCTGCGCCTAATCCCTCTTCTGTCGTGTCACACTGGTGTCCCATCGAAATACGAGGGTACGGTAATAGAGAGTGCACATGTGTCTGCGCAAACACTTGTGCACTATAATATGTCCTGCGTCGACGGTTGATCGCTGAGATTGGCCGCCATAACATACAAAATGTAAAACCATTATTGGCTGTAGGTTAAATTTAATTAAGTTCATATAACTTGTAAATAGCAATAAGAGCTGTGGTTTTTGTAATAAAAACAAAAAAAAACCGAAATATCGGTTTGGAGGACATTATTATTTGGAGTAGGTATTTATAAAATTACTTATTAAATTGACTTTTTAACAAGTGCATAAATGTTGTTCTATAAAATGGCTGAAACCTATTGATTCAAGTCGTAGCCTACGGATCCCCACTCGGCAATCGGTTACAATATTTTACAAGGTTGCGCATTTTGCATTTTTCAGACATTTTCGCTACATCAGTTTCTCGCTATCGATCTACCTATTATAACATAGAAATTGTATTCATATGTTGTATGATAACTTATGGTGATCTAGCGATTCAATAACGCGTGGCTTGGAATGTGAGTTCATCCTGGGCCCAATCGAGCCCAGAATGCCTCTCCGGTCGAGTCACACTCTCTCTGTCAGTATAATATCCTCCAACCGATTACGGCTAAGAGTACTGACAAGCTGCCTCGGTAGCACTGTGGTTAGAGGGTCGCACTTTAAAGCGACGGCTGCGCAAGAGGTCCCGATTCGAACCCCGGGTCGGGCCAAAAATTGTGTACCAAAGTTTTCAGTAAGAAATTCTTAGTGGCAGCTCGGAGTCTAAAAGTTGGCGGTCTTGTACCCCGTGCCTCGGAAAGCACTTTAAGCCGTTGGTCCTGCGCCTAATCGCTCCCCGGTCGTGTCACGCTGGTGTCCCATCGGAATAAGAGAATATGAGGATAAGGGAATAGAGAGTGCACTTGTGTTTGCGCACACACTTGAGCACTATAATATATCCTGCGTACGTGGCTAATCGTTGAGATTGGCCGCCGTAGCCGTAATCGGTTGGAGGATATTGTTATTACATTTTATGACAGATTACTACTCCTACTTAATATATATTTTATTTGTATTACTCATTACAGTTTTCCGATAGGACCAATTGTGAAAATATAAAATAATCTGCTGTTTTTAGGGTTCCATTATATACGAGGAAACTTCATAGTTCTGCCAAGTCCGTTCGTTTGGGCATTTCTCCGCAAAATAGTTCAGAGACTCTTACAGAAGAAATCTGCAATGCAATTTGGCATTTATCATCATTGGTAATTATAAAATAAGATTTGCACTTTTTTTTTGAAATTATAAACTTTATCATCATCATTAGCAACCCTCACTCGTCCACTGCTAGACATAGGTCTCCCCTAATGCACGGCACTGCTCCCGATTTTCGGCCACTCTCATCCAGCCAGCCTTCGAATGTCATCATCACATCTTGTCGCAGGGCGTCCAACACTACGCTTACCGAGTCGCGGTTTCCACTCAAGGACTTTACGGCTCTAACGGCGGTCAGTTCTCCGACTAATATGACCAGCCCACTGTCACTTCAGTTTGCTGCTTCGGTGGGCTATGTCGGTGACTTTGGTTCTCTGTCAGATTACATAATTTCTGATGCGGTTCTAATACTCAGGTCAGAGATACTCCGAGCATAACCCTTTCCATAGCTCTTTGAGCGACTTTGAACCGGTAGACTAGTCCAGCCGTGAGTGTCCACGTCTCGGCACCGTAAGTCATTTTAAACTTACGGATACTTGCATTAAATTCGAGTAAAGGAATTGCAATTTTGATACGGCTGTGCTTAAGTATGACACTTCCTTGTTTTTCCCACAACTAAATCTGAGTGTCATTTCTTCCTCTCTTGTGTCAAAATTTTAAAAATAATGAACGCTTTCATTCTCAGCTTCCCTGCATTTGGGTAAAAAAGGGCCTCGTCGGGGATAATAATATACTCACACCATCTGCATACAAATTGAATATAAATAGTAATCAGTGAGTTTGGTCTCAGGTGCCATACTTCACGGGATCGCATGGGAAAAATGTTTTTCTCCACAACTTACAGGGACATGTCCTGAGGGATTTATTCAAGGTTTTATTGCACTATCGTGTAGTTAATAATAAACTGGCAAATTTTATTGGTGAATGACGTTTGAGAACGGTTTTATTCTACACAGGGAAGCAGCCATCGTATCATGAGAATCGTCATCGTCATCGTCATCAAGCCCCATTTAAGGTTTTTATTCTACACAGGGAAGCAGCCATCGTACCTAATCATGGAGAATGCAGTATCACAATAAGAAACAATGTAGAATTAAATTAAGTAGTTGGCCGTGGAAGAGCCACACTTCGGCATGAATGGGCTGGCTCGACCGGAGTGATAACATGCGGCCTCACAACATTACCAGAAAACCAGCCTGAAGCTGTGCTGTGTTTCGCTGCGTTAGTGAGGGTACCGGTTAGGCCCAATCCAGAGGAAAGGGGGGCTTAAGGGTTGGCAGTGCATTCGTGATTCCACTGGTGTCGCGCGCTATGGGCGGTGGCAATCGCTTATCATCAGGCGATCCCTCTGCTCGTCTGCCACTTAAACCCCTTTTCCCCTTTTTTTGCATGCGCTGTGTTTCGCTGCGTGAGTGAGGGTACCGGAGGCCCAATTCAGGGGAAGGGGGGTTAAAAGGTAAGCAGCGCACTTGTGACACCACTGGTGTTGCAGGCGTCCATGGGCGGCGGTAATCGCTTACCATCAGGTGATCCGTCTGCTCGTCTGCCACCTATATCATAAAAAAAAAAATATGACCTGGATGGTAGCAAAATTTTTAGCTTAGTCAAGTGTGTGCGCATACAATATTCAGCGCGTCACGCTCTGACGTCACACCCACCAATTTCACAAGCAATATCACCAAATAATGGAAGTGAAGAGCCAAGTGTAGTGAACGAATCTTATATTTACGACGATCTCAAATCGTTTTAGGGATCCGTTCGGCAGGAACGTTATTTTGAGAAAGAGTTTGTTTTGAGCAATCTGACTTGCATCATTACGTTCATCGATGAATCAAATCTATGATCATGACAAAGAAGCATACAAAATAATAAAAATAAAAAATATATTTATTTTCAAAAGTATTTATATACAGGTCGCTGTCGCGTATCTAAAGGATACAGCGACTTTTACACTAAGCAAAACTGTTTGTGTCGTAGAAATCCGGGGTCAGACCTATCAAGGACACATTAATAATCCTGGAAATTGAGTGGATTGAGTGGGCTTGGGATATGAAATACACAGGAACATTTTTAGTTCATAAGCGGGCGCGCCACCGCAGATGCCCTCTCTCGTCCTTACTCTACCTTAATCCGTAAAAATTGGTGGAAATTCGGATGCAGTAAATATAAGTCGGCCAGTTACGTTTGACTTCAACTGCCGCCCTAAACTATCAACATTGCTTTGCTAAATCGCCAAATCCACCAGAATTCGATGATTTTTTTTTCAGCTAGGTTAAGTAACATAAGCACTTTTGTAGCAGGTATAAAAAAACTAGTGTAGCGGCATGGGTGCTAGGTAGGCCGTACTGGCGAGCCTCGCTATCCGTGAGGTGGGACGCGGTGCCAGGGTTCGTCCGGTGAGCCTGTGTCCCGTCTCGGTGCCTGGATATGCCGGGTAATGTCGGAGAAATTTTAGTGGACGGTCTCTGACTAGCAGAGACCCAACCCAGAGGTGAACACGCCCGTCCCCCTCCGGCCCGAGGGGAAAAAACGTATCAACTAGTGTGTCCATGGATTGCGATACTCGCCTAACCATCAGGTGATCAGTCAGCTCCTCTGCTACCAAACACATTAATATGAAAGTAACAACCCCGAATATGTATACACAGACACCACACGTCCGGTTACTCCAATCTGTCAAAATTACTTAATTGACAATGACCCAAATGCGTTTGACATAAGGGTGAGAGTCGGTTAAAGAATTTTGAGAGATTTGTTTAAATTGGTGTGCTTGCATAGAAATAGTTAAACCCAGAGTCTAAATAAACATTTGGAGAAATAAATGGCGAAACCTACTTTTTCCGGACGAGCCCCTATGTATGTGGTCTGTGTTTATAACAAAGGAAGGTTAGACAAATAAATCACAGAAGTCCGAGCGAACATGTGTAGGTACTTAAATTAGCCCAAACACACTTTACAATTGGAACACAGAAAGCAAAAACAATATTTCAACTATACATTGCTTCGGTACGGTATAAGCGTGATCCCAATTCCAGATCAACCTTAGCCGATTTTTTCTAATCGAATGTATGGTAGAAATAGAACTGAAAGTCTCCCGAAACGTAAACCTGAATGCTTCGTGAGTTTAGGAGAAATGCTTTTCTTTGTGAACGTGTACCCTATAGGGTACACCAAGGACTTGGTATACCAAGGACGATATAGGTACCTAAAAGGACTGGCAATTTATTTATATCGTCCTTGCTTATATTTCGTCTTCATATTTCTTGTGATGAGTTATGTATTAGGTGGCAGACGAGCAGACAGATCGCTTGATGGTAAGCGATTGTCGCCGCCTATAGACACCCGCGACACCAATGAGCTGCCAACCTTTAAGCCCCCTTTCGCCCCGGATTGAGCCTTCGGTATCCTCACTCACGCAGCGAAACACAGTGCTGTGTTAACGCTTTTTTTTTCTCTTATTAAGTTGATTACTACCTACTATGTAGGTACTTGTTGATACCTACTATATGGATTTCGCGATGTAAACATTAAAAAAAACGGTGTATAAAATGCCTATCCAGCTCATGTTCTGTGCATATAAGTGTAAAGACAACTTTTAATAAATACAGGTTCTCAACTCGACTAGATGCATACTCGTATATATTTTTAGCATTTTTTTACAGTTTAAGATAAAATGAGAAAAAAGGCGAATTGACTTGCTTCGCGGCTTGATACCCTTACTTGCCAATTCTCCATTAATCATTACCTGCGGATTCTCGCTACCATGACCGGCATGAATGGGCCGGCTAAACTGGAGTGAAACCACGGCCTCACAAAAGTAGAAGGTGTTGCATACAAAATAATGTTAAGGAGTGCTAGACACATTCACCCATTCAGGGAATGCAAATTAATTGTTTCTTATTTATAAGGAAAACAAGCGTGAAGCAGTATCTCTACTGTGTTTCGTTGCGTGAGTGAGGTTAGCGGAGGCTCAATCTGGGGGAATAAGGGGTTTTACAGGTTGGCAGCGTGACACGTTGGCACTTGTGTTCGTGATCCGTCTTACTATAAAATATTTGTGTATTTTGTTATTTCAATTTGCAGATATTTTACAATGCATAGATATTACCAGGGGTAGCTCTAGCCCAAGAAGCGCCAGGGGGCAATCGAAAACTGGCGCCCTCTTGTTTCATGGACAACAAAATGTATTAGGTACTTACAACATGTTCGACTACCTATGGGCAGTCGCTTCATCATCAGACATCCCGAATCCTATATTATCATAGCCCTAGCCCTAGCCTACCCCAGGCTTCGAAGCGACAGCATTGGACGCAACTGGGAATCACACGCTATGATGAGGAGAACGATCAGTACTCGCGCCCGCTCCTTGCGGAACGTCATAGTGCTCTATGCGTAGCGAGGGGCTCTCGGCGCCCTCTATGTTCCGGCGCCCGGGTGCACCGCACCCCCTGCACTATAGGTAAAGACGCCCCTGGATATCACTACAAGTAGATAGACATCCCATAAAAACAAATCTTGTCAAAAAATCCAAGTCTCGCACTCAGTTGCTCTACTGTGAAAAGTTGTGACATCTATGTTACCAAGTCGGTTATTAACTTGGCAATCGGTTGTGTTTTCATGCAATGGACGGGTCAAATATTCAATAACCGATTGCCAAGTTAATAACCGATTTGGTAACATAGATTTCACAACTTTTCACGGTAGAACAACTGAATGAGAGACTTTGATTTTTTGACAAGTTTTGTTGTTTATAGGATATCACATCTTATTGTAGTCCACCTACTTTTTTTTTTATTTCCGTTACCTTCACCTTCAACTGCAAACGTAACTTGTAATCCTATACATTTATATGAGATTACAAAGTTATTCATGCAGTTGGTGTATTTAGAAAACTGGCCCGAAATTACAAATTTTTCCCATGATTAAGACACTAAATTCTATTTTTATTCTAAATTTGAAGCTTCAATGTCTGCAAGAAGTGCCTCGGACTTATGATGATCGGTGAGTCAGTGAGTCGGTCAGTGAGTGAGTGAAAAAAATCAGACACTTTAACAATTTGTAATTCTTAAAGAACTGGTTCAAATTGACTGAAATTTTACCGTGTTTATACAATGCCTGAATAATTACTAAAAATTCAGGCTTCTTGTTTTACCCACAACGAAATTATAGGCTACAGGATGGTACGGCCGTGCCGCTTTTTTGCTTTTTATGTACTTTTTTGTACCTGTTACAAAAAAAATTCAACGTGAAAACCTGAAGATTTATTGTAACACATTTGCAATATTCATAAGCGTTCAGTAAACACGTGAGTGTGTATGCCCTACATACTATACAAATCTACCCCTTCACAATATTCCCATCTAGTTCACACACTACACACTCCGTTACATAATCTAACTGGAACGTATTTCTCATTCAACGTACCTGGAACATGTTCCATTGCACTATCTATTTACCTGTCCCCGTTCCTGCTTCATTTTGTTCCAAAGGATAAATGCGGCAGCTGTAATCACGACCATGGCGCCATAGAGCACCGGCATAGACCACGTATTTCGGCTATTATAGCAAACGGAATACAAGCAGCGTCTAGTTATTCAGGGGTGCAGCAAACATCTTCGTTGGCTTTAATCCAGGGGTCTGTGGCGGGGAGTTAGAGCGACTAGATATGGTACCTAATTGGCCAGGTTTTTAAATGAACCTACGATTAGATACCATTTGATTGTATGGTTTGTATTTAGTGTTCCCACAAAATTAATAAATTGCTTAATCTAAACTAACCTTTTTGCACACCAAAAAAAAAATTACACATCAAAATCATAGTTTGATATGCAATTAGTAATTTTGGTGTGCAAATAGGTAATTTTTAGAGGGTTGGTTTGATATATTCTTTTTTTGGAACTGTAAAAAATGGCGAAGTCAATAATGAATGACCGTTACTGGGGCTATTTACAAAGCATGACCGTCTCGGTGGCGCAGTGGCTATTGGGTAGTATTCTAAAGCGACGGCTGCGCTTGGGGTCTTGGGTGGGTCATTTGTATCAAAGTTTTTCTGTTAAGAAATTCTAAGCCCGAAGTCTGGGACTTGGCGATCCAGTACCTCCGTGTCTCGCAAGACGTGTTTGTCCTTGTTCCTGATGCCTCTTAGATTGTCTCTCACTGACTTTGGGAGAGCCACGCTTCGACATGAATGGGCCGGCTTGACCGGAGTAATACCACGTCCTCACAGAAAACCGGCGAGAAGCAGTGCATGCGCTGTGTTTCGCTGCGTGAGTGAGGGTACCGGAGGCCCAATCCAGGGGAAGGGGGTTTGAAAGGTAAGCAGTGCACTTGTGATACCACTGGTGTTGTAGGTGTCCATGGGCGGCGGTAATCGCTTGCCATCAGGTGATCCGTCGGCTCGTCTTAAAAGACTGTGCATTTTCATAGATAGCTTTACTTGAAAATACCGTTAGTACTGGGGCTCTTTTTTCTCTACCGCACCCGTATAGTATATGCGTCAGGGCCGGTTGGATCTCTTTCACATTCTGCGATGTTTTTCCCGAAAATGGCACATTCCGCTGACTTCTAGAGCTCTATGGCGCAATGCTATAGACACCTAGCGCATGGATACTAATTTGAATTAATTATGTTCCGAAACGAGGTGAGGGCGAACCAATAGCTTTTTTTTTCATAATCTTGTTGCAACTTTAGATCCTATGTTGTATGGCTCTCTTGCAATTAGTTTCTGCTCAAAGCGCGTCTGCCACAGACCGAGTCTATGATCCAGCTAAGCCGTCGGAAAACACTGCTCGGTGTAAGCGAACCTGAGGGGCGGACTTCAACTCCAACTCTAATATTAATATTAATACTCGTTTCATTTATAATGATTCGAGCAGAATTTTAAGACGTTTTGATTTAAGCTAAGAGATTACAGGCTGTATTTAAAGTTTACTGAGACCTCTCTATCTAAAAACTTAACTATAACATCTGTACGTATAAAGGAGTTATAATAAGGGCCAAAAATTTGTACCCAAGTTTTCGGTAAGAAATTCTTAGTGTCAGCCCGGAGTATGGAAGTGAGCGATCTTGTACACCCGTACCTCGGATAGCACGTTAAGCCGTTGTTCCTGCGCCCAATCCCTCTCCGGTCGTGTCACCCTGGTGTCCCATCAGAATATGAGGGTAAGGGAATAAAGAGTGCACTTGTGTTTGCGCAAACACTTGAGCACTATAATATATCCTGCGTACGTGGCTGATCTTTGAGATTGGCCGCCATAGCCGTAATCGGTTGGAGGATATTAATAAGAGACGCCTAAGAAAACCTCGTAGCACGAAATGACGGTAAAAACCTAAAGCAACTGATGGTTACCGGGATAATCGAGGGCCAGCGACCAAGCGGAAAGAGCCCGTTGAGATGGTCGGACCAGATCCGCAGTACCTTAGACTCAAAACTTCACGATGTCCTTTACTTTGCCAAAGACAGACACCAATGGCAGAATGAGATAAGAGAAAAGATTCTTTCAAAGGGGGATCATGACCCTGATGACGCGATGCGAGGAGGAAGAAAATTTAATCTTACATATTTTTAATAAAATGCTGTCCCCTCTCATATTGGAGTCCCCTAACAGGGTCTATAGTGTTTGCTATGTTACACATTTACCATCCGTTGTGTACGTACATTATAGAAGCAATACCGAATTGAGTATTGAGTCCGTCATTAGGTCTAGATACAGTACTTTTAAATCACCTGTGTCGGATAATTAAAGCTATAAAGGTTTAGGAACCAATGCACGATACCATAAAATTTTATCGAAGAAGATTCAGGCGATTCTTATCTCATAGGCTAGCCAAAAAATGAGACACTAAAAAGCTTGAAAAAAAAATTCTGCGAAAAAAAGCTACCTTCAAAAAACTACGAGCTAAAAAGTGTAAAACACTTCAAATAACATTTTATAACAATACACTCGAGAAAAGGTTTTACCGAAGTCGGCGACTAATCCCTATTGAATAATTGAATGTTGTATTAAAAAATTACAAGATAGTATTGGGTGCCGACTTCAGTAACATCTTTTCTCGAGTGTAGGTACTGTGCACACACATGCGAATAAGTTACATAATTACAAGAGCTGAATTTCTTATTATAATACATATCATATTGAGGAATATAGGTACTTTACCCTTGGTGCAAATATAACCAATACCTAAAATGTACATGGCAATTATATCAAATCCGCGGGTAGAAAGCGGTTAGGAAACCCGAGCACAGACATGACGGGCTGCGTATTCAGGTAGCGAGATAACTCGTGATTTCTCAGGAGAACGCGAGTGGCGGTCGGTGGGCCACTGTGTCGGCTAGACAAATATGGAGACGGTTTAGGTGATATTCATTAAGGTTTTGTACGGTACAGAGAATAAAAGGGTTCGTCATCACGCGAAATGGGCACAACTGCTGCCTGATTGCCGGCAAGAATAAGAATAAGAGTTCGTCACCTTAAGATAAATTATCACTTGCACGGCAAGAATCAGTTATACCAACAACCGTTTTACCAAAAGATCTGTCAACCTTCTTTAAATTTTCCTTACATTATAAGGAATCAATGTTGCTACAAGCAAATCTGAACTTTCTGATCTATGAAAGAGAGGGCACACGCACACGAGTTTCACACGTGCTGTGTGTCTCCTTTGTTTGGATGCGATAGGTATATTCTCGTTCATTTTATTTTATTTTATTTTATTTATTCATAACTTTTGCCCCTGATCATATGAAAAGTCCACTACTATTTTAATTTATTTATGCTGTAAGTATGTAACATTTGAGTTCGTTCTTTTCCTTACTGTCTTAATTTTTATTTTATCTTTTCTTTAAATGTTACCCTGAGGCTGTCTGGAAGAGATCGCTATTGGCGATAAGACCGCCTACATTGTTTTAGTATAATAACTTAGACTAAGATCTGTAAATTTTGTGAAATAAAGTCTATTTAATGTTCAGCATATTTCTTTTGATGTTATATTGCCATCTGGTTCCCCCGTTACAGTTTTGCAAAGGTCAGATGGCAGGCGCTGCATTATAATTATCAGACTCCTAGGGCTCCTGGCCTAAGCTTACCACAGCTCGAAAACGACAGCTTTGGAACACGCTGCGCTGAGGTGAGATGACGAAAAATAACGGAGGATTTCTCAATCCTCCGTTATTTTTCGTCGGCTTAAATGTCTATATGTCACCGGAAAATAACAAGATCCGTAAGTTTATTAATTTACTAGGAAGTTTATAAACTTTCGTAGGACTCTAAACGGGAGGTAAATTGTATTATTTTAAGTCCCCACTTTCGTACCTTGATAAACATACTGAACTCTTTCGTAAAATAATAAGTAAGCAATATCCAAACGCTACGCGTGATCTGATTGGCATTGCCACTATGAACATTGACAAATCAGAGAGCAGTGTGTTATTTTACGTATTTCAAAGATTCGCATATTTAAAAGAGTTTCTGTAATTGGTCGAACCATATAAAACTTTACGAATAGATATCCGTTAGTTTATAAATTGACCGTGTGACGTCGGAAATTGATAAATTGGAGTGGAGTGTGGACGTAACTAATACAATTGATCTCCCGTTTAAAATCCTACGAAAGTTTATTAACTTCCTAGTGAATTGATAAACTTACGGATCTTGTTATTTTCCGCTGACATATATCCCTACTGCATTCCCTCCCCTGAAGTAAAAAATAGCCAAGACATAGTAACCCAAAAACTTAAAAGCTCATTTGCTAAATGTCGTCACGTATCAAATTTATCGAATAAAACCGACCATGGGATAGCTATGCTTCGGCTAGAATGGGCCGGCTCGATCGGAAGTGATCGGTGAGGATGGGTACCACGGCCTCACATACTTAAAACTGGCGTGAAGCAGTACTGTGCTGTTTCTCGCTGCGTAAGTGACCCTACCGAAGGCCCAATCCGGGAGAAAGGGGGGTTTAAAAGTTGGCAGCGCACTTGTGACTCCAATGGTGTCACGGGCGTCCATGGGCGGCGGCAACCGCTTACCATCAGGTGATCTGTCTGCTTGTCTGCCACCTATCATAAAAAAAAGTAATTGAAAGGCAAAGTGATGTGACAACTACATGATTGACTTGAATTCCATTGCCTTGCTATCAGACAAACGTCAGGCTGTATTGAGAAGACAATTTGTACACCAATCTACCTCTTTTACAATTCTGTGTGAACTCAGTAAGCCGTCAAGTAGCCGTCTCATCTCTTCGTTATTGTTCTGAATTTTTAAAAAGCAATATCGTTAGTAATGGTTCATTAACCATCGGTATCATTATACCGTCATGTAATTTTTCATTACAATCACTACATAAGTCGGTGACTTTATTTATTTATTTAATATAATTGTACGGGATAAACCCAATTACATAATTATACATAATTAGCTCTTATTGTATTTATAAACACATCAATTTTATTTACTAAGGACTTAACATTATCTGTAAATATGTCTAGTTCTGGATGCAATGTCAAGAGTGCGTTAAGCGTGTGATGCATGTGACAGAGCGGTGACTGCGCACGCGCCGTCGTGCGGCACGGCGGGGGCGCGAACAGCCGATGCCTGCGACCAGAGCGTATACACAGATACTTATCAGGGACAAACATGAGACTTGACTCTCTCTAGTCGACTTGATCTTCTAGCACTGCGGCGGGTTATAGTCTCCCTCAGCATTCTATACCGCATCTATCATGGGGAGGGCTCTGAGGAACTGTTTGATCTACTTACTCCCTGCAGCTGATTTCTTACATCGAATCACATGCAAGCGATTGTCATTCCATCCCCATCATCTCGATGGATGATGGTCTAATACTGTGCGTTTTTCGCGGAACTTTCTACCACGTACCTCAGTTCATCATTCATTCAATTCCAAAATGTGGTCCTCTCAAGGTACCTATTTCAAAAATAGATCCGATTCGAACACCTCTCCACACCTCCGAACTCCAAAGCTTCCGATTGCTTTGTGAAGCCCCACGCATTAAGGCAATTCTATCAGACATTTAATTCCGGAGAAAATTCGGCAAATTTCATTAGGCTAATGAAGGCACACGTATATCTACGGCAACGCCCATTCAATGGCGCGCACACGACGCCTTTTGATGCCTATAATGAGGCACGGTTTTCTAGTGAAATTAATATATAAGTAAGTAGTTATATTGCTAAGATCCCATTTAGAACATTTTCACGAGAAATTGTTATTTCAGCCTAAGCGACATTATGGTTATTCATCATCAGCCCATTTATGTTCCTACTGCTGGGGCACGGGCCTCCCTCAATCACATGAGGGGTAATTGCCATACTCACCACGCTTGGCAGACGGGTTGACGAGGGTTTTGATGTAAATGCAGAGTTTTCCTTCTCTGGGTGCTGATGATCATGCCAGCAGCTTTACCTTAGTCACCTTTTACGACACCTCGGTAAGAGTGAGGGTGGCCTATTCTACTCTGCCGGGACCACACGGCACACGTTTCGGTTCCGTATGGCTATTATAATCATAAATAATTTATTTGCACACAACATGGTATACAGTTATGTCATAAAAGTAGTGAAATGTGCTCATGTTTCGCTAATATTTAGCATGCAAATAATTATAATGTCAGTTATTGAACAAAATTACATAGATTCAAAATTACATGGATTTGATTTAAGTTAAATGTCTGAATATCATCATCATCATCATCATCATCAGCCTATCGCAGTCCAGTGCTGGACGTAGGCCTCTCCAATTGTTCGCCACTGTGATCTATCCATGGCTTCCAGCGCTTGCCAGCCATCCTGCGCAGATCGTACCCCCACCTAGCCAGAGGGCGCCCTACATTACGTTTGCCAAGACGCGGTCTCCACTCTAGAACTCGTTTACCCCATCGTTTGTCGGTTCTGCGGCTAATATGGCCAGCCCACTGCCACTTAAGATTCTGAATAAGCGTCTGAATAAAATTATGAATAAAAAATGACAGTTAATTCTAGTTGTCAAAAATTCCTTAACTCTATAAACATTTTTGTCACTAAGCCATTTAATTACCCTTTTTTAAATACGAAACTATTTAGCACTTTGAATTCATTTGGGATCTTGTTATATTTTGACGCATATCGCAAGACAAGTTTTATTATATAAATTTACATGTTTTGGGAACATTTCTGAAGACATGTTTATGTTTGTCTCTGCGCCAAAGAGTAGTATTGCTCTGCGCTCTCTAGTATTCTGTCAATTATATGCTTTGGTAAAGAGATCCCTATATAGTATTTTGTTTTTTTACGTATCGTTACTAACCAATTCGTTACCATGGTATGTACGTATTTGACCGTGGGAGAGGCGTAGGAAACCGGACCGAAGTGATAGCACGGCCTCACAGAAAACCAGCGTGAAGCAGTACTGTGCTGTTTCGCTGCGTGAATGGAGGTACCGGAGGCCCAATCAGGGGAAAGGAGGGTTTAAAGTTGGCAGCACACTTGTGACTCCACCGGTGTCGCCGGTGTCCATGGGCGTCGGAAATCGCTTAACATCAGATGATCCGTATGCTCCTCTGCCAATCATCACATAAAAAGATATGCTTTGCCTAAAATAAATGATGTTAGATCTCACGTAGACCCAAGCTCTTACATATCAACCCTTAATTCTACAATTAAATTTTGTGCCACTCACGATGAGTAAGTGATATCATGTACTAATTACTAGTATGTATAGTCTATGGTGATGTTAAAGATAGACTAACTGAGGTTCAGTTGAAAACATGTGTAAGTACTTACTTATCTTAGTCACCTAATTTTTTCATAGAAAATAACTCTTATTTTGAATGAACTGCCACCGTAAAGGCGGACATCCGCCCGGGGAATATCTTGGAGGGAGGCTTCGGCTGTATCACCATGATATTCCCCAATATGGGCGATCAGGGAGAACCGCAGAGGGTTTAGTGGGTATGTCTTTGCCTGGCTTCTCTTTGGGAGAAGCCCCTAAAGCCAAAGGAGAGCCTCACATAACCCGGCCGCCCCCCGGTGGCCTGGTATGCATAATAAGGTATTCGGCTCATCTCTTGAGCTGGCGGCATTCCACCTGTGAAATCAAAAAAAAAAAACCGGCCAAGTGCGAGTCGGGCTCGCGCACAAAGGGTTCCGTAGCAGCAAAGTCCAAAATTACAGTTAAATCAACCTATCTCAAAAACTATAAGAGATACTTTGATCAAACCAAAAATCGTTGAAAGAGTTAATTAGCATGCATCACCTCTATTTTTTTTAGAATTTTATACCCCGTAGTTATAAAAATAGAGGGGGGGGGACATACTTTTTACGACTTTGAGAGCTGATATCTCAAAAACCGTTCACTTTAAGAAAAATGTTTTTTAGAAAACTTTATATCATTTTAAAAGACCTTTCCATTGATACCCCACACGGGTATGTACATCGAAAAAAAAAATTTCATCCCTCAGTTACATGTATGGGGGGCCCCACCCCCAATTCTTTTTTTTACTATTTAGTGTCATATTTTTGTAGCGGTTCATACAACACATATTCCCATCAAATTTCATCACTGTAGTACTTATAGTTTCCGAGTAAATCGGCTGTGACAGACGGACAGACGGACAGACGGACAGACGGACATGACGAAACTATAAGGGTTCCGTTTTTGCCATTTTGGCTACGGAACCCTAAAAAGGTAAGTTACTGCCAAAGATGAGTATACCACTATATTATTGTTTTGATACTGTGATCAATGTGCGTATTTCTATCACTAGCTCACGGTGAAGGAAAACATCCCATGATACCTGAATGTTTTGGATAACCTTACCTTACCTTACCTTTTTTTGCGTCGGGGGAATGCGGCTGGCCCGTAGTGCAGTGGGCCGACGTGGCCTTATGCATGTTGGGCTCTCCTCCGGTGAAGCCCTTGTTCGCCAGAGTGGAAAGGAGACATGTGTACTAGTTAATGAACTTTAACTACACGTTCCTTCCCAGTTCGGAAAATACCCTAAACTATGGATAAGAGCACCCACAACTGAAGGGAAGACGATTCTGAATGTTACACAGAATGAACCCTTAGACAGTGGAACTGGATAATAAATAGATATTTAACAACATCACATACATTGATTTGACTCCGAGATAGGTAGCTCAAACCCCTTTGTTACGCATATCAGAACAGCAGAATTACAAATATTTATTTTGTGAATACATACTTATAATACATAGAAACACCCATACCAATACAAACAGACATGTTCATGCATACAAAATGTTTGTACTATGCGGGGCTTGAACCTGCAACCTTGGCACCAGAGGCAGCATTTACTACCACTGATCCAAACGGTTCGTCAAATGGTGGTTACCATTATCAAATTCCACTGTCTAAAAGTCAGCGGCAGTCGTGTCACTGTATTTAGTTATTAAACCATGGGTCAAAGCTTACCCTGGGTTTTTTTTTTAATTTGTTGCATTTAATTCACAGACTCTAGGTCCGTGCCTTTGTTTGCTAGTTTAAAAAATTGTTTGTAGTGTTATTTGTTGCTCCACGAAATCACATTGTTAGTGATGTTACCCTGGGTTCCGAAGCAAAGACTATAGACACAACCCCGAATGGCATGCCGATGCATAGCAATAACGACCACATTGATCAAATATCGTCATGAGAGTGATACCAGTGAAGTAGCTTCTGCCTTTGTTTTTCCGAATGAGTGAGGGTAACTGAGCGACAGCAGGAGAACTAAGGTACATGTCCCAAGTGGCAATGTCTTCGCCATGTGCCCACATAGCGAGGAGAACAGACGGCCGTTTGGGAGGAAGAGTGCTAGAGTGGAGGCCGCGTACAGAAAGTCGCAGCCGTGGCAGGCCCCCTTATAAGGTGGACCGACAATCTGGTGAAGGTCGCGGGAATACATTGGATGCGGGCGGCAAAGGACCGATTAATGTAGAGAACATTGAGGAAGGCCTCCGATGGGCGGTTCAGCATTGGCTAAAATTATGAATGATGATGATGAACGGAACCCCCATTTGGTGGAAAACTAGGGGAAAAACATCGCATCGCTATACACTGTTGTTTCGGATGCCCAATGGGCGGCAGCGAATCTGTCACCTACCTATCTAATAAAAAAACATACAAGTAACGGTGACAAACTTGTTAACTTATAATTGATATTTCCACAGACACTTTCATTCACATTTGAGTAACACAATTAATAATATTGATCACGCGATCAGCTGATTCAATTACTACAGCCATTAATCATAGTATTATGAGGCAAATTAATACACTTGAGGACTGTATCGCAAACAATAACTAATATTAGGATCGGTTAAACGACGATTTGGATGCAAATGTTATGGGTTTAAGCACATCATCATTTGGACGGTCTTAATCTGAGAAATTGATGGACAAACGTTTGGGGCAGTTTAACCAGTTAAACTGAGATCCCAGGGGAGGAAGCGAATACACATGTCTTTTTCCCACTGTCTGTGGGGGCTGAAATGAGCGCCGTCGGGGGCTTAGTTGGTCAGGCCTCCGGCTTCACCAGAGGAGAATCCTGTCCAGTCCTGCACTACGGATCGGCCGCACAAAGAGGGAAGAAGTACCGGGCCTACCGACTAGGCGAGCTGCGCCGTCCCGGAGAAGTCATGGTGACAGGTTCCGCACCATAGCCCACGAGTTTCTCCCACTATGGACAGTGAAGGAGAGTCCCACGGGTTTTAGTCGGTAAACCTCCACCGTCATGCGCAGGGAGGCCGAGTTAAAGTTGTAGGAGGAGGGGTATGCGTGACGCATTGCCAAAAAAAAAAAACTGAGTTTCTCAGTTTACCGCGTTGTTCCCTGATCGCTATGAAACAGAAGAGGTTCTTAATTCAACGCGTATTTTTTTTTTGGATTGATCATCACACATATAGTTATACCATTTTACTCCGTAGTCTGATTTTTATTTCATTAGAGTGTGAACCTCAAAGATGGTCCTTAATAACAGATAGACCACATGATGGCAAGCGATTGCCGTCGCCCATGGACACCCGCAATACCAATGGAGTCATGCACTGCTAACCTTTAAGCGCCCCTTTTTCTAGATTGGGCCTCCAGTTTGAGGGTAAGTGCTGTGTGTCGTCGAGAGAATGAAGACTTAATTGAGGAAACACAGGACAGAAGCAGCTTCACTCCGATATTCTGTGAGGCCGTGGCGATCCGGCCCATTGACCAAGCGTGGCTCTCCCACAGTATAACATGCGTTGCTCTTGTAGCCATTGGCTTTACTGCATATACATGTAGACTGAAAGCTCAACTTTTAAAGACATTTAAAAGATTAGAACCTCCATAAATTTATGGTCCATAAGTTTATCTAGTCCCATACCAACTTACATCACATGGTAAGTCCACCCGACTATGAACAAAACGCGTTTCAATTAAACTTGCGTCTAAGTTAAACTTAACCCGGTACACCGGGGGCTGCATTCAACAAATGGAATTATAAGCCCGTCTTACGCCGCGGTTACCTGCGCTTCTCGTAGCAGCCCTGTTCAGGCGCACGTCATAGAGTAACTTAATATGTACTGATAAACTTATATACACTGAAATAGACAGAGACATTAGTCGGGTAGCCAATGCTAGCGCCATCTAGAGGAAAAGTAAGCACGCAATGGCTATGTAGATCGACACCTTCGAGAATTAGACATTGAGAGTGTTGAACAAATTAAAATAAAAAATCACTTATTTGTAATACACCATTATTTTTTTATCGTTTACATAGAGTCCATTTAGCATATTAGATCAACAAAATAAGCGAAAATAAAAAACAGCTGTTTCATCAAAAAAAGAATATTCATCCGGCAATATATACTGTATGAAACAACAGATTTTTTTGTCAAAGGCTTAGTGTTAAATTGTCTAAGGTCAGAGGTATTTTTTTTAGGTAGCTTATTTTGCTAAAGGGACTTTATTCACGATACCTATCTATTATGAGGGTTTCGGGATGTAAACTTAAAAAATATATTTATATGTTACCGGAAATGTATTAAAGTGGCAACTTTTAGCATTTATGGAGATTATAGTTACTTGTAGAAGGAATGAAAATATAGGTAGGTCTCAAAAAAAAATAGTTGCTCACTTTTTGAAAAATGTCTCTATTCACTACAATTAATATAAACCACATGGCGGCGCTGGTATCGTCGCGGTGTCGCCTTAAAACTACGCAACGGATTTTTGATGCGGCTATATAAATAGAAAGAGTAATTTAAGAGGAAGATTAATATGTAGGTATAACAAACAATAATACACATGTATTATAAATATTTCACTCAAGCTGGGGCAGGTCACTAGTCTATACTATTTATGAAGAGGTAAATCCTACAAACAGCGAAAACAGCTTATACTCGTACAAGTAAAAGAAATAAGAAAGAAAGAAAAAAAATATTATATTGGACATCACAACACTATATACGACTACAACATCAGTTACAAAAGAACCAACAAACAAAAAAATAGATACCTACAGAAAAAAAAGAAAAAAGGAAAAACAAAACAATAAGGGTACAAATAACCAGGCAGTGCATATTATATTGTGTGTTGTGACCTCCAACATAAATGGCCCCCACTTAGCCGAAAATACTAATACGAAAACACGAAACGCTTGCGTGATGTAATCGACACCAAGCGTCAATAGATGACGCTAGGTGTCATCTATTGACGCTAGGTGTTGGTGTAGGTATAAAGTGGAACTAATGTCCTGAACTAATGTCCCGTGTGGTCCCCGGCAGAGTAGAATAGGCCACCCCCACTCTTACCGAGGTGTCGTAAAAGGCGACTAAGGTAAAGCTGCTGGCATGATCATCAGCACCCAGAGAAGGAAAACTCTGCATTTATATCTAAACCCTCGCCAACCCGTCTGCCAAGCGTAGTGAGTATGGCAATTACCCCTCATGTGATTGAGGGAGGCTCGTGCCCCAGCAGTGGGGACTTAAATGGGCCGATGATGATGATGATGAATGTCCTGAAACGAGTCACTTCGTTTCCGGACATTAGTTCCACTTTATACCACTAGTAAGCAATATCATCATCAGCCCATTTAAGTCCCCACGCCTGGGGCACGGGGAGTAAGCAATATGGAACGTAGCAAACGCGGCACAGCCATTTGCCTACAGCCTGCTTTTATTCGTTGCGTTAATAATTTGTCTTTCATTGTTCATGCGCCCTGACGACCAACTACGCTTTCCTTCTGTGAGAAAAATGCTTGAAAAATTCTCAAGGCGGAAACAACTAGCAAATCTTTTAGATTTTCGCAATGCATAGTAATTATAATTAACTGAGACTTGTGACCACGGCTGCTGTGTAACTGAAACTTCAAGCAAAAAATAATGTACCTCATATTTGATTCTCGTGTTAAGGTGACGGGTAGGGCACACTAGCGACGCTAATCGATTTTGATTTTTAGCTACTAAACCGGATCTATTTTAAACAATTTCGGGGTTACAATCTCTCGGATAACACTTATACTATTTATTAAATAAACATGCGCAAATGTTGGGTCCGTGCACAAACGCGGCGTACGACGACATAACGCTGAAATCGTTTAAAATACATCCGGTTTAGTAGCTAATAATTAACATCGATTGGCGTCGCTAGTGTGCGGTTAGGGCACCTTAATTAATTTAACTAGCAAGTGGAGACAGAGAAGATGGTTCGCCACTTGCTTATAAAACTAGATGATTTGTGTATATTGAGTATCTGGGTAAATTATAGTACATATTTTTATATTTTAATTATTATTTTTGTAATTTATCGTAACTACAATCTTTTTTTTATATGTGATAGGTGACAGACGAGCACACGGATCACCCGATGGTAAGCGATTGCCGCCATTTCCCCCGGATTGGGCCTCCGGCAACGAAACACAGCACAATGCTGCTTCACGCCGGTTTTCAGTGAGGCCGTGGTTTCTCCGGTCGAACCGGTCCATTCGTGCCGAAGCGTGGCTCCCCCAAGGTCATCTATCAAATATCCTAAACTAAAATTGAACCAAACTTGTTTGACATCAAGGTTAAAATCGGTAGTAGTAACTTAAAGTGTGACTGTCCATTGGAATCTAGTTCTACTACCTTAGAATAAAAAAGAATTTCGTTGCCTAAGATAATCCTAATGGACGCTAAAACCTAACAACAACACAGATCCACACCGCACAGTGAATAAAAGAAATGCAAAAAGAATTGTAATGGCGAAACCGGTTGAAACCGGATAAAACCGGACGGGGCCCCGAGCCGGACGCGGAGCCGCCGGCGCCGGATACTGCGCTTCGGCCGTTCATTATTGAGCAAATACTTACCACGTACAGAGAACGCTGCTTATGGTTTCTCCGTAATGTGAATAAATAATAAACAATTTGACAACAAAATCACATACATTATACAGTTTTTAACCATGTGGGAGAGCCACGCTTCGGCTTGAATTGGCCGGCTCGACCGGAACGATACCACGGCTTCACAGAAAACCTGCGTGAAGCAGCACCGTGTTGTGTTTCGCTGCGTGAGTGAAGTTACTGGAGGCCCAATCCGGGGATAAGGGGATTTATAGGTTAGCAGCGCATTAATGACTCCACTGGTGTCGCAGGTGTCTATGAGCGGCGGCAGTTGCTTACCATCAGGTGATCTGTCAGCTAATCTGCCACCTATCACATAAAAAGAAAACAAAAAAAGAACTTTCATGGTCACTAACATAACAATCTCGTAGTTATTTACGAACTTTCTACCTAAAAACTAAACAAACTGACATTTCGCGGCCTGATACTATGAGCGTTGTGTGTCGAGAACAGGTGCGAGAAAATTGTGAGTTAGTGAACAGTGGTACAGGGGGGAGAAGACTTCGAATAAGGGTAAGACCTATATGTCTGCCAGGAATAACTTACCCGTAAAAACTTCAGTTACTACGGAGTGGTCACGGGACCATGGCGATTGCAATGCACTATTGTCGAAATCACGGAAACTCAAAATAAGGTATATGGTAGAAGTCTCGTAAGTAACTATTGTGATCACCTCACCCGGAAGGAAAAACAAGGAATTAAACATTCTAAGGCCTTCATAGGAGATAATACAAACATATAGAAAAAGCATCTTGTTGGAGGCAATAGACAAAAGACAAGGATGCTCATAGGAGCGTTAATAGGGCATTATGCAACGAACAAAATGCTAATGAAGATGAACATAACATCGAACAGCGCCTGCAGAGCATGCAAGGAGGAGACGGAAACCATAGAACATCTTTAATGTGAATGCGACTCACTAGCCAGAGGCAGAATGTGTCTTCTAGGTAACGCTTATCCTAAACCAGGAGACTACAGGCACTTCAATCCAGAAAGACATCGTGACGCTGATGAAACTAATCTTTCGTGAGTAGGAGTGCAAAGGAAAGCAAAGATCCCTTAAGGTCGACGTGCTCCATGAAAACGGCCCCTAACAGATACGATAAGATTCTAATCACCTACATTACTTACTTACTACGCTGGCTCAGCGATCCAAAGTGGGTCTTGGCTTCTCTCGTCAAAGTTCGCCATTTTTTGCGGTCCTGTGCCAATGCCGCCCAATCGTGCACGTTGAGTCACCTACATTGTCGAAAAAAATGTACCTCACAGAAAACCGGCGTGAAGCATACCTGGCTACGTGTGGATGAGGGCATCGGTGGCGGAGGGGAGGGCATAAAGTTGGCTGAGCACTTGTAACACTCTGGTGTTCACGGGAGATCGCTTACCATCGTGATCTGTTTGCTCGACTGACAACTATCTCTAAAAAAGTGCCCTAAAAAGGTTAAAGCTAGAGTCTATAGACTAGTTTTCGGTAAGCTCACTCCGCCTGGTGAAGCCAAGAGCCTATCAACAAATAAATAAAAAGGCTCAGAGCGAAAAACGTTGTGAAACCAGTTAATACCGGACGGCTGGCACACCAACAGCCGGACGCAGCACCGGAAGCTGCGCTTCGACCGTTCACTATTGACCATAGAGTAAAATGTATATCTGACTATTGACAGCACTTGATATTCACTAACGTCCGTAGCACTTTAACAGTAGGAGAACCAAGCTTTGGCATGAATGGGCCGGCTCGACCGGAGTAATATCACGGCCTCATAGAAAACCGGCGTGAAGCAGCACTGTGCTGTGTTTCGCTGCGTGAGTGAGGTTACCGAAGGCCCAATCCGGTGGGAAGGAGGGTTAGAAGGTTGGCAGCGCATTTGGGACTCCACTGGTGTCGCGAGTGTCCATGAGCGGCGGCAATCGCTTACCATCAGGATCCGTTTGCTCGTCTACCACCTATCACCTATCATGTTAGCGAAATGAACGAGGCAGCAGTAAGTCAAATTCATAGTTGTGTAACCCTGTGTGAGAGAGAATAAATAAATATATTATAATTATTAGTGCTAGAAGAGGCAATTTTGCTACTATTCGGTTCGTCATACGTCAGCAGTATGGTCCGTATAGACGTGTGTAACTCTTTACTGAAACAACTCAGTGATCCGACTCAGCCAAATGATACACTGTTCCGAATCTGTAATGTTCACTCCGAATGTATCATTCAACTCAAATGGATCTCGAGTCCGAGTGAACCGAATGATCCGAATGAGTGTATAGTGTAATATCACTCAGTTAATATAGTCATATTTATTTTCAAGGGTCCACTCTGAGGTAGAAATCACGGAGCTCGGATTTGAACCACTACCTTTGTTATGACGCTGTAATAGCTTGCTGCGGGCTTTGGTAACTGAATGCAGCTCTGCAGAATAACAAAAGCGAAGTATACTGCTTCTTTTCATATTTTCACATGTCTATACACCGTGTTTTTCGAATATCCAAGAAACTCCTCGGGGGCATCATACTAACGAAAACAATCATTTTTCTCTCAGGAACATAGGGTCTAATCTTTAAAAGAAATTCGCCTTCCTGACAGCTGATCATTTTAGTATGGGGAGATGATCTTTTTTTAAATTTCACCTTGGGGATTTTTTTTCTTTTCATTAGTATAATGCCCTTGAGAACTTTCTCGGGTATTCCGAAGGTCTAATGTATTAAGCTTACGCCCGTAGCACACCTCCGCCACGGAACGAGACCTGGCTAAAACGTATTTTTCAAAAGATTGGAACATTTGCATCTGTATCAGTGCAGAGATGCGGAACATTGAAACGCTTCATTTGGACATCGAATCTCACTAAGATCTGTGATTCATTCCGCTCATTCGGATCATTCGGCTCACTCGGATTATTCAGCTCATTCGGATCATTCGGCTCATCGGATCATTCCACTCATTCGGCTCACGCGGACCATTCATCTCATTCGGCTCATCGGATCATTCCGCTCATTCGGCTCACGCGGACCATTCATCTCATTCGGCTCATCGGATCATTCCGCTCATTTGGCTCACTTGGATCATTCAGATTATTCGGATCATTCGGCTCATCGGATAAATACATAACTTAAATTAAATCAACATTTTGGTTTAATCTAAGATACATACTCGTATCCCGATAAGTTTTCTGAATGGGCCGGCTCCACTGAAGTGATATCACGGTCTCACAGAAAACCAGCACGCGTGAATCACCGCCTGCGCTGTGTTTTGCCAAGTCATTGAGGCCAATCCGGGAAGAAAGGGATATAAAGATTGGCATGTGACTTGTGACTCCAATAGTGGCTTAGCTTCAGGTGATCCGTCTGCTTATCTCCCTCCTTCTCCTTAGTACCGGCAACTGTAGAAATATTCGTAGGAACTGCCAAATTTTTTAGTCCGTGATGGAATGTTTTCCACTGTGAAGCGGTGACAGCGTTGTCCGGCGCGTGTAGTTCTGTGACGGAATAGGACAGGTGGGCTGAGGGAGAAAAGCTCTTCAGAGCATTGACCGTGATATAGACGGTAAAAGACGCTAAGCGACCCGATGTCTCTACGTATTTGAAGAGGTTCAATATAGTTGAGGATATAAAGGTTTGCAGGCGACTTGTTTTGTTGTTTTGTTTGTTTGAGGTGGTTTGCAGGTGACAAGATAAACGATACATGTTCACTAAATAATATCTAATATATCTTACAATACATATACCTTAAATCTACTCTTGCAGAGTATAAAAGCATCAAATTAACTAAAAGACAATTGACATCTGTTTCTAAACATATGAGCGTTAGTATAATTTTAGCTGGACAACATTTTTCATAGTTCATTAGTTCTGCGCCATCAAGCCGCGTCATGCACTGTTGGAAGTATCACTGTGTAGCAGTCATACATTAGTATTAAATATCCGGAACAGGAGTGATTAAGGTTGCCAGGCGTCCGGATAAAGCCGGACATAGTCAGGCTTTTTGATGACGTGTCCGGCTAAATTAGACATTGTTCGGCCTGTTCTATTTTGCTATTCAAATTCTTTGAAATTGTATGAAGGATATTTGTGTATCCTGAGGCCCTATTCTTGAGCACTGAACATTAAAGTCAACTTAAGTGTTAAACAGTGAAATACTTAACAGCGCCATCTGTCTCACGCCGCCATAATAAGGTATCATGAAATGTTAGCATACTAATTAGTAATCAATACAGAGCCATCTGTTTAGGATCAATGGAAAATTCGATCTTTTTAAATATATTCTCCTGTACGCATCACGAGCTAGCGATCGTCCTTTAATATTAAAACAAATTTGTAAAAAATAAAAATATTTATTATTTTTGCCTGGGCACCACGTTTCCTATTACTCAAAGAGATTTCATACATTCGTCTAATGTCGAGTGGACGAGAATTGCCCCTCCGGTCTTCGCTTCCGACCAATATCTTATAAGTCTTATTTGTCCAGTTAGTCAGGTATTCAAGATCGGCTGGACCGATTTCGCTTTGGCTTTGGCTGGTGGACAAATAACTTAGACCGGAGACGGACATAAAATATTTTATTCCAAAAATGTAGGTCCCTATGGGATTAAAAAAATTAAACTACACGGGCAACGCCGCAGGCGTAATCTGTTTTACTAATAAAAGATACGAATTCGTTTAATTTTAGCTA
This sequence comes from Marasmia exigua, assembly GCA_019059595.1. Taxonomy (NCBI): domain Eukaryota; kingdom Metazoa; phylum Arthropoda; class Insecta; order Lepidoptera; family Crambidae; genus Marasmia; species Marasmia exigua. Next base: position 6,345,797 of record CM032466.1, read on the forward strand.
CCTTATTTAATTTTGGAAATTGTAGAGTATATTTCTTGTTAAGAATTTAAGATGTCCGGCTAAACTGTTTTAAAATCTGGCAACCCTAGCAGTGACAAATACGTTTGGAAACATGACGATGGCGGTACAAAAATAAGTCTACACCACAGCTAATCCTAATAGTTACTGCAAAAGAAAATAGAGATCATTGTAATTCACCAAAACAGGGCCTATTATTCTTAGTTTAGTGGACATTAGCTACCAGTACCAGTACTAGTTTAGTTGCCGTAGCAGGGGTTATATACCGTAGTATACCTAGTGGTATACTCGTTTGGAACCACTGCACTGTTTTTGAATGGGTCGTTTGGTACCACGGTCGCTCAGGGTTGTAGCCCTTGACTTGAGAAGTCCGATTTCGATTATTTTATTCGATTAGTTACTGTCCATTTTAAAGTACACTGGACGCTGAAATAAAGTGAAAGTAGTGGCTATAGAATCGAGTAGCCAAAAGAGCTTATCTTGGGTGACTAAAGGGACGAAGTAATGTGGGTCATCAAAGATATCGCTAGAAGTATGAAGTCGAATACACTAAACGTGTATGATGGGGAGGAACTGACATTGGACCGAATATAATGGCGGTTTTAGCGACATTAGGTGCACCTTTCGGATAGTTTCTGAAAAGTGTAAGCATTATTCATTTTGTCTAGATCCCTTGTTAAGGGATGTGCATGAAAGACGGCAGTCGCTTCATTGTCAAATCCCAGACCTAAATCCTGAATCATGGTTTAAGCGTGCCCCGGGCTTAAAAGCGACAGCATTGCCTGCAACCGAGAATCACACTCTAAGATTAAATGACTCCCCACATTTAATCTTAGGGTGTAATTCTCGGTTACTTACTTTATCGATAGTCCCCTAAAATTCTCGGTGCTGTATTATTTACAGATAAAGTATTGACGTAGACTGCAGAACGCCATCGAAACTTCTTGCTGAATTATAGATCCGACCAATTAGTTTAGTAGTAAGAGTTCCGGCCGGGGGGAAGTTTACGTAATTGCAATACCTTGCCACTTCTGGGGCGGGTAAGAGGCGTCCCAGAGGAACGATGCGGTTGTACCGTACCGATGTTCTGCAAAAGGAACTACTTAAAGACGCGCAGAATCCAAATATGGCCTAGTCTAATTGGATCTAGCTAAAATTACTGTAGGCTACGACTTAGGGGCCTATCTAACTTGTAAAAAGGTCTTACTTATGTCACTCAGTCATTGTTTATACAATGACTGATTGATCAATCATAAATCAGGAGTGGGGATAACTTGGAGCATTTGATTGTAACAGGGAAAGTGGAATGGAGAAGACCGATAGGCCGAAGTCCCCAGCGATGGTCAGACCAGATAGCGAAACAGCTCGAGATCCCGATAAGCACTGCCCTGCACCGACCGGCGGAGCGCAGCCGATGGCGACAGCTGGTCGACAAAATCGGAAGGAGTCGCGATCCTCAGCAGTAAGGAAATCGACAGGAGAGAGAGAGAGAGAGAGAGAATGAATCATCACCATGATTTTCTACTTTTAGGTTAGGATTTTTTAGATTTGGCCGCAGAGTATTCCCGGATTTTATTTTATTGGTTAATTACATATCACAGACTTTTTAGGTTCGTGCTTTTGTTTGCTAGTAGATAGATAGATAGATATACTTTATTGCACAAAATACACAACTTAAGTACTAGGCATTACAGAAATTACATATATGTACCAGTAGTTATATAGTTTGTTTGCTTGCTTATTGTTATGGTTCTCCGCGCACAAAAATTACTTTTCTTACATTAATTAATTTATTTATTTTATAACTACCACCGCTAGTCTAAGCTTAAGTGCTAGCTTTGTTTGTTTGAGGAGAGGCGTAAACCACCTCCCAGTCGAAATGATTTAGGTAAGTAATAGTACTAACTAATGTCCAACACTAAACTTTCACTTTCATTCAGCACATGGATGTTCCAGTTTCATAGGGTCATGTGCGTTCCATATGCAGCCCATCCAGGGTCATATGCGTTCTTCCAAACATCTCCGCCTTAAGACTCCCTCCCACTCCTCTCATTTCTATACCCAGTCCTTCACTGTCCAGTCCATCCGCCTATGGAACTCCCTATCTTTATCAATAAGATAGTCTCCATCATTAAACATTTTTAAAGCCCGAATCAAAACTCACCTTTTATAAATAAATAGAAATCCCTTAAAGACTTTACAGGTCCAGTCATCGGTAGTAGTCGATGGTCTGTCTAAGATCCTAATTTAATTTATATGAATGTATATCTAGTCCTTTATATTATTTTATGCAAGCATAACATTTTTTTTTATTGGTATATAATAATGTGTTTATTTATGTATTAGCATTATAAATATTTTAATATATTATATACCTATACAGTTCACTTTAATTTACCCTTTTTAATATTGCACCACGTACCCTTCTATCAAATATCTTCTATCAAATGTCCTTTGCCTGAAGGTTGTCTGGCAGATATCGCTTTCAGCGATAAGACCGCGGAAATTGTACAATTAAGTTTCTGTAATGCCTAGTTTTTTTAAGTTGTGTTTTTTTTTGTGCAATAAAGTATATCTATCTATCCATCTATGGATGGATAGAATGATACCGATTTTTTTTGTGATTTATTTACGCGGAGGGGCGTGCTGGTGGTGCGCCTCGACTTGACGGCAACGACTTAGGGACCTTGAAGAGAAGAGAGTAATATTTCTTTTTTAAAAAAGCCGGCAACACATTATGATCTGATTTCGCAGATATAGATAGGTTGCGGAGATTACTTTCATCAGATGACCGCTTGCTCGTTTGTCGCCTCTAACATATAAAATAGGCCTACCATAACTCGGTTAAACTCGCATGCACGCAAGCGATTGTCATTCCATCCTCATCATCTCTATGGATGGTGGTCTAATACTGCTGTGCGTTTCTACCGGCACTTTCTACCACGTACCTCAGTTTGTGGAACGGTCTAACTGCAGCTGTATTTCCCTAACTTAAAGTACACTGAGAATGAATGTATCATGCTTGGGATATCATTACGAGACAGAGTGCGCAACACGGTCATGTCCTGCGGAAACCGGACAGCTACGTGGGAAACAAATGTCTGGCCATGGCACCACCGCCGGGTCCCGGCAGAAGGGGTAGACCTAAAAAGGTGTGGCTTGACATCGTAAGGGATGACATGCGTGCTAATAATCAGGGAACGCACAAAAGTGATAGACGTAGGGTACCGAGCCGCAATACTAAAATGGGCGTGGGCTGGTCATGTGTGCATAAGGAGTGATTAAAGGTGGAGCAAAGATGTCCTTGAATGGAGACCAAAGGACGGAAAGAGGAGTGTTGGCGGACAAACTGACAGATAGTCCGATGACATCAAGGCTCAAGCTGGAGTAGCGTGGTCCAGGAAAACCGACGACAGAAGAATGTGGAGAGAAATTGGAGAGGCATATGCTCTGCAGTGGGCAAACACATGCTGCTGAAGAAGAAGAAGAAGAAGTATTTCCCAGACTGGTCCTGATGATAAGCAATTGCCGCCTCCCATAGACACTCGCAACATCTCCTCTCTGCTATATATATATATATATATGCTCTCTGGTCATTTATACCTATCTATAAGAAATATTTTTGTTATAAATTATCTATGTATATATTATTATTGGGTATGCATGTATTGTTTATTATTATTTATGTAATGTAATAATATTAATATATAAAATAATGTATATTTCTGCCATTCTCAATTTCATTTGTTAAACTACTTTGCAATGCCTTCCCTTATTATTACGAATACGATATTTCTTTCCTCTACCCAAAGGTTGTTTGGAAGAAATCGCTACAAGCGATAAGACCGCCTTATTGTAATGTCTGTTGCTGTTGTATCATGCTTGTATTTTATTTTTGTGCAATAAAGAATATCTATCTATCTATCTAACATCAGTGGAGTGCAAATGCACTGCCAAGCATTAAACTCCACTTCCCTCCGAGGTAGGCCTCCGATATCCTCACTCACTCACACACAACACAGCGTAGACGCTTATTCACGCCGGTTATCTCCGGCTGAGCTGTCTGTCTTTCATTTGAACCTTTATAGCAAATTCTAGCAAATAAATGTAGCAATAAAATAGTAATTAAGAGAGACACCGCTACTCAAAAAAAAACTTACCGTTATATTAATACAAAACACAACCCAACACCCAGCACAATACACGTATTTAAATTTAGAAATAAATATGTATTTTTTTAGAGCGCGGACACGCGGAGCAATTTATTATAGTCAAATAAATAATAAATAAATAAATATTTCACAACATCACATACATTGATCTGACTCCGAGATAGGTAGCTCAAGCACCTGTGTTACGGATATCAGAATCAACAGTGGGATTACAAATATATACATATAATAATTTTCTTTTGTAAATACATACTTATAATACATAGCAAACACCCAGACCAATACAAACAAACATGTTCATGCATACAAATGTTTGTACTCTGCGGGGACTGTGAGAAAGAAAAAAAAACCCTTAAAGCCATGGTTATCTATATAGATGTGTTAAAATTCCCAATAATAACCTTACTATTCCAAGGGTTAAGATTAGCATTGACCTATTAACACCGTTCCGTTAGAAAAGTTCCAAAAAAGGGCTGTATAATAAAGTTAACCCTCTAAATTGTTTTTTTACGTCTGTCGCGAGAATGTCGCGGGAATTCCGCCCCGAATAGGGTTGGTCCCGGCAAGTGGAAGTTGGACAGTTATATTGATTTCGTGAAATTCGAAACTTTTTTTAGGGTTCAGAACCTTTTTTATGTGAATGGTGGCAGACGAGCAGACGGATTACCCGATGGCAAGCGATTGCCACCGCCCATGGACACCCGCGACACCAGTGGAGTCACAAGTGCGCTGCCAAAAATGGATATTTGGACTCTTCAAAGGAAATCAAAACCTATATGTTACTAAAACTATGGTACTTCCCGTTGAAGTAGCAATATAGATTACACATGTAAAAAAAAACTGCGAAAAAAAAAGTGCAAAATAATATTTCTACCACTTTATAAACTTCATAAAGTAAAAAAAAACCGGCCATGTGCGAGGTTGCGCCGTCAGCGTTCTCGGTGCGATAGGAGACAGTGGATTATTGGATAAACTATGGCGATCGAGCGTGAAAGGTTATGGGTTCGATTCCCGGGTCGTGGCACTCTGGTTCCTAAAGAAGTATGAGGGCAAGGAGTGCACTTGAATTTGCCACACACTTATGCACTAAAAATATTTTTCCCCAAGGAACATAGGGTCTAATCTCTAAAATAATTTTCGCCTTCTGAAAGAAAGAAAGAAGAAACGGTTAAAAAAGCATGGTGTATTTTTTTCTAAATCTACGGTCTCACAAAATCATATAGGTATGAAACAAATGCTGCGCTGATTTGCTGACTGAGGCGAGTGAGGGTATCGGAGGCCCAATTTGAAGGGAAGAGCAAAGATTGGTAACTCACTTGGAACTCCACTAGTGTTGCAGGTGTCCATGGGTGAAGGCAATCGCTTATCATCTGGTGATCCGCCTGCTCGTCTGCCACCTCATCCATCAAACCATCTAAATTATGGTTAGACGTTTTAGTAACTATCCGAAACGTGTATATTCTTCAAGATGTTTTCCCTCCCACCGAGCTAATGATTGTTATGCACACAAATTTGAAAATCTAGAGGTGCATGCTCGGATTCCGACCTCTCGTTAAGAAGACGCGCCCTTATTCATTAAGTTATTATTATTCATCGTCATCATCATCGTCAGCCCATTTAAGTCCCCACTGCTGGGGCACGGGCCTCCCTCAATCACATGAGGGGTAATTGCCATACTCACCACGCTGGGCAGACGGGTTGGCGAGGGTTTTGATATAAATGCAGAGTTTTCCTTCTCTGGGTGCTGATGATCATGCCAGCAGCTTTACCTTAGTCGCCTTTTACGACACCTCGGTAAGTGTGAGGGTGGCCTATTCTACTCTGCCGGGGACCACACGGCCAAGTTATTATTATTATTTTTTAATTCTAATAAAATTCCACGGACACTGGTTCCGTGCCTTTATTGTGCTTGTTTTTAAAGTGTTACAAATTATTTTTGATATTTGCTCCGCGATAAAATTAAACTAAATTAAATTACAATAACAATGTTAAGTTTAGGCAGTCGTGCATGGTTAATGTTAATAAGATGTATAAAATGTACTGTCATTATTATTATTATTATTTTTTTTTTTGGGGTAGGGGGTTTGGTGATTTTATGTAGTTAAGGACCTCAGAGGAGGGTTCAGGGGTATGTTAGTAATTTATCTTTTATTTGCAAGCTTGTCCCTAACCGCGTCATCGTCCCGGCGGATCGCCATTTTCATTCATTAAGTTACCATTCGCTCATCTGCCGCTTGTCACAAAAAAAATCCCAAATCTTAACTTAAGACGCAAAGTATGTTTGTCAACCCTAAAGCTCCATCAACCCTTGCTTAACCCGTGAAACCCCAGCTATACAGTCTGTACCTTTCGCCGCATGATCAATTTGTCATTTGCAGCAAAAATGCCTGAGCTGCGTGGGGTTAAGACGGTCTGAGGTCGGGAAATCACTTTGAAGGTGATTTTGGGACTATTCCAAACACCAAATGCGAATATACGCATGAGCAAAAAAGTGCTGTAAAGCTTTTACTTTTAGGAGAGTTTTTACTATATTATTTTACATCCCGATGACCCTCATAATAGGTGGTAATACAAATGTTGGGTCCGCATTTGTGCATGGTTATTTAATAAATAGTAGAAGTGTTTGCCGAGAGGTTGTAACCCAGAAATTGTTTAAAATAGATCCAGTTTAGTAGCTAAAAATTAAAATCGATTGGCGTCGCGAGTGTGCCCTACCTACCTACCTTAAAGCCTACCTTAAAGGAAGGTAAATGTTCACCGATACACCTTATTTATCCAATGTACATTTATTACAATGTATATTCGTGAAGTGAACGGTTCCGTAGGGCGGGAGCATCCCACAATGCGTAATAGCCCACCGTCGACAGGTCTAAATAATGATGATGAATTAATAGCCTATTATTACTAGCCACTCATAAATCTTACCCCGGGACCACTGGGCATTATAGGCATTCTCCCAGTCAACTGTAAAGATAAAATAATAAATAGATTTGATATATATAGGATAAATAAAAGGAGGGCAATGCATAAGCTACCTCTCTGGAACCCAATTCTCGGACTCGTGACATTTATAATATATCACTAAAACATAGTTTTTTTGTATGGATTTCATGTGACATCCGTCATGTTTTCAAAATGTCACGAGCCCGAGAATTGGGCTCCTGGTCACGCAGATGTTCATGGGCGGCTATGATTAGTTACCATCAGGTGACCCACTTGCTCGCTTGTCGCTTCTAGCATAAAAAATAAAGCAAAAATCGACTTATATAAAATATTAAAAAAAAAAGTTTATAAACAAACATGTTACAGACCAGACTTGATAAAATAAGCAAATAAATTTTATCAGGAAAAATTACGTAGTTAGGCTCGAAAATTTTATAAGCGCGCTCCCTCAGATGAGCCTAAAACGAAATGTATACATTCCAAAATTTCATAGGTTTGTATACAGCACTTACAAATTGTCATACATTGTAAATCATAACGAAGCTAGTCTGTATGTACGTAGCGCCAAACGGAACTCTAAATACAAGTGACAACAATTTTAATAAAATATCGCGTGTTATAAAACTTCCGCAGCTTTTTTTATGTGATCGGTGGCAGACGAACAGACGGTAAGGGAACACCTGATGGTAAGCCAACCTTTAATCCACCCTTTCCCCCAGATTGGGGACCCCTACGCTACTTTCACTCACGCAGCGAAACACAGTACTTTCACGCCGGCTTCAGCCGGCCCATTCATGCCGAAGCGTGACTCTCTCACGTTCATCTGTCATAAACTCTTCCCAAACATCTTGAGGTTACTAAATATAAATATAACGGGGCTAAAGAAATAAACTATTCACATCGGTAATTTACAAGCGCCGCTTGTTACGCCTAGATTTTATAACACTATATTTTTCAACCCGCCAACAAGAGACCGTATTTATTTTGCCCTGTCACATAGAAATAATTGAAAAATGTGAGAGGAATTTAAACGCGTTTATGTGGTGGTAAATGGGAGGAGCTGTGTGATAAAATAATATATTGTATGAGAACGTGGCGTATTTTATGAGACGAGCATGGGCGACGTAAAAGGGGAAGTGACTCAATCTATTAGCGGCACCTTTCTTCATAAAATTATTGCTTGAACCACACCAAAATTCCATTCCTAGTAACTATTCCAAATTCAAAAATCTTTATTCAATTTAAGTCAATACAGAACTTTTTTGTTAGTCAATAGGCTAACGCTTGACCATAATCGTACCTGATAGAAAGCGACGTTGAAGTCTAGGATGATACGCGTTTGCCTAAAAGAAAGATTTATGATGAATGTCAAATATTATGTAATCTACCTCGGTACAAATTGACATTCCGAATCAGCATTTGGAATGTCAATTTCTCTCGAGAAGAATCAGCAAGAAACGGAGTAGTTATTCTTTTGAAGAAAGATGGCGCCACTATTAAATAGGGTTGTTTGTGTAGGCATTTGTTTTTCTTTTTTTTTGTTTATTAAGTTTTTAATTAATACAGCCACTTTTCATTTTGTTTTTTTTTTCTTTTATTGTCTGTGTATGCGTTTTGTTATTTATATATACACGTTAAATTTACTTTGTTTTGTTTCGTTTTCTGTAATATTCATTGTCAGTTTTTATTTTTTTATTGTTGCATATTTTATTATGAAGCGTCGCTCAAAGGTACAGTCTGAAAATCAGCGCTGCAGCGGCTGCCTAGCGTTGTTGTAGCACATGCTGAGGCTGAACCGTGTTGGCCGCAACTTTGTAATGTTATGTCCTCTCAATTTTGTATCTAAACATGTATTGTGGTCAATTAATGATTTCTTATTCTTATTATTTTCTTTATTTCATTTTTAATACAATGCAATATTCTTTTTTATAAACATTATGATAACAATGACATACTGTCATTGTTATCATAATTTTACAATGCTTAAAATCAGTATCGTTTAGATAAATGATCGAGACAATGCATAGCGATAAAAATAGATAATAAAGATTCTAGGCATCATTAATCTTTTGTTACTGTAGGAAAACCACGACCTTAGAAAATACTGACATAAAGCAGAGCGCTTGCGCTGTCTTTCGAGTGAGGGAACTGGAGGCCCAATCCGGGGGAAGAGGAGTTAAAGGGTAGAGATAGAGCACTTGCGACTTCCGTCCGGGGGGTCGTGCACATGGCTTCGTGCCCGTAAACACGATCCCCCCACTGTGGACTATGAGAACCCTCTCATAGTTCACGGTGGGGCACCCGCCCAGGGATTTTAGTCGGTAGACCCATGCCATCATGCGGGGGAAGTCCGACATAACCCGTCCACCCCCTGGCGGACGGGTATGCGTAACGCATTTCCCCTAGGCAAACAAAAAAAGAGTATTTGCGACTTCACTGGTGTTGCAAGTAACCATGAGCGGAAGCTATCGCCTACCATCTTGCGAACCGTCTCGTCTGCCTCCTATTTTACATTAAAATATATAATAATATCCTCCAACCGATTTCGGCTAAGGCGGCTAATTTCACCGATCAGCAGGACGCAGGATTTATAATAGTGTTCAAGTGTGTGCGCAAACACAAGTGCACTCTCTATTCCCTTGACCTCATAATCCGATGGGATACGACCGGACAGGGATCGGACGCAGGAACAACGGCTTAACGTACTTTCCAAGACACGGGGGTGCAAGACTCCGGGATCACCCTAAGAATTTTTAACAGAAAAATACAGGTACAAATTTTGGCCCGACCCGGGGATCGAACCCGGGACCCCAAGTGGAGCCGTCGCTTTAAAGTGCGACGCACTACCCACTGCGCCAGCAAGGCAATAAAAAAAAATATAGTCAAGATACAAAAGCTAATCATTTTGAAGTAATCATTAACTAACAAAGACGAATAAAAGACGACAAATAACCTTGCTGCATAGAGTCATTAGGTATTGTATTGACTGATATGGAAATAAGAAATTACCGAGAACTCCCCAATTTAAAACCAAATTCGAGTTTAACCCTCAAATTAATTTATAATCGAGATAACCCCAGGAGATCTGATGAATAGCTACTCAAGCATGCTGATTACGTTTTCATCAACGGGCCAATAATCGTATTTTATTTAATCGTAAATAAAGCATTGTCGGTTACGGCTGGGCCGTAAATTACTACGTCCCAGGCGAATTACCTTTCTCCCGCCTCCAATAAATATCAATCAATACTTAGGAAGAAGTAAAAAGGGGAGCATTGCGTGTTTTCGAGTAATGTGTTGATGGATTCAATGAACTACGGATTAGGGTTAAATTGCAGCAAACAAATGACGTACGCTCAACCAGACACATAGAATTATATTAAGACTAGAAGGATAGTTTCCTTACTGCTGTCACCTCAAATTTGAAGCACAAATTTGGTTTTTAAGTTGGTACTACGTACGTAGTATCAACATAAAACTCCCAATTAATGTTACCAGTCACAACATATTTCCCTAAAACATGGGAAATGGTTATTGTAGTTACTGTTCTGTTTTAATAGTACCTAGAAAAACGCTTACAAGTACCTACATAACTGTGATTATTAAATTAGTTGGCAAGTTATGTTTGGATATTTAAGATGCCTTGACCATAAAATAAGAAATAAATAAATAAAGAGCTAGAGGGTGAGTGTAAATTCGTGTAAAATGTGGATCCATGTATTGTACTGTCAGAAACACATCCACTTACATAAATCTTAAAATTATTATTAAATGAATAAATTCTTGCTTATTTATTTTTAACATATAAAAGTTCCGGTACCCGAGCTCACGCAGCGAAACACAGTAGATATACTGTTTTAAGCTGCAAACATCAGTAGCAACCTAGCAACTACTTAAATTAATCAGTAGAAGGAGCAATCAAATGTTACAATAAAGTTGAAATGGGGAATTTTTTTTTTCATTATCGGGTAAAAAAAACTGAGCATGTTAATAAATTGTTTGTATTTTTAGCTTATAAAACACAACATATTATGAAATATTGAAGGCTTACCTGTAAAAAGTGACGTTATTACACTTCTTATGCTTTTCCGAATCATTGTGACAAAATTTTACCGCACAAATCCACAAATCTTCATAGTAAATTAATTTTCGCGATATGCGTTTGACAGGCATTGAAATTGACGACTGCGGAGCGGTCCGGGCGTTTTGAGTTGCTTCAAATTGTAAGCGCAGACTAGGTTTCTAGTCTTGTTATTATGCTATGACCACACATAAATGTGTAACGAATCTGTCAAATTTCTTCGATCGAAGCGAATATCGCTCAATTCGCTCATTGTCGCTTACCATTAGGTGCGATTACCGTCAAATGTTATCCTACTAAAAAAAGATTATTTTCATAAGTATAAGATTCGTTAGATTATGGTAATTTGATGTGAGGCTGACTGTACAAGTGTACAGACAGCTAAGTCAGCTATAATATTAATTAAAAATACATTCGCGGAATAAAAGTAAAAATCATTTAAGTCTTATACGAATATGATCTTATACCATCCCGACTGCCTCGGGCAAAAGGTCCCGGATTCGATCATCGGGTCGAGCCAAAATTTTGTACCTATGTTTTCAGTAAGAAATTCTAAATGGCAGCCCAGAGTCCGGAAGTTGGCGTCCTCGGAAAGCATTATAAGCTGTTGGTCGTGCGCCCGATCACAGTAGTGTCCCATTGGAATATGAGGATAAGGGAATTGAGAGTGCACTTGTGTTTGCGCACACACTTGAGCACTATAATATATCCTGCGTACGTTGACTGATCCTTGAGATTGGCCGCCGTAGCCGTAATCGGTTGGAGGATATTATTATTATTATTATATTGACCCATAGCTTAACTGTGTTACATACAACAGCATTGAAGAGACAAATATTACAATTAATATGATTTGAAATAAAGAAAATCGACATGAAGAAGCGTCTGCGTGGTGGTTCGCCGAGTGACTTGAGGGAACCGGTTGGCAGTCTGGTACTTAAGATAGGGAGTTTAACAATTGGCAGCTCACTTGTGGCTCCAGTGTCTGGTATTGCGGGCGGTGCTAATCGCTTACCATCGGGTGAACCGCCTACTCATCTGTCACATATATCATAAAAACCGGCCAAGTGCGAGTCGGACTCGCTCATGAAGGGTTCCGTAACAGCAAATAAGATATTTATTACTTAATTGAAAAAAAATGAGTTGACTAAATGAAAGGTAAATGGCGGCTTACGGTTTATAAAGCTACTTACTCGATCTAGTTCAAACCAATTTTCGATGGTAGTATTCATGGTAAAGTATACCAAATATTTTTTTGTTTTATAATGATTTTAATATAGAAGTTAGAGGAAGGGAGTGACACACATTTTACCACTTTGGAAGCGTCTCTTGCGCAAAGTATTAAGTTCAGAATTTTTTTTATTAGAAAACTCAACATAATTTTTAAAGACCTATCCATAGATACCCCACACGTATGGGTTTGATGAAAAAAAAATTATAGGGATCGCTCAAAAATATTTTTTATCCTATTTTTGTGGACAAATCGTAATGCGATTAACAAAATACATCTACTTACCAAGTTTCAATAGTACCTATAGTTCTTATAATATCGGAAAAAAGTGTCTGTGACATACGGACGGACGGACAGAAGGACAGACAGGCATGACTAATCTATAAGGGTTCCGTTTATTGCCATTTGGCTACGGAACCCTATAAACGGTATTCGGAAAAAGACTGGGCACAAAACAGTTTTGCGGAAGACATCTATAAAATAAGTGCTTCACTTCTCAGCAAAAAAGTTCTACAGCAGTGGACGAGTTAACTGCTATAGAACTTTTTCACTCCGACCACCAAGAAGCAGATACGTTTTATCCGTTTTAAGGTGACGGGTAGGGCACGCTAGCGACGTCAATAGATTTAAATTTTTAGCTACTAAATCGGATCTCTTTTAAACAATTTCGGGGTTGTACCTCTCGGCAAACACTTATGCTATTTATGAAATAACCATGCACAAATTTTCGCGTGCGCGTTGAACCCAGCATTTGTGCATGACTGTTTAATAAATAGTATAAGTGTGTGCCGAGAGGTTGTAGACCCGAAATTGTTTGAAATAGATCCGGTTTAGTAGCTAAAACTGATAATCGATTGGCGTCGCTAGTGTGCCCTACCGTTCACGTTAAGCCTGGGCTTGAAAACCGCACTATCGTATTCAGTTTTACAGACAACAATTTCTTTCGGTTTATTCCTATGTAGTCTGCGTCTCGCCACAAGACAGATAGTCTTGGAAGCGACCACAGCCATGTTTTATTCATAAATCGTAGACTACGAAGACTGAACTTGTTTCTTAAAACGTTTATGCGTTTTAATTTAGCTAATAGATCGCCCTGAGTACTGACATTTGAATTTTATTAACATGAAGAAAAAAAACAATTACACTGTTTTTTTTTAATCAATAGCAGTTGTTTTAAAAAAGCCAATGTTTTCTATGCTGGAGGCGACAAACGAGCAAGCAAGTCAAAGCAATCATCATCATCATCATCAGCCTATCGCAGTCCACTGCTGGACGTAGGCCTCTCCAATTGTTCGCCACTGTGATCTATCCATGGCTTCTCGTATCCAGCTCCTGCCAGCCATCCTGCGCAGATCGTCCCCCCACCTAGCCAGAGGGCGTCCTACATTACGTTTGCCAAGACGCGGTCTCCACTCTAGAACTCGTTTACCCCATCGGTTGTCGGTTCTGCGGCTAATATGGCCAGCCCACTGCCACTTAACCTTGCTTGATCCGGTGTGCAATGTCGATGACTTTGGTTCTCTGCCGGATCACCTCATTTCGGGTTCGATCTCGGAGAGAGACGCCAAGCATTGCTCGTTCCATAAGCCCGCTGAGCGACCTTTAACTTGTGGACCAGCCGTACCGTTAGTGTCCACGTTTCGGCTCCGTATGTCATGACGGATAGGACGCACTGATTGAAGACTTTTGTCTATAGGCACTGTGGTATCGACGATACGAAAACACGACGTAGTTTTCCAAATGCTGCCCAACCTAACTGGATTCTCCTATTCAAAGCAATCATCGCCGCCTTGCCGGCCTTTTTAAAAAGGAGTGCGCTCTTCTCTTGAAGGTCTCTAAAGTCTTAGCCGTCGGAAATACTCCCGTAGGTAAACTATTCCACAGAACTGAGGTACGAGGTAGAAAACTTCGCGAAAAACGCACAGTATTAGACCGCCATCCATCGAGATGATGAGGATGCCAATACGGTATTTGATCTTTTTTTTTTTAATGTGGGACTTGAGATAACAAAACAGGATTTCAGGGTCTTCTGAATCTTCTTTATTTTTTAAAATCGCAGGGCAAACCTATTCGTCTCTTTCGTCGTCTCACAGCCAGAGATAACTCCATCATTCCCTCCGTTCACTCGTTCTCGGTTCACTTTTACTCCGTTTCATTCTACTCGTCTTCCATTCCGTTTCACTCTCTCATAATCCCACACTAGATATCACAACTTTGAAATCACATTTTTTAGCAAGCCCAAAATGCTAAATACAAATGGCTACTGGCGTGTGACGTCACACGTATGTATTTTGTATGCATTTCTTTTGAATTTTGTTTGGTAGCTATATGAAATGAAGGGTTTTAATATAATAATTGGTGCAAATTGTATGGATTGTTCAATGGAATAATTATTTTTATAATAAATTCATACTTTTAAAGTGGACTTGCCCATGAATGTTTGAAAGACCATAAAACCGGCGAATCAATCGCGCGTGGCTGTGTCGTCGCTCCGCTTTGAAAATGCTCGCAATACGCCAGTGTGGAAACTCCCTAATTACCAGACTCCCAATCCTTGAATCATGGTCTAAACGTACCCCATATTTATCTATACCCGCTGTATCGCATCTACATTCTTGAGAATAATTAATTACATTATCAAAGTTAACATAACGCGCTGTCACTCTTAGATAATAATATGTATCCTTATATACAAACAAAATACGTTTGGCACATAGGTAAATTGAGGTAAATAAGAGAAAGAAATGCTCCCACAGACACAATAACAAAAAACGCTAACTGTGTACTTTAGGTCATAAAAATAAGTGATGTGACACTTTGTGTATTTTACCACTCGAGTCATTTTACATATTTTACAAATCCAATCAAGAAGTAGAATCTCTGGAAGTCAAAACTCATACGATGGCGATTCGATCCAATATGGTGCAATTAGTAGTAGTGTCCTTGCCTCTTACGCCAAAGGTCGTGGATTCAATTCCAACTCCGGACAATCCGGAATTTCACTCTGGGAGAGCCACGCTTTGGCATGAATGGCCGGCCCGACCAGAATGATACCACGGCCTCACAGAAAACCGGCGTGAAGCAGCACTGTGCTGTTTTTCGCTGCGTGAGTGAGGGTACCAATCCAGGGGAAAGGGGGGTTTAAGGTAGCGTACTTGTAACTCCACTGGTGTCCGGGATGTCCATGGGCGACGGCAATTGAGTAGATCCGTCTGCTCGTCTGCCACCTATAACATAAAAAAAATCCTTCACGCGTGTTTGGGTGTTATGTCAATTTCAGTCAGTTTTCAATTGTCAGTTATGATGATTGTGCGGGAATTCTTGAGGGGTAGATATTTTTTGTCTAAAGTAGAGGGCATGGAGCCAAAACGGAATGTCCCAATCATTACAATGCGTAACGAATACGATTGCAATACTTATACAGGTGGAGATTCCTTTCATCTCTGCCCTCAAAACGCCTGTTTTCAACTTTTTTTTAATGCTAGAGGACGAAAAGCGAGCAAGCGGGTCACCTGATGGTATGCTGATTATTACTAGCCATTGAACTATATGCGAGCAATGGAGAGGGGCTATGCTCGGAGTCTCCCTACGTGATCGTATCAGAAATGATGAGATCCGCAGGAGAACTAAGGTCACAGACATAGCCCAAAGGATTGCATGCCTCAAGTGGATTGCCACTTCCTTGCTCTTAGCGCACTTGTTCTCCTCGCTATATGCCCTGCCCATTTTGGCAGGGCACATAGCGAGGAGAACAGACGGCCGTTGGGGCGGAAAGGTCCTCGAGTGGAGGCCACGTACAGGAAGTCGCAGCAGTGGCTGGGCGCCCACAAGGTGGACCGACGATCTGGTGAAGATCGCGGGAATCCATTGGATGCGGGCGGCACAGGACCGATCTGTGTGGAGAACATTGAGGGAGGCCTATGTCCAGCAGTGGAAGTCTAATGGCTGAAATGATGATGATGATGATGATTGAACTATATTACTAGTGTAACTTACCAATTACTGCTACTTGCCGCCCGTGAACATCTGCGAAATCGGTATGATCGGTAATGCGTAGCCGGCTTTTTAAAAAGGAGTACGCTCTTCTATTGAAGGTCCCTAAGTCTCATAGCCGACGCGAAATAACTTGGATTTTAAGTGTTCTCAGCTTTTAGAATTAGGGTGACTCGCTTGACTAAACTATATTGGTCAAAATATTATTTCATGTTACTCAATTCAAATGTAGATAAAGTTTGAAAACTAAAACCCGACTACCAAAGAAAACACGCTCTAAAAAGTACGAAACAAGAAAATTGTTTCTGCCGAAATGATTATGTCGTATCGCAGTAGTCGTATGCCACATTGCTTGTATATTATTATTATAATGAATCTGTTTTGCTACAGTAGGTGGCATACGACCACGGCGATACGGCATAATAATTTTAGCAGAAAGAATTTTCTTGTTTCGTACTCTTTAGAGCGTGTTTTTTGATAGTCGGGGCTTAGTTTTCAAACTTTATTTTTATTTAACATATTTTTAGTCATGTGAATAAAATTATATATTTGAAATGTGCTAAAAAGCTATTTCATTTGATACCCCACACGGACCGTCAAGCAATTTTTTTTTTGTTCCTTGCTCTAAGTCCTCTAGAGGGCGCTGTAGTCAATTTGACGTGACGTCATGTCAGCTTTAACCAGAAGACAATCAAAACGCTTCTAACGGCACCTCTAGTTCTAGTAGTAACTAGTTCAGAAGTTATGAGGGAACAGATCAACAACCATACATACATTAGTAACATTTTGGTGCTTAAAAACTATGTTAGTACCTATATCCAATTATTATTATTGGGGACAGGAGTGTGTAAGGACCTCCAGTGTCCCAAAAATAGACCATCTATCTGGTCCGCTATAACAACGAGGAGGCTGTTGCCGCTGGCCCGTGTCCGCCGCGCCATCGAGGCAGCCCTTTTGCGCATAATCGTACGGAAGCAGTCCGTACGCGCCTCCGCGAACATCTGCGACGCACTGGAGAAGCGAGGCAGCCGCAACAGCGCCCTGAATGCGTTATTATATTGGACGCGAAGGGAATCCAGCGCTCTTGTCGTATGCCTAACCCACAGGCTGCACGTGTAAAAGGAGGTACAAAAAGCCCTGAAGAGAGTAATTTTTACATTATATGAACAACGTGCAAACCTGCGGGCTATCATATTCGCTCTTACCGACAGCGCCCTCCTCTCGCGTTCAATATCAACATCGTCTTTTAAATCCTCAGTCACGATGTGCCCGAGGTACTTAAAGCTACGAACCTGCTTTATGAGGGAACAGATGAACAACCAAACATAAATACATACACGCTTACAGGTCAAAATCATAAGGCTCCTTTTTGCTTCGCCTTAGTCGGTTAAAAATAGACTCATGTCGCCTCACTATGGAATGGTACTTCAGGGAGTGTCGATGCGTGCGTTGAACAAACCTCGCGTCTTACTTTTTCCGTTTCCTTCGTCCTTTTTTTCTCATAACTTCTCATGTTTTAAGAAAAGGATAATGAGGAAATAGGGAGCTGGGCTTTCTATTAACCGATACTAAGATATATTAAGTGTAATAAAATTTTGTTGAATTCTTTTCCATTTAGAACAGATATATAGATAGATAGATACACTTATACTAAAACAATGTAGGCGGTCTTATCGCTAATATCTCTCTTCCAGACAACCTCAGGTTAGAGGAAAAGTATAGCGAATTAAAAAAAGGGGTAAGGCAGTGCAAGTTATAAAAAGAAAAAAAAGACAGTGTATAAATACGAGTATGGTATATACATACATTTATATTAAATAAACAGACAGACTAAAACAGAGTTTGCAATTTGGGTCAAATATCAAAGCTTTAGCAGATTTTGCTGCATAAGTAATTAACTAAGTACGTAAACATTTGATAGTACGGAAATCGAACCCAACACCCCGAGATCACGGCCCGGTACTTAAAGCACTAGATCAACAGGGCGTTTCCTGTCCAGACATACAATAACAGATATTTCAAAAGTTCCGGAATGATAAAACAATTTAAAATTTATCTTCAAAAACGAGCCACCCCCCGTGCTGATGATTAACCGATAATTGATGATGATTAAAAATTGCCCTCTTAAACACAAAACGAAGAGAAAATTTGTTATGTTTTATTCACTTCACAATTTCATTAAAATTCAGACGAAAATATAAATATAGACGGCGTAATGTAGACGCCGAATTCGAATTTATTCATTATTTCCATTTTAGTTTCATAATGGTCCACTTCGCGTTGTGCTGTTTAATTTATTTTCAGTATTTTGAACTATAGTAGACAGTGAAAGTATCACAATTATTTTTTTATTTGTGTGATTAAAAACTAGAGCTTGTTTTGGATCCAGCCGGTATGCTCTCATTCCGGGAGGTGCTCGGCCGCGACGCGCTCGGTCGCGAATCATGAATTTTATTTTATTTAAATGTACTGTTACGATTGAAATTGTTAAATAAAAATAATAGATTATGTCAGTCTGAGTTGAACTATGCCGCCGTTTGGTCCCCGGCAGAGTAGAATAGGAAACAGAGTAGAAAACTACCACCCTCACTCTTACCGAGGTGTCGTGAAAGGCGACTAAGGTAAAGCTGCTGGCATGATCATCAGCACCCAGAGAAGGAAAACTCTGCATTTATATCAAAACCCTCGCCAACCCGTCTGCCAAGCGTGGTGAGTATGGCAATTACCCCTCATGTGATGTGTGAGGGAGGCCCGTGCCCCAGCAGTGGGGACTTAAATGGGCTGATGATGATGATGTTGATGAGTTGAACTATGTATTTTGTTTATTTAGATATGAATAAGTAGGTTGAATTATGGAATAAATTAACAAAAACGAAAAAATAAATGACTAATACAAACAAAATCAACGAACTTTTATTTCACCTTATATTTCTATACAGGCTTAATCCCATCATGGTAGCGATGACTTGATTTCTATGATGGAGGCCTTTGCCCTGCAGTGGGACAGTTACAAGCTGATACTTTACTTTACTTTTTACTTTTATTTCTATACAATTCAACCTATTTATTAATATTTAAACAAACAAAATACATAGTTCAACTCAGACTAACATAATGTATTATTTTCATTTATCAGTTTTAATCGCAACAGAAGGTGTTTTATAAAAAATTAAATAAATCATGAGTGTCGGAACCGAGCGCGCCTCGGACAAACAAATTTTGAAAATCAAGCGCGTCGCGGCCGAACAGCTCGCGGAATGAGAGCGTAACGGAAGGACCCCTAGTTTTAGTTCTAAACAATTTTCCCGCGGACCCTGTATACTAGCGCGTTGCATTTGTTAAAGCAATCATGCATACCTGCATTTAGTGTTGCATTGATTTAACATCTAAAACATCTAAGATAATTTATCGATATTTACCAAATTAATAAGTAAATATCTGACGAAATCTCATACGTTGAACCTAAATTAAATAAATAAATATATCACAACATACATTGATCAGACTCCGAGATAGGTAGCTCAAACATCTGTGTTACGGATATCAGAACCAACAGCGGAATCAGAAATATATTGTTTTAATTCTTTTGTAAATGTGTACTTATTACACATAGAAAACACACACACCAATACACGCAGATATGTTCGTGTACACAAATGTTTGTACTGTACGTGAATCGAATCCGCAACCCTTGCAGCAGAGGCAGCGTTCACTACCACAGATCCAAACGGGTGTCAGCTACCTTGATGGTTCTATCGATATATACATTACATCACTAACTGTATTCCCGTGGAACGCTTTACAAAAATTCACTCGAACCAATAGTCCGACCCCGAGTGTTCCACTAGCGAAAATACCAATCAAATTGAAATCCCAACGAACCCGAATGCTAAACAATTGCATGTAGTTAGAGAACTTTTGAATTTTATTACATTGTACTCGGAAGTTTAAAAATCATCCGAATGATATTTTGCTCCGTTCCAGTTTAACGAATGACTCAATAAAGGCACTCCAGTGTACTACCTGTGCGGATAAAGAATGGGTGCGAGTATAGACGCAAATAGTGTGCGAGCGAGAAGTGAATAGATGCACCGCCATTTCTGATCCCATTCTTTATCCGCACAGGGAGTACTGTCTGATGTTGTTCTATCATAGTTGTATTTTCTTTTTAACCCCCGACGCAAGAACGATGGGGTGTTATAAGTTTGACGTGTCTGTGTGTGTCTGTGTGTCTGTCTATGGCATCGTAGCTCCCGAAAAATTGAACCGATATTGATTTTGTTTTTTTTTGTTTGAAAGATGAATAAGAAGGAAGTGTTCTTAGCTATGTTGAATAAAAATCGATACAAGATGGCCGCCGTCACAAAGCTTTGGATTTTATGTTGTAACACAACTCCCACAATATGGGTATCATATAAAAGGGCTTGAGTAGCAGAATATGTTTATTGTGAAAAATTTCAAATCCAAGATGGCCACCGTCAGAAAATGACGACTAACCTATTTGTTGTTCCAACTGCCTCAATATAGGTATCAAATGAAAGAGCTTTAGTTGTATCGAAGGTTTTTTAAATTTTCAATTTAATTTTAACTACTTTTTGTTTTGTGCAATAAAGAATATCTATCTATCTAGAAACACGCCAATAGTGGCGTGATGTGGGCTGATATGATGATGATGATGATGATATCTATCAAGTGCGATGTTAAGTTTTTTTATGGATGCTACTGTGTTGCCTACAGCGAACACATAATAACTCTGCCCCCCACTGACTGACTGACTGCCTCGGTGGCGCAGTGGTTAGTGGGTCGCACTTTAAAGCGACGGTTGTGCAAGAGGTCCCGGGTTCGATCCCCGGGTCGGGCCAAAAATTTGTACCTAAGTTTTCGGTAAGAAATTCTTAGTGGCAGCCGGGAGTCTGGAAGTTGGCGGTATTGTACCCCCGTGCCTCGGAAAGCACGTTAAGCCGTTGGTTCTGCGCCCAATCCCTCTCTGGTCGTGTCACAGTAGTGTCCTATCGGAATATGAGGGTAAAGGAATAGAGAGTGCACTTGTGTTTGTGTTGCATACTTGAGCACTATAATATATCCTGCGTACACATGGCTGATCGTTGACACTGGCCGCCGTAGCCGTAATCGGTTGGAGGATATTAATAACTCTGCCAATGTCGAGTGATTTTGAAGACACGTCAATGAGCAGTTTTCCAGTAGGTATTTATAAATTTCCAAGTGATTCGCTAGATGGCGCAATCAGTCCCTGTAAATGTTAGGTGTGGTATGATATTTCATGGGGTCCTTAATTTATGGGAAAATCGTTTTAGGTTTTTTACTTTAAATATCTTAATACTTCGCAGTTAATATGTATTTTTAGTGCTATGTACATTTTAAATGGCAGAGAGTGATTCAAAACGAAAATTTACATGTATACACAAGTAAAATATGTATTTTACTAGTTTACTTTTATCTCTATTTTCTTATGGGTAAAATAAAGTTAAATATGGCAGGACTTTGAATGTCACGATGATGTTTGGTCTATCAAATATTTCCTATCATAGACAAAAAAGAAACTTTTAATTGATAGTGAGAGTAGCGTAATCTGGTGTTGCTTTTAGAAACCAACCGAAAATACCTACTGGAAAACTGCTCATTTTATGGTTATTTACCGGTGTGGCGATTAAAATCCTTTTTTGATGATTATTCCAATTGAGTTTTGCACCAAGCACCGTCTAAACTACAGATTTAATAATAGTGTCTTAACCCAAGACAGAAGAAAACATGTAACACTAACACGTCACAAATAAAGGGGAGATTCTCATCGTTGTTTTAAGTTTCAGAAAATACTTGGTTTTGAGACATGCAGAATGTCAAAATATATAGCGCACTCTTAATAAAATAATGACTCAATTCGAAATTGCTAAGTTTTGGTAAATGGCAAAAAATGATTTGTGGTTTTAGAGCATATACTTTAGTCTCCTATAAAATTTTAACTATGATGAGTAGGAAGAAACTAAAATTACGGTTTTAAGCCTACGAATATATTCTTTTAGATTTAGCAAAAAAATAATGAATTTATATAATATGATAGTAAAAAAAAATGTTTGAAAAAACAATTTTGAGATGCGTCATTATTTCATGAAATTCACCCAGTCAATTTATGACGTAATTAAAAATAGGTCAATATTTTACTCAAAAATTGACAAAAAAATCGGACCACCATTTATTTAGGTCACTGTTTTATTAAGTTTTTAATACAAAAAAAATAATTTTTAAAGTTAAGTCTCTTTTTGACAAAATATTTTTCCTTGGATAACGACTCAATTTGGAAATAAGTGTAGGTATTTTTAACTTAATTAGACAAACAACAGTATAGTTTAAAATGTTTTATTAGAAAAAGGTCACGTAAAAAAACAAAGTACAAAATTAGCATAGATCTTGTTTCAACTGATAGTTATAGAGTTAAATTTACTCTCAGTAAATTGTATCTTTTGTTTGAACTAAGTAGTTATTTCTTAAAATGTAACTCTAAAAATGTATTAAAATCTAAAATAAGTCTTTATAAAAACGCACTAGGTGAAACTATAATTAATCATACTAACAATTAATAGCAGTCTCATCATCACCTTAATTTTCATTCTGCAGGGGTGGACCTTTACTTCCCTAGCTTCTCGTAGGAACTATATGGATATTTTAGACATAATAGATGACCATTTAAATTCTACCCAATAGGTACCAGGTACCTCCGAGGCTATGCACCTTGGTAGCGATACTGAGGAGCATACGAACACTGCTGGATCACCTGGGACTGAGGGACCAGGTACTTCCAATGCAGAGTCGACCCTTCTGGGCGCAACGCACCAAAGGGATACGTCGTCGAGAGAAGGGGGAAACGAGGGAGCGGGCGTCAAAGCGCCCTCTCAATACCTCGTCTACCTCGAATCAAGGTAATCCTACCAAGGCACTGAAACTTGGCGAGCCTTCCACCTCGAAGCCTACCTTTAAGGAGGTTTCTCATCATAGACGCCCTGGGTAAAATGGACCAGGAGAGGGTCGAAATGCTTCATGGTGCTATCTTGGAGTGTATTGACACCTTAGACGATGGTGACGGCCCCAGCTTTATTGGATGCAAACCGTGCTCGGGTGGCATCCTTTTGGCAAGCGCAGATGAGGACTTGAAGGAGTGTCTCATCCGCAAACTACCCATCATTAAACCCTGGGATGGGGCTAATCTTGCCGTCGTAAACGAAGAGGAGATGCCCAAGCCCAGGTAACGTACGGCCTGGATACAGGAAGCCAAACACGACGCCGATACCATGCCGGACCTCTCGAGTTGGAGGGTAATCAACCGGAAACCCGAAGCCTACCTTTAAGGAGGTTGCTGGGTCCGTTTTGCTTCGGCTTTCCGGTCTACCTATCTACCGTCCCTAGCACAGGAGCACTCCAGCAAGAAGGCCGCAAGAAACCTGCTTAATAAAACACACCACCATCGTAAAGAAACAGACACAACCTAGGCACCTATATATAATCCTATCCCATCCCTCCGTCTTAGCTAAATTTCCTAGCCCTTCCCCTCCCAATCCCCCAAAACAACACAATTATTAAGGTGATACAAGTAAACCTCCAGCACTCAAAGGCAGCTACAGCTGCCCTTTGCCAAAGATTCCTCTCTGAGGACCTGGATATAGCCTTGATCCAAGAACCGGGGCTGAAAAAAACCAAGGTAGTGGGGCTAAACTCGACAGGTAAGATATTAAATAAAACCTGCGGAGTGAGGCCAAGAGCATGCCTGCTCTTCAAGAGAGATATAAATTACTTCCCGATCCCTTCTCTGTGTACGCTGTTGCAGCGTATATAGAGGTCTATATACATAGAGGCGTATATAGAGGTCTATTTTCCCCGGGGGGAAAGGTGCAGAGACACTCATAGTCAGCTCCATATATCTACCCGGAGAGGACCAGGATCCGGTGAACAAGGGGACGCCGGTAGTGGAATATTGTTTGGAGAGAGAAACCCAGCTGTTGGTGGGTACCGACTGCAACTCCCACCACACATCATGGGGCAGCTCCGACACGAACGCAAGAGGTGAGTCCTTGTTTGACTACTTGCTCACCAACAATCAATTTGTTCTTAACGTGGGTAGCAAACCAACCTTTACCACACATTCTAGGCAGGAAGTACTTTTTTATTTTTTATTTTTTTTTATATATTAAATGGGTTTGCACTTGACCTCATTTCTCCTGATGGAAAGTGACAATAAGGTCTAAGATGTAGCGTGCTTACCCAGAAGAAGCCTATTCACTCTCGACTTAAAGACACCCAAATTGTAGCTCTCTGGGAATGCAGAAGCCGGCAAGTTGTTCCATTCCTTAGCAGTTCGTACCAAGAAAGAGGAAGCGAAACGCTTAGTACGAGCTGGTGGAACTTGCACAGTGTAAGGGTGGATTCCTGTCGTCTTCCGTAATGTCCGGTGGTAGAAAGGAGAAGGTGGTATCAGGTCGTGAAGCTCATTCGAACACTCTCCAAAATGCATCCTATAAAAAACCGATAGACAGGCCACTCTACGTCGGTGAGCGAAGCTTTGGGATTTACCATCCACTAATTCGTCACCAACTAACTTCATGGCTCGACGCTCAATCGAGTCGAGGGCAGCCAGCTGATACTTGGCAGAGCCATCCCATAGGTGATTGCAATACTCCATGCACGACCCAACTTGAGCTTCATAGAGTTTAAGAACCTGTTCCGGCGTGAAGTATCGCCTAACCTTGCATAGGATACCAAGTTTTTAGCAGCAGTGGCTGCCTTGGTCTCAATAGAGCGACTGAAGTTAAGGTTGGAGGTTAGGTCCATACCTAGTAGACTCAGAGTGTCTGCTACAGGCAAGGACACGTTTTGAAAAGTGGGGGACAAGGTGAAAGCGGTCCGCTTAGAGCTGAAGAGACACGCCTGTGTTTTGGAAGCGTTGAATACGACTCTGTTAGCTTCCCCCCAATCGGAGACTGCTTCCAGGGTCGCGTTCACCCGTCCAACCGTACTAGATATAACATGGTGTTCAGGTAATCTCGCACACCGAGTAACCAATCGGCACGTCTGAGATGAGCCGTCCATGTCCGACCACACCCATATTAGGTACGACATAACATGCTCGGGAACAAAGGAACCGAACAAGTACCGAGACCCCATGGGAACAAACTGGGAGGGCTTTAGGAACTCCCTTAGGTTAGTTATACTTTGGAGATTTTAAATACATTAAAACTGTGGTCCAAGTGGAAGCCGCAGCAAAGGACTTAGGCAGAAGCCTAATGAAAGCGTATCTAGAAAATTGTCCTCTTAAGACCACTAAGAGCAATAGGAACGCGCCTTGATGGAACAAAAACCTGGAGCATCTGAGGCAAAAGGCCCGTGCCTTATTTAACAAGGCAAAAAAAGACAAGAACTGGGATGCTTACAGGAAGGCGCTAACACGCTTTAATAGGGAGCTCAGGAAAGCAAAAAGGAGATCCTGGCAAAAATTTGGCGGGTCCATCAAAGACACTACCCAAGCTGCCAGGATCCACAAAATATTAGCCAATACACCTGAATCCCATCTAGGCCTGCTAAGGAAAGTGGGTGGATCTTTCACGGAACCTGCATACAAAGCACTCACACAATCACATTCACAAACGTTCGACTACACACAAATTATCACACTCATCATCATCGCATCCGCGCAGTAAGCAAATCAACGTTAATGGGCACTTTTATAGTATAGTAGTATAGTAATATTTATCTAACAGCATTCCAACTTCATACAAACGACGCGCACGAGCTATACCTGCGCGCTCGGATCTCGGCATATGAGTTTCAATCAATAACTGCGCGATTTAACGGCCGTGTCCTTGAAATCCTCATTATAGTATTAGCGTGAATTTGGCTAATTCCCACGAAAAGCTGAGATACGAAAGAATAAACAACACAGTGAATTAAATTTAAAAGTTGAAACTTATATGAAATGACACGAAGACCTTTTTTTAATTATGACTTGGAATTAATATTTTTTTTTATGAAAAAAAGACCTAAATTTAAACATTACAAAACAGTTATGTAGTTTTTTAACAAAACAGAGACCAAATTCGATTTGAGTTATATTTTGTTTACGATTAAAAAAAAACATAGACCTAAGCAATAATTTGTCATTGATCCTATAATACATTTCAATAAAATAAAGACTCAATTTAAATGGAGCCTATATCTACTCAGAGAAGTTTACTAAAACAAAGTCCTATGTCAAAACCAGTCATTATTACAATAAAGATATTTAACAAATTTACCGATTTTTTTAGTAAAACACTGACGCATCTCCAAATCTGCCGGCGTTTCACAAAACCCTCGCGCGCAACCGCCGCCGCAAGACTGAATTGGTCGATATTCGATGAACGAATGAGGTCTGCGCGGCGGGAAAGATAGTGACTCATCAATTCTATACGTTATTGTTTACAGAATAAGGTTGCTTTTTAAAGAAGTATGCTGTGACACTTGGTCCATAAGGTCGATTTTTCACTAAAACTCATTTTTCCGAAATTTTGAGTTAAGTCGTTATCTTACTAAGAGTGCGATAGAAGCTTGAAGCTTGTCATTTGCGTCTGTTTAATCTACATGAATATTAAGCAAATGTAGGTACTTGGGTTAGTCTACGGTTAGTTGATCACTCCGATCTGGAGCCGAATTCTCGGGTTCGTGATATTTTGAAAACGGATATCACCTGAAAACCATACAAAAAAAACTTTGTTTTATTGATATATGTCGTATGAGAAATATCACGAGCACGAGAATTGGGCTCCTGTTGTCTTTTGAGTTTGAGTTTATTTCAACTAAGTGTAGAATAAGGTCGAACTTTAAAAATTAATGACACCCGCATTCCCTTTTCTTTCAGCTTTATCAGCTTTCCTTGCGATGTGTTGCTTAGCCGTGTGGTCCCCGGCAGAGTAGAATAGGCCACCCTCACTCTTACTGAGGTGTCGTAAAAGGCGACTAAGGTTAAGCTGCTGTCATGATCATTAGCACCCAGAGAAGGAAAACTCTGCATTTATATCAAAACCCTCAAATCAAAACCCAACCTGTCTGCCAAGCGTGGTGAGTATGGCAATTACCCCTCATGTGATTGAGGGAGGCCCGTGCCCCAGCAGTGGGGACTTAAATGGGCTGATGATGATGCCAACACATCGCAATCATCATAAATGGGCTGATGATTCGCTCCCCGCCGAGATAATGGCAGAAATATTGACATAGATTGAAAAATCCAGTGGTGGGTCTGATTCGAACCACAACCCGTCTTTTGGAAGGCGCGTTCTTATCAACTGCGATCGCCCTAGTTATTAACTTAATGTTGACAATAAACATTATTGTTCGGTTACATTCTACAAGTATTCGTAATAACGCCGTCGCATTTTAAGTCCGAGTCATTATGCACAAAGGCTACCAGCATTAACCGTGCAATTTGCTGCACCGCGCTGTTATCGTTAAATTTTGATTAGTCCACTTTTTAACTAGTTTCATTAGCTTTTTAATTCGCGTCAAGAAATTGTTATAGTTTCTCTGCGATGTTATATTGCTTAATAAAATAAATTATACTAAAAATATAATTAGTTAAAATATGTAGAGAATGCTTGTAAAATGATATCGGCCGTAGCACACGTCCCTCCGCTGCGAATCGCATGACAGCAAAACAAAAATAATTTCAGCCGTAACATTGTTTGTAACAATCGTTAGTGTAAAAAAAGTATTAAAATATGTTCTATCCGCCTGCAGGGCAAAGGCCGCCATCATAGAAATCATGTCATCGCTACTAGGTATGGGATTAGGCTTAATCACCACGCTTGCTAAATATGAATATGTGATCATAAACCTGAGCTAAAAATTTAATCATACTTTTTGCTTGACCCCGGGAATTGGACCCAGGACCCTGAGATCACGGCCCGATCCAACAGGACGTCTGGTGTACATATCTTAATAAATAAATAAATCTGTACTAGGTGCTGTACAATGAAATACCTCTTCTCACGATAAGAACTTAGTAATATGTTGACTCTTTCTAGTTTTTAACGCCCTTCTGTCACCGGAATTAGAGCTATAATTAAATTATCCTCCTCGGTGCTTGCCATGTTGCGATGCTGAATGCACGGGGAATGACACTATGGCACAGTGGTCATAATTATGCCCCATGCATCTTGATTCATGCCGATTTAAGGACAGGTGGTCAATCTCCCCGCCCTGGAGAAAAACGGCACATGTGTGATAAAAATAATTGTGCTCACAAAAAAGTTTTTAGTCATGCAGTTAGATACTGCTCGGAGGCAGACGACGTTTTGCCTGGCGACTGCAAAGTGCACATGAAAACTCACTGGTATTCCCAGTGTTCATGGGGGACGGCAATCACTTATCAGGTGATCCGAGATCCGTCCGATCGTCTTCGCCTCTTGCGAGTGATCTTTACCACGAATACATGATATACTTACTTAATTATAGAAAATTATAACGTCGTCTGTTCCATCGACCTCGTAATACAAAAACACTCGCCCAAAATATAAAGTAAAATAAAATAGGTCAGAGAAAGCCATGAGAAAGCCTTCAACATCCGATCATCTTTTTCTCATAATGCAAAACAGAATTCCTTTATTCCCTGTGGAGCTTAAATCTAAGCTGCGGTCTATTTACATTGAACGAAGGCTCCAATTTAGGTCAAGTTTCAACCTCATTCTTTCTGTA
Organism: Marasmia exigua; assembly: GCA_019059595.1. Lineage (NCBI taxonomy): Eukaryota > Metazoa > Arthropoda > Insecta > Lepidoptera > Crambidae > Marasmia > Marasmia exigua. The sequence goes on from CM032466.1 coordinate 6,374,967, forward strand.
CAAACATCTTTAACATAAGCTTGATACTAAGAAAACCAATTACACGAATTCTACGTTGAAACATGGTTCAGAGATAGCCCCAGTAGCAAAAAATCCTCTCGACGAACGCTGCTTTGGAGTCCTATTGTCTATACGTGACTCGACAATGAAGTCGAAATTAGAGATTTCAATACATTCGTCCATCTGAAATCAATGTGTATTGCACTATAATAGGCTCCTTGGTGACCTTTAATAGTGGGTCAAAGATTTATTAAGACAATAGGCTAACGCTTGAAAGAAAATACATTTATTGGCCACAAACAATATACAATAATACAGTAGGTCATAACATATGAATAGATGCAGAGCATAGGTAGTTGGTACTCGTACTACAGCAGAAACATTTAATGGTGGATATAGATACATTTTGTAAGGAATAAGTGAAGGGTGTGGCCAATCAGGTCCCAACCTCAGCATTTGCTGCTACGGCATTACTGCGATGCCGCAGCAGCGCTGGTATTCAGGTGGAACCTGGTTGCGAGTGAGTTAGGTAGGAACTAAAGATGGAATACAATATATAATGCTTGACGACAAACGCGCTTGAGGAAAAGCAACGACGAGATCTAGGATGATACGCGTTTGCCTAGAAGATGCCTATACACTCTAGCCTTAAAGATATCCAGATTATAGTTGTCAGGAAAAAAGTCCACGGCAGGGAGTTCCATTCCTTACGGTTGTCTGCTCGTCTGCCACCAATCACATAAAAAAAAAATGTGAAAGCGAGTCGCTTTGTGCGAATAAGGGGCAGTTGTTCCACATAAGGATTTTGACAGATGCACGTCTGAGTGAAAAGTATGTCCGAGGTTCGACAGCTTTTACCATTTAGTACGGGCATATGCGTGGACTTATGGCTTAGCATCTTACCTCAGTGTTGACTCTTGAGTCGGGTTCTAACGGTAATTTACATAGGCAGATACGAGTAAGTCGGTCGCTCTCGCTGGTCCTCTTCATTCCACACGTGAGGGTCCTTTGGCTGTGTTTCCCGTAACCCGCATGCGGGTACTAACGACCAATGGGTCCAACAACAAAAAATAGGGTAAGTACTTACCCTTTTTTGTGCTTATAATTTGGAATAACTATTTTTTGTAATTAAAAAAATATGTATTTAGACTTTTGATAAGTCAGCCAGCCCGTTCCATTCAGTATTTTTTTAAGGGTGTCGAAAATGTTTGTGTGCTTTAGCAAGTTTAAGCGAGCCACTGGGCATGTCGACACTGTAGCAGGTCAATAAAACACGTAAACAATTGAAATAGCTGGGAAACATTGAATACCGTTCCAATCAATTTACACATGCGCCCGCCTACTCCTTAGGCCTTTACATTTAGTATTCTAACAGCCACCATATCAGTTGAGCTTCGGCGATGGAATATATTCCTCTAGAGGTTCCTACTGTTGGTGCGATTGGAGAGGGAGGGTAGGTCTTTGTGAACTGGCCGGTTTATATGTGTGAAAGGTAAGGATCCTCATGATGCCCCGTCATGTTTTATTCATCACATCTAATACAAAGATGTTGTGACGCCAGATATACAGTCATGCATTGATCTGTGATGTGAATTGTTTGTGGGAACAATATAGTGCAAATGTTTTGTTTATTTGGTTCATGCATTGTGTTGTGTTGTCAACTTGCAGGTTGACGTTTACGACGTTAGCATTCGATACTAACGAAATGTGGTGATGTAACGTACTCATGAACTTTGTAAACGTGTGAGCTAGGTTTTATTTATGCGACAAGTGCCAAACGAACAAACGGGTCATCTGATGATAAATGTTCGCCGCGCATGAAAAGTCGCCTGCAATAAAATGTAAACACCTCGACACTTTTATCGGGACAATAATGTTCATATTCGAATAAGGTTGTATACTTATAAGTACACGTGAGTGAACATCTACCATCTACGAGATCAGTGAAGGCAATGTCACCACCAAATGCGCCATCGGATCAATCTAAGATTTATTCAGGATGAAGGAGAACGGCAAAGAAATGGTGGCACTGTTCATGAAGATTGACGGGTCTAGGAGATTGAACAAGCCCGCTCAACCAATTTTTCGGTAAACATCAACTCGAGTCGATTACACTTACGCCCGTGGTACACCTACGCTGTGAAACCGTGAAAGTCAAACCGCATTCATTTCCCAGCGTCAACAAAAAAAGTTTTTTTTTTTTTGGTCAATAAGCCAACGCTTGACCACAATTGCACCTGATGGAAAGCGACGATGAGGTCTAGGATGATACGCGTTTGCCTAAAAGCCGCTCATGGACATCTGCGACACATGTGGCATCGCAGATGCGTTGCCGGCTCTTAAGGGAGGAATAAACTCTTTTCTTGAGGATCACCAGGTCGTATCTGTTCGGAAACACCATCGTTGGTAGCTGATTCCATAGTTTTACAACGCGCGGTAGGAAGTGGCGTGAAAAGCGCATTGTGGTAGAGTAAAATCCATCCAAGTGATGTGGGTGAAATTGGGATTTCTGTTCTGTAAAAGGAGAAGCGACACTTGTTCTAACGCTTAGAATTGACAATACTCTGTTTCTTTCTCGCCCATCTGCACCAACCATATCTACACTTGGCACCTACGGCGACCATTTTGCGAGTGTAGATGTTGCCTTAGCAGATGAGCGAATAAGTCCAGCGTCACCCACACGCTGCTGGCCACGCGGGTTAGTACAAATTCTGGTAGCTAGCTTCGATATAATGACACTCGTCAATAGAATTCACAATATCGACAGTAAACTTGCCGCGAGATCAGAAGTATTTATAAATCAAACGACACGTACAAAACGTCTGATGAATTAAACAACATCATGTAAAGAAGTGATAGTGACAGACCCAGCAGAATACCTAACAATTGTTGAGTAATACGTCTACCCATTGAATTACTTACTTATTATACTGTCTGGTTCAACCCAGTTTAGGAGGGCAGAGTCAGAGTTGCTATCCAAGTGATTATTTAAGGAGAATGTCTATTAACACCGTTAACACCCTACCTAAAATCAAGCACACTTTGCTTAGATGCATTCTTTTGAGCCAAGTGGGTCAGAGATCAATCAATAATATCAATTCCTTTGCAATTGTCTGGCATGACGTTTTCGGGCTTCCCACTACACCAGCTACAACAGATTTAGTTCGGTAGGTTGCCAATAGAATATACAACTAAGCTTGCAAGGAGTTCGTCCATAGGACCGCTCAGCTCCCGGCCCATTGATTCAACTGATATACCTAAGTGTGAATTAAAGTATATTTTTAATTCCTAACTATAAAAGAGACGAACATAGCGCTTGCTGCTCTATATTTCACTAGTTAAAATATACCTTGACTCGCACGACATAAATACGTTTTTCGTAGAGACATGGATAAGTTATGTGCTGAGTGGTCATGACCCATTGATGTTAGAAGAACTCTCAATTTAAATATCCACTGCCCAGATGCATTCTGTCAAGCGTAGTGCTGACAGTAGATTGTTCAGCTCAATCAAATATAAACCCTTTGCAATCGCCGGGGCCTGGAGACGTCTCCCGCTACCCGCTGCATCAGCTGCATTGTTGATAGATGATAGCTGCCGATTTAGTTCTGTAAGTCGCCAATAGAATTCACAAAGCCGACAATAAACTTGGCGTGGGATGGGGGGAGATTAAAAATCGAGCGACTCGCAGACACAATGAAAATGTTTTTTCACAGGCCCCTTTCAGGCATGAGCTTTGTTTGTAAAACGAAGTTCCCAGTTTTTCTCTCTATACGCCTCATCGCGATTTTCTCTTGGGGGAAAAATATTGCGTAATGAATACACAGCTCTGATTCTAGCAGCAGACGGGCGCATTTCAACGTTAATTTAGGCAATAACGGGACGCGTGTGTTATGATATTGATGCTGTTAGTTGCGGGTAGGGATGCCACCTGGGAGGACAATCAGGATTTGAATAATATGAATAACGGAGTGAGTAGGAGCGGATTTGTAGCTAAATTGAATTGACCCTCCCCTTTCAAAAATGCAACTAGATCTGCTAAGAGTACCTAAATCCATACTAATTTTATAAATGTGAAAGTGTGTGTATTTATCTGTCTGTCTGTTTGTCCGTCTTCACGGCAAAATGGTGCGACGGATGACGTTATTTTTAACCTCTGACACAAAAACGACGGGATGTTATAAGTTTGACGTGTCTATGTGTGTTTGTGTGTCTGTCTATGGCATCGTAGTTCCCGAATAAATGAACCGATTTGGATTTCGTTTCTTTTTTGTTTGAAAGATGAATAAGGGGCGAGTGTTCCTAGCTATGTTAGATGGAAATCGATCCAAGATGGCCGCCGTCACAAAGATGTAGACTGTATATTTTAACACAACTCTCATAATATGGGTATCATATAAAAGGGCTTGAGTAGCAAAATATATTTATTGTCACAAATTTCAAATCCAAGATGGCCGCATCGGGAGTTTTTTAAATTTAATTTTTTTTTTTCAGTGAAGATAGTTGAAGGGATGCAGAGTGACAGTGGATACTTTTTGTCTCTTTCTAACATAAGCGAAGCCGACAGGCAAAAGCTAGTTCAACAATTATTTGAAATCCTAACATGGTTCCTAGCATTCCAAAGTACTTAGATCCTTGTATTTTTTATTTTCGCTCCAGAAAACGAAGCCATTTTAAAGAAATTTGATGGTGACATAGTGTTGTAAATATATTGGTAATTTTTTGAACAACTGTACCAGGTCCTAGCCAAGCGTTCATACAATTTTGGACAATACCATTTAAGTTAACTCATCGAAAACCACCCCTAGCTAGAACAGATATTGGAGTGATGTGACGTTTAGTTTTGTCATTCCATCCGTATGTTCAATTATACTCGACGAATGCACAAAAACTAAGTAATACTAAATAAGCGTTGCATTTCCTAAATGTAGGTATATTGAGCACTCTGTGGTGGCTGCTCGTTTCGAATAGATAGAGGTTATATTTCAGCCATTAGTCGGTTGCAAGGTATAGTGAATTTGAACTGTGTCTATATCGTGGCCATATCGAAGATTTGCTCGTGCAAACTCTGGAATGAGCTTCCAGCTGCGGTGTTCCCTGATCGCTACGACATGTCTTTTTCTAAGCGAGGTTTGAAAATAGTTCTTCTTTCACGGTATGCAGCGGCATGACTGTGCTCCGGCATTGTTGATGTCTATGAGCGGCGGTTACCATTTACCACCAGATGGGCCGCATGCTTGTCTGCCTATTATTCGCAATAAAACAAATGTGCGATGGTTTTATGAAGTGGTCGCATTTCATCTAAGTAACTTTATTTGATCAGTAAATAACACACTTAAAATTTTCATCTCGCGTTCAGGCGGGACTCGAACCCACACCTTCCACAATCCGAAATTTGTACGTGCAACTGTTAAAATATTTGTAATAATATTTCTACTGGATATTGTAAATATACCTACAATATTGATGAGACTATCGACAGATCATGTCGAATCAAGCACTTACACTTATATATCTATATAAGTGTAAGTGCTTGATTCGACAGGATCTTGACTATACTTCGTCGGCTTATTAACGCGTTTAGTGGTCTAATTCGTAGAACATTCACCCAGATTGTGGAAGGTGTGGGTTCGAGTCCCGCCTGAACACGAAATGAAATTTTCTGAAATTCTCATTCCAGAGTTTGCACGAACGTGGGGAAAATGAGCGCTGGAAACGAAGCGTTCTAGAAGGGATAGGCTCCAAGAGTATGGGTGGAGTTTACCTCGTCGTCTAGTCGTGCGATTGTAAAATGGTGACCCTGGTATGATACTAAACAGCTCTTCAAAGCACTCTCCTATTGCTATATTTGCCTCTTCTATAGAGCCTATAGAAGAGGCAAAGAGAGCCAAAGTCTCGTCGCCTCCAACGTGAGTATGAGTATTTGTTTGGGAACTAGAGAGTGCACCCTAGACACGGGTTTCTTACCTTAGTTAATTGGTACGAATTTCGACATACTGCTGCACTGGCTTGTGATAAACCATAAATTGGTTCGACAGAAAAACAGGACATAAATCCTCAGACAAAAAAAGAAAATTGAGACAAGAAAAGGCTGTAAAAACTCCTTTGCCGAGGCCTTAGGAATATCTTTCCCTCCGAAGCCAACCATCGACCTAATAACGTCACAAGGGATTAACTAAATTAATTTATAGACGTGCTCTTGAAACGCTCTGTAATGCATGAACCAGCTGAAACTTAACCACCTCGCCTAAATAATTTATAGGTTTCCGCACGGTGCGTTCACAAGATTGTTCAAGAGTTTAACGGTCGCACACACGAAGTTGTAACTTTGCAGTTGGGATGTTACAAACCGAAATCCGTAGGTTTCGGATATTTTTGGCTACTAAGTTTAGGATTTTGTATTTTTTATGAAATTGGTGGCAGACGAGCAGACAGATCACCCAGTGGAGTCGCAAGTGCGCCGCCAACCTACAAACTCCCCCTCCCCCCCGGATTGGGCCTCCTTTACCCTCACTCACCCAACGAAACACATTACAGTGCTGCTTCACGCCGGTTTTCTGTGAGGCCGTGATATCACTCCGGTCGAGCCGGCCCATTCATGCCGAAGCGTGGCTCTCCCACGGTGAGATTTATCAATGTAGAATAATAAACCTATACTATTTATAGAGGTTAATTCTACAGACAGCGGCAACGCATAATATTAATCCTAAAGCACGAAATGCTTGTGCGATGTAATCGACACCTAGCGCCATCTATTGGCATAATATGGAACTAATGTCCCGAAACGAAGTGAGGGCGGGCCACTAGTAAATAATAATTTGAAACAACATTACAGACATGGTGTGGTCTCCCAAACTAAAGTGTTCCCTTGTACTATGGAAACCAGAAACACGGGTACCATAAACACACAGACCCAACACAAATGTCAAATTCAATGAAAATAACATTTGTGTTGATGTGGGAATCAAACCCGCGACCCTTGCGTTTCAACCGGTGCTCAAACCACTGCCCTAAACGGGTAGCCCCGATTTCGAACTTTTTATGCTAGAGGCAACGTACAATCATGCAAGTCACCTTTTATGTCATATTGTGGCAGACAAGGCGAATGACCTTATGGAAAGCGATTACCGCCGCCCATGAACGTATGCAACACATGAGGTATCACAAATGCGTTGCCGGCTCTTAAGAAGGAATGAACTCTTTCCTTGAGGATTACTAGGTCGTATCTGTTCGGAAACACCAACGTTAGAAGTTGCCAACAATTTGCTGACTCACATTTTTTATTTAATACCTAATCGGATATCCGAAATTTTCGGTTACGGTTTCGGAGCGCTTAAACATCCCTACTTCAGGTATGTGGAGTGGTTGCCGTAAATTTAAGTAGACGTTGTTATGGTAAGGAATTCTTTCAAGTCCTTCGATTACATAAAGTACCGATTATCGAAAATCAGATGAGGAGTACAGCAACGTTATTTATTCGATGGCTTAGCGACCCAAAATGAGTCTTGGCCTCCGGTAACAGATGTCGCTATTTGTCCCGGTCTTGTAAAGCTTGACACCAATCTTCATCTTGAATACAGCTGATTGATAAAGAAGTAAGACCTACAGACATTGATAGCGCTTATAGATAAAGCGAAAACACGAAATGCTTGCGCGGTGTAATCGACAACTAGCGCCATCTATTGGTATAAAGTGAAACTAATATCCCAAAACGATGTTAAGGCGGGCTACTTATCACACGGGCAGTTTATCTTTAAACAAATAAAACATATTACGATACCAGTGGATAACAATGTGCGCCTTCTAAACTAGAGGTCGTATTTTTGGGTCCGGGCCTTACAACCGGGCTAAGACCCACCACCGGCATTGCACTGACCTCCTCCTACGCTTGGTGGGGACGGCACGACTCTCTCGGCTGTCCCCATCCCTCCCCCCGACCCCGGGGGAAGAAGCGCCGTGTCCGGCGTGTAGGTGGGCGTCCCTGTCCGGGGGGTGACGTGGTGAAAGGCTCCGAACTTTGGCCCCATGTCACTCGCCCACCCATGGGCAGATGAGGGAGAGTCCCAGGAGTTTTAGTCGGTATGCCTCTGGCCGGCTTCTCGTTTGGAGAAGCAGTCGCCGGAGGAGAGTCCGACATAACCCATCCGTTTACAGACGGATGGGTATGCGTAACGCATTTCTACTAGGTCAACATAAAAAAAAAGATGCCACACTGGCGGATTGCGAGCGTTATCAAAGCGGAGCGACGAAGACGCTGCTGCATTCACGCCGCGGATGCGCGATTAATTCGCCGTGGAGATAGGTCTGAAAGTCATTGTTGTTTTGTGGCGGCCACGCAGAAACACGCCGGCGAATCCGTTGCGTATCCGCGGTGTGAACGCTGCGCGGCCGCACCGCTTTGAAAATGCCGGCGGATTGATAGTGTGGCATCTCCCTGATAAATTATTACTAGATTCCTTTTAATTTGCGCGTCACAATTGTACCTCTTGCAGGTGAGCAGAAAAATATCCTGAAGGAAAACTGTACGTTTAGGGTTGAAATAATGGTTTTAAACATGATACTAGTTGGTCCCCTTATCTAAGAGTAGTGAAATTATCCTCATTTTAAAGTAAGGGTAGCAGGTCTTACAAAAGTAAAATCACTTGAAATGTCTTCATAACTAATGTCCCAAAGTATGGATAACTTAAATTACGGTCTTATTAGACTCACCGAGTGTCGAGTTCGCCATACGACTCGCGTATCGAATGTAATGACACCGAGGGCCAAATTGGCACTTTTCAAAGTAATAAAATGTCATCTGAAATCATATCTAATATTTATGGGCTGGCTCGGTAAATGAGGGCGGAATATCTCTAGCGCTTTTTATATGTTTGAAGACGCACCTTGGTCTGGCGTGGGAGTATTTTTTTACGATGACAGAGGTTCCTAACGACACAGCAATTCTCTGAGGTAGAAATAAAAAGTTCTTAAATGCTTAGATTAATAAAGGCTAGATGGATAGCCTTCATTCAAATGCTGGACGAAGTCGCGAAGTGACGCAAAAATGGGATTTATGTGGGCGTGAGATTTGCTTCGTCGACACGCACACAAACAAAGCATTTGATGACGTTCGTAGGAGCAGACTCTGCCATTTTTGCGTAATTTCACGAGCTAAACACACTTATGTTCGGCGCATGTGGTAACGTCCAAACAGTGCGAGTTACTGCATTGAAGCTACTCGGCACTGCTGAAGCTGACTTGTACGCTAACTCGCTTTATGGAAATAGAGCATTAACCACAACCCAAGTGGACCTTTTGAAAATATCCATAACTTAAAAAACTTCCTTCAACACTCACGTGAGTGTGTGAAGTAGGTAATTCTCAAGCGGTGTAACCTGATAACCTGTTACTATAGCGCAGTCAACCACGCAAGCTTACCTCGTAAACGCCTTGCGTGTATCGTCTTTAGCTTAGAGCAACACAGGTCTTCCAATGGACAACATTTCAAAATTGCTAAGCTCTGAAACAAAAAATACCAATTCTTTATTTACTTTTCCGCTGCTCGAATATATATTTATTCATTTTTTATGTTGCTTATTTACTGAGAAAAAAATTAAAAACTAAAAAACGTAAGATGACGTCCTCGGACGGCAGAATGTAAAATATTTCTTTGCTTAGCACATTATAGTTTTAAATTTACGAAATGCCAAACCCATGACATGCAACTGTCAAAAAAAAGACAACTTGTCAACGTTGAATGAATGAATGACATTGACAATGTTGACACTAGTATTATTTACCTTTGACAGTAGTACCTTTTTTTTATTAAAGCAATGATAAGCAAAGGAATATCGCTGTATTCAGCCGTCCGATGACGTCATTTGGCGCTTACGTCTATTTAGAATATAAAGAATTTCAATAATTATTTTATGCATGAAAATGGACAAATTTTGAAAAAAGAAAAAATATGGGTCTGTTCATTTTATGTCTATTTTCATATAAAAAAACAATATGGACATGTTAAAAATATGAAATGTTGTCCATTAAAGTCTTTACTGTTACCTTTTTTTTTATTTAAGAGTACTTTTCTCATAAGGATCAAAGAATAACTCTTCAACTTAACTTAGTTCTCGGTTGAGTCGATAGCTATTGGGTTGGAAACCAGGTTACGCTTAGACCATGATTCAGGATTTGCGGCTGCCGTCTGACCTTCGTAACAGGTGACACATAGAATCACTTGTACTTGGAAAAACCGGCCAAGTGCGAGTCGGGCTCGCGCACAAAGGGTTCCGTAGCAGCAAAGTCCAAAATTACAGTTAAATCAACCTATCTCAAAAACTATAAGAGATACTTTGATCAAACCAAAAATCGTTGAAAGAGTTAATTAGCATGCATCACCTCTATTTTTTTTAGAATTTTATACCCCGTAGTTATAAAAATAGAGGGGGGGGGACATACTTTTTACGACTTTGAGAGCTGATATCTCAAAAACCGTTCACTTTAAGAAAAATGTTTTTTAGAAAACTTTATATCATTTTAAAAGACCTTTCCATTGATACCCCACACGGGTATGTACATCGAAAAAAAAAATTTCATCCCTCAGTTACATGTATGGGGGGCCCCACCCCCAATTCTTTTTTTTACTATTTAGTGTCATATTTTTGTAGCGGTTCATACAACACATATTCCCATCAAATTTCATCACTGTAGTACTTATAGTTTCCGAGTAAATCGGCTGTGACAGACGGACAGACGGACAGACGGACAGACGGACATGACGAAACTATAAGGGTTCCGTTTTTGCCATTTTGGCTACGGAACCCTAAAAAGGACATTGACTGCCCCGGTATCGCAGTAGTCGCACTTTAAGGCGACGGCTGCACTTGGGGTCTCTGGTTCGATCCCCTAGTCGGGTTCAATTTCGGGGTTACAACCTCTTGGCAAACACTTATACTATTTATTAAATAACTATGCACAAATGTTGGGTCCGTTTTTGTACGCGAAAAATTGGTTGTAACCCCGAAATTGTTAAAAATAGATCCGGTTTAGTAGGTAAAAATTAAAATCAATTGGCGTCGCTAGTGTGCCTTACCCGTCACCTTAAGGAAGGAATAAGTCCTTTTCTTGAAGGTCACCAGGTCGTATCTATTCGGTAACCCCACCGAGTAGCTGGTTCCACAGTTTTACTGTGTGCAGAAATCTCAAACAAAAAGATTGTTTAATTAAAAAAATATATAGTCATCGTCATCGTCAGCCCAATTAAGTCCCCACTGCTGGGGCACAGGCCTCCCTCAATCACATGAGGGGTAATTGCCATACTCACCACGCTTGGCAGACGGGTTGGCGAGGGTTTTGATATGAATGCAGAGTTTTCCTTCTCTGGGTGATGATGATTATGCCAGCAGCTTTACCTTAGTCGCCTTTTACGACACCTCGGTAAGAGTGAGGGTGGCCTGGTCTACTCTACCGGGGACCACACGGTAAACCTTCAATATTATTCTTAATTATTTTCGAGACCTCCCCTTTAACAATAAACAATTTTGAGTTTGAGTTTATCTTAGCGTGTAATTCCCGGTTGCCTCCAAAGCTGTCGCTCCGGAGCCTTAGCCTAAAAAATATAGTGCTGCTTACCAAACCTTTAAAACTTGCGTCCTGATACAATTTCCGGTACGAGTAGGTACTTACCCGCTAATGCATTTGGGGAAGAGGGGGGTGGAGCGTTTCGATTAACTCCAGTAATTAGCACTTGATGTATTGGAATATGCTATTACTCCAACTGTCTTCGTTCGTGGGAAGGATCATTAAACTTACGTAATGCTTGAAAGGTGTGTTTGATTACTAGCGCCAAAATTCAATTTCATTAGTCATCTCAGCGTGTAATACTCAGTTGCGTCCAAATTCAATTCAATTCAAAATATCTTTATTAGCATAGGCTTGTATACGTACAGCGCTTTCAAAACGTCATACATTAGAAATTATAACTATTTATAGGTAAGTATAATATACATGTAATTACACATATATGTCGATACATAAAATATACTAAGAAATTAATAAACATATTTACTTAATGTGATTCTACCACCGGAATCTTCCGATTCCGGTTCAACTTTCCAGTTGATTCTGACGAGAAGATCCGGTAAGAAACTCGCCAGTTACTCTTTTTAATCGCCAAAAAATGTAATACGATGTTATTATTCGCATAGTATATTACTCGCATAAATAAGTCGATTTCATGTCCAACAATAAATGTATCCATTACTATGTCTAAGGTGTAGGCGAACAGTTTATCATTTCCACATATTCTTGTCATTTAAATAATCATCAACTGTATACTAGGCTTTTTAATTTGTGTTTTCAATTTAGGCATTGGTAAGTCAACCAAGCTTTTGTGGTAACTTGTTAAATACTTATAATACTCATTCGACAAATGAATTACCAACCTTATGAAGTCTGAGATTTGCCTGTTGCCTGTCGATACAGACTCCAGGGCAGACCATGATCCAGGATTTTTTTTATTGAGTGAATGTTACAACCACAGAATCTGGGTCCGTGCCTTTTTTTTGCTAGTTATGTAAGATACATTTCTGTAATTGTCCTCGCGTATGTTATAGTAGGTATGTGCTCTTAAAAATATATTTTTTTAAAAGGTAAGCTTTTGACCATATTCCACGGTAAGTGATAATATGGTCTAAGATGTAGCACGATTACCTAGAAGATACCTATTCACGCGCTTTGAAAATCCCCAAATTTTACCCTGTAGGGAACACTTCCTCAGGCAGCTGATTCTACTGTGTATGTATATTTCTAATTTTAAATGTGTGTTGTGCTCTATATGTGTTTTGTATTATTATTATAGTAAGTTTTTTTTCTTGAGTAGAGGTGTAGAGGGCCTTCCTCTTAATTACTATTTTATTTCTACTTACATTACTAGAATTGTGTTCATAATATTTTAAATAACATTTTATTGATGACTTTTACTTAGATTAGTTTAATGAGCCTGTGACATATGAAAACCTAGGTTTTGGCCTGTGCTCTCCTAAATCACAAGATCATGATGCTGTGAGGCTGCCAAAGCTCCTTGGTACTCCCATGATCCAGGATTCGAAAAGTATGGTAATTACAATGCAGGGACTGCCGTCTGACCACCGTAACCCTTAGACAGGGGAACCAAAAAACCTGAATCATGGTTACACTTTCAGCATCTGTATCTCAACAATTGTAGGTTTATGTGATAGGTGGCAGACGAGCAGACGGATCACCTGATGGCAAGCTGATTGCCGCCGCCCATGGACAGCCCGCGACACCAGTGGAGTCACAAGTGCGATGCCAACCTTTAAAATCCCTTTGCTCCGAATTGGGCCTCCGGTACCCTCAATCACGTAGCGAAACACAGCACAGTGCTGCTTCACGCCGGTTTTCTGTGAGGCCGTGGTATCACTCCGGTCGAGAAGAGGACACTCCCATGGTAGAGCCACGGTAGAGGTAGCCATTAGACATTACATTACTAGCAGCACACAATTTTTTCCAAGCTAATGGTAGAAATATGCACATAGAGTTTTAAAAAATCTAGAGAATAAACACAAAATTAACCGTTTGGATCAGTGGTTGTTAACTCTGCGTCTGGTGCAAAAGTTACGGTTTCGATCCCCGCACAGTACAAACATTTCTGTGTGTCTAATATTGGAACCTTTAAAATGTTGAATTTCGTTCCAAATAACAAATACCAAAAATTTTAGTTCTAAGAATTTTCGATAGATGTCGCTGTGCAAAGATACATCACACAAGCATTGTGGTTTTTAGGGTTCCGTAGCCAAAATGGCAAAAACGGAACCCTTATAGTTTCGTCATGTCCGTCTGTCCGTCTGTCCGTCTGTCCGTCTGTCACAGCCGATTTACTCGGAAACTATAAGTACTACAGTGATGAAATTTGATGGGAATATGTGTTGTATGAACCGCTACAAAAATATGACACTAAATAGTAAAAAAAAGAATTGGGGGTGGGGCCCCCCATACATGTAACTGAGGGATGAAATTTTTTTTTTCGATGTACATACCCGTGTGGGGTATCAATGGAAAGGTCTTTTAAAATGATATAAAGTTTTCTAAAAAACATTTTTCTTAAGGTTTTTTAGAACGTATAAGACCATCTTTGATTTTTCTTTATATATACTCTTACTTCTTACATAGCAGATTTGGTTTATTTTATGTACTTCTATTAGTTCCTGCCTAGCTTTTGGGACACTGCATGAACATGCGTGTGTATTTTGGTCTGGGTGTTTAGTATGTATTTACAAAAGAAAAGTATTTAACTGTATACATATAATTGTAGTTCCGCTGTTAGTTCTGATATCCGTAACACAATTGCATGAGCTACCTGTCTCGCAGTCAGCTCAATGTATGTGATGTTGTGAAATATTTATTTATTATTAAAATAAATGTATCGCATGTTCGATTTCGAAACTGACGTGTTCAACTCTAACCTTATGGAAAACATAGGTACCAAAATATGTCCATGGGTGGCGATATCCATCAGCCGATCCGTTTCCACATTTGCCTCCCTCTATTATTCAATAATCTATTTAAATCTGCAAACTGTCGCTAAAACCGGTGACAACATAAAACTGGGTTCCGCTCCAAAAAAATGGTAATTGAAAAACGATGTCAATTAAAGGCGCTCACTCACTAACGCATTACGACTGTCTGTGGAACAGAGATGCGACTCGAAGCGATGCGATGACTCTATTCACTTGAGTGACGTGAGCGATCACTAATATCATCCCGGTTTTTTTTATGCTAGAGGCGGACAAACGAGCAAGCGAGTTACCTGATGGAAAGTAATCATCGCCGCCCATGAACATCCGCGAAATCAAAGAAATCGCTAATGTGTTGCCGGCCTTTTAAAAAAAGAGTACGCTCTTCTCTTGAAGGTCACGGTTGCGTCCTTAGCTGTCGCTCCAGGGTCCACTTTCCTACTTCGACTCCTCCACTTCGCTTCCGCATCGCCTCCACTCCTTCTTCTTTGGGCGCCTCTGAAGGTAGGCCGTCAGCTTTCCAACATCCTCTTTGTTCATTGCGAGGCGAAACAGCCGTTCCTGTATATTGCGGATTGCCGCCACCCATGGACACCTGCGACCCCAGTGCCGCTGCCAACCTTCAAACCCCACTTTCCCCCGGATGGGGCCTCCGCGGTACCCTCACTCACGCAGCGAAACACATCACGGTGCTGTTTCACGCCGGTGTTCTGTGAGGCCATGGTATCACTCCGGTTGAACCGGCCCATTCATGCTTTGCACTCGTGTCTCGGCACACATTTGTGCACCATAATATTTCCTATGCGCACTATTATTAAATCTGTGGTCCTATGGCCGATTGTGGACATTGGCCGCTACAGCCGGATTATCGGTTAGGAGGACTTATTGCCGTAAAGTGACTTGAGTGATAAAATATTGATTTAATGTCGTATCACTACCGTGGAACAGAGCCATGTTCTATTAATTTCATTTTATTGCAGCAGTTTTACATTTACGGTGGTTGTTTAATGGCGAGAACGGTGAGCCAACGGGAACAGACGCGTGCGAGTGTGCTACAGTAGGTACCTACTGCAAGGTTTGGTTTTATACCTTTTATGAATAAAATACTGCAAGTGCTTTATTTACTTTTTTTATTTTCGTAACCTGCAAAATATACATTATATGGTTATGCGAAACGATCACTATCTCATTACTTGGCTATTTTCACTGTGCGCGCACAATGGACAATACGACAAAAAAATATTTAACCATTTTTATATGCTTTTCGAATAAAGAAAGAAAAAAAGATGACCCGAATTTTTAATTTTCATTAAATGTGTGTTTCATTAAATAAAAAAAAAATAATAAAAATGCAGGAAGTGTCTTTGCTATAAAATAAAAAAAGTTAACTCAGAGAGAGTCATTATTCACTACTGTCATTGTCAGGCATTTTCTTTTATTTTTAAGTCAATGTAAGCAAAGGCGTCATTAATTTTCATGCCGAGCTATGACGTCACATGGGGATTTTTACATTTTATTTAATTTCTCCTTAAACATCCTTTAAAATATTCTCAAACAATTTGTCTTACAATCCTATAAGGCTAATCTAGAAAACGGTATTTTTCATTTTGGAAAAAAAACATTTTGGTTAAAAACTACTCCGTCGGCCGCGGCCCTCTCTCTAAAAGTAACCTCTCTAAGCCCTGTTCACACTTTCTTCAGGAGTCCATATTCAAAAGCATAAACTTTCTACTTCTAAATGACTGACATTAAAGCGACGGCTGCGCTTGGGGTCCCCGGTTTGATCATCGGGTCGGGCCAAAATGTGTAACCTGAGTTTTTCTGTTAAGGTGACGGGTAGGGAACACTAGCGACGCCAATCGTTTTTGTACGCCAAAAGTGGCCGCTTTTGGCGTGACTCAATTTTTCGTTTGAATCTGAGCCTAACTAGCGACACCAATCGATTTAAATTGTTAGCTACTAAACCAGATCTATTTTAAACAGTTTCGGGGCTACAATCTCTCGGCATACACTTGGACTATTTAATATATAGTTCGGTCGGTTATATAGTTCGGTTAATTAGTTCGGTGGTAAGGGAAAATTAAACGTTAAGATGAGGAAGTATGTTGAGGAAAGTAGCACGTAGTGCAAACAATATTCACTTTTTTTTCTACTTGAAGTTAGCTTCCGGCGACTCCAGATATCTGGAACCCGGAAATAGTTGTCAGAGTAACTAGGAAAAAGTTATGTCATTTTGTAGATACCACCCAGATGTAGGTATGTACTGTTAGATGAAGAGAATCGATTGGCATAGGACATCTCTAGCCATACGCACAATACTAGTCAATCTGCCATATGACCTGTCAGTCAGGCTATTTTCGCGCGCGATATGGGATTGACTACTTAAATCGCTTTTCATTGTTTAAGGTGACGGGTACAAGCGACGCAAATCGATTTTAAGTTTTAGCTACTAAACCGGATCTATTTTAAACAATTTCGGGGTTACAACCTCTCCGCAAACACTCATACTTCATCCAATAACCATGCACAAATGTTGGGTCCAACGCGTACGCGAAAAATTGATTCACGCCAAAAGCGGCCACTTTTGGCGTGAATCAATTTTTCGCGAACAAAAGCGGACCCAACATTTGTGCATGGTTATTTAATAAATAGTATAAGTGTTTACCAAGAGGTTGTAACCCCGAAATTGTTTAAAATAGATCCGGTTTAGTATCCAAAAATTTAAATCGATTGGCGTCGCTAGTGTGCCCTACCCGTCACCTTAATAGTACTTACATTAGTCGAGAGGCACAGAGAACCTATGTCGAGAGGGCTGAAGCTCGGAAGTTCGCACGCGAAGAATACTCGAGGTGTTAGGTATTTGTCAACCTTTTTTTTGTATGCATGGTCTTTGGGTCTTGAAGGATATGGTGCCATGGTTCGTCCGTCGAGCCTATATCCCACCTTATAGCACTGGATATGCTGGGAACAGTCGCACTGGTTATAGTCGGTAGGCCCTTTGACCGGCTACACATTAGGTGAAGCTCCAGTCATGGGAGGGTCCGACACTGCTCGTCTGTCTCTCAGCGGATGGTAGAGTATAAGGCGCCGCTGAAAGGCGGTGACGTCAGCCCATCGCACTCCCGGTTGGTGGCACTACGACAAAAAAAAAGGTTTTAGGGTCTAACTGGCTGGACAGCGCTTGTCGAACCATACTGTCTTTGTTCAGGTAGATTTTTTCGTTAGTATGGGACAAATAGTTGGAGCTGTATAAAGCAGATGTAGCTTTCAAAAACAATCAAGCAGATGGTACGGCGTTGTTTCGGTAGATGTCACTATGCATTTTTACATTGCGCTAGTAGAGCGTGTTTCCGAAACAATGACCTCAAGCCGCCTGCCCACATTAGCAATTTAAAAACGTTATAGAAAATATACCAGAGATCTTGAAGGTATTGGGATTTTTTAAATAGCAAATGGAATTGTTTCTTATATTTTATTTATTTGTCTCCCTGACTAATTCTCGAAGGTGGCCGTACTTCATAGCCGTTGGGTATTTGTAGTTTAGATGGCGCTAGCTCTGGCTAGCCGACTGATGCATCTATCTCTTTATATATAAGATTAGTTAGGTAATTTGGCATTTTTATTAGTTCCTATCTATATTTGAAATGGCTATGTTTATTTATAACTGAAAAATGATCGTTATCTTACTTATTTTTATTCCCAAATAACTATTAATTTATATACATAATTATTAGCATAGCGTAGAGTAATATTAAGTTTAAGTTGTAATTTATTGTTTTTACCAATACAGTTTTCTAGGACCTATTTTTTAGCCTGAAACACAGGGTATCCTAGTTCAGGCAAAATGTCAAATATAAGTACTAATATGTAAGATTATGCCCATAAGTTTGTAATAGAATTAAGTTATTTGCAATAAATATTTTATTTATTATTTATATAAGTTACTCTATGTATATAATATATATATGATGAATAATAACGTGGGCCTTCTGAACGGAATGGCTGTAGGTAGCTTCAATATCATGCAACTACGAATAACACGCTAAGATGAAATATGATCCATAACCAACCTTTCCATTTACGTCACAAAAAGTGGCAAAAGCGAATATTTGTATTGGCTTCATAGTTGTTTGATCCAGCTCACAGCGGCGACACGGCTAAGCCGATTTAATCTTATTTGCCCAAAACGTGATCACTGCGACACAGCAACTGGATTACCGGCTGACTGTACTTTGAGGCCCTCTGTACAGTATTGTGTGGTTAATTAAAAGTTCTACATTGTTCATGCTAGGTACAAAACACTAATGAAAAAAAGGTGGTAAAAACAGCTACAGAGACCAATCGCACGGTATTAGGCGAACGGATATATTTTTTTTTAGGAGATATGTCATCACCTCATGGTAAGCGATTGCAGCCGCCAATGGACACCCTAAATTTAGAGATTCTTTTTTTTTGTGTTATCGAATTTCGATTTAATTTTGCCAATGTCGAGTGATTAAAGAGACACATGTTCGAAGACGAAATTGTCCGGTGGTTAGAGTTGGATCTCTTTTATTAATTGAGTATCTATTAACTTCTATTTATTAGAGCACTCAGTGACGTCATTTAAGCTGATGTTCATTAACTTTAGTATCGGTAGTCTTTATGCGTATCAAAATAAGTGTCAATATTTTTTATTAAGTAGCCAAGTAAGTTCATCAACGACTCTGAGTGTGGCAGTAAATTTATCAGATTGAGATATGTCTTATTTAATAAAAAAAAGTTACTGTTGAACAGTCTCCCGACGCGACAACATATAACCAAAAAATGTCATATGTAGGAGGATATTAGGACAGTCATCTAACATCCTCCTACATATGAAATTTTTTGGTTAAATGTTGTCGCGTCGGGGGACTGTTCAATTTGGTTTTTAAGGTACTCGTAGCTTAGGAGCGGTCCTCCTACGCGACAATATTGAACCAACAATTTTAAACTTATTTTTGGACTTTTTAAAGGCAAACCTTTTATTATTTTTAGTCAGGGGCTTTTGAATTTTTATTTATTTATTATTTATTTTAAAGGGACTCCTTTTTTATTTAAGTATAAATTACCTTAGTTTCCGCTTTTAATCGGCCCCCTCTCCCCCTCGAGCATATTATTTCGCTGTTTTTTTTTGGGGCGGCCATCTTGGACTTGAAAATTTTAAAGGAAACTTTTATGTGATACCTATATCGGTTATCGTAGAATATATTAATCCTACATTTTGTGGCGCCAGCCATTTTGGATCAAATTCTATCAAACATAGCTTTGAACACTCCCGACACACGTCAAACTTATAACACCCTATCGTTTTTTCGTCGGAGGTTAAAAATCAAAGGAGCTGAAAAAGTCCATGGTGTCCATTGACGGCGGCAATCGCTTACCATTAGGCGATCTGTCTGCTCGTCTGACACCTACCACATAAAAAAAAGAATCAGAAGTAATCAATCAATCAATCAAATAATTCTTTATTTGCATAGGCTTGTACACAGCACTTACAAATCGTCATACATTTGAATGACTTAAAACTATTTATAAGTACTTATGTATAATTTACATGTTAATACATATATATATGTTGATACATTAAATATACTAAAGAAATAAATAAACATAATGCGATTCTACCACCGGCTCGGAAAGTTGTTTCTGTTCGAGAAGATCCGGCAAGAAACTCTCCAGTTACTCTTTTTAATTCAGGAGATAATATAATTAATCTCTGGGCCCTTAAATTTCCGGGTCGAGCATAAAGTATGTTTTTTTTATATCATAGGTGGCAGAAGAACAGATGGATCATCTGACGGTAAACGATTGCCGCCGCCCATGGACTTCCGCGACACCAGTTTAGTCACAAGTGCATGCATGCATGTTTTGAATTTTACGAACATAGCTCGGGTTTGTGACCAATCCGTTTTTGGCAAGCCCATCATAGTAACGATGACTTGATTTCTACGATGGAGGCCTTTGCCCTGCATTAGGACAGTATACAGGCTGACACTTTACTTTTTTACTTTACAACATAAATAACTACCTGATTCCGACCCCTGATTATTATCTATTTTTTACTCTTCCCACCTGGCAACCCTAATTCATGACTAAATGATATTATATCCTAGCTGAGCAATTGTTTTGTCTACCTGCTCGTCTGCCAACATAGGTACTTAAACAAACTTCCTGCAGTAATCTATCATTGAATTACAAGTCGTAGTCACGATTATGGCTACTGGATACAAATATTTATACAACTATGAACCTTAATGTAAGCTACGGATATTGTAAATTGTAATATATTTTTAACCTTGAGAGGATACGGGTTCGAAAACGAAATGCGGGTTGTTCCGAGGACCCTTATTAGATCAATAAGGTACTTAAATTGTGTTCTACCATGATACATTTAGATTGCCAAAGCATCCAAGATAGCCTACTCGTGGGAAAGGGCATCTATGTTATTTCGATGACTCGCCACCTAACTTCCTTAGACAGGTGATTTATGTTACTCTGTGACTGTAATCTCGATTATAATTAGGTGTAGAGTAGGTATATATATACTATAATTACATTTTTGGAATTAAATTCAGCATTTAGGTACTCGCCTAAATGCTGAATGTAATTCTAAAAATGTAATAATTTTAATTAAATTGACCTACACCAAAACTCGACATTACTGTCTGGAAATATGCAACGAAGATACCTACTTAACTTAAAATTGTAGTTATCCATACTAATCCATACTGTATGCGATGTGCTCTTTAATAAAAAAAAAACTATATGTATGGAAGGGTGTGTGTCTGTCTGTTTGTTTTTCTGTCTATCACGGCAAAATGGAGCGAGGAATTGATGTGAATTTTTATGTGGAGGCAGATGAAGGGTTGTTGCACTCAACATCCCTGTCACTACATATGCTACTTTTTGAAAAACCGAATTCCACGCGAGCGAAGCTGCAGGCCACCGCTAGGCGCGCAGTTATTTAATGGCGCCACTGTCGCTTAAGATAATATTGGTTTGGCACTCGCGAATGCCATTGGTGTAATTTTTTTTTTTAAAGTTTATTACCTCTGTGTTATTATATCTTTGTTTTATATATGTAATTTTTGTTTTTTTTCATCATCATCATCATCACCAACAACCCACACTCGTCCACTGCTGGACATAGGTCTCCCCTAATGCACGCCACTGCTCCCGATTTTCGGCCACTCTCATCCAGCCCACACCAGCCAGCCTTCGAATGTCATCATCCCATCTTGTCGCAGGGCGTCCCACACTACGCTTACCGAGTCGCGGTCTCCACTCAAGGACTTTACGGCTCCAACGTTTTTTTACTTGTTTTTATTGCATGTCATCTTTAGTACTATTTTTTTCAAAGTAAAGGCGCTGCAGTTGTCATTTGTGGCAGTTACAGCATATGCTGAGGCTAAGCCTTGTTGGCCGCAACTTTTTGTCTCTGTACCTTGTTTTCTCTGTTTTGTTCTATGTTTAATGTGTTGTGTTCAATTAATTGTTTCTTATCTTAACTTATATCACACTTTTGGTTACCTATATAATTATCTGCCTTTTTTATGATAGAGGCGGATAGACGAGTAAGTGAGTCACCTGATGGAAAGTAATCAACGCCGCCCATGAACATCCGCGCAATCAAAGAAATCGCTAATCGCTAAGAGCAGCCTAATTTATTTTATTTATTTACCATATTAATTAATTATTGTTGCAAATTATTTCCACTTACAAATTAAAAGGATAAACATTTTTTTACATCTGCGCCTGGACTAGGTTAACAAGTAGCCTGTATCTTAGGGGCGTCAGCTCATCCTTGGGTTACAGTATTAATAATAATAATGTCCTTCAAACCGATATTTCGGTCATGGCGGCCAATCTCAGCGATCAGCCATCGACGGAGGACATATTATAGTGCACAAGTATTTGCGCAGACACAAGTGCACTGTCTATTCCCGTACCCTCTTATTTCGATGGGACACTAATGTGACACGACCGAAGAGGGATTAGGCGCAGGACCAACGGCTTAACGTGCTTTCAGAAACACAGGGGTACAGGACCGCCAACTTCCAGACTCCGGGCTAACAGTGAGAATTTCTTAACAGAAAAACTCAGGTACAATGTCAGCCCAACCCGGGGATCGAAACCGGGACCCCAAGCGCAACCGTCGCTTTAAAGTGTGACCCACTAACCATTGCGCCACCGAGGCAGTCAGTTTTTTTTTTACATTAAAACGGACAAACGAGAAGACGGTACACCTGATGGAAAGTAATCACCGCCACCCATGGACACCAGCAACACCAGAGGTATCACATATGCGTTGCCGGCTCTTAAGAAAGGAAGGAATAAACTCTTTTCTTGTTACAGTATTATTGAACTAACAAATTGAAGTAGTGCTAATTTTATTAACCATGCAATTTTTTTTTACTAAAAGTACTTAATTTTGTTCATTTATACATATAACTACCTAGATACCAAAAACTGATAACATTTTCAAATGAAATAATTGACATCACTAACCCTAGACTCCAGGAAAAAAACACGTAAAAACCTCTATTTTAATTAGCGCCTAGGTATTTATTACTTACATTTAGGTACTACTGCATGAAACTTTTTGTCCTAATGACCTCATAAAAACACTCAAAAAGCTCTACATTCATTAACTTGGGTACCTACATTTACTGGGTGAAAACTTTTTGTCCTAACTGAAATCAAAACAGAATTAATTTTAGTTTCATAAAACCTTAAAATTTCTTGGAAAATGGGTCGGACGGAACAAGAGATCTTACCTTTCCAGAGCGTAACAAAAATAAAAGTTAATTTAAGTAGGTACCCTTCTTTACGCCAGCCGAAAAGTTCAAAAACTTTTGAACTACAAGTAAAGTTAGCTAGCCCAGCAAAACACTTCATCCATTCGCCAATCAAAGCAATTTTCTGTACGCCGTATTCCAAATTGCATTTCCGCTGCAACTCGAGCCCGCATCGCAAGCGAGACGGCATCTCAATGAATCGAGTTGTAGGGTAGCACGTGTTCTGAGATTACCACCCCGCGCCCCTCGCGCCCAAAATACGGACCCAACACCGGCCCAGACAAACCACAAGGCAGTCAAGGCACGCGCGTAACCATACCATCTAACCATTATTTGATACACTCTTGAGTGCATGCACTTGTGATTTTTTCAACGTTTTCTCATGCGATGGAGGCGCGGGTCGCAGGGCGAGCGCGGGGGGCGCGGCGGGCGCGGGTCGCGCGGCCTCTCGGCTCTCGCACTCGCGTTTAGTACAGCGCTTACCCAGGAACGGACGCGCGGCCACACGACTCCGACAACCTTAGTATTTCTTCGTTTATTTTCTTTTCTATTCGTTTAATTTGTCGCTCGGACCTCGGGCCGTTTAATCGTGAAATGTGTCGACCGTGAGTGAATCCTCCAACAGTTTATTAATATTTTGACAGTGTCAATATCACGTGCGGAATCGAATTATTACCGGTTCCGGAGTTTTCAAGTGTTTATTATACATACGAGGCCTTCGTTTGCGGCAGGTAGAGCCGGCCGGTGGTCAAAAAAGGTGAGCTAGTGTCAGTTACTGAGTGGTCAATAAGGAATTTCTCGTGGGGAAACAACTGGTAAAGTTTGCGAGTTTGTTTAGTTGGGAAAAGTTTCCGCGGTTCCAATAGGACTCTGGTCGGAAAGTGTAGTGCGCGAGTGTAGTGCCAGTAGTGCAGTCTGACGTGCTTGCAACTTAAAACATAACCTTATTCGAAGTGGGCGCGTGTTGTACGGGCATGCGCAGTTCGACCGTACAAATTATTAATAAGTGGCTTATAATTTTATAAACAAACAACGTTGTGGTTACTTTGTGTTGTGGTGCGTTGCTAATAAGGTGCGCACTGCGTGGTGCCGCGGTAGCTGTCAACGGCTTGCTCCGACACTTGGATTTTTGAATCGAGAATTCTCAACGTTCACCTGTGGGATTTCGGTGTTTTACCTGCGCGCGCACCGAATTTATTTATAAGGTAAGTTTTGGAAATTTAACGTACGGTGCAGTTGCCGGTTTCGCGGATCAAAACAAACAATTTTACTTGTTGACACTCCGCAAACATTGGGAAAGTTTATGTCTGGTTGAATTTGCAAGATAGGTACTTATGGGAATACTGTAATAACGCATAAATAGCAAATTTCGGTCCATAATACATTACTATTAAGCAACCTAATACTTAATGCTAATAAATTTAGGGGTTAATTTTTATAAGATACAAAAGCACCTACTTTTGAAATTTGAAATCTAGGTAGTAAATTAGGTATGACGCCGTGGTACATTAGGTACCTATTGTGCGACAAGTCTCTTTTGGCCGTTGGAAAAATTGGAATGAATGCAGTCTTCTTATAAGAAGTGTCATATTATTTAGTTAATAGTGCCCATATTAATAGCAACAGCATAACAAAATCTATAAATTCACAAGGTGGACCGACGATCTGGTGAAGGTCGCGGGAATCTATTGGATGCGGGCGGCACAGGACAGTTCTGTGTGGAGAACATTGGGGGAGGCCTATTTCCAGCTGTGGGCGTATATTGGCTGAAATGATGATGATGACAAAATCTTTCTCTTTTGTTGAAACTGTGTTAATAGTCTTATAGTGTCCTTGAGTAACTGGATATTGACTGATTTCGACGGTTTACTATCTACCCAGTACCCACTTGATACTTTTTTTTATGTGATAAGTGGCAGACGAGCAGACGAATCACCTGATGGTAAGCATGGACACCCGCAACACCAGTAGAGTCACAAGTGCGCTGACAACCTTTAAACCGCCCCCTTTCCCCCGGTTTGGGCCTCCGGTACCCTCACTTCATGCAGCGAAACACAGCCCAGTGCTGCTTGACGCCGGTTTTCTGTGAAGCCATGGTATCACTCTGGTCGCCGGCCCATTCATGCCGAAGAGTGGCTCTCCCACTGGTAAAATACCCAACAGATACTGGCTGTGTTACCCTAGAACAGGGTAGAACCATATTTAAAAAAGATGACGCTTATAGTATAGTCCCTGTGACGTACATACATACGACGTACCTATGGTACGGTCAGCATCAAAAGTAGTTTAACACTTACCATGTCAAAGTAACTGTTCTACTTATTATAGTCAGTTTCTAAGGGGTACGTAAAAAATCTTACTTCGACATGGTACCTACCTTCTCTACGAAACTTCTCATCACAGAGTGTAATTCCCAGTTGCACCCAAAGCTGTTGCTTCGGATCCCGGAGTAAGAGAATTTCGGAAGTCTGGTATTACAATGAAGCGACTGCCGCCTGACCTTCGCTACCCTTATACAGGGGAACCAGACCAACTGAATCATTAATGACTGTCAGTACATCAACCATGTGTCGATGGTTAATGTACCTACTGTATTAGAATAATAAAACATTAGGTAATATCTCACGATTCTAATTTTAATTGTATTATATTAAATAATTTATTTAAAATTGTAATTTGACATCCTAATTTAATTGTATTTTAATTTTTGACAATTGTGTAATGTAATTATGAAATGAAATTAATCTTATTTATTGTTATTAATATTATCTGTACCCTCAATATGACCTATGGTTGAAATAAATGAATTCTATTCTATTAATCAAATCAAGTTACACGTTTGAGAAACTATCGAAAGGTGCAGGTTTCTTCGATCATTTGACCTCACGAGCTAATGGCAGACATATGCACATAGATTTGCAAATCCAGAGGTGCATGCTCGGACTCGAACCTAGGTACAGTCAACAGCAAAAGTTGATGCACTATTTTGGTAGTCATTGACTCTTATACTCCTCGAAATAAGTGCCAAAGCGTGCGAAATAAGTGCAGCTACTTCTGCTGTTGACTGTACCTCCCGCATGGAAGACGCGTTCTTAGCCACTTAGCTACCATCGCTCATATTATACTATGAAACTGTGCTGTGTATTATGTAATAATAACATTTCACATTATTGTTAAAGGTACAGTGGGCATCAAAATAATCTTAGCATCTAAACCTACTAAAAATATCTGAGTTGAAATGAATTCAAAGGTTTTAAATTAGTAGTATTGGTTTTTAGTGAACAAATCTGTTGATATTTTTATTGCAAACTTTTGCAATTTGTTTTCAACTAAGTAATTAAATTCGCACTTGAAAATTTCATCTCGTGTTCAATTAAGAATAAATTTGGTGTATTTTTATGCAGTGAGGTGCCGCGAATTTCCTTTTGCAAATTGAGTCAACAGTCGAAGTCAGTCACAGTAACTAAATTTTTATTTTATTGACCTAGGTATGTCGAGATTTACCAATCTAAACACAATCGCGGGTTTTAAGGCTCTATTAGGTCCAAGCAAGCTGTCACGTGACAACTCACTCGACACACAATATCAGTGTTAAAAACGATACAATTCTACAATTCTTATTATTTGCAAAAGGAAATTCGCGGCACCTCTATATATATATTGTACACAGCACTTACCAATCGTCATACGTTTAAGTAATTTAAAATATATTTTTTTATTTATAATTCTTTTTTGCAATATCACATGTTTCAAAGTTGACAATTTAATATGGTACGTACGATGTCATCATCATCATCATCATCAGTCCATTTAAGTCCCCACTGCTGGGGCACGGGCCTCCCTCAATCACATGAGGGGTAATTGCCATACTCACCACGCTTGGCAGACGGGTTGGCGAGGGTTTTGATATAAATGCAGAGTTTTCCTTCTCTGGGTGCTGATGATCATGCCAGCATCTTTACCTTAGTCGCCTTTTACGGTACCTCGGTAAGGGTGAGGGTGCCCTATTCGGCGACCATACGGCTAATACGATACGATGTTGATACCCAGTAATTTATAAGTACTTATGTATAATTTACATGTTAATACTCTCACTACTCACTTATTTCAATAAGATACTTGACATTGGCAAAATATCTTCGGGTAGAGCAATATTATAAAACAATTAGATATTTTTGGTAGGTTTTAGCGCTAAGATCGCTTTGATGGCGACTGTACTTACTTATGTATTAGATTTATACCTAGTCGTTTCCATTTCCGTAGATTTCCCTGCGTGTGGCGTAGGTATTGCTCAACTAGTGTTTAAATAAACTACAAACAACTCTTCTCGATAGAAACACCGTTTCATAATGCATACGTAGAATTTAATGTTTATTTATTGTTTAATAGTTTGACTGACCGGATGGCGCAATTGGTATTGACCCTGCCTCTTAAGCCAAAGATCGTGGGTTCGATACCCACCCTAAACAATCATTCGTGCGATAAACACTTATGTTTGTCCAGTGTCTGAGTGTAATATATGTATATGTATTTAAGGTGACGAGTTCTGGAGGGGGGGACCGCGTCTTGGCAAACGTAATGTAGGGCGCCCTCTGGCTAGGTGGGGGGATGATCTGCGCAGGATGGCTGGCAAGAGCTGGATGCGAGAAGCTATGGATAGATCACAGTGGCGAACAATTGGAGAGGCCTACGTCCAGCAGTGGACTGCGATAGGCTGATGGTGATGATGATGATGATGTAGGGCACACTAGCGACGCCAATCGATTTTAATTATTAGCTGCTAAACCGGATCTATTTTAAATGATTTCGGGGTTACAACCTCTCGGCAAACACTTATACTATTTGTTAAATAACCATGCACAAATTTTTGGTCCGATTTTGTACACAAAAAATTGATTCATGTTAAAAGTGGCCGCTTTTGGCGGTAATCAATTTTTCGCGTACGCGTTGGACCCAACATGTGTGCATGGTTATTTAATAAATAGTTTAAGTGTTTGCCGACAGGTTGTAACCCCGAAATTGTTGTTGCAAACGACCATAGGCTGCGGTAATCGCTTACCATCAGGCGAGCCTCACGCTTGTTTGCCACCGAAGCAGTATATAAAAAAAAAAGTCCAAAGATATTGCCTGATTTGTCACCACGAGCGTTTTTAATTAAATAGCATTACATAGTCTCATCAAACGTTGACGTTGACAATTATTTTGTTGTCTTTGGGTTCGGTTCTTCACTAAATTATTTGCTTTTAAAAATCCTTAAATGTAAAGACAAATCATGAGATATGTTAGCGCCAGTCGTGTGCGTATTGGATGGATTTAGTGCACAAAACCGAATGGTTTTTGTGTTTAGGCCTCGTAAAGTGCATCGCTTTCGTGTGCATCTCGAGTCTCGACGAGTCGAGGATTTTTTCGTCTGTCGATTCGGTCTAACGATGACGTCACGTCGGTAGTATCTCATCTTTTGTCCCCCTCTCGCTTATGGGAAGATGAGAAGGAATGAGTTTGAAGGTCGGTGAAATGGTCGCCGCGATTTCTGTTTGTTTACACCTTTTTTGGGATTTGTTGCAATGAGGGTCAAATCCAACCGGATTTTAGAAGTTTTGGCTAATGGAGTACACTCAGCATCAGAAGAACACAAATCGGGAACACGTGAGGTTACCCTTTCGAGACTTTAGGCCGTCCTTATTAAATATAAATTATTATTATTATTTGTGTCTATCTAAGACTTAAACCATTTTGAGTACATAATAATAATAATTCTTACAACATCTCATACGTTGTTCTGATTCCGTACTAAGTAGCTTAAGCACTTGTGTTACAGATATCAGACAACAGAGGAACACAAATATATACTTAAATACATATATTACACCCAGACACTGAACAAACACAAGTGTTCATGTCACGAATGTTTGTCCAGGGTGGGGATCGAACCCACGACCTTTGGCGTAAGAGGCAGGGTCACTACCAATTGCGCCATCCGGTCAGTACATATGCTGTGGAATTCCTGACTTCTTTGATAGGTGTGCAAATATTGTTAAAAACAGAAACCAGTGCTCACTTTCGACTTTGGTTCTATAAAATCAAAAATAAAAAATGTGGATTTAAAAATTATAATTGCTAAAAGGGTTTAGTTTTCTAAAAACAATGTCACTGACTTCCTTGAAATCTTCAAGATAAGAGCGTATTTCTTTTGTTCATTCCATTAACTTGGTAACTTGATTAGGACTTTACTAGTCATCTCCAGTTAGGCGATAATGTTATTCAATACTTAGAACTCTATCTTTAGAGTCAAAAATCAAATCACTGTATTAATGTATTTAACTGACTGTTACAGTTGTGTATCAACATGATTTCAGCTAATAGACGCTCACTGCTGGACATAAGCCTCCCCCAATGTTATCCTCACAGATCGGTTCAGTGACGCCTGCATCCAATGGATTCCCGCAACACCAGATCTGAGAGTCTGAGAACACCAGAAATGATGTAATCCGACAGAGAACCAGAGTCACCGACATAGCCCACCGAATTAGCAAACTGAAGTGGCAGTGGGCTGGTCATATTAGCCGCAGAACTGACAGCCTTTGGAGCCGTAAAGTCCTTGAGTGGAGACCGCGACTCGGTAAGCGTAGTGTAGGACGCCCTGCGACAAGATGGGATAATGACATTCGAAGGCTGGCTGGTGTGGGCTGGATGAGAGTGGCCGAAAATCGGGAGCAGTGGCGTGCATTAGGGGAGACCTATGTCCAGCAGTGGACGAGTGTGGGTTGCTGATGATGAACACCAGATCAAGATCAAGACTAGGTATCATCCCCCTTCATAGATTGTCAAGAGAATTCCACGCGTGGGCTACCGCTAGTAATTGAATAATTTGAGAAATTCGTGATTTTAATCCTTCCAAGGGGCATGTACACACTCAAGACGCTCACCTTAGAGCTCCGATATAAGTAAGCCTAAGCTCTGTTAATAGTTGACGGGAAACAAGATTAGGTATCTCCCCCTCCATAGATTGTTCCCGCGCTATCAAGATTGAGCAATCACTAATGCATTTACTCGTGCTACGTTCACATGGTTTACAGTAATGTTGCAAATTGAATTCCAGCTTGTTTTGTTACGGATGGTATCGCTTTTGACCTTTAAGGTAAGGGGTAGGGCACACTAGCGACTCTAATCGATTATAATTCGTAGCTACTAAACCGGATCTATTCTAAACAATTTCGGGGTTACAAACTCTCGGCAAACACTTTTATTAAATAATTTATTAAATTTATTAAATAACCATGCAAAAATGTTGGATCCAACGCGTTTTTTTCACCCCAAAATCGGACACCTTTGGCGTGAATCAATTTTTCGCGTACAAAAACGGACCCAACATTTATGCATGGTTATTCAATAAATAGTATAAGTGTTTGCTGAGAGGTTGTAATCCCCAAATTTTTTTGAAATAGATCCGGTTTAGTAGCTAAAAATTAAAATCGATTGGCGTCGCTAGTGTGCCCTACCCGTCAACTTAAGATCGAATCGGTTGCTTAGTTCTGATTAACAGTGGCAGAATACTCCGCGCGCAAGCTCCGAGGATTCGGGGGCTGAGGAAGACATAATTCTATGAGGGAGGGTATATGTCATGTCACAGCCATCTGATACAATTTGCCATTTAATTGAACGCCTAGGACGTTTGTTCAACGTCGGCCTCCGGACAAATGGTTGAAGAGAAACTAGCCATGTCGTTGACCGCATCGTTCAACCAGGTGACCACGTTTGTCGCCACCATCATTCAATAGGATGGTTACGCTGGTGGTTATATGAAATAAAATTACTAGAGCCCAATCCTCGTGCTCGTGACATTTGTCATCATACGACATATATCATTAAAACATAGTTTGTTTTTTGTATGGTTTTCAGGTGCTATCCGCCATGTTTTCGAAATATCACGAGCCCGAGAATTGGGCTCCTGGACTCAAACTTTTACTGCCACATTCACGAGTCGTTGATTAACTTAGCTACTTAAGAAAAAATATTGACCCTTATTTTGATTTCCATAAAGACTACCGATACTTAAGTTAATGAACATTAGCTTAAATGACGTCTCTGAGTGCGGCCGTTATTAAAAACTTGCGTACGATACGACGTAGGTACTATTATTTGGCATAACTTCATGTAAACTATTGTGAAAATCATCATCATAATCATCAGCCATTTTGAAAATATTACACTTCAATTTTACATAAGTAGGTAGTTATCTTGCACACAAGAACGAGACGATCGAATCACAACATTCACAGCTGGTTCGCAGCAGATGACACTTAAATAAACACCTTTTTAGGCGTCATATCTTAGCTGACCGTGGAGGAGTCAGGCTTCAGTGTGATAGGGGCCGGCTCAGAAAACCGGCGTGAAGCAGCGTGTACTGTGTTTCGCTGCGTGAGTGAGGCTTCTTCTTCTTTGAGTGCCTCTTCAGTTCTGAAGGTTGGCTGTCAGCTTTCCAAAATCCTCTCTGTTCATTGCGAGACGAAACAGCCGTTCACCTTTTTAGGCGTCATATCTTACCTGACCGTGGAGGAGTCAGGCTTCGGTCTGATAGGGGCGGGCTCAGAAAACCGGCGTGAAGCAGCGTATTCTGTGTTTCGCTGCGTGAGTAAGGCTTTGAGTGCCTCTTCAGTTCTGAAGGTTGGCTGTCAGCTTTCCAAAATCCTCTCTATGTTCATTGCAAGACGAAACAGCAGTTCCACAGATGCGATGCCAGTCCAGTTCAGTCCACTCCCTTATATTGCGTAGCCACGATTTTTGGCAACGCACTTGTGACTCCATTGGTGTTGCGAGTGTCCATGGGCGGCAGCTGATGAAACGCTCATCATCAGGAGACCCGTCTGCTACCTATCACATAAAGAAGAGGGAACATATTTTTTTATTTATACAATCAACATTTACTTACATTAAAGTACAGTAGTCTGCAAAGCTATTAGCATAGCTTATCTGCGGGATCACGAGTCTCTAACTTAAAATAAATAAAACTGCTTATATATGCTACTCTAATAATAAAATACGTTTAAGTTTTCATTTAAAATCAATTTTCACCTTGTATGTATCGCTACATAAATAATCTTCACCTTTTTAGACCCGATTCGACCAATCTTTATAAATCTATGGTATAACGTCAGATTTGTATAGAATGACAGCGCTATACCATAAACATAAACATTTATTTATTTGCCAAAATACACATTGATACATGATGATAGATTTAGTATCGGATTAAGATAAGTCTACCCTTAGGCGTAAATAAAATTATCCTCGGCTACGCCAGCCAATCTCAACGATCAGTCACGAACGCATGATATAATAATATAGTGCTCAAGTGTGTGCGCAAACAGTGTGCACTCTCTTTTCCCTTATCCTCATATTTCGATGGGACACCAGCGTGACACGACCGGAGAGGGATTGGGCGCAGGACCAACGGCGTAACGTGTTTTCCGAAGCACGGGGCCACATGACCGCCTGCTTCCAGACTCCGGGCACTGACACTAAGAATTTCTTACCGAAAACTTAGGAACAAAGTTTTAGTCCGGCCCGGGGATCGAACCCAGGACCTCTTGCGTAGCCGTCGCTTCAAAGTGCCACCCGCTAACCACTGCGCCACCGAGGCAGTCAGTTAGGCGTATACATATATGTATATAGCTACATCTATAGCTATGACCCATCGAGGTCAAATCACTATATTGCGTAGACATTATGCTTAGTATAAAACACAAGTTGAGTTATGCTTTGTACCTAACGTTTGAATTCACTCACTGAGTCATATAATTTGGGCGTCTTCAAGGCCAAAATAAATAGGCACTTCTTGGTAAGCGCGTCTCATTTTAGACCTCATCTTCTCCAAGCATTAGGTAATATAAGTTCATTGTTCTTGTAGAGGTTGTTTGAAATATTTGCAAACATATCTTGAATATAGGCTGAGTGAGATTTTTACTGACGGTAATGAAGACAATAAATAAAAAATGTATCACGATATTTAAAAGGAATATAATTAAATCCAACCCTCTAAAAATTACCTGTTTGCACACCAAAAATACTAATTTCACGTAAAACTGATTTTGATGTGCAAAAAGGTTAACA
This sequence comes from Marasmia exigua, assembly GCA_019059595.1. Lineage (NCBI taxonomy): Eukaryota > Metazoa > Arthropoda > Insecta > Lepidoptera > Crambidae > Marasmia > Marasmia exigua. The sequence continues at coordinate 6,408,409 of CM032466.1, forward strand.
ATAATTCATTTTGAGGAAACGTTAAATACGACCCTATTTAAGGTGACGAGTAGGGCACACTAGCGACGCCAATTGCTTTAAGCAACTAACCGGTTATCTTTTTAACAATTTCGAAGCTGGAACTTCTCGGAAAACACTCAACTATTTATTTAATTCTTATACTTAACTTTTGGGTCGACTTTTGTACTCGAAATTTGAATTGCCGCCAAAAACGGCCACTTATGGCGTTAATTCCAAATTTTGAGTGCAAATAAAAAAGTAGTGCAGAATTATAAAATAAATAGTGTAAATTCTCCCGTGACTCCCGCTCAGAAGCAGATTGTTTCAAATAGATCCAGTTTAGTAGCTAACAATATAAATCGATTGGTGTCGCTAGTTCGGGCTACCCGTCGCCTTAAAATAAATAATGATTCGTGATTTTTCAACCTTATTTTGCAGTAGGTATTCATGTCACAATTATCTCTAACAAGTTTTTACTACCACTGAATCTCTTATTAGAGATCAGATGACGTTTAAGGTGACGCATTAACGAACTAGCGCCGCCAACAGATTTGTATTAAATTGAGATTTTTTTAAAAAAAGTACAGCGGTGAATCGAAAAAGGAAAGTATTGAGAATATTTTGAGACAAATTTTGTCATCATTTCTTCCTACAAGTAAACATATTTTTATATTTGCAGTCATGTTTTTTAATATATTACCGGGACATGCGAGTGGACTGAGCTAGTGTTGCGAAGTACTGGGACGGCGATGACGTCACTTTACAATCCGTGTATTTTGTGGACTGAGCTAGTGTTGCGAAGTACTGGGACGGCGATGACGTCACTTTACAATCCGTTTATTTTGAAATCAAATATCCCGGAAACTACAGCACGTACCTATCGTAGATTTTTTTCAATCATATTATTTATTTTCAACCGAGTTTAAGGAGAGCTACAAAATAAAATTAGTGAACATTTTCCATTCCCGTGCTCGTGACATTTATTATCAAACAACATATATCACGATTTTTTTGTGTGGTTTTCATGTGACATCCATCCGCCATGTTTATCATCATACGACATTTATATTAGATCACTAAAACATTTTTGTATGGATTTCATGCGACATTCGCCATGTTTTTTCATATCGACAGTTGTCGGGATGTGATATTTACTCAGTCATACGATATATATATAACTAAAACAAAGTTCATATCGAAAATGCCGAGGATTGGGCTCCAGGTGATCTATCTCCCACCTATCACTTGAAAAAGATAATACGAACTTCGATTCGGCGGGTAGGGCTAAAACAAGCCGCATGGGCTGATGCAATTCAAAGGTTTTCAATTAGTGTCTAGTGGTTTTTAGTGTTCAAATTTGGTGTTTATTTGTGCAGTGAAGTGCCGCAAAGTGATCCTAATAATAAGAATCGTTGGATTGTATCGTTTTTAACACTGCTATTGTGTGTCGAGTGAGTTGTCTCGTGAAAACTTGCTTGGACCAAATAGAGTCTTAAAACCTGCGATTGCTTTTAGAGTGATATCCGCTGAATCCGTAGGTCGATAAAACGTAAAACACCGGCGTTTTATTGAGTGACTGTGACTTTGACTGACTTCGATTGTTGACTACCTACTTATTCTCAATAAGTTACTTGACATTGGCAAGATATCTTCGGGTAGAGCCATAATAAAAAACTAAATAAATAATACGAACTTGCGTCAATTCTACATTCCATACAAAAAATACCTTTTTAGATTTTTGCTTTATGTTTCTCCCTCAAGAATACGATAATATTTGATATTGATTTTTTAGGGAATCAAAAGCTACCTGATTCGAGAATCCAAATTTAACGTTGACATGAAGTTAGCCTATGTCATGTCTGAGTATAGATTGCCAGTCAATCGAATCTACGATTAGCCTCGCCCCAACTTCACAGAATGTTCAATAATAGCCCAGTAAGCTCCAGTTTCCACCAGATTTCACGGCTCACTGCCAGACAGTTTCCTCCAATTGTAGTCTTTGCGTCGAAATGATGAGCGCATACATGTCGCAACCATCTGGTTAAATTTGCTATCCAATAGGACGCCTGGCTAAAGAACAACTAGCCATGCCGTTGACCGCAAAGTTTCGCCAGATGGCTGCACGTGTGTCGCCACTATCTTCCAATTGGATGCCTAGGCTGATAGTTGTTTGAACTAAAATCACTCCACTCAACCTTTTCGTGACGACTTTTAGACGTCGTACTATTATTTGGCACTTCCAGGTTTATAGACTCTTTTGGAAATATTAAACTTCAATTTTATTTATAATTACGAGTGAACACACAAAAACGACATAATTGAACCATAATATTTACAGTGATTTTCTCTGCTGGCTGACGCCATATTTGTTTTGATGAATACTAGCGCTGCAGTGGAGATAAGCGGTACTAAATTTTAATCAGTTGTCTGAGTCTTGTCGATCAGTCATTTCGAATGGGCTAGCTTTCAATACGCCAAGCTGTTATATGTTAAATGATTTTGGTTCTAACAAAAATCGGCCTAGGCATCAAATTGGATGCCGGAATTTAACTTTAACCCTAGGCGTCCAAACGGATGGCTTATTTAACCATATGGCTGCAACACATATAATATGGCTGTATGTATACTTCTGTACATTATCATCGGTTGATAGATTCTCAATGCAAACTGACTGTGAGCGTAACCTCGAGCGATTTGGCTCCTTTTTTGTCAATTTTATACTAACAAAAGAAAGGCGTTTTAAGTAGGAATTCAGTTTCGTCGTCGTCGTCGTCAGCCCATTTAAGTCCCCACTGCTGGGGCACGGGCCTCCCTCAATCACATGAGGGGTAATTGCCATACTCACCACGCTTGGCAGACGGGTTGGCGAGGGTTTTGATATAAATGCAGAGTTTTCCTTCTCTGGGTGCTGATGATCATGCCAGCAGCTTTACCTTAGTCGCCTTTTACGACACCTCGGTAAGAGTGAGGGTGGCCTATTCTACTCTGCCGGGCACCACACGGAATTCAGTTTAACTCCAAGTAACTTATTAACAATACAACTACGCCAATCTAACTACGAGAGATGTCAGTTCTAGTGACAGACTCGAATAGAGTTGTGCGTCAGGCTAGGAAGCTCTCTACAAATCCGATTTTCTTCGTCTAACATACATACATAGGTTCGAAAATATCTTGCCATTACGGTGCGCTGCGTCCCACGACTTTGTAGCAAATAGGTATCTATATTTCAAACTCGGAACGAAAATCTGGAAACTTATCACAGTAAACAAAAATTTGAATTTCCTCAACCATTCGGTACAAAATTCCTTTCTGATTTCTTCAAACTGCAAAGGTATTTTATGATTTGTATAAATAATTTTGAACAAAGGGAATAATTTTGAAACGGTTTTTTTATACTGAGATATATGCTCTCCTCAGCCTGATAGTAAGCAAAAGGAGAGCCCACGTTGCAATTACAACTGACGCAATGTCAAGGCATCACTTCCATTGGCTGGACCCTGAGATGCTTCTTCAGGCTTTGTTTGAAAGAATCCATATTGTAGGAAGCAGGAAATTCGCAGACTGACAGGTCTACAGAACTTAGTACTTACAAGTATAAATATCATAAGATAAATTGTTCTTGTATGTTTTGAAGATTTGAGAAAGGTTTCCATCTAAATATTTAAATAAATTACCGTTTGGTATCGGTAAGCTTATCTGAAGGGCTCTTATCTTCATGTCATGCGGAACCTTGAGATATTTGAGTGAAAAAATCTTGTTTGCTGAGTTCTTATTCACGAATACGTCTTTGAGTTCAATTTTATGTATATTTTAATTGAATAATGGACTTCGTCAACAGGGGCCATGAGTGTACAAGTCCCGTGTACAAGAGAATATACTCAGGATTACTTTAAAAAGTCTCAGCATCTGTCTAGCGGTAACCTCGAGTGTGTAAAAACCGTGGGTGAATGGCCCGGCTCGCCCGGATTGATACCGCGGCCTCACAGGAAACCGGCGTAAAGCAGCACTGTGTTGTGTTTCGTTGCTTGAGTGAGGGTACCGAAGGCCCAATCCGGGGGAAAGGGGGGTTTAAAGTTTAGCAGCGCGCTTGTGACTCCATTGGTGTTGCGGGTGTCCATGGGCGGTGGCAATCGCTTACCATCTGGTGATCCGTCTGCTCGTCTGCCACCTGTTACATAACAAACAAAGAAACATTTATTTGCTAGAAATACATAATACATAAGGTATTAAGTAGAATTTAAGTATCTAGTGTTTGTATTTCGTTTGCAAGCAAGCGTGCAAATATTATAGTAATGTGTATACCTACAAGTATACCATATTAAAAAGTAAGTAGATACTCTTTGAAGTTAACATTATGAGCTAGGTTAAATTCATAGTTAAAATCATAGAGTAAGGCAAATACTACTGTTGTATAGGTAATGTTAAAACAATATTTCATAGATGTTAAAAAGTAGTAAAATCAAAAATGGGTAAGGAGACATTATCGGGTTAAGAACACTGAATTAAATTACTTAATTGTTTGTCTATCAGCTTACAAAACGAATAACAAATCTTAATGAGATACTATTTACACTATATAAATATGTATTACGCAGTGCGATATTTACTCAATATTTTCTTTAAACTCTTTTACAATAGATTTTTTTGACTTAGCTATGACATAAAATCAATAGTAGTAGGTATAATGTGAGCAATTTTACAAGTGCACTAACATCCTCACTACTTACGCCGACTGCCAGAGATACACGTCGGGGCTTGTACCTATAAAATCAACGCGAGTTTTTCTTGTCTTTCAAGGCCATAAGCCTACAGAAGCCATGAGAGTTAAGCTACTGTTACACATGTAGCATGAATGAATGAATATACTTTTATTGCACTCAAAATGAAGTATGAAAACTTAAAACTAGGTTTTACAGGATGCTTAAAAAGCATGCCAAATATGAGCATGCTTAATGAACTGTCCACATTTGCATCTATTAGCATGCTTAAAAACAAGCAAATCTGTTAACACATTCTAAAGCACTCCGCCACGCTCCCCCTTCCACCCGCACTACAAGAAGCATGCTTAAAAATCGACCGGCGTGCGATTTATAAGAATGCTTAAAATTAACATGCTTATTAGTAGCACGTCTGTCGACACATACACACATCGATTAATCAAAGAATCGATTTTTGGAGTCAAAAAGATTGTTTTTTTTAATCGATATGTAGTATTGAAACGAGTCGGCGAATCGATTCTTCACCCTTGAAAATCGCCGTTCGATTTTTTTTATGCATTAACCATATAATTTTATTTACAATTAACCGAATGAAACCGAATTATAATTGCTGCCGGTTAAAGAATTAATTATTCAAAAACTCGCGAGATGGCTGTATGTTTAGATTCCTTAGCGTCTCTTGAATAAAAAAAGTTGCGTTTGAAGTCTTTGACTTTTTGTATCTGCGACTGGGCTGACATTACTCACGTCACGTAAAAATATTTTTTCATCATCATCATCAGCAACCCACACTCGTCCACTGCTGGACATAGGTCTCCCCTAATGCACGCCACTGCTCCCGATTTTCGGCCACTCTCATCCAGCCCACACCAGCCAGCCTTCGAATGTCATCATCCCATCTTGTCGCAGGGCGTCCTACACTACGCTTACCGAGTCGCGGTCTCCACTCAAGGACTTTACGGCTCCAACGGCTGTCAGTTCTGCGGCTAATATGGCCAGCCCACTGCCACTTCAGTTTGCTAATTCGGTGGGCTATGTCGGTGACTCTGGTTCTCTGTCGGATTACATCATTTCTGATGCGGTCCTTCAGAGATACTCCGAGCATAGCCCTTTCCATAGCTCTTTGAGCGACTTTGAACCGGTGGACTAGTCCAGCCGTGAGTGTCCACGTCTCGGCACCGTAAGTCATGACCGGAAGGACGCACTGGTCGAAGACTTTCGACTTAAGACTTTGAGGGATGGGTGACGAGAAGACTTGACGAAGTTTACCAAATGCTGCCCAGGCTAGCTGAATTCTTCTATTGGCTTCTCTCTCGAAGTTGTTTCTGCCTAATTGGAGCGCTTGTCCTAGATAGACATATTCCTGAACAACTTCGAGAGGTACTCCATTAACAGCGACCGGTCCCGGATCAACGAGCTCGTTGAACATGACCTTGGTTTTATCCAAGTTCATCCGAAGACCGATGTGTTTGGAAGATTCAGCCAGGCTGCTCACCATCTCCTGTAGGTCTTGTAGGGTTTCCGCCAAGATGACGATGTCGTCTGCGAATCGTAGGTGTGACATGTACTCGCCATTAATATTGATTCCGCGCTCCTTCCAGTTTAGCGTTCCAAACATGTCCTGCAGCGCAGCGGAGAAAAGTTTCGGAGATATAACATCTCCTTGTCTCACACCACGTCGCAGCAGGACAGGCTCAGTTTGGCCATTTTGGATTACCACGGACATATTAGCAGCGTCATACAGACACCTCAACACCTCGATATATCGCCAATCGACTTGGCACCTTTGCAAGGCCTCTAGAACAGCCCAGGTCTCGACGGAGTCAAAAAATATTTTTTACTATTGTATTATTTGATTTTACTGATAAGAGATCGTTAAATTATAATATGTTGCTTCTAACGAAGATTTGAAAAAAATATCGATTTTTCGGAAATCGATTTTATAGACCTCGATTTTTTGTGAATCGATTCATTAGGTCACGATTCGGATCGATTTAAAAATCGATCTGAAAGAATCGCCATCCCTAAGTAGCATGTGTAATAGTACCTTACAGGTTTCAAAAGATGTATTATTGTTGGTGATTATCATACAGCGGATGCCAGGTCTACAAAATCACCTACATGAACTATAATCTGAATGCTGCCTTATCGGTTTCTAATGCGTAAATACAACGGAACTCTCAGTCGGCCAATCAGAATGCTGAGTCGAGGCAAAACCGCACGCTACCTCCGCTTATCGCACGCTTGCTTAGTAAATAAATGAGATTTGAACGGGAGTTGACTTGCTTTGCTTATTCTTTGTCCATGGTCATGAAATAATGGGGATAGGGCACAAGTTAGGTCAGTTCTCGTTTATGTACAGATAACTGTCAAAACTGAAAGGGGTACTTATTTCCTAGAAGTATTCCCTCCATTTCAAACTGACTTGGACTCGGGTTTGTTCGGTTCAGAAGCGCCGCCATGAATTTTTGCTAAGTGTGATGAATTAATCTCTTTAAGTAAGTTTTGAGACGAACTTTGTACACATTATTCATGTCACAACCATCATGCTTGTAATTTTTAGTGGCTCGTAAACTTTTGGCAATAATTGCTTTTCGTGCTCAAAAATACAACGAAAATATGTTTCTTTAAACGTCTTTAATTACACACTATACACGATATATTATATTGTAATTAGGTGTCTACAAACATTTGAATCGAACCCTTGACCCTTGCGTCTCATCCGCCGCTCTAACCACTGCAATTATAACATTTTTTATATCATAGGTAGCAGACTAGCACACGGATCACCCGATGGTAAGCGATAGCCGCTGTCCACGGACACCCGCGACACCAGTGGAGTCACAAGGAGGGTGTCCTTGCGACACCAGTGGAGTCACAAGTGCGCTGCCAACCTAAAAATCTCTCTCACGGTAATCATTTCGATTTCTTATTTCATAAAAAATCTGGTTATTCTTGTCCCAACTTCCAATGTTAAATGGAATTAAGGATTTGTGAACACTCCAAATGGATTTAATTAAAGTTTCTATGATCAACAGTAAAATCTGTTTTATTTATTTATTTATTTATTTATTTGGACAACCAACAAGAACATACACCTTAAAAACTAAGGGATACAAATTGTAACGTACATGAGTTGGTGCTGCCTTAATCATAGGTTGCCACGGAAAGCGTGAACAAAAGTAGTTGGGGGCATAAGGCTTTCCTTAGCATGTAAAGAAAAAATATAAAGTTAAATAATAATTACACCCAGGCACTGATCAAACACAAGTGTTCAACACACGAATGTTTGTCCATAGTGGGAATCGAACGCACGACCATTGGCGCATTAGGCAGTGTCACTACCAAAAGCGCCATTGGGCCGTTCGACAAGTGAATCATCGAGATTTTATCTTATCTTATTATTTCTTATTATTAGACAATAGTAGGCGTAATTTATTTTTAAATGTAGGTAAACTAAGATTAAATACATCAATGTCTTTATTTTTGCAAACCAAATTATATTCGGTTTGGAGCCTGTTAATAGGGGAAAAACGACCAAGATTTGTCTTAGAGCGCTTTGGCTTAAACAGTGAATATCTGGAAAGACGTGGTAGACTATGTGTTATTGTAATATTGATTTTTTTAAGTAGTTGGGGACAATTTATATTACCGTTGACTAATTTGTGAAGGAATGATAGATTTAAAATTTTACGGCGATTATTAAGAGGTGTTAGTTTGAAATAGGTAAGACGATCAAAGTAACTTTTAAGTTTTTTACATAAATTATATTTGTATGACAAGTGGTACATGAACCTTTTCTGAACGCGTTCAATTTTATTGGAGTGGACTTCGTAGTGCGGATGCCAAACCACGCAGCAGTATTCTAGCATGGATCTAACTAAACTCTCATATAATCTTATGATACATAATTTATTCTTAAAGGTTTTGGTGTTTCTGATTATAAAACCAAGGCATTTTAAAGATTTATTTACTATGTGGTCGTAATGTTCCTTAAAGTTTAATTGCTTATCCAGTATAACACCTAAGTCTCGTATTGAATCTACGCGTCGAACACTTTTGCCGTCAATTGTGTAAATTCCCGGTAACTCACTGAGCTTACGGGTAAAACTGATATAGCAGCATTTGTCCACATTCAAGACCATCCCATTAATCTCACACCAGCGAACAAGTCTATTTAAATCATCTTGAAGTAGTGCTTTATCTTGCCCGTTCCTAATTGGTCTCATTAACTTAAGATCATCTGCATAAAGATATGGTTTGCTATATCTGAAGCAAGAGATCACGTCATTCATGTAGATATTAAAGAATATAGGTCCTAAATGGGAACCTTGAGGGACGCCTGATAAATTTGGAAAGGGGTCGGATGTAAAACCACTTACTACGACTTTAGATGTACGGTCACTTAAATAAGACTTGCACCAATCCAAAAAAGCGCCAGCAAAACCAAACTGCGATAATTTTTGAAGTAAGCTGTAATGGGGAACTTTATCGAACGCCTTTGATAGATCCGTGTAAATGACGTCGACTGGTATGCGACCATCCACTGAGCGGGATACCTCATCAACAAATTCTGTTAAGTTGGTGCTAGTTGAACGGGCAGCAACAAATCCGTGTTGGGAATCTGTCAACACACTTTTAATGTGCCATGTTATATAAGGACATAGCAGAGATTCAAATAATTTTGCAAATACTGATAAGATGGTGATGGGCCGGTAATTTATGGCGTAGTTTATATCCCCAGATTTATGGATAGGAACGATAAGGCCCGTCTTCCAGACTGATGGGAACAGGCCCGCTGTCAGCGATGCATTAAAAATAGATGTAAGAGGCGAGGATAGTTGCTTAGCACAGTTGACGGCAAAGACCGAAGGAATACCATCTGCACCAGCTCCCTTGTTTCTGTCCAGGGATTCAAGACGTTTCAAAACTTGGTCCTCTGAGAGAGTTAAATTGCTTAATGAGTAGGAGACTTCGCACTTAATGTTAGCTTGATTGTCAATTGGCAATTCAACGTTATCTGCATTGTAAGATGAAGAAAAGTAAGTAGCGAGAGTGTTACAAATTTCTAGGCCTGAAGAGACTGTTATGTTTTCATAATTAAGAGATGACGGGAACGAAATACTGTTTTTATTTTTTTGTTTTATGTAGGAGAAAAATAGTTTAGGATTGGAGTTGACAGATTTTTCTATTAATTCTATGTATTTATTATAGCACTGAGTAATAAGAACATCACACCTTTTTTTCAATGACTTAAACGATAAGTTATCAAGAGGGTTTTTATATTTTTTAAAGCGTACCCGATACTTATTTTTTTCCTTCAGTAAGTGTTTAAGTTCTTTGGAATACCAAACAGGAATTCTGCTCAAAGTAGCAGGTGAAATGGGTACGAATTTCTTAATTGCCACATTCAATATTTGATAGAACCTATCAACCATACCGTCTACTGATGTACATGTGCTAAACTCATGGGGCCAATCGGTATGGGCTAAAGATTCACAGATGCTATCATAGTCTGCCTTATAAAAATTGTGTTTGTGAGAATCTATATTGGCATGTAACCTATGACTAGAGTAGTTAAATAATGCGTTAAATACCAAGGCGGGATGGTGAAAATCGATTTTGCTAAGGGGTTCTGATGGTGACAATAGGTTATTAATAGGCATATTGGTAAGAATTAGGTCTAGAATTTTACCATTTTGATTGGTTATATAATTTAGTTGAGACAATTGGTTTAATGACATAAACTCCAAAAGATAATTTGAGGTCGCACAGCTAGAATTTATTTTCGGCGTTAATGGTGATCCAGGTGGGCCAATCCAGTCTATATTACTTTGATTTAAATCCCCACAAATCAAGGTCAGGTTATATTTACTTAAAATTAAACTGGCATGATTACAGAAGTGTTCAAAGTGTTCTTTTATAACGGGAGGTGAGAAATAAACAGTACATAATAATAATTTTTCAATTTTTTTGTCCACCACTACATCAATTTCTATCCACAAGTCTTCACTATCGCTTTCATACATCTTTATAATACTAGATTTAATTTTTTTTGAGATAGCAACTAAAACACCACCACCTCCCTTTTTACGTTGTAAACGACTAGTTTCGCGGTCTCGCCTATAAACGTTATAATTACATGTAAATAGCTCTGAATCCATAAAACTATTATTTAGCCAAGTCTCGTTAAGAATAATAACATCATACTCGCATTTAGCAGAATTAATGTACAAGTCATTTGTCTTTGTACGCAAGCCTCGAACATTCTGAAAATAGAAACTTAATTTACGAGCGAACTAGAAGTTGCGTGTTAAGGCAATTAAAATTAAAGTTGATCAAAACACAATTTGGTTTTCAGTTTTGTTGCAGCACCAAATTTTAAATAATCCTTCAATATAATACAATTGAAATTGTTTTTTTTTTGGAAATTTGAAACTCGACACGGCGGTCTTAAGTTCGGTCATGTTCTTCGAGTAGTTTTCAACCGACTTAAAAAAGTAAAGGTTCTTTCGACTGTATGAAAGAAGTCTCATAATGGACTGTACCTGAGCATCATACCGCTTTATGATGCTTCCGATAGAGAGACAACACTAACGCTTAAATCGCCTTCTCGTCTTCTAACTACGAATGAAGTTCTAGTAATCTTTTTCAAACAACCGAGTATACATAACTAAAGCATATCGTAATAATAATTCCCACAATAGAAAGAGAAAATAAACCACAGGCTAATAATATTGTCGACAATACAGCTCTTTTCAAAATTAATAAGGCTTTGCGGATTCTTTTGTTGCCTGCCCCGAAAATAGTTGATTATATGAACCTACTTGGTAAGTCCAACTTCTAGAAAGAGGTCGATCGATGAAAATAGTCTTAATGACTAAAATGTATGACGATTTGTAATTGCTGGGTACAAGCCAATGCAAATAAAGATTTTTTTTGATTGAATTATCTCGGCTGGGCAGCGTTCGGGAAGCTCGGGTAGCGTTCGGGTTGTCAGCATATTTTCGAGCCTTCTACCGTAGGTCTAATTCTTTCTAATTCATTAAGTCTTTAATGCATGTGTGTTGCCAGTGATGACACACGGAACAGAAACGTGGCCCCTTACAATGTGCCGATTAAGAAGGCTTAAAGTCAGAGGGCTATGCTCGGAATCTCCTTGCGTGATCGTGTCAGAAATGATGAGATCCGCAGGAGAACTAACACAGACATAACGCATACGATTGCATGTCTCAAGTGGCAATGGGCAGGGTACATAGCGAGGAGAACAGACGGTCGTTGGGGCGGAAAAGTCATCGAGCGGAGGCCACGTACAGGAAGTTGCAGCCGTGGCAGGCCCCCCACAAGGTGGACCGACGATCTGGTGAAGGTCGCGGGAATCCATTGGATGCGGGTGACACAGAACCGATCTAGGTGGAGAACATTGAGGGAGACCTATGTATATGCAGTTGGCGTCTATTGGCTGAAATGATGATGATGATATAATATTATGTTCTAATTAGGTATTAGTATTTATAAATGTTAATTTGTACCTTATTTTGTTTTAAGTAGTTAGTTCAGTCTATTTAAGTTAGTTTACTAACTTTATTTTACCATTTACACTATTGCACACCACCCCAAATGTCAATCAAATGTCCTTTGCCTGAAGGTTGAAATTGTACATCTAAATTTTGTAAATAAAGTGTACCTACCTATCTATATGTCTCCGTGTTTTCAATACCACACCGCAAGAGGTATTTTGAGTAGGTATATATAATTATGCATGCGGAATATTTTGAACCGGCGTGGCTTGGGCGGGCGGAACCAATTTTTTATTCATCAAGTTTGTTGACATGAAATTACTACTTATAACTTTTCCAACTTCAGTACTTCGAAGCGTAGTTTGATTAAGTAGTCGGCGTTTTCCAAGGTACATTTTCTACCTTTGCTCAACGGTATGGTTAGTTTCCCCCTTCAGCGTCCTGTGCATAGCTTTTTGATGTTTGTTTAAGACTTACTTAAGAAGTTTTCTGCTTACAGAGAGGTTGTGGCTTGTTCTACGATAGCTGCGTCTGCGTTTTTGGTACATTTTAAAGGACTATTTGGTTTGGAGACCTTGCCTTTTACTTGAGAACTGATAGGAGTACTTTGATAAAGCGAAAGCCTCGGCACGTAACTCTATCAGTCGGCGTAATTTCATACTAGGCGCTCTCAAGGTCACCGCTAGAGATTCGTACTAGGACTTGTAGCTTAGTGGATAAGCACGTGCGCCTTCTTAATAGGAGATCATAGATTCGAATTTGAACATACACTTCTAGAATTGTCAAATATATGTGCACATTCCTACTATTAACTCGGCAAGGGAAAACATCGTGACTTACACGTTTCGGATGGTTTTTGAACCTTGTAACCTTGATTTTGTTGGTCTGTTTTTTTATGTTAGCGATTGCCACTGCCCATGGACAACCGCGACACCAGAGAATAAGAATAAATGGGAAGAATTTGTAGAGGCTTGTAACAATAATGTATCAAGACGGGAATTAACACGATAATTTTATTACGTGATACAACAGTCAGTCCGCTCGTGACCACGGCTGCTGTAACGTAGCCGAAACGTCGAGCCAAATATACACGTAGCCAAATATACGTGAGTACACAATGTTGTAGCACATAATATATATGTGTTAATTCCCGTCTTGATACATTATAGTTATTATGCAACCCGAAAATCTAAAAAACGATTTATCAAAGAGCAAACCTCTTTGATAAATAGTTGAAACAAACAGTTGAAACAAACATTATTAAAATTTAGTCTAGAAGTAATAAGTAAGTAAACATTTATTGGCCCTGTGGTCCCCGGCAGAGTAGAATAGGCCACCCTCACTCTTACCGAGGTGTCGTAAAAGGCGACTAAGGTAAAGCTGCAGGCATGATCATCAGCACCCAGAGAAGGAAAACTCTGCATTTATATCAAAACCCTCGCCAACCCGTCTGCCAAGCGTGGTGAGTATGGCAATTACCCCTCATGTGATTGAAGGAGGCCCGTTCCCCAGCAATGGGGACTTAATTGGGCTGATGAAGATGAAACATTTATTAACCACATACTAGAATGTAATTATAGCAAGACATGTTACATTAAAAACCATTCAACAATAAGACAGAAAGGAAGAAATAACTAGTGAAGATGTAATAATAATAATAATATCCTCCAACCGTTTACGGCTACGGAGGCCAATCTCAACGATCATCCACGTACGTAGGATATATTCTAGTGCTCAAGTGTGTGCGCAAACACAAGTGCACTCTATTCCCTTACTCTGATATTTCGATGGGACACCAGCGTGACACGACCGGAGAGGGATTGGGCAGGACCAACGGCTTAACGTGCTTTCCGAGGCACAGGGTACAAAACTGCCGAGTTCCAGTCTCCGGGCTGACACTAAGAATTTCTTACTGGAAACTTAAGTACATTTTTTTTTGCCCGACCCAGGGATCGAAACCAGGGACCTCTTACGTGGCCGTTGGTTTAAAGTACGACCCACTAACCAAGGCCGTCTCACCGAGGAAGAAGTAATAATAGTTAATTGTTTGTTATCGAATTAATTTAGCTAGTTGTTGAGGATTGCCGAAAGGATGATTACACCATTAAAACGTACTCGCGTGTAGAATCGATGAAATTTATTGGCAGAAAGACAGGAGAAAGAAAACATATAAAAACAAAATGTATAAAAAGCAAATCACTAAAATTTGGAAATATTGGCCAAAAAGTATCATATCGATGCTGGTCGCCAACACTAGTGGCATTAACATAATAAATGTCGTATTATTACGCTCATGAATTTCATCATAGCAATCACTTCTATCGTCATCAAAAATAAAATTAATTAAGTAAGTTTAAAGTTCAAGACCGTTGCAAACGATTACCAAATGTCAGTTGCCAGTAAAAAAACTGAGTGCCTATTCTGTCATTAAAATCTTCCAATATAATATTGCTATTTCTTTGATTAATTATGTAAGTATATTTGAACAGCGCTAAAGTGGGACATGCCTGACAAAAACGTGTCTTTGAAAAGATTGAAACATTTGCATCTGGATCAGTGTAGAGATGCGGAACAGTGAAACGCTTCATTTGGAACATCGACTCTCAGATCCGTGATTCATTCCGTTTATTCGCATTATTCAGCTCACTCGGATCATTCAGCTCATTCGGTTCTCTCGAACTAGAGGTCCATTTCAGTCAAGTGATACATTCGGAGTAAAGTAAAAGTACATAAGCTGTGTTGCGCCGTGTGAGTGAGGTTACCGGAGGCCCAATGGGGGGGAAGGGTAAAAGGTTGGCAGCGCACTTGTGACTCCACTGGTGTTGCGGGTGTCCATTGGCGGCGGAATTGCTTACCATCAGGTGATCCGTCTGCTCGCCTGCCACCTCTCATATAAAAAAAAAAACAGAACATTTATGAATGTCAAATGTTATGTAATCTTCCGCTGACTCGGAATGTCAATTTCTACCGAGAAAAATAAAGAGATTCAGAACAGTGTCATTTGGCTGAGTCGGATCACTGAGTCGTTTCAGTAAAGACTTACACATGTCTAGGGACAAGGACAGATGAATATGCATACATTCATCCACTTAAAGGGATGTTCATACATTAAAAAGGGACGAGCGCAATAGCACAGAGCTTCCGCTTAGGCAATGGTCACAATGACTTTCGAAATAAATGTAATGTAAAATTGTGAAATATGTAAATAAACGCTGTTGTTATTAAGGATGACGGCCAGATGGTGCATTTGGTGGAACTGCCAAAGGCATATGCCAAAGGTCGTAAGTTCCATACCTACTCCTAGTCAAACATTCCTAACAAACAACGTGAAATATGATGACCAGTTGGGTTTCCTGTGTCTGGGTGGAATGATAATGTTTTAAGAGTTTTATCTGTAATTCCTCTGTTGTCTGACATCCGTGTCTAAATGCCACCGCACCTATATTCTGTGACCGCACACAGATAATTATGCCAATTAAGGTAATAGATAGTCTTTATGTGTATTAAAATAAGTGTCAATATAATTTTTAGAAGTAACCATTAAAGTTAATTTGAAGTCGCTGAGTGCCGAAGTAAGAACTTCTGTAGTAAGTCTTCGTCTTCTTCTTCATCAGCTTTCTTTCGCCCACCGTTGGGCATATGTCCGTGGTAGGAAGATTTAGCACTCTTAATTGTACAAATATTGTTCTGCAGCTCTGCATTTGGTTTACACAACATATTGCTCTTAAGCTTTTCTTTTGTTAGCGAAAAACAGGTAAGAAGCTTATGTCAGCTGCATTGCCCTAAAGCATCACAACCCGCACACAAACGCAAGTTACCCCGTAGCGCAGGTTCAAAGGCCATATATTAATGGTATGCAGTTAAAGCTGTTTTTCTAATACAGATTGAACTAATCATTTAATTGAAATACAAATTTAGTTTTTTTTTTGAGTCAGAGAATTTGTGTGTGGCCCCCATCTAACCCGAGAATCAAGAACAACTCCTAGGAAACGTATTTGTTCGACTCTCTCTCTATAGTTTGAGCCTCATACTGGACACCGAAGTTTTGCCTTCGAGTATTAGTTAAATGAAACTGCATGTATTTTGTCTTGTCTAAATCAATTCTTGGATACTCTCATCCAGCTATCTATGCCGTCTTACGTAAATAGTCACTCCACCTGGTCTGAAGTGTCGTACAAAACGTTTACCCAAAACTTATTTACCCCAACAGACAATACTTGTAATTGTGTAGAATTGAAATAAAATCAAGGTAAAGCAATATGACGCATCTTCATATCAAAATGAGATTACACGATGTTTGTCAAATAAAGCCTGCATAATAATCGTGGGAAAATTCTTCAAGGTGGAACAATTGGTTAAACAAAAGTAACATTGCTGAAAGTAAAAGCTAAATTGTTATAAGTAAAGGTTATGTATTTATTTACACAGCTGACTCCTTAAAATGTCCTGCAGATGTTTAACGTTATCTACTGGACGATTAGGCCACGATCTCAGATTGTATAACACTCAGTACGAGTAGCTACATGTAACGCCTCTGTAATGTTCACAGCAATGTAAACATAGGTACTAATTGTAGGTAGGGAAATACCGTTGTGTGCAGAAATGCACAGTAATATGTGTGTAATTTGTTACATTGCTACTTCCGTTACTCGTTGGCGCAGTGGGTAGTGCGTTACACTTTAAAGCGACGGCTGCGCAAGAGGTCCCGGTTTCGATCCCGGGTCGGGCCAAAAATTTGCACCTAAGTCTTCGGTACTAGAAATTTGTAGTGTCAGCCTAGAGTCTTGAAGTTGGCGGTCTTGTAACCCCCGTGTCTCGGAAAGCACGTCAAGCCGTTGGTTCTGCGCCAATCTCTCTCCGGTCGTATCACAGTAGTGTCTCATCGCATTATGAAGGTAAGGGAGAAGAGAGTGCACTTGTGTTTGGGGAGCACTATAATATATCCTGTGTACGTGGCCAATCGTTCAGATTGGCCGTCGTAACCGTAATTGGTTGGGGAATATTATTATCAATGAAACATTTAGCCCATCTAATGGTTCCAAATACATGGTTTTTGGAGGTCCATGCATTGATGTCCTATCATCTGTATTCATCGTCATCGTCAGCCCATTTAAGTCCTCACTGCTGGGGTACGGGTCTTCCTCAGTGACATGAGGGGTAATTGCCATACTCACCACGCTTGGCAGACGGGTTGGCGAGGGTTTTTATATAAATGCAGAGTTTTCCTTTATCTGTATTACTTTTCGTTAACCCATTAAACATTATCTGTATCTAAGAACGGTTATTCCACTTCCCGGCTCCTATAAAAACTTCCGCAACACCTGACGTCAATGACGGTTCTTCAAAGAGTACCAGCACGCAATTGTATAGATCGTCAGCATTAATCATCATCAACACTTAGAAGGACGTCAGTCAGAGACCGTGTGTCGAGCACGTTCCTTGGCTTTGTGTTAAAGCTCATCTTAAATTGTGAAGGGAAAATAAAAACCCAAATCTATATGCGTACCTCTACCATTAGCTCGGTGGTAAGGGAAAACTCTTGAGGAAACCTGCATGTTTCGGATAGTTTCTGAAACGTGTAACTATGATTCAGTTGGTCTGGTTCCCTGTTAAAGGGTTGCGAAGGTCAGACAGAGAGGTCAGAGATTGTAAATACCTGACTCCCCAAATCATGAATCATGATCAAAGTGTACCCCAGGCTCCAGAGCGACAGCTTTGGTCGCAACCGGGAATTACACGCTAACATAAACTCAAACTCAAAAGTGTTTATAGCTAAAGGGGAGGTCTCGAATATAATTAAGAATAATATTAAAGGTTTACCGTGTGGTCCCCGGTTGAGTAGAACAGGCCACCCTCACTCTTACCGAGGTGTCGTAAAAGGCGACTAAGGTAAAGCTGCTGGCATAATCATCATCACCCAGAGAAGGAAAACTCTGCATTCATATCAAAACCCTCGCCAACCCGTCTGCCAAGCGTGGTGAGTATGGCAATTACCCCTCATGTGATTGAGGGAGGCCCGTGCCCCAGCAGTGGGGACTTAAATGGGCTGATGATGATGAATATTGAAGGTCGGTACTAGTGGTTACGAAATAGTAGCTCATAGATATTTTTTTCAAGGTAAAAATACCTTTGCAGTGACCAAATATTTACTCAAAGATTTAAATAACTGTTGTCAAATTCGTGTCTTAGGGGACCATGGCAATTTGTATAATATTATTGTGATACTGTCATGAATTCAATATGTTTATTCCGCTTCACAGTGGAAAACATTCCATCACGGACTAAAAAATGAAGCAAATCCTTTTTCTCTCGTTGCCGGCGCATGTATTTCCTTCTTCCTATAATATGGATTTCTTCAAACGAAGCGTGAAGAAGCATCTCGCTGGTCAGTATGGCAGTCCCAACGGAGGTGATGGAGGCTCTTCTCTTGCTTACCATCAGGCTGAGGAGAGCCAAAATACTGTGTTACTATAAAAAAAATAATTTTTCGATGGATACTGCTGACTTCTGGCATTTAGTGTCAATTTACGTTAATAGTGAGAAACTTCTCAATATAAATGGAGGCAGCATTTTTCCGCATACCAAAGTAGGGCAAACCGTTGGCCCCAATCTGAGGAGCCCCCATTATGCCTGTATTGGGATGAAGTCTATTCTTAACTTTAATTTTGTTTCAAATAATGTTCGCGGTAACTTGCGAAATTGATAATGAAGTTCATTTCCACATTTTTCATTTGAAACTTTTTGTTGTGTATGCTTTTGATATTGATTTTTTTTTATGTGACAGGTGGCAGACGGGCAGATGGAATGCCTGATGGTAAGCGATTGCCGCCGACCATAGACACCCGCGGCACCAGTGGAGTCACAAGTGCGCTGCCAACCTTTAAATCCCTGGATTGGACTTTTCCCCTGGATTGGGCCTCCGGTACCCTCGCTCACGCAGCGAAACACAGCACTGTGCTTTATTGACTTTTAAGGTGAAACTAGCACCGCCAATAGATTTGTATGAATTGAGTCGATTATGGGATATATTTTAAGAAGTCCAGTGTTATCCCTAAAGGAAACTATTAAGATTTTTTAGAGACAAAATTATGTCATGATTTTTCCTTACAAGTAACCATATTTTTTGTAATTGCTAAAAGTGGCCACTAGGTTTTACCTTTTGTAATAATTCGCGATATAATTTTTTTGGGTATAGCAATTCTTTGCAATTTATTCTGAAGTAAATATGCACTTAAACATTTTTTCGACAGTCTTCGGGTGGGACTCGAACCCAAGATCTATGAATGATCGAACGATGATGAAATCGAATGTACGTAGGTATGCGATAATCAAATTCTACGTCTGTGGCTTGGCATTTCCCTGTTTATCTCATTATTATTCATGGCAGAGATTGTTAAATAAAATATCTCGGTAGGAGTAAACCAGTCGATGAGTAAATATTATTTCGCAAAAACTAGCCAATATTTGCTATCTTAAAATATTCGCATCGGTCTTGCCAAATACCTTTTGTTAACCGAGTCTGGTATAGTGCGTTCAAAGAAAAATTGTCCACACACGAATTTGCCTTACTTTTCTCGTTATTTTGGTATTCAATGCTTAAGAATTTATTGCCTAGTAGGTATTTGAGCTCGAACGTTTCGAATAGCACACGGATTATATTAAGATTTACCTTTGTAATCTTGTGAGTTTATTTATTCTTATTGTATTCTATAAAGTACGCGTTCTTTGTTCGACCTGGTATATACCAGAATGAACAAAGAACGAACGAGAAAAAGGACATCCTCTATTTTGATACAATGCCGGCCAGAAAATGTTTACTGTATTCTGTAGGACTTGTCCCCCTGGGTATTTATTAGTATGACTGCCTTGGTGGCGTAGTGGTTTGTGAGTCGCACTATAATGTGACGGCTGCGCAAGAGGTCCCAGGTTCGATCCCCAGGTCGGGCCAAAAATTTGTACCCAAGTTTTCGGTAAGAAATTCTTAGTGTCAGCCCGGAGTCTCGTCTCGAGCCTCGAAAAACACGTTGAGCCGTTGGTCCTGCGCCCGATCTCTCTCCGGTCGTGTCACTCTGATGTTCGGAACATGAGTGTAGGGAAATAGAGAGTGTACTTGTGTTTGCGCATTAGAATATATCCTGCGTACGTAGCTGATCGTTGAGATTGGCCGCCGTAGCCGTAATCGGTTGGAGGATATTACTATGGTACCTACCAAAGCTGTAGAGTCATTACTCTTGGTTTTATTTGAGTTCATAAATCAACATCTTCATACATTTGCGGAGAATTATCTTAGAATTTTGTTTTCGGTAAGAATGCCAAATTTTGACATTCGCGCATCAGGAGGAAAATCTCTAACAGAATACAGCAATTTTTTGTGAAACGTTACCCACGCCTGATCAGGACCTGTATTATGCCCTCGGGGTATTCGTAGCTATTATTATATAATATTAATTTAGTAATTTTTAATATAATATTAATTTTAAATTTAAATTTTCTTACGGAGAAAATTTAAAAATTTTGTAACCCTTAAACAAATCAGCACAAAAAAGGCACGGGACCAGTATCCGTGGAATTTGTTGAATATTAAAAAATATGTATACACATGTATATAAATTTAGTCTGTTTGAGATTGTAAACTCGCGTATTAAATTAGGACTGGTTCAATGAAGATATTCGAAAGGATTTTAATCAGTAACATCGGTTACTTCAAGGACGTTAGAGCTATGGCTTATCTCTAAGCATAAAATGGGCATTCGTGTTCACTCATTTAGCGCCTTAATGAAAGGTACACCTCGGCTCTTATGTCAATGTCGTAAAGTTTATATTTGTATGTAGGTATTTATACTGTACTGTTACCCAACACTCCTTTGCATAGGGATTCACATCAGCTGATGATATCAGCAATAATGCCATGCCATAGACGCAAGCGAATTTGATATGGTTAAAACTCAAAAGTGTGTTTTTACCGACTCGGTCTGTAGGAGCACCAAAAATAAATTTACTAGGAACCTATATCACATTTGAGGATAACTTTACTTAGCTCACTGGTTTGATGTGACGTCACTCCCTGCGACGCTGCACACATACTCAAGCATGACATTTGCTTAAAAGAACTCTTTTTCGTCTATTTGGTAGCCTTTTTCACGAACTTTATGTTTCGAAGATGTGCGCTGCCAACTTTTAAACCCCCCTTTCCCCCGGATTGGGCCTCAAGTACCCTCACGCAGCGACGAAACAGCACAGTGTATGTGGTATGACGTCACCTGATGTCATGGTATGTTTGATAATTACATTAATATACCTACAATTCATAATTGACGACCCGTTTGGAACAGTGGTAGAGAACGCTGCCTTTGGTTCAAGGGTTGCGGGTTCGATCCCCACACAGTTCAAACATTTGTGTTCATGAACATGTCTGTTTGTATTGGTTTGGGTGTTTTCTATGTATTGTAAGCATGTTTTTACAAAAGAAAAGTATTATATGTATATATTTGTAATCCCACTGTTGATTCTGATATCCGTAACACAGGTGCTGGTTGAGCTACCTATCTCGAAGTCAGATCAATGTATGTGATGTTGTGAAATAAATATTTCACAACATCACATACATATATTTATTTATTTATAATATGCATGTTGTTTAGTAGTGAAAATAATCCCTGAGAAAAAATTTAAAATGCACCTAAGTTTCATATATCTGGAAAACGTGCAAGTCCAGGACAATGCTATGTGTGTGGTGCTATACATTACATTACATACCACAGATACCCACAGATTTACCCTACAAAGTATCAAGCTGAGACGTGCCAAGACTTGGTACTTTTAGAACATATTAGATATCTTCCCATATTTTTTTTTCAATATTCGATTTTTCTCGTAAAGTATAATATTTACAAAAAAAATTGCTTAATCACATCTGATCGCCTTAATTAGGGCTATCGATTCGCATAAAGAAATAATGGTATTTAACAAAAAAGAGGAATGTACGCAAATCCGAAATCCGTCCCACTGTGCGCCGTAGGGAGTGGCGTCACATCAAGCCAGTAAGCGTTCCGCGAGACCCTTGAAGTGTAAATTTTGGATTTACGTTTAAATCATTATTTGTGCATATTTTACATTTTTCGTGTCTTGGTGTCTTTAAGTTATCCTATGTATAAGATAGAATGTATAAAATAAAACTAAAAAAAATAATCCAAGTTCCCCATTACGTTCATTTGTTTTTCGTAATTATCGTAATAAAAAACCTATTTTACACTATCATCAAATTCGTTAATTACTGATAAAAAATGATTCATTTCTGTAAACTCTAATTAAAACGTGTTTTTTCAGATGGATATCTTTAGTGATTTACCAAAGATGCAATTATAGATATTGCTATCAGAGCTACATTATGCGTGAAAAAGTACGCAGAATTTGGTTCTTCGGGTATGAAGGGTTCGGGGACTTGTAGGCGTCTGCGCACATCGGCGTTGGCTCTGTAGAATAGTTCCAAAAACGCCATCCTTGCGTGGAATGGCCTTGTGTCTTTTGTAAGGGCTGTATCGATTCCCAAATAATGAAATTTAGACCCGTTAGTAATCGGCGTCCATTCCAATGGTAGTAGTTCTGTGGTGACTGGTAACGGATTCCTGGAATTATAATTAGCTATGGATAATTTATATTGTTTTAAACTTTCATGGTCACTAACAGCAGTGCCGAAATATTGGTAACTCAAAAATATAGTATAGTCAACAGCAAAAGTTGATGCACATTTTTCACAGCTAGTGACTCTAATGCTCTTCGGAATAAGAACTACGAACTACGAAATATGTGCATTTAGTTCTGCTGTTGACTGTACATGGTAGAAATCCCGTAAATAACTATTCTATGGATATTTTTTTCAATATATCCTTTCATGTTAAATATTTTTTGTATTCATTTATTACATAAATTACCTAATCTCCTGAGAACCACGATTTATTTGATTATATTCGATCTCAAATAAAAGTAGTAAATATACTTTTTTGAAATAATTCCGCATTCTAAAAATTATACTGTACTACAATTTCAAGCCGAAGTTTTTTTTATTATATAGGTGGTGAAAATTTTTACCATCTTAGCGGATTCAGATCTTCTTTTTTATGGGATAGGTGACGTGCAGGCGGATCGCCTGATTGTTAGCGATTGTGGAGTCACAGTCAGTTCGTTGCCAATCTATAAACCCCCCTTTCCCCCGATTGGACCTCCGGAACCCCCACTCCCGCAGCGAAACACAGCAAGGTGCTGCTTCACGCCGGTTTTCTGTGACGCTGTGGTATAACTCCGGTCGAGCCGGCCCAGTCATGCCGAAGCGTGGCTCTCCTACATCTAAAACTATGGATAGATGGCGGTCTAATACTGTGCGTTTTTCGCGGAACTTTCTACCACGTACCTCAGTTCTGTGGAAAGGCTTGCTTCCACACGGTTTGCCGTGTGGTCCCTGGCAGAGTATAATAGGCCACCCTCACTCTTACCGAAGTGTCGTAAAAGGCGACTAAGGTAAAGCTGCTGGCATAATCCTCAGCACCCAGAGAAGGAAAACTCTGCATTCATATCAAAACCCTCGCCAACCCGTCTGCCAAGCGTGGTGAGTTGGCAATTACGCCTCATGCGATTGAGGGAGGCCCGTGCCCAAGTAGTGGGGACTTAAATGGGCTGATGATGATGTTTGCCTGCGGGAGTATTTCCCGATGGCTACGACTTAGGGACCTTCAAGAGAAGAGCGACTCCTTTTTTTTTGGGCCGGCAAAAATGAGCGATATCTCTGATTTCGCGGATATTCATGGGCGGCGATGATTACTTTCAATCAGGTAACTCGCTTGCTAGTTTGTCGCCTCTAGCATAAAAAAAATAATTCTTAAAACGCCTTACCCGAATTTTGCGAAGTTTGTCCATAATGTAGTCACTCGGTCAATAATCAACTGATCCGCCTCATTAGGCGTATCAAAGTAAGAAAAATCAAATAAATAACCAAGTTCATCCCCATGAGCAGCTCCACCAACGTTTATATTTTCTCTATGTCTGATGAAATTTCTTTCACCAACGTACGAAAACTGGTAGAAATACATATTGCCAGCGCCGTTGGCTAAATAGTTTGCAACCTCTTTATACATTGGATATTTAAACAAGTAGTCAGAATAAAAATCCACGAGTAAAAGTGCATGTTCCTTTGTAATATTTCTATCGCCCATGTAAAAACGATAAACTATGTCATCCATTCCTTCAAAACTAGGGTCATGTATATTAAATTCAAAATTAAGTATATCTCTGATGATTCCATTGTAGTACGTTTCTTCTGGAGAATTCGCAGTAGCTAACGCTTCATTATCTGTAATACCTAACATGATTGGCATTTTCTCTGCTTTCGATATCGGAGCTTGCATCCAGTCAAACGTCAAAATACTTTCGACACCTTCAAACTCTCGTTCAATACATGGACCATAATTTAAATTAAGTTCGGCATTCGCACGAATTATCTCATGGGGATCCTTTGTTGCTAAGAATGTTATAGCCTCCTTTATATCTTCAGTATCAAGTCCAAAATGTTGAGCTAGTGTCAATGAAGCATTTGTATTTGGGTCTCCAAGCATGGGATTTAGGATTGACCCGCTCATTAAAATTATCTGATCAAACAATTTTTCTTTTTCTGATACCATATGAAAACCTATCGACGATGATCCTGCGCTATGACCAAAAGCTGTTACTTTATTGGGGTCGCCACCAAATGCTTGAATATTTTCTTTTATCCATCTTAATGCTTGCAGTTGGTCTTTCAAGCCTTCGTTTCCTGGGTTTTCGCGAGTGCCTGAGCACATAAAACCGTATGGTCCAAGGCGATAATTTAATGTTACAAAGACGACGTCGTGATTGACTAAATATTTAGGTCCATATAGGAATCTACCCGCAAATCCTAAGACGAAACCTCCTCCAAAGATCATGACCATCACAGGCTTAAGATTATCAGCGTTAGCAGCAGTAGGTGTATAGATATTGAGATGCAAACAATTCAGGTCCCCAACTATTGTGTGGTTGAATTCTTCAATTTGCGGGCATATTGCTGAGTCGTCATATGCATCGAAAATTCCATCGAAAGGCTCTTGTGGTATCGCTTTCTGAAATTATCATGCACAAAAATATTATCATAGCTGAAGATAATTAAGCGATAACATTATGTGTTGGATATTTTAAAATCCGAGCGCATGTTTTTTTTAGGTGATTTATGAAATACTCCTACATTGTATTTTTTGTGCGATAGGTGGCAGACAGCCAGATGGATCAACTGATGGTACGCAATTGCCGCCGCCTAGGGACACCCGCAACAACAGTGGAACAAGACTCCCCGAGTTTGTGAAGCGAGGTTAACACATCTCCAGTTCCCTCACTCACTCCGCAAAACACAGCACAAGCGCTGCTTCACACTGGTTGTCTGTGAGGCCGTGGTATCACTCCATCCTAACCAACAATTTCATGCCGAAGCGTGTCTCTCCCATGGTTAACAATTGCACCACTTAGGTTTAACTTGTTTGTATGTAACATTGCCCGCATCGTCGCTTTTCGTCATGTCAAATAGAAATCTAACAAATAGAAAACCAAAATATGGACTTACTCCAAACGGATTCGATGGGTTCACCTTGGCAAAAGGTATACCCATAAACATGTTGTAATCTCCATCATCAGCTTTATATCCACGAATCAGTCCCAGTGTTGTATTCACTATAGGATTATTTGCAGGGGAAACAGCACTGCACTGAATTAAAAATAATAACAGCGCGAATTCAAGAAACATCCTTTTGATCCGAGACATGACTACATAATGATTGATACTTAGAAACTGATTATGAAATGAAAAATTTACTCGTGGTACTTTATCAAATTGATAAAATTGGCGTCCCACTCACCACTGAACATTTCCTGACGTACCTAATTTGAGTCAGATTAAAGAATGATAATTTTGAAAAGATGTAAAGATAATGTTTAAATAATAATTTATTGATCCCGTTGATAACATCTAAAGCTATATTGTATTTATTATGTACTTATATTATATGTTTTTCCCCCTTAAACAGAATGATTCGCCAGTATAACATAAAATCTAAAAATACTGATGTCGATATAAGTTGTGGTTCTTTAGTTAAATTTAAAAAACTAGTTCTCCCCAAAAGGTGTCAAAAACACCTCTCTTTGTAGTGAAATTGATTTTAGTAATATTTGATTAATTCTTCAACACAACCTACTGTTACTGTTGTCAATATTGCATGCCGTTGTCACCTATAAATAAGATTTCGTCTAGATTGATTTATAAATTTTCTGGTGTTATTATTGTATCATGTACTGATGTAAATTTTGTTGGTGATCTTATAAATAAATAAATAAATAAATAAATATGTTATGTTGCTATTATATGTTATGTTGGAGCCGTAAAGTCCTTGAGTGGAGACCGCGACTCGGTAAGCGTAGTGTAGGACGCCCTGCGACAAGATGGGATGATGACATTCGAAGGCTGGCTGGTGTGGGCTGGATGAGAGTGGCCGAAAATCGGGAGCAGTGGCGTGCATTAGGGGAGACCTATGTCCAGCAGTGGACGAGTGTGGGTTGCTGATGAATGTACTTATTAATAATATATTTATTTAAATATAATTAAATATGTAGGTATGTGTATAATAATGTTAAGTAAATGTTTTTTCCTTGCGTTATACTATACGAGTTCTCCTTTCGCCGCACCACTACACTTTCTGCATGACCCAAAGGATGACTGGTAGAGAATGCCTCTTGGCATTAAGTTCGCCAATTGTATCATTTTTGTTACAATAAATTCCACGGACACTGGTTTCGTGCCTTTATTGTGCTTTGTATCAAAATTTGTGGAATAAAGTTTTAAATAATAATTTCATTATATTTATGTACCTTATATGTTTTAAAGGAAATTTAGTTTCATTGGTTTTATACATGAGTATAATTATTATATTTAACTGTTCATTTATCTTTATAACTCGGGAACCATGATTATACCTATTAATGTACAGATTGAGAGTTTTATAATAGAATAATCAATTAGTTAACTCATCCATTATATAAATCTTTGATTTTGATCGCTTGTTCTATAACTTTAATCGTTGATAAGTGTAGATTAAAAAAACATTAATGCTTATTGTAGTTTTGCCATTTACGTATATAACACACACAGAAAACCGGCGTGAAGCAGCACTGTGCTGTGTTTCGCTGCGTGAGTGAGGATGCCGGAGGCCCAGTCCAGGGATAAGGGGGGCTTGAAGGTTGGCAACGCACTTGTGACTCCACTGGTGTTGCATGTGTCCATTGGCAGCGGCAATCACTTACCATCAGGTGATCCGTCTGCTCGTCCACCTATTACATAAAAAATATATAACTGTATAACTCTTATTTGAACTTTAAAATTATCATTCAATTGTATAGGAATAGATATATTCATTCGTTTCCTATTCATTACTGACCGGAAGGCGCAATTGGTAGTGACCCTGCCTCTTACGCCAAAGGTCGTGGGATCGATCCCCACCCTGGACAAACATTCGTGCGATGAACACTTGTGTTTGTTCAGTGTCTGGGTGTAATATATGGTATTTAAGTATATATTTGTGTTCCTCTGTTGCCTGATATCTGTGACACAAGTGCTTAAGCTACTTAGTACGGAATCAGGTCAACGTATGAGATGTTGTGAGAATTATTATAATTACGAGTATTATTATTATTCGTTTATGACTAAGAAGATTTCGGCATATACAAAATAAATATTACACCTAATCATTTGACGATCCGTTTGGATCAGTGGTAGTGAACGCTGCCTCTGGTGCAAGAGTTGCGGGTTCGATATCCGCACTGTACAAATATTCGTGTGCATGAATATATCTGTTTGTATTGGTCTGGGTGCGTCTATGTATAATAAGTATGTATTTACAAAAGAAAAGTATTATATGTATATATTTGTTATTCCGCTGTTGGTTCTGATATCCTTAACACAGGTGCTTGAGCTACCTTTCTCGGAGTCAGATCAATGTATGTGATGTTGTGTGAAATATTACTCATATTATAGAAGTATAAATACGGCCGTTGGGGCGGAAAGGTCCTCGAGTGGAGGCCACGTACAGGTAATTGCAGCCGTGGCAGGCCTCCCACAACACAAGATAGACCGACGATCTGGTGAAGGTCACGGGAATCCATTGGATGCGGGCGGCTCAGTACCGATCTGTATGGAGATCGGTACTGCGCCACCTTTGGGGGAGGCCTATGTCCGGCAGTGGATGTCTATTGGCTGAAATGATGATGTTGATAGAAATATGTTACTCATATTATACTTTCCTCTCTTATAACTCGATTGTTTAAACACCTGATTTTTGCTTCACAATTTATTCATGCTTTTACGAGAACCTGATTTATGCCGAGCCTTGCGAACTTTGGTTCCTATTATGAAGATTGCGAAACCTTATAAATAGTGAAACTTATTAATATTATTTCCCATCTTCGATTACCTGCATTTTGCATCTAACAAACCTTCCTTGCCTAATTTGCTTGTAACTTATTCGGTAAACATCCCCAGTAAAATAACGCTCCGTTGGTCCAGTGGTTTGAGTACCGGGCCGTGATCTTGACGTCCGGGGTTCGATTACCGGGTCGAGGAAAGGTACGTTTCGAATTTTTCGAACAAGTTCGGGTTTGTGATCACCAATATGCATTAGGCAAGCGTAGTGATTAAGGCATTTTAATCATAGTAACGATGTCTTGATTTCTATGATGGAGGCCTTTGCCCTGCCTTGAGACATTATATAGGCTTACTAGCGGCCGCCCGCGACTTCGTCCGCGTGGAAAAGTAACTTTTTACCCCCCTTTCAACCCCTTACAACCCCCTTTTCGCAATAAAAAGTAGCCTATGTTCTTTCTCAGGGTCTAGATTATCTGTATACCAAATTTCATTTAAATCCGTTGAGTAGTTTTGGCGTGAAAGAGTAGCAGACAGACAGACAGACAGACAGACAGACAGACAGAGTTACTTTCGCATTTATAATATTAGTATGGATACTTTACTTTACTTTACTTCTTCAGTAAACAGTTATTACAAATGCATTTGCGTTCTTAAAAAGCTGTGTATTTGTATAAAAATAATCTAATTTTCATTCAAACTAGGTGGTTTCGTTTACGTGTGCCTTGTGGGAAAACTACTCAAAGAAAGTCTGCCCTTCGTGTCCAATTTAAGGTGAAGGGTAGGGCACAATAGCGACGCTAATGGATTTTAATTTTTAGCTACTAAATCGGTTCTTTTGTAAACAATTTTATTAAATAACCATGCACAAATGTTGTATATATATATATATATATATATATATATATTATATATATATATATATATATATATATATATATATATATATATATATATATATATATATATATATATATATATATGCACAAATGTTGTATATATATATATATTAGCGTCGCTATTGTGCCCTACCCTTCACCTTAAATTGGCCAGAAATTGGCCAAAAAACCAATAATTATATATATAACGAGGGGTTGTCTAGGTGGACCTCGTTATCATTGGGTTCTTCCATGTTGGAGTCGAAATAAAACCTCTATGGTCTAGATCAGATTTGTATCGGATCTTACAAACAATAAAATCACAATTTTCTATTGAGATTACAATGATGCACACGGATTAATTAAGGAAACGCAGCGAGTTCGTTACGGGGCTGAACAGACAAGTTGCTCGTACCACTGCTCCGAACAAAGTGACGCATTTTTCCTCTAATGCTACTAACGTCACCGTCAACTGTCATTTTGATGGAAACCCAAAAGCTGATTTTTAATAAAACTGCCAAGACCGAGTTGCCAGCACCGTAACGACCTCACTCAAGCTATCCGCTTGACGTTTCCGAACGTATAATCAAACGTCAATCAGTTATGACAGCGGAAACGTTAAAATAAATGCGACGTTTGAATTCGCCCTCCGACACGGCCGTCCTGACTTCTCACACGTCCCCGTGTGAGTCATCTGAAAGGACGAAAGAAAGTTTACAGAGTAAAAGCTTTGCCAAGCTCGGTCAACCTGACTTAATCAAGGGGCGAACTCAAACTCAAAGTTCGTAATGTCGTAAAATCTAAAATCACGATTAAAATCAGCACACATGGACTATGAAGCCATTATCCAAAATTCCGCTCAAAACACCGGATTACAAAAGGTTTGGACTATCTAAACTCATTAGGTCAAATCGAACTTTTCTTATTGCAAAGCTACTTTACTCTTTTGTTACACGGCAATTAGAGTCCAATTCACATTCAGATTAGTGTCTAATAATGTCTCAAGTCAACCTATAACCGGTGTCTGATAGTAATTCAAGACAACCCTTCCCAGGCGTCTGATATTCAAGACAACCCATGCTAGGCGTCTGATACTTATCCAAGACAACCCATGTTAAGCGTCTGATACTTATCCAAGACAACCCATGCTAGGCGTCTGATACTTATCCAAGACAACCCAAACTAGGCGTCTGATACTTATCCAAGACAACCCAAACTAGGCGTCTGATACTCAAGACAACCCACACTGGGCGTCTGATACTCAAGACAACCCACACTGGGCGTCTGATACTCAAGACAACCCACACTGGGCGTCTGATACTCAAGACAACCCACACTGGGCGTCTGATAATCAATATGCCCTTCAAGACAGCCTCTATACAGCGTCTGATTGGGACACACACAAAAAAAAAACTTAAAGATTACAAAAACAAGACAAATAATGAAAGTAAACAAAAGAAACGGTGTGTATGCAGGTTCTATGCCTGCTCAGGCTCAGACTCAATATCATCGATGACATAAGTACTCTCAGGCATTTTCCGTAACCTATCATGAGCGTATTTGTACGTACGGTTAGAGTTTAGCGCTTTCAAGGTGTAGCGGTTACCATCTAGGACTTCAGTAACTTTGAAAGGACCCCTGTACTTTGGATCAAGTTTGGTTTGGTTCCTTTCTTCATTTTGAAGAAGAACAAAATCCCCAACTGCAAAAGGCTTCAACTTAGCTTTCGTGCTATCAAAACGTACCTTGTCATACTCAGCAGCTCGTTCCATATTACTTACTGCTTCAGTCCTAGCCTGGTCCATATCGACTTCTGGTTCGACGCCATCGGCCAACATAATGTCCAAAGGTCGAGCAACCTTACCGATCAATAATTCCAATGGACTTGCCTTCGTGACCCGATTCTGGGTACAGTTAAGTGTAAGTTGCACATCAGGTAAGGCATCTTGCCATGACCGGTTACTAGATTCTGCAGCCGAAAGTAAATTTTTGAGGGTACTCATCAGCCGCTCGACTTGACCGTTAGCTCTCGAGCTGCCTGTCGCTATTAGGTGGAGCTTTATACTTACTGAGTCGCAATAGTCTTGGAATTCCCGACTTGCGAAGCAACGTCCTTGATCCGCAATAACCCGTGCGGGTGCTCCAAACAGAGAAACACTATCTTTTAAAGCCTTGATACTGCTGGAAGTGTCAATGTTTAGAGTATGATGCAACAACACATACTTCGTGAATGCGTCAACGAGAACAAATACGTACTCCTTCCGGTCGTTCTTCCCGCTCAACTTTCCTGTGGCGTCAATATGCACAGTATGCCATGGAACAGCTACTTTTGGGATAGGGTGCATTTCAGCCTGGACTTTACCCGAGTGTGATTTTGAGATTTTACATGTCACGCAACTGTCGACAAAACGCCTTACATACTTAGACATGTGCTCAAACCAATACAACTCGTACACTTTCTCCAGGGTCTTCTCCCATCCTATATGCATTAGTCCCTCATGCACACTATTGATTATGGACCAACGCAGAGAGCGAGGTATCATAGGAAGGCAACGATTCTTACCTTTGCGTTGTACTTTTCGATACAGAATACCTGAACGAAGTTCGTATGTCTTGGCAACATCGCTAGGAAGTTTATTCTCATTCAGATTTTTGACCAAATCAGAGATTTCACCGTCTTTTTGCTGTTCTGCTAAGAGCCAGTTGTTAGTCAGCTCAGTCACGTCAATATGCTTCGGCTCTATTTTTTGGAACGTAGCTTTGCTGACCGTACCTGGCGTCAAAGGATTTCTAGACAGGAAATCAGCATGAGACATGTGTTTTCCTTCGCGATGAACAATATCAAAGTCGAAACTTCGGAGAAACGCCCACCACCTGTGGACACGCGGCGTCAAATCCAGCTTTTTGCGAGTCATTTGAAGTGAACTACAGTCCGTCACTACAAGAAATTTCCGGCCATGCAAGTAATGCCTAAAGTGCTTTACCGCGTTAACAACCGCCAGAGTTTCCAACTCATACGAGTGGTATCTCGACTCTGCGGCTGTTGTACGCTTGCTGTAGTAGGCAACGGCATGAAGCTTACCTGCTTTCTTTTGCATGAGGACAGCACCATACCCGATTGCGCTTGCATCGGTGTGCAGTTCTACGTCTAGATCAGGATCGTAAATCATCAGAACAGGCTCACTAGTCAAAATCGAGATAATCTGCAGTCTAATAGCTTCGTGTTCTGACTTCCAGTCCAGCTTACCGTGTCCTGTCGTTAGTGCGTAAAGCGGGGCCATGATCTGGGAAAACTTCGGCACAAATTGGCGAAAGTAGGACGCTAAGCCTATAAACTGCCGCAACTGTGTTGTGGTCTCCGGAGGTGGTAGAAAAGTGAGTGCTTCAATTTTTGAAGGATTAGGACGAACCTGACCGTCACTGACCTCAAACCCTAAGTACTCTACTTTTTTCTTAAGGAATTTGCACTTCTTGAAATTTAAGGAGAATCCCTTATTACTCAATACCTCCAAAACAGTGTTGAGACGTTCTAGGCCTTCGGAGACACTTCCTTGCTACTATGAGAACGTCATCCATGTAGACGACGACATAGCTATTCACCAGTTCCCCCAGGGCCTTAATGATCGCACGCTGGAATACAGATGGCGCATTCCTGAGACCAAACGGCATGGCGAGATACTCGTATTGGCCATCAGGAGTAACAAAGGCCGTTCGCTCGATCGATTCCTCTGATATGGGGATCTGGTGAAACCCTGAAGCCAAGTCCAGGACTGAAAAATACTGACCTCCGTGTAATCTTGCGATTTGATCGGAAATGAGTGGTAGTGGGAACCTGTCGGGTACGGTGTTATCATTTAACTCGCGGTAATCCACGCACATCCTGTCGGAGTTGTCCTTTTCTTGACTAACAGGATGGGGCTGGCGAAAGGTGACGAGCTGGGACGTATGACATTAGCATCCAATAATTCCTGTACCTTACCTCGCACCACATCTCGCTCCTGAGGACTCAGACGGTAAGGACGTCTATGGACAGTTTTATGAGGATCCTTAAGACGTATCTGCATTGGCTCTGTATCAGCACGCCTGTTTGGGACTCGTGCCGCAAAAGATCCTGTGTAAGACCTCAAAATATCGACTAGCTGACCTTTTTCTTTGACAGAGAGATCAGTATCAACTTTATCGAAGTCTAATTCATTAGAGGGCAGTACCCCGCAAGACTGAATAGCATAAACTTTCGCAAAAACGTAATCTTTCAGCTGACATGTGAATCGCTACATCTTGCTTGAGGATCTCGCGGCCTACCATGATATTGTACCGCAAGCAATAGTCAGGCAAAACATGAAAAAGGATTTCTAAACTTATGTCATCGATGTTAACAACAGACAAAATCTGAGTAACTGAATGCACAGATGTTTGCCCTATACCTGTCATAGTCACATTATTATTAAATCGCCTACCAGTAAACTTAGAAGCTACTGACTCCTTGATTAAAGAGCACTCCGCTCCCGAATCATAATAAAATGAAAATTGCTCACCCTTGTGAAGCAAGGTGCCACATGGTGCATCCACGATGCAAAGGTCAACTCGCTTCTCCGCGCCGACTCCGGTGCTGCTGATTCGCTCTTGACCCCGTCGTTTTGGACAGCTGGACGCGTAGTGGCCCTGTTCTTGACAGTTGAAGCAGGTAACTGTCGGCTTCAATCCAGGAGTCTTCTTAAGCTTGTCTTCCTTCTGAGAACTCGGTCGCTCTTCAGGTCTCTTCAGATCGCGCCTCCGTGATAAACACGTCGTAGATTTATGGCCTAACTTTCCACAGTAGAAGCACTTCAGGGGGGTAGGCGTGCCAGACATGTGTCTCTTCTTAGGATCTGAACTGACATGTTCATCACAGGGAGCCTTCCTCTTAAGGAATGAAACAGCTTTGAGTTCTTGTTGAAGCTGATTGCGGGAAGTCACTTCGGTAGTAAACGCCAAACGTTGGACACGTTGATCGAAACGGGAAATGTGAGCCAAAACTGTAGCGATAGCCAGTTGTTCGGTGCTCAAATCCTTCCATCTCGACATGATTGACGTCATCAATGACGCAGCATAAGCGGCAAGAGACTCGTTTTCTTTGGGCTTGCTTTCGTGCAAATTAATTAAAAAGGAAGCGGTAGTTTCAGGACAGTCGTACCTTTGTATAAACAGCTCCTTGAAATCAGCCCAGGTCATTCCAGGAAAAGACACGGTAGATAGCCACGTAGAAGCTTGCCCCTTCAATGCGCGGCTCAAAGCAACCATCAGCTGAGCGCCATGACAAAACTCGACATTAATGCACAAATCCGCAGTTGAAATCCATGCTTTGGCATCCACATTAGATTTATCCGGATTAAACTCGGGTAGACACAACACACTTGAAGAAGATGGCGCTTTCATAGCTCGAACAAGCGTCAGAAAGTTTCGGTTTTGTTGCTCAAGAAGCTGCTGCCATTTTTCATCGTCGCCGTTACGGTTTGAATTCTTGGGCATGGTATTTTCAGATCCCACTTCTGATAACGAGGGGTTGTCTAGGTGGACCTCGTTATCATTGGGTTCTTCCATGTTGGAGTCGAAATAAAACCTCTATGGTCTAGATCAGATTTGTATCGGATCTTACAAACAATAAAATCACAATTTTCTATTGAGATTACAATGATGCACACGGATTAATTAAGGAAACGCAGCGAGTTCGTTACGGGGCTGAACAGACAAGTTGCTCGTACCACTGCTCCGAACAAAGTGACGCATTTTTCCTCTAATGCTACTAACGTCACCGTCAACTGTCATTTTGATGGAAACCCAAAAGCTGATTTTTAATAAAACTGCCAAGACCGAGTTGCCAGCACCGTAACGACCTCACTCAAGCTATCCGCTTGACGTTTCCGAACGTATAATCAAACGTCAATCAGTTATGACAGCGGAAACGTTAAAATAAATGCGACGTTTGAATTCGCCCTCCGACATATATATATATAAAAGTATATAATTATTGGTATAAATATAACCCATCATTCTATTTAACCGTCGCACAATCAATGAGGATATGAAGTAATATCGTGAATTCTGATAGAATGATACGTTAACATTACCTTGAATCGTAGAACCTACGGCTTTATTTACCATCATTAATCGGAGCCATTGAGAGTTCCGTTCGCAGAGGTCAAATGTCATGGAAACATTTGCGAGAGACTGAGCAGTGCAAACTTTAAACTTTAACTGCACATCGCAAACAAATGTGCATAACTTCTAACATTTAGATTGCAAACTAAGCTCGCTCAAGTTTCTTAACTAAATTTGTATTCAAATGTCCAAACAAAAACTTGCAAAAGCAATAACTGTTGCAAGATTACAGAAACATTGAGAAATCAGCAACAAGTGTACATTCACTGGCAAAGTCTTTTAACACTCACCGCCTCATTGCAAAAAGGCAAAAGCTAAAAAAAACTCAGCAACACATTCCTACCATTAAAAGATTAAAGACACATTAAGAGCGGGAATAAGCAACTGGTGTGCAGTTTCGCTCACTTTAAGTGTCATTGTCTTCCTATTTTTAACAGAAATTAAATAAAAACGTGAATAAAAGCTGAAAATGTTAGTTTTAAAATATTGGCAATTGTATGCATTTCTCGAGCGACGCTATTAAAAAATAATACCCTCCAACCGATTACTGTTACGGCGGCCAATCTCAATGAGCAGTCACGTACGCAGGATATATTATAGTGCTCAAGTGTGTGAGCAAACACAAGTGCACACTCTATTCCCTTACCCTCATATTACGATGGGACACCAGTGCGACATGACTTGAGAGGAATTGTACGCAGGGCCAACAGCTTAACGTGCTTTTCGAGGCACGGGGGTACAAGACCTCCAACTCAGGACTCCGAGCTGACACTAAAAATTTCTTACCGAGAACTTGGTACAAATTTTCGGCCCGACCCGGGGACCTCTTGCGCCGGGACCTCCTCTCGCTTTAGATTGCGACCCTCTAACCACTACGCCACCGACGCTATATAGATGGAATGACAGTAGGTACTGTATCTATTTCTGTTGGCGTCGGACCTCCTTTTTATATGTGTTCTTTTTTATACTAATTTATCAAACGATGGAATCTTGTCTCTGTTTTGACGTTTAAAAACAGTTCTGAAGGGGATTTGCCTGCCGTGGTGTGGGGTGTACTAACTATTGTACATAATAAGATATTCCCATAAACTTTCTTTGATATCCTCCTTTTCCATTTGGCTTATATTTGAAATAGTTCGTTTTTTATAAGATGTTCTTTTTTTTATTACTTTCTTTTGTCAGTATAATTCAGAGTACCACAGGAAAGGTTGTTTATGTTAACATAATATTAAATTTGTAAAAACATTCGTTTTATTGGTGTTTCACTGGCTGCCGCCAAAGGTGAGTCCCCTTATCTCTGTTGTAGTGCCGCTGCCACGGACGCTAGGTAGGCGCCTCATATTTCATCCTCAACAATTCCACATGATCAATTAAAAAAAAACATCGCCTGTGACGAAGGCCTATTCATCCAATGACTGGCCCGATGGCGCATTTGCTAGTGACCCTGCCTTAAATGCCACAGGTCGTGGGTTAGATCCCCACCCTATACATACATTCGTTTGATGAACACTTGCGTTTATTCAGTGTATGGTGTATGCATTTAAGTATTGTATTGTATAGACAGGAGTAATAGTGTTCTGTGATTCAGGTTTATAAGATGTTGTTTGTATTTTTGTTTTATTCAATGTTGACACGCACACTTAAAAATCTCTTTTTAATAACAGACAAAATACTGTTATAAAACATTCTGCAATATTTTTTTCAAAGTGAGCCAATGACACATTTCCCATAATAAAATTTTGCTATCAAAAAAGTCTCCGCACTTGTGAAGATAAATTCAGAAGAGGGCCGGCAGATAATCTTGACACTTGTTGAAATACGCTTATCCAAATGTTATACCTTAAACTTTGGTACCAAAGAGACCGAAACGGCACGAGATTGTAAAAGATTACTTAAAGTATATCTTGCTCCTTTGCCGAAATCCATTACTCAAATGTTATAATAGGAGCAAAAAGTGCTATTGTCATTTTGCCAGCTGAAAAAATGTTGAATCGAGAACCGATTCCACAAAAATGTGTGCAGCAAAAACAAATAGCAGACATCTCTGTGTTACAAAAAGTAAATTACGGTGATGATATTCTAATATACAATACCTACCTACACATGTCTTCCAATAAACCGATATGTGAAATGTAGATACGCGTTCAAATGTCACGACAAAATCACGTCATATGATCGGTTTATGTTGTTCAAGATGATAAGTATTTTTTTATTCTAATAAAAATAAAAGCTTCGATGGATCTTAACAACCGGATCCGAATGCGTCCCGCCATCCTATCCTCGAACAGACAGATTTATTTCGTGATGTCATCGATTGAAGTAAATCGACTGCTGGTTTTACTGATGAATAAAATTGCCCGTGCGCCATAAAACTTGGTCAACGTTCT
The DNA here is from genome assembly GCA_019059595.1 of Marasmia exigua. Lineage (NCBI taxonomy): Eukaryota > Metazoa > Arthropoda > Insecta > Lepidoptera > Crambidae > Marasmia > Marasmia exigua. The sequence continues at coordinate 6,446,515 of CM032466.1, forward strand.
ATATTTAAAATAAATTCTTATATGTATATGTAGTATCTAGTACTTGGTTAATTTCAAGCAACGGCGGCGGGCCCAAATCCGAACACGTTGTTGATTTGTATAGTGAAAAAAGAAGATAAAAACTCGGGGCCAATGTTTGAATTGAATTTGAACATAAAAAAGTGTTACTTTTTGTGGACGGTGCGTTCGCGCATTGTGGCGCGTGTGGCAGGTAGATCCTAACCCCTATTAGAACCCAACTTGTATTGAAATAACGACGGGGTAGCATATTATTATCTACTCAACCTCAACCAATGAATTAATAGGTTAACCTTTTGTTTTTAGGTCAGCAGATGTCATAATTACACAACGTAATAATACAGTAGCTGCAAACCGAATTCCAAGGTCAAAGTTTTTTTGACATTTGCGGCGCATAGAAATAATAATTTTGTCTAGCGATGTTAGAATATTTGTGCTGTAAAGTAATAATTAAGTCGCAAATAGCTTAACGTCTTCCAGAGCTACATGTTTAAAAATAGAAATGTAGATAAGGAGTTTTGAGGAAGTGGGTTGCTGTGGAGGATTTTACTTACAGTCCCTAAATCGGTGAGATGTGTGCGTTTGTGTTCGCCTTGACCCATCTTGACGTTCTGAAATGTGATTTCTTTAAGACAGGTTATCTGCACATGAATAGTGTATTGTCTGTGAGTCACGGAGAGCAAAACTAATGGCAGACTATTGCGTAGTTTTCAAGGCCATTTTATTTGTTTAACTTGCTTATTATATGTACCTATAGACATTGCGCGCGAGTTTCTGTTCAATAGAGCAATAAGGAATTTGTCAGAGGGGACTCTTTTACTTGTATTATTAAGACTCAGTGGGGTGTGGCGAAGAAGGGTCACAAAACATTTTGCCTTCATACTTGTGTAAATAGGTCATGAGGAGTTGATAAAATGTTTATCATAATATAAGAACCACTCATTCCTGCCGTGATTCTACACGCAATAACACCGATCATCGATAAATACAATACAATACAGTATGAACGAGCATGCATGAAGTTCTTAAAAGAAATAATGTTAAGGTTTTAAGAGGTCGGCAACGCGTATGCAGGTGTGGAGTTGCCAACGTCTATAGGCTGCGGTAGCTTGTTTGCCAACGACGTTGTATAAAAAAAACTTGCGTGAACGAGTCCTATACGTGTTTATGAACATCTACGAAGATTACTAAACCTTTACAAAGTATTACGTTACAAAGTTTTCTCTCCGCACCTTGGGTCAAACCTGTTTTGGTGTCAAACGAAGATTTAGCTGGTTCCAAGGCGGAGCCGATTTCGATTAAGTAGACATATACATCGTCTGTTAGACGTATACCGCGTCTGTATAGATTATTTATGAAGCGAGATGTACTTAGCCTTTGCTTGTCACCGGCAGCGGTAATTAATTAAGGCTCCCCCCATCCCCGTGCTCGATTGAAGTTAACTAAGCGTAGTTTGCTTGGACTATAGTTACGACAGTCAATGAGATCTTTTGCTAGCAAACTGTCGGTACTGGAAAAAGGACCGGAGAAAATTAGGGGAAGGATGATACGAGTAATTAGTTTTTTTGGTGATGTAAATGGACCTAATTTGAAGCAGAAATAATGATTTGTGTTGAACAAGCTAGGTTTATTCAATTTCTTGAGGTACTTCCGTAAGTCTGATAAAAAAACTTTGAAAGATTCTACTAGTAAGTGGAATTCCGAAACGTTTTTTTTATGTGATTGGTGACAGACGAGCAGACGGATCACCTGATCGTAAGCGATTGCCGCCGCCCATGGACACCGCCCATTTTTAGATAGTTGTATTTTAAGGAATAACATAGCATAAAAATGAGCAATTTGTAGGAATATTTTTAAAATAATATAGCGTTATTTCTTGATATTGAAATGAGAAAATAAAATATTATGCGCTTGACGCTTGATTATTTAATTTGGTGGATTTTTTTGCATATTTTTTTTATATTTTCAAACAACTTCGTAATTTTTTTAAACTTAACTTTCGTCGTTTGTAAGGTAGAATATTGTAGAAATCTCGTAAATAACTATTTCCATATCATACCTGTTCAGGAACTTGTGTTATGGATATCAGAATCAATGGAGTTACGTAATCCATCAGTAGCTCGTCATCATCAGTCTATCATTATAAGTACATTATATTATTATTCCATCGGCACCATTCATTTATCCAGGATGGGATTTAACCTACAATCTTTGAACACCTCAGGGGTTTAGTTAGGGCTACAATCCCACACACACACCATCCTGTTCCCCATAGGTGGAGATTTGTTAATAGCATTGTTGTACTTTTATAGTATCGTGAGGAGTCTTGTATCGGAGGCCAAGACTCCTCACCTGGTCTCAATCATTCGCGGTTTCACGTATTGTATCTTAAGCTAACTGTTATTTAGCTGTTAGTCTCCCAAAAATAAATATGTGGTAGACCATGATGGTTTTCCCTGGGTCACAAAAAACGGATCATTACTATCAATTGTGCCATCAAGTCACTACGAATATAAAACTTACTTAAAATAATACTAAAACCACAAAAAGGAGTTTGGCTACAGTCAAATATAACATTTTCTGAAGTTGATAGCGAAAAAGAAACTAACCCAGACGGTGCTCAAAAACTGGCACCCAACGAGGCGTTCTCTTATAATATCTTGGCTGCAGACACAAGTGTGTTAAAATCTTTGTGCGAGGCGAGTATGAAGTTGGAAAAGTGTGAGGCATACGAGTGAATTCTGCAGCCGGAGGAATACGCGCCTCTAGCGAATCGTACGTAATGCACCCGATAATATATTCAGATCGTATTTATTCTCGCGGCATCGGCGTTGAAACGAACCTGTGTTAGTGTGAGACAATACCCTGGGGTAGACTTTAAAATATCTTGTTTGGAAATTTTGAGCATGTTTGAGATTTTTTTTTGGTTTTGTAGGTTTTTTATATTAATTGGTTGGAGCTGATGAATTTTCTGGAATTAGTGATGTTGTTTAAACAAATTGAAATCGTACTGTACTTAGTCATAATCATATTTTTTTATCTATTTCTAGAAATGTAGAATCGCAATGATATGGATAATAATTACGTAGTCGTAGATTTAGATCTACAGCCAACTCAACAGAAGCAAAGATGATAATTATAACATGGTATATTTTTATTAAACTGAATCACTACACATTTTCAAAGGATCCAATTCAAATACAAACCAGTAGAAAAAATCTTTAGCACGGTAGTCAAGAGTTACCCTATTACTATTGCTTGCCTCTATTCCTCAAATTCAATGGCTTTTAATCGAATACCATGCGGGGCTCTTAGAGGCTTCGGTATTATGGAGTGCACGTTGCCTATAAATCCCCCCGTCCGTATTAGAATGGAGCGCCATTGAAAGAAGTGCTGGGCTCTACTTGCGGCCAAGAAGCTAGAAATATCGGATGTTGTGCTGATTTTGCTATTTTATTTAAAGCAATGTTCACATAGTTTATTTTATTTAAAGCAATGTTTGCAATTTATTTTTAGGTTTTTATTTTACGTCTAGGGGACTAAGGACAATAAGTAAGTCAACTCACTCATAATGAATATCAAATATTTTCTTGATTTCCTCTTCTCTAGTTATTCTTAGTTTTTAATAAATAAAACACTAACGGAATACAATTAATTAACTTTATATTGTCTTATAAATATATTATTATCAGAAATCATAATGCACTAGTATCACATTTAATTAATTAAGTAATAATTACTAGACCTATAATTAAAAGAAATATTTGTAAAATAATAAAGAAATAGATATAAGAGTTAAATTACTCGTAAAAGCTCCTACAGCATTTGGTTCATCTTCTGAGGCATCGGAAACTCTGCGTAGATCGGCGTTGGCTCTGTAGAATAGTTCCCAAAACGACATACTTTGCTGGAAAGGACTGGTGCTGGTCGTGAGATCCTTATCTATTAACAAATAATGGAAAGTGGAACCATCTGTTATTGGGTTCCATTTTACGGGCAGCAGTACTGAAGAACTTGGAATAGGGTTCCTAAAATGAAAATAATAAAAATTGTAAAAACATGAAAAGCTAAATCTGCCATACCTGTAAATAAATTAGTTCGTCTGTTAAAAATACAGTTGCCTATTTTCATGTAACATGATTTGCTTTTCAATTAGACAAGCAGTCATATCAATACAACGATAGGGGTATAATTGTATAGCGATTTCTGCTAGATAATATCATCATCATCATCATTTCCGGCAATAGACGCTCACTGCTGGACATAGGTCTTCCCCTATGTTCTCCACACAGATCGCTCCTGTGCCGCCCGCATCCAATGGATTCCCGCGACCTTCACCAGTTCGCTGGTCTACCTTATGGGGGGCCTGCCACGGCAGCGACTTTCTTACGTGGCCTCCACTTGAGTACCATTCCGCCTCAACGGCAACATCATTGCGTGGAGAGCAGAAGGAATTATATATTGAAATAAAATTTAATCTGAAATAATATGACATTCTTACCCATATTTAGCGAAATTTGTCCATAGTGCAGCCATGCGGTCAATTGTCAACTGATCATCATCGTTTGGCTTATCATAAAATGACACATCATACAAGTAGCCTAGTTCATCCGTATGAGCAGCTCCTCCAAATCCTAGATTATATTGAAATCTTCCTAAATTTCTTTTGCCAATGTAAGAAAATACGTATAAAAATACACTGCTAGCACCATTGTCTAAATATCTCTGAACAGTTTTAATAGATGGATAATGATACCAATAGTCAGAAATAAAATCTATGACGTTCAGTATATTTGTATCCGTAATGTTTTGGTCTCCCAGGTAAAAACGGTAAACTAGTTCATCCATGCCAGCGAACTTAGGGTCCTCTGTTTTAAACACGGAATCAAGGTAAATTCGAATAAAATCTCTATCGAGTGAGTTTCCTAATGTGTTCGCATTATTCAAGGCTTCTTGGTTAGTGACTCCCAATAGAACTGGGACCTGTTTTGCTTTCGGTATTGAAGCTTCTCTCCAATTTTCAATCAGAAAGCCTTCGACACCTTCAAATTCTTCTTCAATACAGGGTCCGAAAAACGCAAAAAATTGAAAACATGCTGCAATCAAATTAGGTGGATCTACTGTTGCTAAAACTTCTAAGGCTGCATCTAAATTATCAGGTAAGATTTCATCAGTTCGATTCCAAAAGTGTCGAGCTAGTGTGAATACGGAATTTCTTATCATTTCCGGAGTTGGAGTCATGCGTCCTTGAAACAAGCTTGACCCACTTTGTAAAATTATCTGATCGAATAATTTCTCATGTTGTGATATCATGTGAAAATCTACCGCAAGTGCTCCTACGCTGTTACCGAAAGCTGTTATTTTGTTGGGATCGCCGCCAAATGCTTCAATGTTTTCTTTTATCCATCTTAATGCCAATAGTTGGTCTTTTAAACCTTGATTTCCTGGAACTTGGGGAGTGGCTAGGCATAAAAAGCCGTAAATTCCAAGGCGATAATTAATTGTTACCAAGATGACATCATTGTTTACTAGATATTTCGGTCCGTATACGAATCTGCCTGCGGCTCCGAACATGTTACCACCTCCGTGGATCATTACCATCACAGGTTTAAGGCTTGTGGTAGTAGTATTCGGTGCATAGATATTGAGATGCAAACAATCAAGGTCCCCTAGATAAGTTCCATTCCATTCATCCATTTGTGGGCACATAGCAGAATCATAATCTGCGTCGAAAATATCATCAAATGGCTCATGAGGTATCGCTTTCTGAAATATATTTAACATAATGAGTTCGATAAAATATTTCGCAGAAAATTATCAAGATTCACCCGTAACAATTTTAGGTTGATCATATTGTAAAGACCTGCAAAAAGTTGAAGTTAAAGTAAAACATTTCAGTTCAAACACTTTTTTGGTGACAGACGACCTAGGACACCCGCGACACCAGTGGAGTCACAAGTACGCTGTAAACCTTTAAACCCCCTTTTCCCCTGGATTGGGCCTCCGGTACCCTAACTCACGCAGGGAAACAAAGCACAATGCTGCTTCACGCCAGTTTTCTGTGAGGCCGTGGTATCACTCCGGTCGAGCCGGCTCAGTCATGCCAAAGTATGGCTCCCCCCGTTTTTTTTCAGAGACTTGGAAAGTTTTGGGGATGTAGTATAGTACATAGGTAGACGATCGCTATTTAGCAAAATAGGTCCAGAGGTAGATCTAGGTGATCTGGACCTATTTTGCTAAATAGCGATCCTCAAGTAGCTCAAGGAAGCATTTCTTTTCACACGACACGGGTAAAGTTAGGTATATTCTCTTCTCTTGCTTACCATCAGGCTGAGGAGAGCCAATATACTAAGTCACTATAAAAAATAAAAATCTAGGAGTGAGTCACAATAATATGACCTCATTTTAGCGAGTAATTCCCAGTTTCATTTGACAGGGGAACCAGACCAATGGACAATACGACAAAAAATATATTATAATTTTTATACGCTTTTCGAATGAAGAAAGAGAAAAAAGATGACCCATATTTTTAAGTTATCATTAAAAGTGTGTTTTTATTAAAATTTTAAATATTTTAAATTATTAATTAATATTCTGGAAATGACGCAGTCCTGAGGCTCACCGTATTGCGATGTCGGTGCTATACGAGTATGTCCAATAAAAAAGTTTAGGTGACTTAAGGTACTTACTGTCACTGTCATTGTTTTGTCTTGTCATTTTATGATCGTGAGCCCAATTCTCGTGCTCGTGACATTTGTTTTCATACGATTTAAAACATAGTTTTTTTGTATGGCTTTCGGGTGATATGCGCCATGTTTTAAAAATATCACGAGCTCGAGAATTGGGCTCCAGAGATATTACTTTTTTTTAAATCAGCGTGAGCAAAAGCGTTATTAATTTGTCATGCCGAGTGATGACGTCACAGGAGGATTTTTACATATTTTTTCCATAAATATATGTTTAAAAATTCTGAAATTATTTTTCTCAAATTTCTATGAGTAATCTAGAAATAGTATTTTTCATTTCGGAAAATGATTTTTTGTCGTATTGTCCATTGGATCACGGTTCCTCATCATGTTCTCCCTCACTGCCGAGCTAAAGGTAGAAATATACATATAGATTTAAAAATCCAGAGGTGCATGTTCGGATTCGAACCTCCGAATGGAAAGTCCGTTCTTATCCATTAAGCTCTATTTTACATTCGTGTATCTTATCATTAAAATGTTTATATTGAAAAGGATTATAACCGGATTGCATTCCAATGCCCTTTCAATACTATCTGTGATCAATCAAATCAAAAACTTTGAAATATATAACGGGTAATTAATTTTTAATGTTTTGTAAAACTTACGTGTTGAGAAAAACAAGTAAATGTTATTTTAGAACGGTATGGAACAATTAAGAATGTTTATAACGGTATAGAAATGGAACGAACTAGACTCTACAGTCTATAAATACGAGTAATGAGTATGGATAGTTTATATCTAATTATAATGAAACAAGAAAACTTAAAACACATTTGGAATTTAAACTCTGGAATGAGCTTCCAGACGCGGTGTTCCCTGATCGCTATGACACGCCCTTTTTTAAACGAGATTTGAACAGAGTTCTTTCACGGTAGGCAGCGGCCTGATAGTGCTATGTTGATGTCTATGAGCGGTTACCGTTTACCATTAGAAAGGCCGCAAGCTCGTCTGTCTAATTTAAGCAATAAAAAAACGTAACGTCAACTACTGCTACTTGAAAAAAAAAGGTTTAACAAAAAACTTACCCCAAATGGATTCGATTGGTTCACCCGACCGTAAGGTATGCCCATAAACATGTTATAGTCCCCATCATCAGCCCTCACTCCTCTGATCAATCCAAGTGTGGTACTAACTATAGGATCAACGTCTGCCAGAGCACCACCCCAGTGGACTAAAAATATTGCCAGAGGCAAGAAAACCGACCGTGTTGCTCGAGGCATGGTTGCAGAATAAAAGTTGAAGAGGACTCATCACCAGAATTTGGGTTGGATTATGTTATCATCAAACTGATAAAATAAAGTATCTAGGAGTGGCGATAACTCAAAAGAAAACTATTCGTAACTAGCGATTCGCCCAGGCGCCGCTTCGCTCTTGTGCTATTTTTATTCGAAGTAGAAAAAATGGTAGAAGGTCTTATGATGAAGCAAAGGAATATCCGATGATCTAATTGATGACGGAGAAAAAGTACTCCCATTACTTTGCTTATGAGAAAGATTGGAAGAACTCAAAGGACTCTAAAGTACCAAAAGACTCATGACACTCGAAACTATTAGTCTCCGGAGACTAATAGTTTCGAGTGTCTTATTTAAGGTGACGGGTAGGGCACACTAGCGACGCCAATCGATTTTGATTTTTAGCTACTAAACCGGATATATTTTAAACAATTTCGGGGTTACAACCTCTTTGCTTATACTATTTATTAAATAACCATGCACAAAAGTTGGGTCCAACGTGTACGCGAAAAATTGATTCACTCCAAAAGCGGCCACTTTTAGTGTGAATAAATAACACAACAAATTCAGGCTAAAAGTGGCCGCTTTTGGCGTGAATCAATTTTTCGAGTACGCGTTGGACCCACCATTTGTGCATGGTTATTTAATAAAAACGGACAAAAACGGATCCAACATTTGTTGTGCTGAGTGTTTTTTGTACGAAAATTGATTCACGCTAAGTGGCCGCTTTTGGCGTGATTCAATTTTTCGCGTACGCGTTGGACCCAACATTTGTGCATGGTTATTTAATAATAATAGTATAAGTGTTTGCAAAGAGATTGTAGCCCGTAATTGTTTAAAATATATCCGGTTTAGTCGCTAAAAATTAAAATTGATTGGCGTCGCTAGTATGCTCTACCCGTCACCTTACGAGAAAGGATAAAACTGGGGAAAAAGTGCTTTATTGGTTGGCACGCACTTGCGACTCCACTGGTGTGGCGGGTATCCATGGGCGGCAGTAATCGCTTACCAGCAGGATCCGTCTGCTCGTCTGCCACCTATCACGTAAAAAAAAAGAACTGAAGTCTGTTACTAATACTAAAACGGTAGATATAATTAAAGCATCATTAACTTTTAATCTGTTTACGTTACAAGAATTATATTGATATGACCGAAGACGGTGTCCCTCTTCGGTCGTGTCACACTGGTCTGCTATGCCCGGCTTGTGAATCTTCGGATACCCTCTCATTTTTGTTATTTACACTGCCACTAAATAAAATGTCAGTAAGGTCACCCCGACACGACACTCACAGTATCCGGGTTGGAAGTAATTTGAAGCGGCAAATTGCGAGGTTTACATTTGTCAATCACTGAATTCCACGGCGATGATAATTTAAACCCGTCCTCCCGATTGAAATTCTGATACTTATTTATCTCAAACGCTTCACGTACTACTCTCGTGTGGTAATGACGATCAGTGGAGAGGATTTTAGGAGCGTGGAACTCCATCCAATGATTGACACCGCTTTCCAGCATATGTTCTGCTACAGCCGACTTGTTAATTTGTCTATGTACTTGAGTAATTACTTACATATAAAAACAACCGCTTTTGTCCCGTGTACATTAATTATTTGTATAATGCAACGCGAAAGTTTTAAATTTTACCTTATGTATCTTATGTATGTCTATCGCGATGTTGAAACTCAGGGATTGTGCTAGTCTTAAGTTTCCAAATGTTTAGATAGGATCGCAGGATTGAATGAGGTTATCTCTATTAACGGGCTCTTAAACATAATCCTGCCAAGTGTTGGTAATAGGACCAATATTGGTTCGTGATTTCGTTGAGCGCATAATCGCCTTTGTACGCGACTACGCGAGATTAATATTAAACTTTGTTAACCTCCTAGATTGGCGGAGGTTTCGTTAATAAGGTGTAAATGTAATGCGGCCGAAGTTATAATTGGGGGAATAAGTAGCGATCACGGGTTCACGCCCGCCGTCCCGCTTTCCGAGTCTGACGTAAATTAGTTAGGAACTACTAAACTGATACTTCGACGGCTCACGTCTAGTTAGGCGGTACTTAACATTATACTCGGTTCACTGGATTAATCATTAGACATTCCGTCATTGCAATCAAGTATGGCCAATACAATTATTAGGTTCAATAACTAGATGTCTCGTATAGTGCGTGAATCATAAACCGTATCGGTCGACATCCGAAAATTACTGAATCCAAGTGACAGAACGGGGAAATATGGAATTCGAAATCCAAAGTTTGTCAAAAACTACGTTTACGGAAACTCTTGCGAACCTTTCGAAGCAAAGACTTTAGTTATGAACAAAATTCAAAGTGCAATTATAAAGCTCTTATAAAGAAGTGGATGTAGTGAAGTCACGAAAATAAATCCGAGAAATTTAATGTGTGGATTATTACAGATAAAGCAATAGTTGCTTTGTCCCATCATTTTAATGCATTGCAATTAAAATTGAAGAACTTTTTTCTGATACGAAAGCAATGATCTTTGTTACAATGTCAGCCATTCATAATTATAAAAATACTTATAAGACCATTTTGGTATGCATGACGCTAAGAAATGCCTAGGTTTGGCTCAGACGTGTACAGAACCATTTGAGTTGCTATTATGACAGGTTTCCAATATGACTGTAGGTACTCTCTCAAAGATAATTTTACCATCATCTCAGGGTATCGTCTTCGTTGCTTAAGGCTGTCACTTCCGAACCCCACTCCGCAAAAGGTTGCCTAGCTACAACCATTGTTGCCAACTCAGTGCCAGGATTTCGGGCTAATTGGAGTCTCAAAAGACTTGCTAATAGATTTTGCTAATGTTTTTAAAATAGGGCTACAAAATTTTTTCAACTATTTTTTACAATAGAAAATTGAAGAATCAAACATTAAATAAAAAAAGAGCTCAAATCTGTAATTCCTGATTAGAGAACACTTTCACTATTATAACCTGACTCTATATTTTTTTACTCTCTTTTTGTGCTGAGGACGTTGATGGTAGTGACTGAGTCTTGTCTATTTTATCAGGAACAGCCATGATCAATACAAATTTTATATTCATTGTGGTGCTAGTGACTGGACTAGGAGCTAAATACTTATTTAAGTGGCCGAATAAGCTTAAAAAGGGCTAGATTTAGCCTCGAAAGGGCTAAGTTATCTACACTGGATGCAACTTTATCGTTCTAAGTTTGACAATCGTTAGTTATTTGCGTTAACTTTTTGGCATTTTTTTGTATGAAAGTTAAGTTAAACTTATTTCCTTAATATTGTTGCCATTTTGATTTATTATTGTTGCTAAGAGACGACCCCTATCGTCTCTATGAAATGTGTAAGAGATGTACTTGGGCTATTTTTTTATTTCTTTTTACGTTATAGGTGGCAGACGAGCATACGGATCACCTGATGGTATATGCCTCGTTGTGAAAGTAAGTTGATGTAAATGACCCAGCGTTTCCAAAAATGTGGCACTGCTAGCTGGATACCATACCGGCCAGCCAATGTAGCCAATAAATACCAGCCATCTAACGACACATGACCAGATTTGTTTTAAGGCAATGGCACTGCTATAAGAATATCTCCTGGAGTTAGTAGCAGTGGAGCGGCTCGATCGCTACTTTGTATTGTAAGCGGTACAGTAATTGTGATTTGTTTTAATTGCCTCCATTTCGCCGAATTGCAAAAGCTGCTCAGAAAATCCCCTAAAGCTTGGTACCTGTAGGCACATGAGTGAGACGAACTGATATGACACTTAATGGCATGGTAATGCAGTCGACAAGAACCCGCCTTCCATAGGAGTCGTGGTTCGAATCCGAGCATGCACCTCGATTTTTCATATCTATGTGCATATTTCTACCATTAGCTCGACAGTGAGAGAAACCATCGTGAGGACTAAACCTCTCGGATAGTTTCTGAAAATTGTGGATACCTTCAATATTTGAGATAATTATTTTGAACGTGCAACCGTATCCAGTTGGCCTGGTTCCCCTATGTGTGGAGAAGGTCAGACAGCAGTCGCTTCTTTGTAATTACTATCCTTCCCGAATCCTGGATCATGGTCCAGTCACGTGACCCTGTACTTTAACATTTTAAAAGGTACTTAAAATGTTAAAGGAGAAGGTCATATGACATCTACTGACAACTTCACTTTTGTCTTCTTGTAACACAATTTTTTGTCTGCATTCCAAGTAACCAGTATCTATCTATCATGCTTTCGATATATTTTTCCTTTCTAACCTTTCTGACTACACTTTAAATACTCGTCACTTGTAGATTGCTACATATATAGTGATTTTGGTCACTTGGCTTGCCACATACATCTGTGGTCACTTACTATCGAGGTGTTGAACGGAAAGGTTGTTAGTGAAATTGATAACTGAAATACTTACAATTTCTTTGTGTTAATATGTACATATATTATTTAGGTAGTAATCTCTTTTATTAAATGTTTAGGTTTTTTATAGGTAGACATAATCTTAAATGTAATTATTTTTGTACAATTATGGTACCTATATTCTATTTATAAACATTTATATAGCTATATGATTATGGTGATTAGATACTTTTACCGAAATTAATTTTGAGTTGGACTAAAATAAGGTTTAAAATAAATTAATAAAACTAGAACATTGAAATTATCATTCATTCATTACCGAGTTCAAAATTCATCATTCTGCAGATTCTTGTTGGCTCTATAAAATAGTTCCCAAAACGACATACTTTTTTGAAAAGGCCTAGTACTGGCTATAAGTTCGGAATCTACTTTCAAATAATGGGAAGCAGAACTATTTGTAATTGGCTTCCACTCTACTGGCAGTAATGCTGAAGTGCCAGGTGTAGGATTCCTGAAACAACCATACAAATCATTTTTAACAATGTTAACTAAATACACACTTATTTCTCTTATTTTGATCTCTACTAGACATCCTGGTAAATTAAATAGGTTTTGAAATGAAATTTGTTGTTAATTATGAAGCCCTTACCCATATTTAGCGAAATTAGTCCATAGTGCAGCCATGCGGTCTATTGTTAACTGATCAGCCTCATTCGGCTTATCATAAAAGGATATATCATATAAGTAACCAAGTTCATCTGTATGAGCAGCTCCTCCAATCGCTAAATTGTTTTGATTTCTTCCCAAGTTCCTTTCTCCAATGTAGGAAAATATATATAAAAATATACCGCTAGCACCATTATCCAAATATTTCTGAACAGTCTTCATCACCGGATAATTATACCAAAAATCGGAAATAAAATTAATGACGTAAAGTATATTATTATCATTTGTAATGTTTCTGTCTCCCAGGTAAAACCGGTAAACTAAGTCATACATTCCTTTAAATTCAGGGTCATCTGTCTTGAACGCATAATTAAGGTAAGTTCGAATATAATTATTGTTGAGTTGGCTTCGTATAGTGTTCAAAGAGATTAATGCTTCCTGTTCAGTCATCCCTATTAAAACTGGCATTTGTTTTGCTTTCCATATTGAAGCTTTTCTCCAATCTTCTATCAAAAAACCTTCTACTCCTTCAAATTGCTTTTCAAGACAGGGGCCGAAAAATGCTAAATGTTGAAAACAAGCTGCAGTCATATCAATTGGATTTACAGTAGCTAAAAGTGCCAATGCTTCATTTATATCGTCTGTGAAGGCTTCATTAGGCCTATTCCAAAAGTGTCGAGCTAAAGTGAATACGTTATTTTTATTCATTTCTATAGTTGGAACTTCGCGTCTTAGAAACAAGTTGGAACCACTTTGTAAAATTATCTGATCAATTAGTTTTTCATGTTGTGAGACCATGTGGAAATCTATCGAGGTTGCTCCTACACTGTTACCAAGCGCAGTAATTTTGTTGGGATCGCCACCAAACGCTTTAATATGTTCCTTTATCCACCTAAGAGCGAGGACTTGGTCTTTTAAGCCCTCATTTCCTGGAATCTCGGGAGTGGCTAGGCACATAAAGCCGTATATTCCAAGGCGGTAGTTCATCGTTACCAAGATGACATCATTGTTTACTAGATATTTTGGTCCGTATTGAAATCTGCCTGCGGCTCCGAAAATGTAACCTCCTCCATGGATCATTACCATCACGGCCTTAGGAGTGGTAGTTGTAGTACTCGGCACATAGATGTTGAGATGTAAACAGTCAAGGCTCCCAACAAAAGTACGGTTAAATTCATCCAATTGCGGGCACATAGCAGTATCATGAACTGCATCGAAAACTCCATTGAAAGGTTCTTGGGGTATCGCTTTCTAAAACATTTGAATACAAAAATATAGGTAAAAGCGTAACAATATATTTAACAAATGACAAGTTTTATCCTTTATGTAAGTCTGTTTAGATTTATCATTTTATTTAACATATTCTTGGATTCAATCAGAAAGATTAGAAACAAGTCTCGCATGGTATGTTTTGCTGGTAGTGAGCCACCAGCATATATTTATCTTATCTTTAAAATATTAATTATGAAAATGTTTTCCTCTGCATTGCATATTTTCTTTAAACATTAATCTGTCATCAATCAAACTTACTTTAATAAAGATTGTGTTGCTTTTAGTGAGTGAATATTTACTATATCTCATGACAAGCCCTATTTTGTTCTCTTTATAGTCACATGTACATAGTTCAGTAGTTCATTCAGTGCCAGTTTAGATACCTTTTCTCCGCCTGGATGAGTCTTCAGCTTATGTACTTATGTATGCTTATGTCTTTGATATTTTTCTAGTCCCTCTGACCTAGTCGTAAAAATTACCACTAAGACCTATTATCACTGCCTCTACCCTAAGAGGGCACTGTTCAAGTCAACTCAATGAACTACTGAACTAAATGAGCTATACAGTTCTTAGATTTGCGCAAGTCTCGATCTTTCAGACTTGCGAAAAGCTATATTCATTTTTTTTTAAATGCAACTTACATAGGTTAGTTAAGGTTTAAAATGAATTATGATGAGACGGATTCGTAATTTCTTCATTATAAATAAATTGGGCATTTAATTTTTATTTCATATTTTTTTAATTATAAATACTTTTTTACACTCAGTTGTTCAGGAGAATGTGTTGCGAGAACTGGTGGATATGTCAAGGGACCTTAGATTGATATGCTTACTCTACTCGACGCAACTGCAAATGTTATGTTACCTACGCTAATGTTTATGACTTTAAGGCGTCCATAAGAATATAGGTTAGCAGACTGACAGATTAAAGGAAAAGGTGTAGGTATTTTTATATTCCGCGCCCGGACCTTACAAAGGTGTATAAGATTCTGGCGGTAGGACTAAAACACTCCGTGTGGTCTGATGCAATACAAAGATTTAAAATTAGTTTCTAGTGGTCTTTACTGAACAAATTTGGTGATTATTTGTGCTAATAATCATCATCATCATGATGATGATGATTATTAGCGTAGAGTGAGTGGTAACGTGACAACTTGCTTGGACCCAATAGAGTTTTAAAACGCGGGATTATGTTTAGTGGTATCGGCAGAATCCGCAGGTCGATAAAACGTAAAACACCGGCGTTTTATTGAGTGACTATGATTTTGACTGATTTTGACTGTTGACTTACAAATACAAATAATTTATTCAGGTCAGGTTTGTACATTTCTGTTTTATGATCGAGGATTGCTTTTAAGTAAATTAAATGCTGTATTAGAAAAACCCCACACTCCGTACAACTTATATCAAAAAGTTACTTGACATTGGCAAGATATTTTCGGGTAGAGCCATATATAAAAAAAAGGATATATAATGTAAACTCACCCCAAATGGATTCGATTGGTTCACTCGACCGTAAGGTATGCCCATAAACATGTTATAGTTTCCATCATCAACTTTTACTCCTCGAATCAGTCCCAGCGTCGTTCTAACTACAGGATCATCTTCTGACAAAGAAACACCCCACTGGAATAAAAATATTGACAGTGACAACAAAAACGTCTGTTTCCACCGATACATGGCTGCAAAATAAAGAAGTAAACAGATTACTAGTACTGCATTCCAATATTTGATATATTAATTTAATCGATCTCTGATAAAATTAAGTATCGAGGAGTGGTGATAATTATTTTAACTGGAAGTAGCAGAACAATAGCATTGGAGGTAACAAGATCCAATGGCTTACCGTTTTTCATAACCTAGTAGATATTACATATACATGTTTGATCTAACTAAACAATAGGTAATTATAATTTGACGAACCGTTTGGAACAGTGGTAGTGAACGGGCTTAAGTGGGCGAACTTAAATGGGCTGATGATGATGATGATGTATCACATAAAATGTATGCAAATACTTTTTTTAAATTACAACTTATTCTTTTCATCGTCTTCAGTAAATTACCGGAAAAAACTATGAAAACCATTTACTATTAGTTTTCCTAGAATCGTTTTTGATTTTCGTTCTAGAACTTTCAATAAACTTTATTTCTTTACCTGACGACCCGATTGTAACAGTGGTAGTGAACGCTGCCTTTGGTCCAAGAGTTGCGGGTTCGATCCCCGCACAGTACAAACATTTGTGTGTATGAACATGTCTGTTTGTATTGGTCTGGGTGTTTGTATGTATTAGCAGTATGTATTGGAAAGAAAAAGTATTTATAGTATATATTGTAATTTCGCTGTTGATTCTGATATCCGTAACCACAGGTGTGGGCCTACCTATCTCGGAGTCAGGATCAATGTATGTGATGGTGGAAATATTTATTATTTATTTCAATACTGGCATGTATGGTACTACTTAAGTGCCCCTCACCGAGTATATTGAATATGCTAGTCTTCAAGTTTCCGAATTGTTAAGAAGTATCGAAGAAATTGAATGAGGTTATCTCTTTGAACGGACCTCGTAACAAAATCCTGCCAAGTGTTGGGGACTGGGAGGCTGGAACTCCCGCGAAAATGTTAACCAGAATGACATCGTTTGGATACGGATGGTTCGAAGGAGGCAAGGCGTTATCCAGGGGGGGATTTTGTAATGATCGCGTCAGACTACGCAAATTCGCCCAACCTGGGTCGCTATACCACAGTGTACCAAGCAGAAGTTTTCGCAATAATTGGCTGTGTCCAAGAGAGTCTGCAAATGAATCTCCAGAATAAGAAGATATTCATCTTCTCAGATAGTCAAGCTGCCCTCAAGGCGTTAACATCCTGTGAACTTGACTCCAAACTCACTAGCGAGTGTGTCCTGCTCCTAAACCAGCTTGGCAATGCCAACATCGTAAATCTGATTTGGGTACCGGGACACTGCAATATCAGAGGCAACGAAGTCGCTGACGTGCTAGCAAAGGCCGGGGCAGAGAGCCCACTACTCGGACCGGAACCAATAAGTGGCGTTCCAGCCCGCATGGTCAGGCTCGAGTTAAAAGAGTGGGAGCATAAGCAAAGCACTGAATATTGGAAAAGACTACCTCGACTAGAACAGTCTAAGGCGTTGATACAGGCGTTCGATCAGAGACGAGCTGTAGAAATAATAAAACTGAGCAGAGGACATGTTAGGGCACTCACTCGGACCCTCAGTGTTGGTCATAGGACGAATATAAATTTTTGATTTTGTTGAGTGCATCATCGCCTTTGTGCGCGACTACGCGAGATTAATATCAAACTTTGTTAACTAACAGGACATTGGGAGAGCCACGCTTCGGCATGAATGGGCCCACTCGACCGGCGTGAAGCAGCACTGTGCCATATTAATGAAACCTCCGCCAATGAAGGAGGTTTTGTTAATAAGGTGTAAATGTAATGCGGCCGAATTATAATTGGGGGAATAAGTAGCAATCACGGGATTCACGCACGCCGTCCCGCTTTCCGAGTCTGACGTAAATTAGTTAGGAACTACTAAACTGATACTTCGACGGCTCACGTCTAGTTAGGCGGTACTTAACATTATACTCGGTTCACTGGATAAATCATTAGATCATTCCGACAATGCCAACGTGCAGCGACCGAGTAGTGGTCGTTAAAATTTTTAACTTCACTAACAAGGAAAATGAAAGAAGTAAATGTGTCTCGTATAGTGCGTGAATCATAAACCGTATCGGTTAACGTCCGAAAATTGCTGGATCCACGTGACGCAACGGCGACCTTCGTCGAGTAGTCAGACGAATATAGAATGCGATTTCCGAACTTTGACTAAAACTGCGATTACTAAATGCCTTTAAAGGCAAGGACGGGCGCTACTAACAAATCGCAAAGTGCAAATGTGAAGACGATACTGCGTAACTCCCATCAAGAAAGTGAAGGTTAATCTCAATTTCAGAGATAATAGAATTTGCGTAATTATTACGGATATAAATTTTATTAAAGATACATATTCAAATTAAATCCCTCCATAACGTTTTGAAATAGCGATATTGTCTATTATTTATGACCTTTTTGGTTCTAATTCATAGAACGTAAAGGAGTGAGAAATTATTTTCTTTGCACGCAAAACTACGAGCATACAAAAATAATAGTGGCTCAGATGTCTACGCTTCCATTATGAATACAGATGGTGGGACAAAATTCAGGTTGCTCGAAAAGTATACGGAAAATGTTGATTAATCTATCACACAAAATAACTATAGGAGGACAGGAGCTTGGTGAATGTCAGCTCCTGGGGACTAGTGTCTACAAAAACGGGGAATGTAACGTACTAAAATTAGAATCAATTTTGTTGAGGGAATCAAATATCATTCGGTGATAAGTTGTGCCAGCCGTACAGTCGCAAGAATATAGTTAGAAAAAAATTTGGATCGCTTCCAACAATCGATTACATTTACTCCATCGTTAACAGGAAATGATCATATATCTACTTTGGATTGGACTTTATTTAAAACTCCAAAACACAAATTGCTTCTATCATTTATGACGGTTTTCAAAACACCTATAGAGGTTGTTGTTATAATAAGGTACGTAACGTATAATGTTTAAATTTTTTCCCACAATTTATTTAGAATTTTGTTTTTCAACTTTCAATATCATTTTCTTTTATGGTTGCTTTAAAGTTATTTTTCTTTTAATTACAATTCGAATAAATGTTTCGGGCCTAAAGAAAGACGTGATTTGTGTTGTGCTATTTTAAAACTAGAACCGTATGACGACATAGGTGATTTCCGATCCATTAATACCACTTGATGTTACGCAAACAAGTTTTTCTTGGATGATTTTGATGCTAGAACTCCCTTATACGAGAACGTTTAAAATTCATATTTGCACGGCATACATAGAATTATTACAAAATAATAATTCTATAGGCCTATAGTATAAAAAATATAAGTGTATTAGTCACAATAGATTTATTATAGTCGTAATGACTACACGGCAACGAGCGCACCCCACAACTTTAAATAAAATGATAGTCATAGTCTTTATTGCTTTATCTTTATCACTTCTCCCACGTTATCAAATTAAATGTAAACGCCATGAGCGCCGTACGAACTTAACATTTGAATGGCAGCTGTCAAAGTGTCACCAATACCCTATCGCTTGTCAATTTTATCACTTTATCAGCGTTGTATCAAAATCCGAAACAAGATTGCGACACGATTCGGAATTGTTGTTGAATTTAAAATTCTGCAAAAAGTTTCACGGTACATTCAATTAGGAGGATCTTTTTTTGCAAACGAAGCTGCGAGCTGAGGGCGTCTACGATTACATTTTGTTTTAAAATCTTTCTCCTGCAATAATACTGGGAAATGAGGAGAGAATCGCCCTAGGGGCTCGAATACTTCCTGGCGTTCCGAAGCGACAACAAATTCAAATCCATAGTAAGAGCCACCTCTTCGTCAATAATGTTTGTCGAGAGAATAAAGAGTGAATACAATATAAAGAATCCTTCACTTTGCTCTAGTGGAGTAAATATGGATAGAACTAAAATATACTATTCTGGAGTAACTATTGAAAATTTCGTTACTGAGGAGACAAATATAGTGATCGATACTTTAGCTAAGCCAAACTTTTTCATTATGAACATGTGTGCTGGGCCATTATTATCATATAAATATATTGAATGTTTATTGTGTGGGAATTGCATCGAATGTGATACCTATAACACATGATCTTTGTCTTCACACTTTGGGGCCCGGTCAATGTATGTGGTATGTAAAAGACGATTGCTGATTTTGATTGTATACGAGTTATTTATGAGAATTTAGCTCTCTATGCAATTCATCCGATGAGGAAAAGTTTGCATTTTTTATTCGCATTGCTTCCGTGTTGGTTCATCGTAGTTACATCTAGACTAGTTCAAACAAACATTGGAAGGTGTTTGAACAATGGCCGACCTTGTCAATGAACGTTTTCATGATCTCAACGTCGAGGTCGTGAGATCCGCTCGACTCATTGACTTCACATTCTAGAGCGATAAATAAATCTAGGATGTTTTATATTAACGAGATATTATATGTATAATACTTTATAATCATATAATATAGATAATATAAGTGTTTATATACCTTATTTACATCACAATTCCGGATCGGATTTTGATACGCTTGCCTACTTAGTTAGATAAAAATGTAAGAAAATGATGTTTTTTTAATTTCATAATTGGATTGATAATAGGCTTTACCTATCTTAATAAATAATCCTATCATTTATTTCTAGAACAAGCGACTACAAGTAGGAGTTGCAAGTCACTATGCTGCGGTGGATAGATGGATAGATAGATAGATATTCTTTATTGCACAAAAACAAAATATAAGTATGATACAACAACAACAATAATAATAAACAATACATACATACTTAATAGTGGATGTATAGAGTTATGCGAAAAAACAGAGTCAGAAACTCACGTATGCGGAAGAAACCTTAATGTCCGTGACATAAAGGAGAGTCGCTTACGTTGGTTATGTCCTGCGAACACCAGACGTGGGAAACAATTGCTTAGGCATGCCACCACCGTTAGGTCCCGGCAGAAGGGTGAACCAAAAAGAAGGTGTGTCTGACATGACATGACATCCGCGCGTAAATTGACCACAATGGATACCATAAGAGGAGTCAATGCAAGAAAGCAGACCCCGGGCTTCAAAGCGACAACTTGTGATGAGTTATTTGTAAAACTTTCCAAATTGTGTAAAAAAATGAACATATTTTTTACTTTATGTGAAATATATTATTTTCTCCAAAATGAAGAAAAAAACGAATCAATTACTATTTATTTGTTCATTTGGGATAACAAAAGCATATTACAATTTCTGATACAATCTTAATTACAATTCTGAAGGTCGATTCACGTCACATTCTCATTTTATTTGGTATAATAATAATGATACAGAGAGTTTGGATTTATGTTAGTTACACAAATTTACAGAGTGTACATACATACATACATTATCTAAATAAATACCTAACTATATTACGTATAAATACTTACGTATATCAACAATGTGCTGATTTAGGAGGCTCAAAGTCACTCAGAGAGCAATGGAGAGGGTTAGGCTCTCCTTGCGTGATCGTATTAGAGAACTAAGGTCACAGACATAGCCCAAAGTATTGCATGCCTCAAGTGGCAATGTGCAGGGCACATAGCGAGGAGAACAGACGGCCGTTGGGGCGGAAGGGTTCTCGAGTGGAGGCCACATACAGGAAGTCGCAGCCGTGGCAGGCCTCCCACAAGGTGGACCGACAATCTGGTGAAGGTCGCGGGAATACATTGGACGCGGGCGGCACAGGACCGATCTATCTGGAGAACATTGGATGAGGCCTATGTCCAGCAGTGGGCGTCTATTGGCTGAAATGATGATGATATCATAAAGGAAATATGATTATATAATACATATACCTGCTATACAGCAGGATAAATACTTCATCGTTAAATTACGAGTGTCGTATGGAGGTGTAAAACCTTATAGCAAGGTGACAAAGGTTTCAGGATTAAAAGCCTTAATTTATTAATTAATCATATATTGAGGTGTCTAGCAATGGTGCAGGTACCTGGTTGATTAAGCATTCACAGGGTATATGTATGTGAGAAAAAACGAAACGCTTGTGCGATTCAATTTTGCACAGCGCCATCTGTTGAGCAATCTTGAGACCAAAATGTACTTACCCTAATTTTTAGTGCATTTGTTTTGCTTTTGTTGAGCGGTGACTGTTGAACTTGTGCAGGAGGTATCTATATGATAGGTAGTAACGCAATTGGACCACGTGGCCGTGGGTAATAAACTAATAAATTATTATACCTATTTGTTATTTCTTCTTTTCTGTTTTATTGTTGAATGTCTCTTAATGTATCATGTCTTGCTGTAGTTGTATTCGTGGTTCATTTTTTATTTTTTAATATTTAGTCTGCAGAGTCACACTGCTGGGCAAAGACCTCCCCCATGTCTCTCCATTCCTCCCTATACAATGCCTTACTTGTCATTCTTGGACATACGTATTGGAATCTTCACACCATCTTTTTTTTGGGCCTGCCGCGTAGTCGACGTCCATCGGTCGGTTGCCATTGGGTGACGATTTTTGTCCGTCTTTCAGGGTTCATTCTGCATACATGGCTCGCCCACTCCCATATTAACTTCGCAGTTTTTCGACCCATCATCCGTGATTTCCGTCACTGTCGTCCGTATTCGTGTATGTGGTCAATATTTTTTTATTATGTTAATCGGTGGCAGACGAGCAGAGGGATCACCTGATAAACGATTGCCGCCGTCAATGGACACCCGCGACACCAGTGGAGTCGCAAGTCCGTTGCTAACCTTTAAATCCCCCTTTCCCCCGGATTGGGCTTCCGGAACCCTCACTCACGCAGTGAAACACAGCACAGTGCTGCTTCACGCCGGTTTTCTGTGAGGCCGTGGTATCACTCCGGTCGAGCCGGCCCATTCATGCCGATGCGTGGTTTTCCTACGATTCACTTACTTATTATTGGTGTGAGTAAATGAACCTTTATTGTTTTGCATCCACATCTAGGGAACCATCTTAACACTTATTCGAATCCCTGGACATCAAAACTGGACAATTCGTACAAAGTCCTCCGACCTCATTTTTCCATTGTAACGCCATTCGTGTTTATTTGCTGTTACAATTTATTCGACAATTTGTATCCATTAACGAAGTGAGGGAAGGCTCAATAGGTGCTCGTAACCAGGATTTAACGTCTTAGTTTCCATCGGAGTGGGCTGTCGCCTGAGACGACTGCTCTTCCTGTTCAGAATTTTCCCCAACCAAACATTCCGGGACGAATTCCCTACGAAAGTTGGCCCTTGTATCGTCGGAATAGGATAGCAATTTCAAACAGTGCCTCATTTCTTCATCGAATTGAATTCTCGTGTCATATAATAGATAGATAGATATACTTTATTGCACAAAAAAACATAACTTAAAAAAACTAGGCATTACAATCAATTGTACAATTTCGGCGGTCTTATCGCTGGAAGCATATGTATGTTATAACGTATGTAGTAAGCGCAATGCTATGTTTTTTTTATGTGATAGGTGGCAGACGAGCAGACAGATCGACAATGTTTATAAATAGGTATATTTAATATTGTACAAGAGCTTTGGATTTTGAATAAATGGAAAATAAAATAAATAAATAAGGATAAAATTTCCTTAGTATCTATACTTTCGTGATTAAGAGAATACATTGAAATTTTTAGACATCATTGTCATCATTATCTACTGTTGTTTGCAGGGGCGGCTCGAGCCCAAGAAGCGCCCGGGTGCCCGTTAAATAATGCAAACAATAACCTGGCGCCCTCTTGTTTCAAACTTGCGCGAAAAAAATGAAATACTTACAACATGTTCGACTACCTATGGACAGTCGCTTCATTGTAATTATCAGATATCCCGAATCCTTTTTTTTTTGGTTTCGCAGGGGGAATGCCGCCGGTTCAAGAGATGAGCCGACTACCTTATGCATACCAGACCACCGGGGGGCGGCCGGGTTATGTGGGGCTCTACTTTGGCGGGGGTTTCTCCCAAAGAGAAGCCAGGCAAAGGCATACCCACTAACCACGGTTCTCCCTCATCGCCCATATTGGGGAATATCATGGTGATACAGCCGAAGCCTCCCTCCACGATATTCCCCGGGCGGATGTCCGCCTATACGGCGGACTAGACAGATATCCCGAACCCTGTATCATGGTCCAAGCGTACCGTCCCTGGGCTACGAAGCGACAGCATTGGATGCAACTGAGAATCACACGTTAAGATGGTTAATCACACGTAAGGAGAACGATCAGTACTCGCGCACGCTCCTTTCAGAGCGTTACAGTGGAGGCTTCTATGTGCAGCGAAAGTGCACTGCACCCTGCACTATAAGTAAATATGCCCCTGGTTGTTTGTCCAAAATTGGTCATAGGCTTAGGCTTATGGCTTTCCGTTAGCTTACTTATATCGTCGCTGTATCTACTTCCCAGAGCCGTCCTACACTACGTTGGCCGAGATGTCTATTTAAGGTATCAGTTCTCTACCATTTACGTATAGTACGTTTCACGGCCTTGGGACTTGGGTGGGTAATTGTAAAAGTTTGTGCAAGCCACTCCGTCACTTTATATATATATAACAATTACCGCTGAATTACAAAGTGCTTTGGCAATTAGGTGCCTGGCCTACCAGTTATCAAATACCATTTTTATTTTTTCTAAAATTTGCGTCCATGAATGAAACTTTGAATATTCTATATATCTAATAAAAATACATCGAAAATGACATTCAGGTAAAACCTTATAAGCGTCAGGTTATTTATTTATTCTTCGGAAAAAAAACAGATAACAATCAGTAAATCATGAATGTGTATACATTTAGAGCTAGATTAATATCCTACTATTGTTTACACATAATTTTTTACGTAATTATAAAATTTCAAAACAAACAAAACCTTATTAGTGATTAAGTAAATCCTATCAACTAGTGGGAGTATTCGGTGGATTATATCCTTGAAAGCAATTTAACACCATTTTTAAACACTTAAAATCTGGAGTAGAAAATATCAAGATTGGGATTATTAATTAATACCTCGGTGTAAAGACGACACATTCTTGTCAAGGGGTTGTAGATGTATTAATTTTATAAGTCTGTTAATAAAAGTTCTTGAAATGTAGACGGGGAATCTGTTTAGTATTTAGTTTTAGCATATTAAGAAGGTAAGAGGAATCATTTTTTTTTTGTTATAACATCACATACATTGATCTGACTCCGAGATAGGTAGCTTAAGCACATGTGTTACGGATATGAGAATCAGCAGTGGGATTAGCAAATAAATATATAAGTATAATACTTTTCTTTTGTAAATACATACTTATAATACTTCTTTTTATTTTTCAGATTGAAACAACCATTAATGCCTAAAAAAATTGTGCCAAAAAAAATTATGCATAAATGCATTATGCTAAATAATAATTATTCCACAGTTACATATTATGCTAAAACCAAATTCGGCCTAAATTAATATTATGCTAAATAAATTATGCCCATTTCATTATGCCAATTCATTTTAGGACAAAACACAATATGCCTAATTAAAGGATCCCTAAATAAATATATCAAAATACATAGGTACATAAGTAGGTAACAACCAAAGTAGGAACAAAATTACCAGCGCAAAATTTGATAATGACCTCGGTAACTTACCCAAGTTCCTGAATCATTTTAGAACTGCATAATGTTTCTCAGGTACCGTCAACTTTGACAACAAACGAAGCCTTTATTGTATTTATGCCGTCAAGGCAGACTGAACTGATGGTGACTATTAAAAGTCGATTACCTTCACGACGTGTAACCATTAACGATAGAGGCGACGTATGATGTCGTGCGGACACGCAAAATGATATCATCGTTTGGCTATTTCGCCTAACTGCGGTAAGCCCCATCGGTAATGTTGTGAAGGTTGTTATCTATCTATCTATACTTTACATAAAGAGTCAAATCCTACAGACAGCGGCAACGCTCAAAGGTAATCCGAAAATCACGATTACGAAACGCTTGCACTATGTGATGTGTCGACTCACGCCATCTATTGGTATGTAGTAGAATTTGTCTAAAAGAAGTGAACTTTCATACAATGTTGTATCATCCTCATACCAAGTCATAAAGTTTAATTTAACGTAATCATCGTTGTTGAATTAATCATCGTTATTGATTAATCAGCTAAATATTATGTGAATATTTCAATTGTGTTGCTACCTGTTGGTGTTATTATAATATGGTTGGAATTAAAATAACCATGCACAAATGTTGGGTCCGTTTTTGTAAGCGAAAAATTGATTCACGCCAAAAGTCAATAAATTTTTCGCGTACGCGTCGGACCTAATATTTGTGCATGGTTATTTAATAAATAGTATAAGTGTTTGCCTAGAGGTAACCCCTAAATTGTTTAGAATAGATCCAGCTAAGTAGCTAAAAATTAAAATCGATTGGCGTCGCTAGTGTGCCCTACCCGTCACCTTAAATTGTCGCAGAGTGTGCTACAGATATAGTTTACGGGCATTGTGCAAAATCATTCCACAATAGAAATATTTCAATGAAATGCCACGTGACAAGAGGCCTGCTCTGAAAACGATTCTACGACTTTTTTTTTCGTTCCTTTCATGCGTGTGCCGCTCTTACAGCCGCAGCCAGACATCCGCAATTACTATTGAGTTATAATTGCGCTGCCAATATTTTCCCCTTCCCCCGAATTGGGCCTCCGATATCCTCACTCACTCGGCGAAATACAGCGGCTGTTTTACGCCGATTTTCTGTGAGGCCTTGTATTACTCAGGTTCAGCCGGCTCATGCCAAAGCGTCACCCTCTAGAATAAAAATAGTAATTTCGTTTTCATAGGTCTAGGTCTAATACCTATATTAAAATTTAAAAACACCCGACAAAATTTTTAAAAGTTTTATGGGGGCAGCCATCATGGATTTGAAATTTTTCATAGTGTATATTGTATTCTACTACTCAAACCCTTTTATGATACCTATATCGAGAGGGGTCATACAATATGTTAATTCGATATCTAACACTGACTGACCGGATGGCGCAATTGGTAGTGACCCTGCCTCTTACGCCAAAGGTCGTGGGTTCGATCCCCACCCTGGACAAACATTCGTGCGATGAACACTTGTGTTTGTTCGGTGTCTGGGTGTAATATATGTATTTAAGTATATATTTGTGTTCCTCTGTTGTCTGATATCTGTAACACAAGTGCTTAAGCTACTTAGTACGGAATCAGGTCAACGTATGAGATGTTGTGAGAATTAATTAATTATCTTATCTTATAGTTAAGAACACTCCCAGTCAATTCACCTTTCAAACAAAAAAAAAACAAAATTAAAATCTGTTCATCGGACGGACAGACACACACACAGACACGTCAAACGTATTACAAACACCCCATCGATTTTTCGTCGGGGGTTAAAACAGCTGGTAATAGTGCATTAACCACGGTCACACCGAAGCAATTTCTGTATTCTCGAACGTCATCGCATAGTACTAAACAATAAACCATTGTAAACGGTACAAAACGAGAACCGAGACAATAGTAAGTAGCAATAACATCATTGTAACATCAAATTATGATCACTTACAGCTGTTCGCAAAGTGCCATTTGTCAACATTATACATGAGAACATTTATGATTCTCAGACAGGAAATTATAAAAAAAGCGCCGGAAGATTTGGAACGACCATCTTGTTTAAAATTATGGAAAATCCTGATCTAGTCAGTTGTAGCCAGGGGCATATACCAGCACTCATTTTTTACTTACATTTATACTAGGTGCATATTATATTGATTTTGATTTTTTGTTTCCTTTTTAATCACAATCAAATTATTTATTCCATCAGATACGTACTATACTTATACGTTAGTTTTTTTTATTTTTCTACCATCTACATTGTAACTAATAAATATATTTGTAATAAAAAGTATTTTCAATTTATTTAGCTGATTAATTAAATATTGTAATTTGTTTTTTTCTTTCGCAGGTATGTAAACCAGGCTTGTTTTCATCAGGTTGGGATGCCGCTCGACCTTGAAATCGTAAGTTCAAATAATGGCATTAAGAGATCTGCGGAGATCAGTTAAATTTTAATCCGCGGCTAGCTTCGCCGTTCCTCGCTATCTCTGTCGCACCAACCGAGGCCCTTGGAAACAGCAAGATGGCTGTTGGTAATTTGTGAGTATTTGCGAATACCAAAAATGATGAATGAAACTTGATTATATTTTGTTTTTCTTTAAGACATTGTGTAACTAGACAATACAAGCCGTGTTTTTGTTAAATTTTCATAATGAATAATTGAGTTTTTAGTATAAAACAAGTACGCAGAAAATAGGTCGTTAACGTCGAAATGTAATGCATATATTTTAAGTGGGTAGATATTAAAAAAAAGTTTTTTTTCCATCAGACGAATAAATCCTATAAGCCCGTAAGGTTTTGTGTTACCTACTATATAAAATACGGAAGCCTTAAAATAGTTCCATAAATGAAAACTTTATTGTTCCATACTTCAGAAATATATCCCTTACAATTATCTTCAGAATCAGGTTTTTTATGAAAATTCTAGGATATGATTTCGCTTTGCATTAACTTAGGTATAACCGATCAAGTAAAAACTGCACTATATCTAGGCAGAGTAGAATAGGCCACCCTCACTCTTACCGAGGTGTCGTAACGGGCGACTAAGGTAAAGCTGCTGGCATGATCATCAGCACCTAGAGAAGGAAAACTCTGCATTTATTTCAAAACCCTCGCCAACCCGTCTGCCAAGCGTGGTGAGTATGGCAATTACCCCGCATGTGATTGAGGGAGTCCCGTGCCCCAGCAGTGGGGACTTAAATGGGCTGACGATGATATCTACTCCACAAATGCTCGAGAAAAGCATCACTCGGGGGACAAATGACGAAGGATTGTGAAGCAGGCCATAAGCAAAGTGACGATCACATCGACTCTGCCTAAAACCTGATGACATAGAACATGATATAACAGAGACCAAACTAGTAGCGATGTTTTTTGCAAAGAAGGTAGATTAACACTTATTGTGGACGCGGCTTTGTAAGGTTGGATGAAACGGACTGCCGTGTGTCTCTAGATGACCTCGCTTCACATTTTGACTGTTACTACGGTCGACACCGTTGTAACAGTCAAAATGTGAAGCAGTAAGTACTAACATTAACTTGATAAACATCGCGTTCATTTTCGGTTATATATAATTATTATTTACACTGATATGTTTTACTCCGACAACATTTCGACTAACCCAGTAAACATGGAATGTAAAACAATCTATCATAATGATTCCGTGCGTATGTGAATACCTACAAGTATCAGCTCATTATAGGCTTAAGCTTATATTAACAAACAGTAGTATGTACAGGGTGAACTCATCATGTAGACAGAATTAGTTAACGCACGTCGATGACATCATACGTATTTGTAGATGCACGACTTCTGTTAGAACCTTTATCACATTGCTTTAGAGTCAAGTCGTGAGAAAGCTGTGTATCTGCTGCTCTCAGGACTGAATGAACGGGTAATTGTGTTGCCAGATTGACTTGGGAAAGGTCGGGAGTTTCAATTGTTCCTAGAATTTGTCTGCGTAGATGGCTGTACTCAAGTCTGACAGAATACAAATAAGCAGGCTTTTATTTTTATTGCGGTTGCATAGGAGATAGG
Source organism: Marasmia exigua (assembly GCA_019059595.1). Classification (NCBI taxonomy): domain Eukaryota; kingdom Metazoa; phylum Arthropoda; class Insecta; order Lepidoptera; family Crambidae; genus Marasmia; species Marasmia exigua. Next base: position 6,476,079 of record CM032466.1, read on the forward strand.
AGTGTCCGATTCAAGTGTTGTTGATATATTTTATAGTACCACTAGTGGCCCGCCCCTATTTCGTTTCAGATCATAGTTCCAATCTGAACTAATAGATGGCACCGGGTGTTGATTGCATCGCGCTAGTGTTTCCTTTTCAGTTTGTTTATAAGGTTTGTCGATGACTGTAGAATTTATCCTTTTATAAATAGTATAGATTACCATGTTGAACTAAGAGGATTGATTTTGAAAGTTGCATCTTAAATTCAGTCATCATTCTGTATTTAAACAAATCACCGCTGAACTCAAGGTGACGGGTAGGGCACACTAGCGACGCCAATCGATTTTAATTTTTAGCTACTAAACCGGATATATTTTAAACAATTTCGGAGTTACAATCTCTAGGAAAATACTTATTCTATTTATTAAATAATCATGCACAAATGTTGGGTTCAACGCAAAAACGGACCGTCGCCTTAAACCACTTCTAAATTACACCTTGATACCCAACTTACTACTACCTCTGCTCTCGTTAAGTACAACTAAATTCTAGAACTATTTATCCCCATTCCATCAGCTATCTCTCAAAATCTTCTAGCTTTAAGCTAACACAAAAATAACACTCCAATTGAAGCAAAAAGCGTATCTTCTACTAATGCGAGAACTATTAAACGACAAGAAATCATTCCATTGTTTGAGCGAAGATCGGAAACACTTCTAACAATAAGTTTACCCTCCCAGTTCCGGAGGGGAACCGTTCCGGAGCTAATCTCTCCAATCAGATATGCAGCAAATTTTCCTAATAAAATAAAGTTCCGGATAGGGTATCCGAATACCCGTAGCTACAAATGAATGAATAAAATTATGGTCGTATAGGGACAGTAGGTAATTATTAGTTTACCAAAGAACCTTTAGGAGATATATATGTATTTGGTTTTGCAAAATTACAGTTTTTGGTAGTTAAAATTTTGAAAGATTATTGTTTGTCGTTGATTTATTGTTTGACTTTTAAATACTTTTTCATACTCTTACATTCTAACGATTATATAAGCTGTGGCGATTGTACTGTATATAATCTGCTGGTGAGATGCTAACAAAAACTTCTGGAATTAGGAAAATGATGTATTTTCTCGTGGTGTTACAGACACACTCACTAGACAAAGACAACAAGACAATAACATAAACAAAACAACAATATATCAAAATCCATGTGCAGTGCAGTAGGTATTTCCAACAAGTTGACAATTGGACATAAAATTCGAAAATCGGCTTCAATTTTGAATCACTTTAATGGTTGCTATATTTACATACATACTTGAATGATAAGCTAAGGCTAAAAGTCCCTCCGCCGGAAGGCCCATGCTCCGATAAAAAGATTGCGTTAAGCGCGATATTCACACCTTTGACATTTCGACTAACCCAGTAAACACGGCATGTAAAACAATCCATCATAATGATTCCGTGCGGCGACCCTTTGGCGGAGTGGGAGGGGCTCGCTGCTGAACGTCTGTCCTGGAGAAGAACAGTGTCGGAGGGTTTAGTCGAGCATGACGAAGCCTGGCTGAATCAACTTATGCCAAAGCGTGCTAATCGACACCCAAAATCGCAACAGCGCTCAACATACCTGTTGCAGATGCAGTCGGAAGGTTTATTCCCGCATAGAGCTTTAAAGCCTCCCGCATAATGCTTTACAGTCATGAGCGCAGCTGTAAGGTCACGCTCGTGCAACCTCTGGAATCGAGCTTGCAGTCGCGGTGTTCCCTGATCGCTATGACATGTGCTTTTTTAAACGAGGTTTGAAAAGAGTTCTTCTTTCACGGTAGGCAGCGGCATGACTGTGCTCCGGCATTCTTGATCTCTGTGAGCGGCGGTTACCGTTTACCTAATAAGATGGGCCGCAAGCTCGTCTGCCTATTTTAAGCAATAAAAAAAACATCACGAGAAGCAGCTTAAACATCTGTCGTAGATGAAAAGGTCTATGTATGAATTATAATAATGGTACTTTAAGAAATGGGTTTCTTTGTTGAAGACCAGCCTTGAATAGTAAGGATGCGTCACTTGTCTAAATAATATAATCATTCATTTCTTGTAAACCGATGCCCTACATTTAATTGCGTTGAAATTACTTCCGCATTCAGTAAATGGAAAAGGAAGTGAAGCCAGTGGAGGCTTATAATATTATGCAGCCGACATAATCTCCTTTACTAATTAAATTAGAGCGGTGAAAACTCAATAACCGAATATTCGCTCACTTAATGAATTTTTGGGATTATGAATTACGGCAGTTTATTGGATGGTTTTCTTTAAAATGCCGATTTAGAGGAATTGAATTGGTAAAATTGGGAGTCTGATATAGGACTCGTAGTAAAAGTGGTTGGTTACAATTAGTCAGCACAACGCGACAAGGCGATGAGGAAAACTCCCTTGAGATTTGGAAGGAATACCTTTGGATCTTAAGGGCATAGTCTACATTACGCGAGCCCTAAGCAGCTTGCCCTCTCGAACACAGGGGATTGCGTAGGATAGCTAATTCAATTTTGTATGGAACGGCACGAAAAACCACTTAACGTAGTTTTTATCCTTAAGGTGAAATTATATAATGCTATGATAATATAATTATATGATTCAGTCACGCCAAAAGCGGCCAGCTTTTGGCGTGACTGAATCAATTTTTCGCGTACTAACATAAGTGTTTGCCGAGAGATTGTAACCCCGAAATTGTTTAAAATAGATCCGGTTATGTAGTTAATTTGGCGATTGGCGTCGCTAGTGTGCTTAAGGTGCTGCTGTTACTACTTAAGGTGACGGGACACCCGTCACCGTCAAGAAAAAGCTTTCGTCGTGTCTTGTCTCCCATAGCTGATCCAAGGTAGAATTGCGAACGATGTGGCAAGAAGATACAGGGCCGCAATAAGGCTTGATAAAATTGCAATTATCTTTTCATATCCAACAAACGCCAGCTCTTGTCCATGGAATTTATTTAATAAAATACAAAAAGTCCTATTATCAAGCTCTAATTTGCAATCAGTGTATAAATTATGAAATACGTCACAATTATGACATGTCAGAAACAGTAATTGCTTGACTTGTTTGCTATGATTAATGATGTTTATCACAAACGGTTATACTCAATGCTCGTGGCAGAACATTGGTCACAGAAAATTTAATACTCGATAAGAAAATGAAAATTACTGCCCACGCACGAGTTGTTTACATCAGGCAAAAATAGAAAAATGAAAACCAATAGAGTTTGATCAACAATAGCACAGAGAATAATGACACACTTTACACGGACTCACAGAAAACCGCCGTGAATTACCGCCTGGTCGCCGAGTTAGTGAGGGTACCCGAGGCTCAAGGAATGGGTTCTTTACCGTCCGGCATTTCACAAGTGGTCCATCTGATCATCTGTCACATTCACATCACATATTACATAAAACATTTTCACCTTAAACTCGATTTTTCTTTAAGGTCGTAAGGCCCCAAGGCTTTTAAAAAGCCAAAAACAATTGATTATCTATTGTGTGCTAAGTTCTAGTTTAGAGGACAAACTGTAAACTGCCTTGACACTTGGACAATCAAATGTGACGGAACAGCTTATTGTTCTTAGCTTGGATATTCTTGCTTCTGAAGGTGACTGGAACCGCTTCAGATCAGGTGGTTTTCAATCGTGTGAATCTTGCTTTCTATCACACGTGATAACTTTGTCATCAATTCAATCATTCATTCATGTGAAGGATAAATGACCGACATGTCTTACTAAGCTGCTGGCCCGCTGAGGGTTGGGAGACCTCAAATACCTACGCAGTTGAACTTGTGAGTGTAGAATCCCTAACGATATTTTTTTACAGCCGAGCTTATGTTATAGTATTTATACTATACGTTCCATCACATGCATGTGACCGGTATTATTGATATTGTAATGTCCTTTAGAATATCACAAAGTGACGGCATTTAACTTCTTCAATACCCTTCACCTACTGACACCATTTTGCAATATTGCGAAAATATACATATTTTTGAAGAATGAAGGTAAACATAGGAATAAATAATAATAGGCAGAAGGATAAGGAGGGCCGACCCCACCTAAAGTGGGAACAGGCAAAGAAGAAGAAGAAGAAGGTAAACATAGGAAAATGCAATAACTGAACTCTGTAGTGGAAACTAAAAGTAAATAAATTAGAATAAGTTACACTAGGCCTCTGTGGCAGTGGCTGGCTAGGGGCGTCTTAGAATACTGCCAAGGTTTTCCCGGCCTGTCTTAAGGGGCGACTAAACGGGATTTCGGAGTACGTGAGCGTACTCACTGCTGGGGAGTGGCTTGCTCAGCATACGACTCCGCGGAGGACGACATTACCGGGTGTCATGGTAGGTCGTTCAGCATTGAAAGGCTGCATTGCGCCAGGCAGGGGTGAAGCGGCGAGCGCGATCAGCGGTCCGGTCCAGTCCCGGCTTTGGGGTTTCCGACCGCTATTGCGCACAGATGGACACCCCAGGGGTTTTGGTTAGGGCTAGAGTCCCAAACACCATATTGTTCCCTATGAAAAAAAGGCCTCTGTGGCAGAGTTAATAAAATGCTAGCAGCATTATTATGCTATATGCTGTTATTGTTGTTTAATTGTGCCATAAAGAGTATCTTAGTATGACGGTTTTACATACGGCACAGCTACCCAGCTGCCGCACTGTTAAAACAGAAAAGACTGCGTTGGTTGGGGCATGTGCACCGTATGGATCACGCTCGTTCGCCAAGGCGCACTCTCTTGGGAGAGATAGCTGATGTTAAAAGACCTATCGGAAGACCCATGCTCCGGTGGAAAGATAGCGCCAAGCGCGATATGCATGCTTTTCAGATCCCAGTATCAGAGTGGGAAGAGCTTGCTGTTGAACGATTGACTTGGAGGAGAATCGTGTCGGAGGGTCTAGTTAAATCAGCTTGCGGCAAAACGTGCTAAGCACCATGCCTGCAACCCCAATCGTAGCAGCGCTCAATTGACGTGTCGCAAATGCGGACGGAAAATTCTCTCCCGCATAGGACTATACAGCCACGAGCGCAGCTGTAATGTCACCACACCGCGAGATGCTGCTTAAAACATCTGTTATAGATGAAAAGGACTACAATATCGCGGACATCTCATCAGAAATAAAAAGTATGATTTTCTCCAACTAATCACTCCACCAACTAATCATACAAGGGAAGATAGAGCAGGAGAAGCAGGAGAAGGCCTGGTGGACGAAGAATTTCTTGGTTACGAAATCTGCATGAATGGTAACGGTAAAACTACTAGATCGCTTCTAGGTGCGGCGTTGTCCAGTTTTCATAAAGCCCCAATGATTGCCAGCCTTCAGGAGACGTCACGTATATTATCTATGTGTGCGTGTCCAGTTTATTACGTGATGAAGGCAGGCGGCGTCTACAGCCTTCACCTACTGCCACCATTTCACAATATTGCGAGTAAATTTCAAATTTTCTAAATACCCTTACGGGACCTACATACCTACCTACCCACGGGCACTCAGACTGCACACGCCGGAACGCATTTCGGATTCAAAAGGCGATGGATGCCCGACTGAATGGGAATCTTTATTGAATAACTTGATACCTACTTGACATTGTTGGAATCGCAATAAATGCTATCGAAATGGAGTCTAGCCCGCCGCTTTTAGGTCAGTTTTGTGGTTAGGAATTGAAAAATACTGTACGAGAACTCAACATTGCAATTTGTTTTTTTTTGTCATGAAAATAAATGATCTGAACTTAAAAATTAATGCAACTAAATAAACTCTTTATTATTACACTGTATAAGCATTGCAATAGAATAGTTATTTACGGGATTGCTACCATGTCGTACCTTATTTTTGAGTATTCGATATTTCGGCGCTGTTGCAAGCGCCATGGTCACGGAGTAACTGAAGATTCTGCGGGTAAGATGTTATTGGCAGACATATCGGTCTACCCTCCTTCTTAGTCTTTTACTGCGTTCACCTCCGGTACCACTGTTTCCTAACTCACTATTTATTCACACCTGTTCTCGACACACAACACTCACAGTATCTGCCCGCGAAACGACACTTTGTTTAGTTTTACGGTTCCTACACTTACAAATTACTGGATTCCAGACATTTGACAATTTAAACCCATCCTCACGATTGAAATTTTTGAATTTCCGGATTTCAATCGCTTCCCTGACCAGTCTCGGTATGTAGTGGCGTTCTGTCGAAATTATCTGAGGGTTATAAAACTCAATCCAGTGATTTGGACCCGATTCCAACAAATGTTCTGCAATTGCTGATTTCTGCTTGTCATTGCAATGTTGTTTTTTTAAAGCATGTAATACATGTGTTTTATTTTTTTTTCTCATACATTGACTCACGCATTGACCTTTTCACCGTGGGAGAGCCACGCTCCGGCATGAATGGGCCGGCTCGACCGGAGTGACACGGCCTCAAAGAAAACCGGCGTGAAGCAGCACTGTGCTGTGTTTCGCTGCGTGGGTGAGGGTACCGGAGGCCCAATCCGGGGGAAAAGGGGGAATAAATGTTGAAAGCACTTGTGACTCCACTGGTGTCGCGGGTGTCCTTGGGCGGCAGCAATCGCTTACATTAAAAAAAAACCTAATTCCATACTGAGTAGCGTAAGCCCTTACGAGTATGTTACGGATATCAGACAACTGAGGTTTTACAAATACGTAAATGACACACAGAATCTAAATCACCTAAAGTGTGGTGGCTCCCAGCTCCTTTGAAAGAAGATACAAAGATCTCAGGTTTCCATTATTTATTCCGTATCAACCTGGCATCATAAAGCGTGTTACGTCGACCCACTACTGTCTGTCTGTGCATCCGACACCCGTGTAGACAATGCGACGCGAGTCAGGCGCACCGGCTGGGCTGCAATTACTTATACGGATTATTGCCATAGCTGTAATCTGTTCTGGTACTCGGTCCGTCAAGCAGGACATTGTAAGTTTTGAAAAAGTAATAATGAATGGGTTGTATTTAACGTACCCTCAAAATTAATAAATTGCTAACCTACCTTTTTGCACAGCAAAAATATGCTTTGATGTGCAATTAGTATTTTTGCTGTGCAAATTGCAAATTTTTAGAGTGTTGGTTTAATATATTCGATAATAAATATATTTACAATATATTTCACAACATCACATACATAGATCTGACTCCGAGATAGGTAGCACAAGCACCTGTGTTACGGATATCAGAATCAACAGTGGGATTACAAATATGTACATCAAATACTTTTTTGACCCAGACCTATACAAATATATATTAGAATAGTTGCTAGTTAGGCTGAAATGATGATGATGATGATGATATTTTTAGTGTCCGATATTTCGGCACTGTTGCAAGCGCCATGGTCACGGAGCAACTGAAGTTTTTGCGGGTAAGTTGTTACTGGCAGACATAACTTCAGTTACTCCGTGACCATGGCACTTGCAACAGTGCCCAAAAATCAGAAACTAAAAATATCATCATCATCATCATCATTTCAGCCAATAGACGTCCACTGCTGGATATAGGCCTCCCCCAATGTTCTCCACACAGATCGGTCCTGTGCCGCCCGCATCCAATGGATTCCCGCGATCTTCACCAGATCGCCGGTCAATCAAAAAATAAGGTACATGGTAGAAATCCCAAACATAACTATTCTAATGTTAGTTACTATGAAAGTTTAAATTCAATTCAATTCAAATAATTCTTTATTTGCATAGGCTTGTACACAGCACTTACAAATCGTCATACATTTGAATGACTTAAAACTATTTATAAGTACTTATGTATAATTTACATGTTAATACATATATATGTTGATACATAAAATATACTAAAGAAATAAATAAACATAATGCGATTCTACCACCGGCTCGGAAAGTTGTTTCTGGTCGAGAAGATCCGGCAAGAAACTCGCCAGTTACTCTTTTTAATCGCCAACTTTTTTACAATGGTTTATTATCCTCATACCAAGTCATACAGTCTAATGCAACACAAAATAGAATGAAGCAAATTAAAAGCTAAAACAAATAGATATTAAAACTTGAAACAAATAGTTCATGCACAGAAATGTTACTGTGCGAGGATCGAACCCGCAACCCTCGAACCAAAGGCAACGTTAACTACCACTTTTCCAAACAGGTCGTCCAAAAGTATTTTTCAGTAGTTACTTGTAGCACAAAAGAAATGGACATCGGCTAAATATATCGCGTACTAAACAGAGAGCCTACTACAAAACCGTCCCGCAACGAACGAGAATATATCTGTCACATCCGAGACGTACAGAGTGACGTGCGTGTAAAAGAGACGGTGTATCACCGATTCGGTCGTGAATTTTGTTTCGTTGAAGGTAGGCCCTCAGGCTACGCACAAATAGGGTTACCATATGGAAGTTTGAAAAGTGCTGAGAAATTGGTCCAAATAATCCTGACATTTATAATTCAGATCATCATCATCATCATCATCATCAGCCCACTTAAGTCCCCACTGCTGGGGCACGGGCCTCCCTCAATCACATGAGGGGTAATTGCCATACTCACCACGCTTGGCAGACGGGTTGGCGAGGGTTTTGATATAAATGCAGAGTTTTCCTTCTCTGTGTGCTGATGTTTATGCCAGCAGTTTTACCTTAGTCGCCTTTTACGACACCTCGGTAAGAGTGAGGGTGGCCTATTCTACTCTGCCGGGGACCACACGGCCATAATAATTCAGATCATATTTTTATAACAACAATATTTCTTCGATGAATTCTCCTTAATGACTCGGGTTACAAACAAATTTCATTATGAAAACAAGTACCTACTAAAACTTTCAAACAAAACCAATAAAGAGTCGTTGAATCTCTTTGGAGGTCATTAGGGCCCTGTCAAACTGTGTTCTAGCCAGTTCAAAATGAATAAATTGACCCTTCGTTGGGTCCACATTACAGTAATGTCTAATGTCTTACAAACTACTAAACGGACTGAAGGAACATGCGATTGTCTAAACGAGTAAGTGGAGAAGACCCAGTCCCATAACAATAAATGGATACAATACATACCTAATAATAATGGATGGCCTACATCGACTACTATTTTTTTATGTGATAAGTAGCTGCCAGACTACTTATCACATAAAAAAATAGAGCTGTGAAATTTCTCAAAACCAGTTTGGTTTTATGCCTGGTCGAGGTACAACAGACGCCATTTTTGCCATTCGCACATTGGGCGAAAAATACAGAAGTGCACATAAAAATCTGCACATGGTATTCGTTGATCTCGAAAAGGCATATGACCGAGTACCTCGTGAGGTTTTGTGGTGGGCCCTACAGATGAAAGGTGTGCCAGGTAAATACCAAATGTTAATACGAGCAATGTATAGCAGATGCAGTACACAAGTCCGGTCCACAGTAGGCACTACACCTAGCTTCAATGTGGCTGTAGGCTTACACCAAGGGTCGGCTCTTAGCTCTTATCTCTTCCTGATGTTAATGGACGCTTTGACGTCGGACATACAGGAGGAGGCGCCCTGGTGGAGGAGGAGGAGGATGATGAGACGAACAGACGGACCGCCTCATGGTAAGCGATTGCTGCCGCCCAAAGATACCCGCGACGCCAGTAGAGCCACAAGTGCGCTACCAACCTTTACACCCCCCTTTCCCCCGGCCACACAGCGAAACAGCCGGTTTTCTGTGAGGCCGTGGTATCCTCCGGTCAAGCCGGCCCATTCTTACCTAAGCGTGGCTCTCCACCAGGTAGCGCACACATATCGAGTAATAGACACAAATAGATAGGTATACTTTATTGCACAAAATACACAACTTTAGTATGTACTAGGCATTACAGAAATTTTATGATGTCGCCAGTCTCATCACTGAAAGCGATAATAATAAAGGAGACAATGCCAGCTGCCTACATCGTACATCACATGAATGAATGAATGAATGAATGAGACACATGCTAAACAGAATACGTATTTGGTGGTTGATTTGGATGTGTCAACAAGTAAATATGCAATATTTCGGTAAGAAATTCTTACTGGCAGCCCGGAGTCTAGAAGTTGGCGGTCTTGTACCCCCGTGCTTCGGAAAGGACGTTAAGCTGTTGGTTCTGCGCGCAATCCCTCTCCCGTCGAGTCACAGTAGTGTCCCATCGGAATATGAGGGTAAGGGAATAGAGAGTGAGTGCACTTGTGATTGCTACACTTGAGCACTATAATATATCCTGCGTACGTGGCTGATTGTTGAGATTGGCCGCCGTAACCGTAATCGGTTGGGATATTAATATGTAAATAAATAAATAAATATTTCACAACATCACATACACTGATCTGACTCCGAGAGAGGTAGCTCAAGCATCTGTGTTACGGATATCAGAATCAACAGTGGGATACAAATATATACAAATAACTTTTCTTTTGTAAATACATACTTGATATACATAGATTATCCAATCCATCCCATGTTCATGCACACAAATGTTTGTACTATGCGGGGATCGAACCAGCAACCCTTGGACCAACAGCAGCGTTCATTGCCAATGTTCCAATCGGGTCTTCATGTCAAATTTACTATATGTGTAGTATTCAACGGTGGGTCACATAAAATCTAACTATATAATAAAGAAATTCTAGGGAAAGTAAAGAATCCCTTAGACGTGGCTTAGAGATTTCATTCCTTTTTAAATATAGAGAAACAGGCAGCTCCATCGAGACTTGGCTAATTCAACAGCATATTTTTGGTGGGTTAAATAGAATAGAAGATGATCTTTACCAATTCTAAAAACGAGACAGCGAAATGAAACGCCAACGAAAGATCTTACATTTCGCTACCATGTCTTAAAAGTTGAAAGCATTGATTTTCTTGGAAGCATTTGCGAAATCAGTTAGATAGTTAGGCTCGAATATCTTGGTGGAAACGTCTGGCAGAGATCCATGGGCGTTGAACCGAGGCTAAGCGACAGCCTGTGCCGGCCCGGTATGCCAAGATCGTGTTGTGTGTACGTCGCCTAATGTACGAATCGCACGCAAGTGGACCAACGATGTTTCGCCTGTACCAACTGTAGAGACTTCTGAAATACGCTCCGACGTTTCGAACTCTTCTAAGTGACCGTGGAAGAGTCGCGCTTCGGCATGAATGGGCCGGCTCGACCGGAGTGATACTACGGCCTCACAGAAAACCGGCGTAAAGCAGCACTGTGCTGTGTTTCGCTGCGTGAGTGAGGGTACCGGAGACCCAATTCGGGGGAAGGGAGGGTTTAAAGGTTGGCAGCGCACTTGTGACTCCACTGGTGTCGCGGGTGCCCATGGGCAGCGGCAATCGTTTACCATCAAGCATTAAAATAAGCAATTTCGCGTTTAACCCGAATATATGAAATTTGCTATATTGCACCGCGTAAGTTTCGATCGACGTATACATTCTCGAGATCGCGATTCAAATATCTGTTTCTCGTCCAAAAGAGTCGGTTTGTAAATAAATATGTACAAAAAAACACTAAGTATATTCTCATTATTATTAAGACACCTACCAATCTAAACTTCGTGAACTGTTTGAAACTGTAGGACTGATTGATGATTCGATAAAAGTTTCGATAACCAATATCATGTTTATGTGAATAACTGACAGCATTATTGATGACTCGGTATCGTATCCTCTAATATTGGACATGGAACGGCGGCAAACTTCACCAATACTACCTGGCACCAATCCCTTCCAGACCGTATCATTTCCAGCGCGCTTTTTTCCCACGCTCGTGCAAACTCTGGAATGAGCTTCCAGCCGCGGTGTTCCCTGATCGCTATGACATGTCTTTTTTTAAACGAGGTTTGAAAAGAGTTCTTCTTTCACGGTATGCAGCGGCATGACTGTACTCCGGTATTGTTGATGTCTATGAGCGGCGGTTACCGCAAGCTCGTCTGCCTATTTTTAGCAATAAAAAAAAATTGAAATATCTGTAAAGTCGAATAAATTATACTGCTGATTAACATGTGTCAACAGTACACAAATTATCAGTATGAGCATCTATTTTAGAGGAAGTAATTTATTTTCGAGTCTTTATTCATGACAGTCTTTGGAATTTCTTTATCTCATATTTGCACTTTATCTAATAAATCGGATGTTTTCATTTCAGTTTTCATATTAATGACAGTATTCGTTTTATCATATTCGTGATTATTATTATCAATATTTGCATTATCCTTACTGATACAATTGCTGTCGATTTCTTCAAAAGCATTACTTTTAATAATGTTCAATTAGAATTAGTTGACTTATACGATAAGGTCAATCTCACACGTGAAATAAATAAAAAGGAACTAATCTTCTTGCGCTCGAATGTGGAGTAGAGTTAAAGCCGATAAAAGTTTTTAATCTTTGTTACATTCCTTGCCTTCCTTTTTTATTAAATCGCAAGGCTATTGTTAGAGACCAAATACTTCTACTCGTACTTCGTAAAGTTAGCGACGGCTTTATGGTGCTTGTGCTTCTATTGAAGAAAAGGTGATTTATTTGAAGTAAATAACACACTTAAAAATTTCATCTCGTGTTCAGGCGGGACTTGAACCCACACCGGGTGAATGTTCTACCAATTTTTTAAATTTCTTATTTACTTAAGAATAAGTTGCAAATGTTAAAAAATATCAACGATTTATTTGAAGTCTAGCGTCTAATTCGCCAATGATGTTGGGCTCGCCCACCTGGTCTTCCAGTTCCCTGTTCTTTAGCCTCCTCCAGGCGCCATCCGGAGACTAAAGCGCATCGACTCCGCTGGCTCGGCCACCTAGAAAGAATAGGAGACGATCGTGCGGTAAAGCGAGCGTATCAGGGACGTCCTAATGGCAAAAGGCCAGTCGGCCGTCCGAGATATTGCTGGAAGGATGAGGTCGAAAAAGACCTGCGCGGACTCTCGGCAGATGACTGGCAGGAGGTGGCGCAGGATCGACCAAGATGGAGGCTCTTATTATCGGAGGCCAAGACTCACTATGGGTCGCTGCGCCAACCTAGTTAGTTGGTTGAGTCATAAACTAGGTCAGGGAAATAAAGTGGTCTGAAGACTAATATCACTAACTATCAATATTATGGAGATTGACGTCTTCTAGTTCTAATTTTTTTAGAAAACTATTCTCAGTACTTCCAATGATAACCTGTGAAAAGTACTCAATTTGCGGAGCTGAAGAGGGCTACAACATTGATGTCGTAGGAGTAATATCGGAGTAGGCCGAATGAAACCATTTAAAATTATTTCCAACATCAATATTATAAATAAGTGAGTAGTAAGGTAAGTCTTTGAATGACTCTTTAGTTCATCGTTAGTATTTTAATAATAGAATTCACACACAGTTTTTGTTTTTTAAAGTAATTTTACAAACTTACGTTAGTTTGGAACTAGAACAATGTATTTAATATGAAATGTGTCAATGCATTTATATTATACATTCTTTCTATAATGCCTATTACAATGTAAACCAAAGTTGAAGTGCTTATGTTGACCAGCAAGAACAGCATATAATCTACATTCACAATCTACAAAAATAATACCTAAATACTACTGTTTATTAAGTCCACGAAGCTTAATGTTGCAATTATTCTTAAGGACCCTTTAGACAAATAAAAAAACTCTTACTCTTTAAGAGTTTTTTATTATGGTTTAAATTTTTTGCCATAATGAAACCTGGTCATAAATAAAAACCTCTCCCGGGTGCTTAATTACCATGGGACCGAGAAAATCTGCTATTAGCCCCTACTTCAAATTGCTTGGGTTCATTATATTTTAATGGCATACAGAAGCGATAACAATGATTGGATTCAGGGGAGCAGAAACCATAAAATTGAAATCAATTTTGCTGTAATGGTTACGATTTGTACATAAAAATAGGTACTTGGTCACCAAAATGTTTACGCGTATATTTTTCTCGTGGTACTTTTTTCGATTTCTTTTATGTATTTGATTATTTTTTATCCAACTATTTGAGTTTAACGTGTTTATATATTTTTTGTAAAAAAAATGTAATATTTTCAATTCCTCGAACCACTGGTTGGTTCGGTATTTGTTTCTATACCTTCGAAATCATTATGATGTTTCAAAATGCCGCCGTGGGGCAACAGCTGTGTCCGAACGAAATGAGCGATTCATAAGGGTAAGTGTATATCTGTCTTCCTCTTACTCTAACTCGTAAACGGCGCGTGGCGTTAAATAAAGCTGTATATCCTAGTACAATTGTATCACTGGATTCAAAGATTCATCTAGAATTTATGTTTTTACAAATATTATTGTAAAGTTATTTCATCATTCATTAAATTTCAGTACTTACATAAATTCACTGGACGTCCAAATGTCAATAGTTCAGATATCAATGGTTAAACATATTCAATTCATTGTTGCATGTAAAAGCTCACTTTCATTAACAAAACCCCTAACTCCATTCATGCTTGTTAAAGTGATAAAAGTTTGACAAATAAAGTTACTTAAGGTCTTTAGGATCAATTTACGACTTCTTATGACAGTGTAAGATTTCAATACACCGAACATATTTATCGTTCGCCTTGCCATATGATCACGATTTGGGATTTGTAAAAATACGACCCATCCCCAACCCGATATGAACTCCATCCCTTCACGAATAGAAGCTATATTCATTCGAAGTCTTATAGGGAATTCACGCTTATTTCTACGACTTCACTTCCCCTTTGATACTGGACTTTATTTGCATCTGATAAGGTGCTTTATCATTTACAGCAGTGTAATATATTCAGTTCACAAAATGAATTGCGAGTGTTAGTAACTCGGAGTGAGCCTGTGAACATATTCGCGGAGATCTGTTGCGTTCTTTCCCCTTATTGGTTACACGGTTCAGCGACATCGGATTCTACCGTAATTGTGTTTAGGTTCGATTTCATTTGTCAACATTTGCTGGGTTATTTCTTAGATGCGTTTTCGGATTGGTTTGTACAACATCGCTTATTTGTTGACGGTCGCGGTTGTCGTGTACATGTTCCGTCTCGTTAATTTGCGTTAAATAATTACTCTAATTAACATCACACAAGTCGGTCGATTCGAATTGGTTAAATGGAATGGATGCTTTAAATCCTAAATTAAAAACGTCTAATGGAAAACATAAATCACTGATGAATTGCCGGATAAAATTAGACTTGATTAATCGCATCAGTTGCCATATCCATAAACAAACAAGGAATGGATACCTAATGGATTCAAACTAATGATATGCAAGTTAACTACTCTGAAATCATAATTAAAGAATTAAGTTCAAACTTATAAATTAACAGCAAACATGTCCACTAAATAATGTACGACCCTAGTTGAAATAGTAAACATCTAGGCTGAAGGTATGTCATAAAAAAGCTAAGTTTTCCTTTAAACCTGTAAAATCATATTTTATTATTCCGGTGTCTATTCCCAAAAATATCATTTTTCACTTCAGGTATTGTCATCGTTACCCTTATCATGTTATGCCATTTCGGTTTACGCCCTTTTTTTTTTCAAATTAAGGACGGGCTTTTTTCTTATCTTTCTTCGTCTGCAGATTACTTTATAATGATTTCGATACGGCTATTAATACTCATCTCTATCAAGGCTGAACCGAAAATATTTTTCAATTCTAATTCTGAATTTAACGCTTGGTTTTTGTCAAGTCTTAAAATCGTCTAAATATCTTCATTCGTTTTTATTTTGGTACATGCGTAAATAAATTTACTACATTATTCTTTTTTCGGGGTGATACATTACCCAGTTTATTGTTTTTCGCAATCGCCCGTACTCTACCTAGCGGTAAATACCGAACTCAATGAACATTTTTCAAAAATTGCAAACTTCTAAAGAACGTCGGCCGTAGGTGCTAAAGTTCATTTTAGGTTAGACTTTATTAAATATCTTATCGGAGGCTTTCCCATTCGAAATTATGACCTACACCTATAATAATACGGTGCGTTTTTATTGACTTCCATTTTCGCTGGAATTCTGGGTGCAATGTAAGATAGAAGGCACCTCGGTCGTGCAATTAACGTTTTTCAGGACGGGCGCTTTAGGGCATTGTGACGTCACTCCACTCCATGTGGCTAAGATGGCTGAAACCTCTGGTGTTCAAAAGGCGTCTTTAAGCTCCGGATTTTTATGCGAATGGGGCTACTTTTAGGGCGACTTTTCACGTAGATTTTATCTGAATGAACGAGAATGTAGAAATGTGAATATGTTATTATTACTTTCGAGAATAATTTCTTGTAAGTTTGGGATGTTCTTTTTATGTTAGATTGCTAATTTTGTTAATGCCTTTAAGCACCGGGCCTCGGAAAGCACACTAAGACGTTGGTTCTGAACATGGTCCCTCTCCGATTGTGTCACACTGGTGTCCCATCGGAATATGAGGGTAAGGGAATAGATAGTACACGTGTGTATGCGCACACACTTGTGCTTTGTAATGTGTTCGGCGTATGTGAATAATTGTTGACATCGGCCGCCGTTGCCAAATCTGCCGGAGGATATTATTATTACTCAGACACAAATGGCAGTAACCAACAGTACAAATAAGGTGAGCAAATATAAATGGCAGTAGAATATAGTGTTGTGAAGTCCAAAATAAATAAAAAATCTTTCTTTCTTTCTTTCTAGTACATGTCTAGAAGGACTGATACATCCAGCAACTGAAGAGTTCTCGAGTGCAGCCTAAACTTGAAGTCCTTAGTCGGAGTATTCGGTCAGTTGGACTGATGACATAAATTCCGGCCGATATTTAGGCTACGGTGGCAAATCTCGACAGCTAACCTAGTTCGCTGGGCATAATACAGTACACAAGTCCACCTCACCTTAGTATGTTATTCCTAATGTTTACGTCCAAAGCCCCGAGAATTGGGCTCCTGGACATCTTTAAGGCAAGAGTGAACAGGAGTTCAACTCTCGGGCTCGTGACATTTATCAGGATACGGCATATGTATATCACTAATACATCGTTTTTTTGTATGGATTTCATGTGACATCCGCCATGTTTTCAAAGTATCACGAGCACGAGAATTGGGTTCCAGGCATCTTTTAGGCAAACGCGTATCAACCTAGGCCTCATCCTCGCTTCCCATCAGGTGCGATTGTGGTCAAGCGTTAGTCTATTGACCAAAAAAAATGTGCAGAGACAAGTGCTCTTTCATATTTCTATGGGTGACCAAACGGCAGGACTTTTTTCTAACGCTCTAACTCCTAGACTCCAAGCTAACTGTTTCTGTAAGAACAGCATGGTTACGAATCCTGACTCGAGAATCAAATACAGGAAGCGGTTCTGCCACTTTAATGGTACTTACAAGCTACTGCGTTACCACTGCATTCAGCCACTGGCCACTTCATCATCGTCAGCCCATTTAAGTCCCCACTGCTGGGGCACGGGCCTCCCTCAATCACATGAGGGGTAATTGCCATACTCACCACGCTTGGCAGACGGGTTGGCGAGGGTTTTGATATAAATGCAGAATTTTCCTTCTCTTGGTGCTGATGATCATGCCAGCAGCTTTACCTTAGTCGCCTTTTACGACACCTCAGTAAGAGTGAGGGTGGCCTATTCTACTCTGCCAGGACCACACGGCCACTTAGAGATCATAAAATTATAAACACCTAGTCGTGCTCGCAACATAAGTGAGTCTTTCAAAACTAACCCAAAACGGCGGAGTACCCTCGTACGTACGACAATAATGCTTTGTTTGTCAGCGTGTCGGCGAAGTAAAAATCACACAGGTATACTACTTAAAATATAGCTTGATTAGAATGACAGATGTTACTTGACCTTTATGTCAATGATCATAAGGTTTATCATTGAACTAAGTTTTATTCCATAGATTTTATTACAATCGACCTTAAAGATCATTTTCCTGTGACACCAATAGCTGTCATTCTAAATCGAAATCACAAACATCAAATTAGAATCAGCAAATCAAGACCTATTATTATTGAATGTGAGATATCCAAACCGGTTTAACCGGTTTAGTATTCATGACGTCATCATTAAATAAATAAATATTTCACAATATCACATACATTGATCTAACTCCGAGATAGGTAGCTCAAGTAATGTGTTACGGATATCAGAACCAACAGCCGAATTACAAATATATACATTTAATACTTTTCTTTTTAACCCCCGACGCAAAAACGACGGGTTGTTATAAGTTTGACGTGTCTGTGTGTGTGTCTGTGTGTCTGTCTATGGCATCGTAGCACCCGAACAAATGAACTGATTTTGATTTTGTTTTTTTTTTGTTTAAAAGATGAATAAGGGGGAAGTGTTCTTAGCTATGTTGGATAAATCAATCCAAGAGAGCCGCCGTCGGGTATTTTTTAATTTTCAATTTATATTTTATTTTGTAAATACTTAAAAAACACCCAGACCAATACAAACACACATGTTCATGAAATCAACCGTTGCACCAGAGGCAGCGTTCACGACCACTGATCCAAAGGGGCCGTCAAATTATTAGACAATATTTTTCAACAATAACCTTTCATGGTCACTAACATACCAATAGTTATCAATGAGATTTCTACCACGTATGTAGGTACCTTATTTTTTTAATATAAAATGGTAAGTTGAGAGAACGATTGATCAATAGTGTAACAATATAAATCACCATCATCATCATATCAGCCCACATCCACCCACTGCCTGCCACATCAATCCAGGCCTCTTTATCACGCCACTCTCTTCTCTCTCCTGCCAGCCTTATCCATTGTTTTCTCACTGCCGTTACAATATTGTCGGACCATCGCTGATTCTGGCAGGTGGTCTACTCACAGGACAATATAAATCACGGATGGGAAAACAGTTGTTCAGGAAACCATAGCCAAGATACTTTTATTTTGGCAGTGCTAAAACTTACTTGTTGTTCTTCTGTTGACCTCGTTTTCCAGGTGCTGGTCCATTCCTTTATTTTAAATAGAAAACCGCATTTACTGGGTTTCGCCGAGTGGGTGAGGGTTTTTTTATGCTAGAGGCTTACCATCAGATGATCCTTCTGTTCATCTGCCACCTATCATACAAAAACCAGTGATCATAAATTTTCCAAAATTAAAAGTTATTATTAATATAATCCTCTTCCTTTCTTAAGAGCCAGCAACGCATATGTGATACCTCAGGTGTGCCGAATGCTCGTCGTTTTTTCCGCTATAATGTAAAAAAACCACTGTACAAAAAGTCCAAATAATACTTTAATCTTTACTACCTAAACGAAAGACCAAGTTTTTACGAATTCAAAGTAAGTAGCTTACTATTGATAAATATACATTTAATCCTTACTTTCATCACCCTTCATTTATGTGTCGGTAGCTTCTGATTAATAATACAATAATTTGGTGAAGACCATTCCTATATGATTAGGGTCCAGCCATCCGTTCTAAGCGCTACGCAAACTCCTTTCTGATGCGAACAGCCAAGGAGTGGAACTCGTTGCCCGCCGATATATTTCTTGAACAATACAACCTGGGCCTCTTTATGGCAAGAGTGTATTTGACGGGAAAGAATGGCCCACCTTAGACCTCATCTTCACTTAACATCAGATGGGATTGAGGTGAAATGCCGGTCAGTAGTAACATAAAAAAGGAAATATTAATCATTATCAATTTCACATTCGGCTGCTAGTTTGCAAATAATGCCTTAAAATAAAAAGTCAGGATCTCTGTTATTACAAAATGTTAATTTTGATGGAACGAATAAATATTTTTTTTTGTATCATTTTAAGAATAACTTAACTACGTACCTACTTACATTTGCAAAAGACGTAAAAATGCAATATTTCAATGGGTTTGTTATTTCAAACATAAATGTGCAAATTAAAATTACTACCAGAAATGTTTAGGTGAAGACACAAATAATAACTGAATGTAAAATTATAAAGTTACGAAAACAGAAGACCATAATAATTATACTACGCCTGCAATTTAAACCAATCTGTAGGTAGCAGTACCCACAATCTCGACACTTGCAAGTGTCGCGTAGACAAATGAGCAATTTGCCATCTCATCACAGGCGTAATGTTTCGAAATGGAGGCGGGGACCTCTTTCGACATGACTCGTGGCTTTCAAACCACACAAGAAATCTTGGATGGCTTAAAACTCAAAGGGGAGAGGCTTGAGGAAAGAATTGCCGCAATTTTCAGACGGTAGGGAAATAATGTTAGAATCTGCGGTTCTGCATGGAAGGTTTTGGCTGGGACTTGCGACCGTAAATTCTACTCAAGTAGCTAATGTGTTGGTGAATTGTATTTGTAATGATTTTTGCGAAGACAAAATGTTACTTCTTATTCCCTGAGCTACCATGGCTCGAAATTTATGGGGTCCCTTTTTGTTCATTCATTTATAATGTATTTGTGTTGTTATTATTTCTACTTTTTATTGCGAAAAGGGGGTTGTAAGGGGTTGAAAGGGGGGTTAAAAGTTACTTTTCCACGCGGACGAAGTCGCGGGCGGCCGCTAGTTTGTTTATAATGACATTTGTATGTAAGTACCTCTTACTAATTAGTACTTTTTATACACAATCAGTTTTTTATTGTTAACACATTGAAAACCTCACACAATCATCGTCAATAAATTCTATTTAGTATGTTAAATCCGCATAAAAAAGCAGTGCCATACATAATTGCCGAGTGGATTGTATGGAACAGCAGATTTTTTTGCTAAATTGACTTTATTCACGATATGAGGTTTTCAGGATGTAAACGCTAAAAAAATACGAGGTATTTGTGGTGGCTTAAAGGTTATCCCACCTTTTGTCTTAATTAATATTCCAATACTTCGAATAAATGGTCAATCATTGTAATACTGTTCATCGTTGAGTTCTGTTAACAACCAAAACACCGTGTAAATCCCCTACATTTTAAACCCGTCTATAACATTTAAGAAGTTCCTCAGGGAATCTTTTGCAGCTAATAATTCCACGAACCACCGTAAAAATGATAATCCTGTTCCGTTGTGTCGAGTTTCTTACGGCTATTATAACTTAGTACCTAGCCTAGAAATTAATCGGTCTCCCGGGAGTTCCCGCCTGGAACTATTATGCTTCTCGGATTCGCTACATAGCTAGTGAAATTGCCGAGGTTTGTTATACTGACGTTTTACAGATTTAAGCGTTTGGTTCGGCTTTGGAATTAAATCTCTTCTAATTTCTAGGAAAATTTTGAAGTTCTAATAATAAAAAAATATGCCATTTTGCGATACAGTTCAAATTAAGCCACCTGGTTGGCCCTTATTGGGGTAGTAAACTCACGCTCAGCAGAAAACGTTGGCTGATTCATTGATTGACATTGATACACTGGGCGCTTTTGAAAAACGCTCAAAATTTCAATTAAATGTCACTCATTAATTTTGGCAACACAAGATCTGTCTGAGATATAGAAAACATCTGTCTGTAGGTAACTGTAACTGCTTCCCATCAGGGGGTAGATTAGATTGAGTTTCATAATAATGTATCTTAAACATGTACATTTTTATCTGGTCACCTGGCGCTATGTAATTGCAAAACTTGCTAAATTCTGTATCATGGTCTTGGTCTCAGCGGATTCCTTATAGAAACGGGATCAATTTGTTGTGGCCATGATGTGATGTCTCATTTTATTCATATTAAACTTTTACCCCCTTTTTACAAAATTCGTTAACATTGCGTGTTGGAACAAAATGACATGAGCTTTCCTTAATAACTTAAGATCGTCTTATATTTTGTTTTATGTACAATAAATAATATCTATCTATCTATCGTTTTATGTAATATGATGGTAAGAAGAGGTTATTCTAAACGTAAAGACTCGTGGCAGACGCCAGAGAATTTAATTCATTAATAATTAATGCTATGACAGTTAGGTTACTGAAAATGGTTAGTAAGTTTAACTGGTATACTCGAGCCAAATACTCATGGCAGTTAGTGTCATATTTAATTCATAATTAATTAATGAAATTCTCTACCGTCTGCCGCAAGTATTTGCGTGTATAGTCAGGTATTTAATATTACTTTTCGTATAATATTGCTTAATAGTCGATATTTGAATAAATTAAGTAAATTCTTGACCTTTGACCATGAACGAACATATTTTATTTGAGAGTTGTCTTTATGTGGAATTATTGTTGTAATTATTTAAATGTTGGTATAAATATGCAGTTACCTTGCCTGGTGGCAGCCATTTTAGATGTGATTACAATGACATCGTTCAATGTTCAATACAAAATATAATAATTCCACATCAAATTACGAAACAGTGAATAATATATATTTTGTTTTGACAGTACTTAATGATTTGGAAAAAAATATGTTGTTTTTTAGTTGAAGACCTTGAATGGGAAGGCTACTGAGATGGCGATGTAGGTACACACAACAACACAGGTACCATCTGTTTTCCCTCAATTGATAGTGAATCAAACGTGTTTGACGTAAAGGTGAGAATCGAATGACGGAAAACATATTTGTATACATTGTATGGCTGTTCATACATACATAATATTATTGTACTCGTAGCTAACCAACATAAGCTAACAGCCTCGGTGGCCTAGTGGCTTTTGGGTCGCACTTTAAAGCGACGGCTGTCCTTGGGGTCTTGGGTTCGATTCCCGGGTCTAATACGAAATGATCCCGGACACCAGCTCGAAATTATGATTTCATGATACAGTATGCGGCATATTACTAGGTTTTGAGTTCAAAAGCCTTCCTAATTCGTTCTGTATCGGCTACTTTATACCTTACTGCTAACTAAGTTACAATTGTTGTAGTTTTTTTCGTAAAAATAATTCGATTTTTTTGATAAAATGTCGTTTTGTGAATATGTATTTTAAGGATAAGGAAAAAGTGGATTTTTCGAAAGTTTTCGGACTTTTAAATTATTTATAGCACTTCTAATTGAGTTTGGCATTTGAATTTGATAGAAAATTATCTTAATATTTTACAAATTCTTCGAACTGTATGAACGGGTCTTGGAACGGACACGGCCTTTAGCGTTCTGCCTGACCCTTATAAAAAGATTCGGGGATTAATTTGGTTTATTCTCGACTTGGTGAAAAAACTCTAAAACAAGATACTCGTCCTGTATTTTTTTAAATCTTTAATAATAAACCACACACAATTATGACAAATGTAATGACATGTCAAAATCAAATGTTAAAGATATGTTCATAAATACCTTTGAAATTACATATATTGTTATGACCGACAGGGTACCTATTATTGTAAGAACTTTAACTACATATGGAATTCAATAAAGAATTACTCGAAAAACATACCTCTCTCTTCTTCACTAGTCGGGTAAAAATAAAGTTTTTATTCTTGACCCTGGCAACACCGGTCGGCCACGCGTGTGGAAAATTTAATTATCGCTCTGGGCTGTGGACCTCTTGATTGTTATTCAAGAAGCGTTTGTCTGGCGACCGGGTGACGTAATGACTGAGTATTGGAATAGACTAATGACCTCGTCCGTTTCTCTAGTATTAAGTGAGGAATGCTGCTGACTTCGATGATTGGCTTGTTTCAAGGTTTGATTCTTATCGGCGCAAGTAAATGTTTTAGACAATTCACATCAATCACCAACGCCATGGGAGAGCTGCGCTTCTGCATGCATGGGCCGGGATGACCGGAGTGATACCGCGGCCTCACAGAAAGCCGCGGTGTAAAGCAGCGCTTGTGTTGGTGCCGTAGCGTGTTATCTCGGAAGAGAAAAAGGTTGGAGCAGTTGACTGCAATTGTATTGAGGGTGTCCATGGGCGGTTGGTCGGCCGCAACCACTTACCGTCAGGTGATAAGTCTGCTCGTCTGCCATCTATCACAAATGAAAAATGTCAGGCTCTCGCAGTCTCCCTGGATCTATGCCTCTCCAAATTCTTCGACTTTGATCCTTGTTACTACATCCAGCTGATATCAGCCATCTTGGAAAAATCTTAACTTGTACTATCTTAAATTAACGGCAATCGATTTAAATTGTTATCTACTAAACCGGATTTATTTTGGATAATATCGGAGCTTCAGTCTTTAAGCTAACATTTATACAATTTATAATAATAGTTGTGCACTTTTTTTTATCGGTTTTTGCACTCGGAATTTAGATTAACGCCATAAATTGCCGTTATAGGCGGTAATTCAAATGTTGAGTACAAAAGTAGACTAAACAGATAAGTATTCAAAAAATAATATAAGGGCCCTCCGAGAGGCTGTAGCTTCGAAATTGTTAAAATACATCCGATTTAATTGCTAAAAATTTAAATTAAATGGCGTCGCTACTCTGCCCTATATGTGTCTTATGACGGGGAAAGTAACTGGTAAGAGGCGTGTGGGTCGGAGGAAAAAGTCTTGGCTGCGTAACATCCGGGCGTGGACGGGGATCTGTTTCGCCTCGCTAGAGGTCGCGACGAATATGCTAGATTGACGGCCAACCTTCGCTAGTCGGAGAGGCACTTTAAGAAGAAGAAGTGTGCCCTACCCGTCACCTTAAGAACTGAACGCATTTCTTATTTCATTATACACCCATGTGTATATCAGTACTATGGCACTTCATCATCATCATCATTAGCCCATTTAAGTCCCCACTGCTGGGGCACGGGCCTCCCTCAATCACATGAGGGGTAATTGCCATACTCACCACGCTTGGCAGACGGGTTGGCGAGGGTTTTGATATAAATGCAGAGTTTTCCTTCTCTGGGTGCTGATGATCATACCAGCAGCTTTACCTTAGTCGCCTTGATTTCATCATTTGAACTGATATTAGAATATCTGTTTATCCTTCTTTTCTGTGATAAAGAATTTATTTATCTATGGATAGATGGGTAGCTGAATTCTGTACATAAATTCGAACTTGCACTAAGCTATTGTTTGTGTTCTTACGAGAAAGATTATAAATCGTGATTATGACATTTTTTTATAATCTGTGTCGTATAATATAATTTATTACTTCGATATGGGTGTGGTGCTGCAGAGTTCATTGAAATTTTGCTACCTTGTTAATTGATTGTTTTTCAACCATTTATAACTTAACGGATTAAGGTGACGGGTAGGATACACTAGCGACGCCAATCGATTTTAATTTTTAGCTACTAATCCGGGTCTATTTTAAACAAGTTCGGGGTTACATCCTCTCGGCAAACACTTATACTATTTATTGAATAACCATGCACGAATGTTGCACGAATGCAGTTCATACGGGGAGTGCCCGTGATAGATGCGGTATCGAATGCTGAGGGAAAAGAGAGAGTCAAGTCACCGACAATTCGAGCAGCCTAACGGTGTCTGCGGTCAAACGGAAGAAGTTGGATCAGGAGATCCAACTTGCGAGGACGCAACATCAATAATAAGCTACCAACACTTCAACAAAACATTCCAAACAAACCGCCGTACTGCCTTGGCTTAGCAGCTTTGGCATGGTCAGTAACCACGGTTATCAATTTAAGGCCGGCATTGTTTTCCGGCTGCGTTTGAAGGGAAACAGGGAAATCTGCGAAATCCCCGCTAGAGACAGGCCGAATGTCGACCATTTGTTATTCAAATTTCTGTCGCGTCACAAACGCACCGTGACATCGTGATGAATATGTAAAAACGATTATGGAAAACTTCGGAATAATACTAAGAATTGTTTTGATTATGAATGCTGGTGCGTCTGGCTGGCGAGAGTTTATTATAACGGACCTTTAGTATTAAAAAAGTTATTGTTGGTCTAGTGGTTCGAGTACATGGCCGTGATTTCGGTGTCTTGAGCTCGATTCCCGGGTCGAACAAATGTATGTTTTGAATTTTTCGAAGAGAGATCGGGTTTGTGATCATCGATCAAAATTAGGCAAGCGTGGTGATTAAGCCTTATCCCATCATAGGTAGTAGCGATTACTTGAGGAGGCCTCTGGCATGCAGTGGGACTCTATGCTGATACTTGTTCTGTAGTGTTATGCCATAGATATTTTCGTATAAGAGTTGGTCTAATAGGGCCTTATAACCAACCCACAACCCTTGCGCCAGAGGTAGTGTTCACTATCACTGATCCAAACGAGTCATCATATGTATGGTATAACACTGTCATATCAATGATTCGTACCGTTATGTCATAGATATTTTCGTATGAGAGTTGGTCTAATAGGGCCTTATAGCCAACCCGCAACCCTGCGCCAGAGGCAGCGTTCACTACCACTGATCCAAACGAGTCATCATATGTATGGTATAACGCTGCCATATGAATGTTTCGTACCGTTATGCATAGATATTTTCGTATAAGAGTTGGTCTAATCGGGCCTTATAACCAACCCACAACCATTGCGCCTGAGGCAGCGTTCACTACCACTGATCCAAACGAGTCATCATATGTATGGTATAACGCTGTCATATCAATGATTCGTACCGTTATGTCATAGATATTTTCGTATGAGAGTTGGTCTAATAGGGCCTTAAACCAACCCACAACCCTTGCGCCAGAGGTAGTGTTCACTACCACTGATCCAAACGAGTCATCATATGTATGGTATAACGCATCCATATGAATGTTTCGTACCGTTATGCCATAGATATTTTCGTATAAGAGTTGGTATATGATGACTAATCTAATCGGGCCTTATTATAACCAACCCACAACCATTGCGCCTGAGGCAGCGTTCACTACCACTGATCCAAACTAGTCATCATATGTATGGTATAACGCTGTGATATGAATAATTCGTATCGTTATGCCAAAGATAGTTTCGTATAAGATACGTTCGTCTTATCGGGCCTTTTAAGGTGACGGCTAGGGCACACTAGCGTCGCCAACCGTTTTTAATTTTAGCTACTAAACCGGAGCATGGTTATTTAATAAATAGTATAAGTGTTTTAAATAGATCCGGTTTAGTAGCTAAAAATTGAAATCGATTGGCGTCGCTAGTGTGCCCTACCCGTCACCTTAACCAATACACACTTTGCGGTTTTTTCCGCCGTGTTACATTTAATATAAAACAATAATATAAGGTGCGTGTGGGAGTAAAAGGAGATTCTCAGACTTTTATATATTAAGTCCAAGTATGAAAGTGCCGGCCAAAATCAAATTTTGCTATATTCTGTTAGGACTTGTCCCCCTGATGTTCATAATTCTCTGAAAATGTATGAAGATGTTGACTTTTGAACTCAAATAAAACCTATCATAGTGACGCTACAACTTTGATGCCATAATAATAAATACTCAGGGATTCAAGTTCTTACAATTTTTTTTCTGGCCGGCGCTTGGAGCAAAACATTTATTTTATTTTTAATATTTAATATTTCACAACATCACATACATTGATCTGACTCCGAGATAGGTAGCTCAAGCACCTGTGTTACGGATATCAGAATCAACAGTGGGATCACAAATATGTACAACCTGTGCGGATAAAGAATGGGATCAGAAATGGCGGCGCATCTATTCACTTCTCGCTCGCACACTATTTGCGTATTGAGTAGAGACGCAAATAGTGTGCGAGCGAGAAGTGAATAGGTGCGCCGCCATTTCTAATCCCATTCTTTATCCGCACAGGTTGTACATATAATACTTTTCTTTTGTAAATACATACTTATAATACATAACAAACACCCAGACCAATACAAACAAGAAAGCAGAATGACATCGTTTGGTATACGGATGGTTCCAGGAGGCAAGGCGTATCCGGGGCGGGATTTTGTAATGATCGCTTCAGAATACGCAAATTCGCCAACCTGGGTCGCTTTACCACAGTGTACCAAGCAGAAGTCTTCGCAATAATTGGCTGTGTCCAAGAGAGTCTGCAAATGAATCTCCAGAATAAGAAGATATTCATCTTCTCAGATAGTCAAGCTGCCCTCAAGGCGTTAACATCCTGTGAACTTGACTCCAAACTCACTAGCGAGTGTGTCCTGCTCCTAAACCAGCTTGGCAATGCCAACATCGTAAATCTGATTTGGGTACCGGGACACTGCAATATCAGAGGCAACGAAGTCGCTGACGTGCTAGCAAAGGCCGGAGCAGAGAGCCCACTACTCGGACCGGAACCAATAAGTGGCGTTCCAGCCTGCATGGTCAGGTTCGAGTTACAAGAGTGGGAGCATAAGCAAAGCACTGAATATTGGATAAAGACTACCTCGACTAGAACAGTCTAAGGCGTTGATACAGGCGTTCGATCAGAGACGAGCTGTAGAAATAATAAAACTGAGCAGAGGACATGTTAGGGCACTCACTCGGACCCTCACAGGGCACTGCAAATTAAATAAGCACCTGCACAACATGGGCCTTTCAGATACCAAAATCTGCAGGTTCTGTCGCGAGGACGAGGAAACGATTATCCACGTCCTCGGCGAGTGCATAGCGCTGCACCGGTGCAGAAGCCGGCACCTGGGAGCACACATGATCTCAGCAGACGAGATCAAAAGCTCCCCCATCAGCTCTATTCTCGGGTTTATCCTGGAACTGGAGCTACATGAGGTGCTGTAATAGGTTACGGGGCTGCCACAATAGATCATCTACTGGTCGCAGTGGCTATGAGACGCAGGGCTCACCCCATTTCTAACAAATAATAATAAATACAAACAAACATGTTCATGCACACAAATGTTTGTACTGTGCGGGGATCGAACCAGCAACTCTTGTATCAGAGGCAGCTTTCACTACCACAGTTCCAATCGGTCAAACATAAAATTAATAAATAAATAGAAACAGAGGATGTCCTTTGAAAATGTAAGTGATAGAATAATAGGGATAATAACACTTACACGTGTAGGGTAGTGTCAATTACATGAGTATTGGGGGTTTACCTACTCGTAAATCCTACTTGATAAACCGTTCAGACATCAAAGTTGAGTAGCACTTATTGAAAGATTATAAATTTGATAATCCACGAAATAATATAAAAATTGAATATATTTAGAGAACATTATTATTAATATTAAAACAAATGTGTTTGGCTCTGTTAAATTACAACATGTGTAACTGTGGAAGGCCGTGTGGACCCCGGCAGAGTAGAATAGGCCACCTTCACTCTTACCGAGGTGTCGTAAAAGGCGACTAAGGTAAAGCTGCTGACATGATCATCAGCACCCAGAGAAGGAAAACTCTGCATTTATATCAAAACCCTCGCCTACCCGTCTGCCAAGCGTGGTGAGTACGGCAATTACCCCTCATGTGATTGAAGGAGGCCCGTGCCCCAGCAGTGGGGACTTAAATGGGCTGATGATGACGATGAACTGTGGAAGAATAATTGGCGTCTGTCACACAGTTTCTATGTAAACTAGCGCAGACGTTAATGTTTTCTCCTTACTTAATGACTCCTCTAATTTTTCGGAAGCCAAAAAATGTATCTATTATTTGCATCAATAAAGATTTTTTTTTATTAATACTGTACTTTAGGACACTTTAGATTTTTAACCTATACAGAATAATTGTTAGCTTTAGTTTATAGAAAGAAAAGAAAAAACTGTTAAGGAGACCTTTTACGGTCATGTAGCGCCACGAACAGTTTTTATTGATAGTAATAAAACTAATATTAACAATAAATGAAAAATTGTTTAAGATGACGTTATTTGAAATAAAAAAATATATTTTTCAAGATTATTTCGCACACGCCATTTTTCATGTCACAATCATCTTTATCATGATTTAAAACAAGTGGCCACTAAAATTCGTGATAAGCTTGAAAACTTAAAAATATTTTTTAGTTCGTATATTTTGAACAATATTTCATGTCTTGTCTCAGTTTCAATAAAAAATTGTTGGCGGCGTCACTAGACCGTAAAAGGGCCTTTAATACTTACGACCTTGGATGACGTATACATACAGAATAAAAACAATTATAATATTATG
The DNA here is from genome assembly GCA_019059595.1 of Marasmia exigua. NCBI lineage: Eukaryota > Metazoa > Arthropoda > Insecta > Lepidoptera > Crambidae > Marasmia > Marasmia exigua. The sequence continues at coordinate 6,505,814 of CM032466.1, forward strand.
ATTGATAATGATATCTAGAGGTCTCAGGTCAGATATCTACAGTGATCTAGAGGATCATTTTATTGTTTTATATGCGAGTTATTTTTAGATATTTGATACTAATTACATTAAACAAAAAGGTTACCTGTATAAACCCAGCGTTTTTTTATCAGTCAAGGCCCGATTCGACCAATCTTTATCCGATAGTAATATTATGGAAAACTTATATGAGCCGTGTGGTCCCCGGCAGAGTAGAATAGGCCACCCTCACTCTTACCGAGGTGTCGTAAAAGGCGACTAAGGTAAAGCTGCTGGCATGATCATCAGCACCCAGAGAAGGAAAACTCTGCATTTATATCAAAACCCTCGCCAACTGGTGATGATGATGATGATGACTTCTAAATTGACGACGCGGTAAAACAACGGCAGATTTCAAAAATACTTGCGATACCTAAACGTTTCTTTATGTAGTTATATTTCTCTCGTGACACAAACCTACGTAGAAAAATCGGAACAACTTATATCCGTCAGAGAACTTGAAAAGTAATAAAAAAAATATTTATTGTTTACTATAGGTAGTTGATATAATGTGTGAACCTCATCTTTTAAGTTTGACAAACCTGTATTAGAATAGACCTCTCTCTTTATCATACATTAATACATCTGTAGTTAGGTACAAATAAGCAAGCGATGGCTTGCATGCGAATCAGAAGTGGAGATCTAACTCACTGATTGACGATGAAACGAGCACGTGTTTATAACAAAAAAAATGCGTAGAAGTCATACACCATTTCCCCAATAGCATTTTATTTTACGAGACTCTCTCTCCAAATTGTGAATCAACTATCAAGACAGATACAGTTCAATACTTTTGGAAACGGCACTAAATCCTGTCGTAAGTGAGGTAGATTGCAAGAAATATCGAATGAATAAAGTAAGCTTGATTTTTTGCGACCAACGTGAAAGGGTATCTTAAGTACTGAATCCCACAGACATTATCGTGAAGGCATAGACCCTCTCTTAAGGTGAGCACTTTTATATCCCCATCAAAGCTTACGACTACAATAAAACACGATTGTTTTCCATTAAACGGACGTCCTGCCGTTGGTCGATGTACAGAAAAATTAAATGGATCAATTTATTTCGTTAAATACATTTCGTGCACATGTGCTGCTAATGGATTTTGCGTGGTTGCGTTTGGCGAATATTTACCTATGTTAGTGCGTTTAGTGTTTGCTTTGGAGATGACTGCGTTTCAATCAATTTGATGTTTCAATTATTTATTTTTAGTTAATACGATTCACTATCATCATCGTTTTGTCCCGGTTGCGTCCCAAGCTGTCGCTTAGGAGCCCAGTTGGCCTAACATGCGCACCGCGACATAATTTTGTCTACCCCGTATCTCGTGGTTAATTGAATGAACGAAACCAGTGTAGCTATATAACAAAACAAATGTATATTTCAAAGGGCAACACTGGTTTGTCTACACGAGTAATCCTTTGTCTACCACGAGAAATTTGTCGATCGCGATGCGCATGTTAGAGAAAAAGACATATTAGTCGATATCGACAAATTTGTCGTATCTCTTCCGTGACATATCTCGCGATGGCATGTTAGCCCGACTGGATCCGCTCTCCTACTTCGACTCCTCCACTTCGCATGGTCTTTTCATCCATAGTGGTTGGTTTATTAGCATGCATGTCATCCTTTACGATGTCGTGGTGGCTTGCTCAGACATTTGTTTCCCACGTAGCTGTCAGGTTAGTTTTCTCTAATACTGGCCGTACCCGCGTAGCTACGCGTAGGCAACTCTCCTGCAGTTGGTTTGCTATGTCTATGAAAGCTGACACGCATGCGTGAGTTTCTCACGGGGTCTTTCCACGTTACTCAACACGTCCACCTCAGCATATTCATCTCCATGCCATACAACTCCTGCTTGTATCACTTAAGTACAGGCCAAGTTTAACTGACATATATATATTTTTTATATTGCTTATAGTAGGTAGACGAGCTTGCGGCCCATCTGATGGTAAACGGTAACCGCCGCTCATAGACATCAACAATGCCGGAGCACAGTCATGCCGCTGCCGTGAGAGAAGAACTCTTTTCAAACCTCGTTTAAAAAAGGACATGTCATAGCGATGAGGGAACACCGCGGCTGGAAGCTCATTCCAGAGTTTATATGTACCATACAAGACTGATTTAGGTCTTCAGTTTAAGCGCTATTTTGGGGTTACGAATGAATTTTGTCACCTCTCAGCTATTTGGCCCACGCGGCAGCAATGCATGTCTTGACGTTACATTGCAATCTTTGTCCTCGGACGAATGAAATACCAGTAGCGCTACCATGAGTTGTCATCGAAAACTGACATAACGTTACTACAGTCGATAGCGAGTAAACGGCCGTCGAATTAGATTCTAATTGAATGTCCGTTACTCGCTAGCGAAAACATTTCGATAGGTTTCTAACTTATATTATCGATTTTAGTTCCTCATGTGACCGCTAGAGGTGCTGTACCTTGCTGCCGGTGTTTCCAAAAACATGGTCAGTTACTAATTAATATTTACAAATATACCTACTCCATCTATACGTAGGTGCAGCACCCAATGCTAACGAAGCGCATCATCTCGTCAAGGGATCAAAGAAGAGGAGATGTGTTGGATGCTACGAAAAACTCCCCAGTTTCTTACCCAGTCGTGAAGCTGATAAAAAAGTGAAGAAAATTCTCACTGAAAGCACTGGTGCCAATTTTTTTTTGTTTTTATTAAAAACATCCATAATACCTTTTTTACTTTAATAAATAAATATAATTAAATAAAATCTATATTTATTTTCCCATCAAGAAATAATATGAAAGATTTCAATGCGGTACGGGGTGCATTAGACCCCACATTTTATTTTAAAAACCCTGTTTAAAGTGGATGGGTAGGGCACACCAGCGACACCAACTGATTTCAATTGGTAGCAACTGAACCGGATATTTTTAAACAATTTCGAAAATCCAGCCTCTCGGAAAGCACTAATACTATTTATTTAATACTTACACTTAACTTTTTGGTTTGCTTTTTCATATATATTTTTTTACGCCGACGCTAGCGAGTTCGGTGACTGTTCATCTCATGCTACCGCTACTGATCCCAGGTACTTCGAACGATCTGTCATCAGTCTTCATGCTAAAATCTATTATTTTAAACCCCAACCATCCCATTTTGATCTCCATAAAACAGTTACGTCTCCAAATAGGGGTCCAACATGACAATTTGCAGACTACCAAACGCAGAACGTTCGGACAAACTAAATTTTATTAACATTTAAAAGGCGTAGCCGGGTCGTTCTTCTTTTTTATCGACAATGAGCCCGTCCTCAGTAACCTATGAAGTAATTAATTATATAAAAAAAAATATAAGTTACACCATCAAGATATTCCTAATTTACCATGAAATAATGATATTGTTTTATCACCTCGTAGATACTTTAGCATGATTTAACTTTGTAAAAAAATATGTAAAGCGTGACAGAGGTGTAAATGGCACTAATTTCGGGGGACGTGACGGAGGTGTTAATTTCAATCAAAAAGTATTCTTTATCAATTAGATTTTACATCATGTATTAGTCCATATATAAAGTAGTACATTAACGAATATTTAGGACATACTATTTATCATTTGTAGTCTGTTATATAAAAGTTAAATGTTGATTTGTAAGTTTGGCTCATTGTCGATAAAAAAGAAGAACGACCCAGCCCCGTCAATCCGCCCCCGTCCAGCTGGCGGGTCGAGTGAGAAAATAAAATGGAATCGCAACATCCGAGGACAACAATAGACCGGGAAAGGCTCTGCTTTGCTTTAATTAAAAGTAAATTGTTCGTATAAGCACGTTTAGCGCGGTGCCCCGAAAATGTTGCGCGGTTACAAACTGCTTTAAGTACCGATAGTTTATTTTGAATTTGTATTTAGGAATGTTTTTAAGAATTAAGACTATAATAATATTTTAAATTGATGTCTCTACCCCTAGGGGTAACATTTAGGTAACCGATGTGTCGAAGAGGCCACAGAATAAAACCTCCGCATGGATTTTATGGCGCGAAGAGCGCGCGTTCGGAATTCAAAAATCTGACGTCTTTTGTTTTTCGGTGTAAAATTTCACTTCTTCTCCTGTCACTTATACCTCGCTTGTTTTCATGTATATTTTTATGGATTAAATTAGTTTATTTTTATTTACAAAGATCTGCCTTATTATTAAAACGCCACACATACCTACGTTCCCGAATCCCGCCGGCATAGGATTGCCGGTACACGATGTCTATTTGACGCTGTGGGGAATGGCATTGGACCGAAGAGGGCCAATGTATCCGTGCAACTTCTTATATCCGGAAAATCTATACTATTAAAAAGGTAAATTCTAGGTAAACCGGAAAAGCGAGACAGTTGCGCGATGTAATCGACGCCCAGCGCCATCTGTTGGTATGATTTGGAACTAATGTCCTGAAACAGTGAAGGCGGGTTACTAGTGTATAGAGCTAGAGCACACTCTCTTAATTTTAAGTATCTACGATCAAGGTCTTGGTGTGATCATTGATCCGTCAGTCAGTCAGAATAAGCATTTTACCGTCTGCTCGTCTGACGCCTATCACATAAAAAGAAATAGACTTTACGCGTAGACCAGATGTTTCCTTTCCAGAGGTCCATGCTCTGATTCGAACCTATGACCTCCCCCCCATGCCCATGAAAGGTGCGTTCTTACCCACCGAGGTAACATCGCCCCAACACAACTAGTAGAAGACCATACATCACGTACAATCACACTAATAAATAGGTGTACCCGCGATGTTTTTATTATGACTAAAGGACGAAAAGGAAGGAGAAAGCAAGATATCACGGAACCAAAGTAAAAGAGATCGTCGAACATTCATATATTTTTGGTCCAAATACGAAAGTGCCGACCAAAGCAAAAATTGCTGTATTCTGTTAGGATTTGTCCCCCTGATGTTCAAATGTCAAGATTTTGCGTAACAAAAAAAATGGTTTTGTTAGTCAACACACTGAAAATGTATGTTGGTTTTTGAACTCAAATAAAACCAAGGACAATGACCCTACAGCTTTGGTGTTATTGTTATAGGGAGACAAATCCTACAGAATACAGCAATTTTTTTCTGGCCGATTTTTCAATTTAGTTAGACCAAAAAAGAGGATATCCTTTGAAATTCGCCTTTATTTAATAACAAAATAGTCCGTGCTTTAGCTCCCTAATTCTCATATTTTATCTGCCTCTGAAACAGTTTTCATCACAACTTACCGACTCATAGTTCGCGACTCGCGTATTCAATGCGAAGTTAGTTTGAAATTCATTTGTTAGAAACTCTGCCTTTACCAGTATAATGAGAGTACAAACGATTCATTTTGTGCAGTTGGATAATTCTCAGTTGATTTTCTAATGCTTCGGGGTACAGCTTTGTTCTAATAAGGCTATTTTAATGAAGACTTTTTGTATTTAAATTGTTGCGATTAATAGATAGTAATTATATCACTAATAGTCATCATCATCATCATCATCATCAGCAACCCACACTCGTCCACTGTTTTCGGCCACTCTCATCCAGCCCACACCAGCCAGCCTTCGAATGTCATCATCCCATCTTGTCGCAGGGCGTCCTACACTACGCTTACCGAGTCGCGGTCTCCACTCAAGGACTTTACGGCTCCAACGGCTGTCAGTTCTGCGGCTAATATGACCAGCCCACTGCCACTTCAGTTTGCTAATTCGGTGGGCTATATCGGTGACTCTGGTTCTCTGTCACTAATAGTGTTATATTGTAAATCTGGTTGCACCCTGGGAGCACCCATTCCCACACGATCGATAAATCAATGACCGATTTTTGTACTGCTGAACATAGACCTCCCCCAATGTTCTCTACAAAGATCGGTCCTGTGCCGCCTACGTCCAATGGATTCCCGCGATCTTCATCAGATCGTCGGTCCATCTTGTAGAGGGCCTGTCACGGCTGCGACATCCTGTACGTGGCCTTCACTCGAGGACCTTTTTACCCCAACGGCCATCTGTTCTCCTCGCTATGTGCTCTGCCCATTGTCACTTGAAGCATGCAATCCTTTGGGCTAGGAGCAAAATAGACCGTACTAATTTCAATAGCGCAACGCACAGGTCCTAGCTGCCTTTTTATAGGACAGATAATAGGTGCGACAAAAAAGTCCGTCGTGTGGAGCACCCTTAAACGGATGACGTTTACCGTGGAAAAGAATCGCTTACCATCAGGTGATCCGTCTGCTCGTCTGCCAACAATCACATAAAAAAGAGCGAATGTACGCCTGGATACATTGGGCAGATTCATTTTAAAATCCTTCTTATATCTTGGATAAACTGAATCTATACTAAACTTTGTTCATTAAGTAGTTTATGAAAATATTTCTTGTAGCTGAAAAATTTGAAGTGAATTGTATTCGTTTATTTTAACGTTTTTGTTGTTGTTGACTGTCCTACAAACAGTTATTTTAAACGTCATAAATTGGAGAGGTGACGACATAAATATTCGAATGTTGAAAAAAAAAATACGAACATAGAGCCACACAGTAATAAAAACGAAAATACTTATCAAGATGATAAAGAGAAAAGGTTTGTCCAAGTGAAGGTCCTCTAGATAATTTTAGGGCACATACCTAAAAAGTTGGGCCAAAAATTTATTACGTACCTCCGGTTTTCGTCGTAGTTTGTGAAGTTAGGGAAAGTTTACGTTCACGGGTCAAGGACCCCGAATCCTCAGAACATTCCGGAAAGTTGTCCCGGACGGTATTAGACCTCGTTGACTTTATTAACTCACAATACATTTAAATGAAACATGTCCACTTAATGGACACTACGATTATTTCGTTGACTTTACCAATGAGTGTAGCCTCATAGGTTCATGATACGCCTATTGTTGTGTTGTTGTTGGAACTGTTTGGTCTCCCTGCAGCTGAATTCTTACATCGAACCACACGCAAGGGATTGTCACTCTATCCCCATGCATTTTGATGGATGGCGGTCTAATACTGTACGTTTCTCGCGGAACTTTCTACCACGTACTTCAGTTTTGTAGAACGGTTTTGCTGCGGGAGTATTTCCCGACGGCTACGACTTAGGGACCTTCAAGAGAAGAGCGTACTCTTTTTTTAAAAGGCCACCAAACATTAGCGATCTCTCTGATTTCGCGGATGTTTGCATTGATTACTATCCATCCGGTGACTCGCTTGTTCGTTTGTCGCCGCTAGCATAAAAAAAAGTTGAGGCATACATACAAATCTATGCTACTCTACTAGTGTACACTAGACGTATGATACGATGACGAACACATGTCTATGAAACGTTCTAAGCTCCGTGGACATTAACATTAAGATCTTCCATATTGATTCATTGGACTGCTAATGAACTAGGAACTTATTTGCCAACCACTTACGTAGTACCTTTATTTTTTTATTTAAATTGTCTAAGCGTAGTACTAAAACGTTTATATTTGTAGGCCTCTAAACATTGGTGTAGCTATATCCCTAGGTATGTTTTGATCTAAGTGGTCCCCCCTCTAGTCATTTGCTACAGCGGCTCATCATTTGCTACGGAGGGTCCCGGCGGCTCATCTTTTGCTACAGGGGGTCCCCAGACGCCTCAACACTTGCTACGAAGTTATCCCCGGCTATTCCATGCCTCTGAAATAAGTATTTTTTTTGTTATAGCGGACAAAAGAACAGACGGTCCCGATGGTAAGTGATCACCGCCGTCCATGGACATCTGCAACATCTTGCCGGCTCTTAAGGGAGTAGGAATAAAGTATTTTATGTAGATCATCAGGTCCTATTTGTTCAGTAACACCATCGTACATCGTTTGTGTGAAAATCAGCTGGTGGCCGTGGTTTATTTGCAGCCCACTGTACGTCAATGTAATTTTGACACATAGAATCTCACATGCACATACTGACAGTGGATTGTTTTTTTTAGCATGTTTAATGTTTACTATACATATACGAGTTGTTATGTAGGTACGTTATACTTCTCAAATGGGTTGCGTTTTATCTTCATGCAAATGTAACTTACATTTTGCTCTATTTTATTCACTCACCACTAGGAGAGCTAATATTTTTATAGCGACCACAAAGTGAGACAAAGTAACCAGTGTGCTAGAAACAAAACGGAAAGCAAAACTCTAACTTAATTTCGCACGAGGTAAAGGTTGGGTAAAAAGCTTAATCCATCCATTGTATTTATTAAATTTACTATTGTTAAAATAGTAGTTCTTAAACACCTAAACGGATTTCGGAACTCTAATCTATAGTAATTAAGAAGGGAAATCACTTGACGTAATTTTTTAAGTACCTACCTAATTTTGCTAATCAAATTGTCAAGCAGTTAGTAAGGAGTCAGGTCGAGTTACAATGCAAAAAAAGCACTTATGCCGCAGACATACGGACGTTTCTAAATCCCAAAAGGGTAACTCCACGTGACGCCGTATATACATAATGAATGGGTCGGCTCGACCAGAGTGATACCACGGCCTCACAGAAAACCAGCGTGAAGCAGCACTGTGCTGTGTTCACTGCGTGAGTGGGGGTGCTGGAGCCCCAATCCGGGGGAAAGGGGGTTAAAGGTAGGCAGCGCACTTGTGTCTCCACTGGTGTCGCGGGTGTCCATAAGCGGCGGTAATCGCTTACCATCAGGTGATCTGTCTGCTTGTCTGCCACATATCACATTACTAATTTTATTGACTAGACACAACGCAAAACCAGTGTTATGAAAACGAGGCGTAAATTATAAGTAGTCATCTCATTTCGTTTCGAGCCTCTACTTTGGTACCAATAGATGTCGCTGGCAACCGATTGCATAACCGAACCGCAAGTGTTTTGTCTTTTCGGTTTGCCTATAATCACTGACGTTGACTATGCGATTAACATCTTTATTAATAGTATGAAAGATTGGTTATTTGATTACTTTGATTCCTTTTTACCTACATATTCTCACTCGACTCTACTCGTTTGGAACACAGTACACTCATTTGTGTGCATGAACATGTCTGTTTGTATTGGTTTGAATGTTTTCTATGTACTATAAGTATATATTTACAAAAAAAAAGTATTATAACACATGTATATATTTGTAATCCCACTGTTGATTCTGATAACCGTAACACAGGCGCTTGAGCTACCTATCTCGGAGTCAGATCAATGTATGTGACGTTGTGAATATTTATTTATTAATACTAACATCTGTGTAACAACAGCATTTTGCTTAGCTGTATAAAGCTTCAATACTGTCGGAGCAGTAATTGTCTAAAGAACAGTATATGACTTATAGTCATCCCATTTCGTTACGGGACTCTACTTTGTTACCAATAGATGGCGCTGGGAAAATGCCACCCTCACTCTTACCGAGGTGTCGTAAAAGGCGACTAAGGTAAAGCTGCTAGCATGATCATCAGCGCCCAGAGAAGGAAAACTCTGCATTTATATCAAAACCCTCGCCAACCCGTCTGCCAAGCGTGGTGAGTATGGCAATTTACCCCTCATGTGTTTGAGGGAGGCCCGTGCCCCAGCAGTGGGGACTTAAATGGGCTGATGATGATGACTGTTTGTATGACACTTGTGAATTTATTTTCATTTATTTAATGTAATATCTAGTTTTTAAGTTTTCATGCTTTATTTTGAGTGCAATAAAAGTATATTCATTCATTCATTCATAAATCAAAATCAAACTAAATTCACACTGAATATAGAATGAAATGTTTAGTTAGACGGACTGCTCCGCGGCAGTGACTGATCGATAATGCATATGAATAATTTATTATCGCTAAGAATACCTTCATTGCATCGCCCTAAATTAGAATTAATGAGTTGGACATTGCTTTTCAATACTTATTGTGTTGACAGTATCAGTTTAATTTGTTTTATGTAGGTATGGAATTGTTTTTCTTTTCTGCTTGGTGAAAATGAAAAACTTGCGTCCAGAAAAATCGACCCACTTGCCCAACCAAATGGTTGTGACAATACTACACACCAACGCGCGAAATTTCATTTACTGAGTACCTGTTTTGGGACAGCTGATGTTTCTGCAATAATTTTTATTTTTTTTATTATGGCTCTACCCGAAGATAATTTGCCAATATCAAGTAACTTATTGAGAATAAGTAGGTAGTCGAAGTCAGTCAAAGTCACAGACACTCAATAAAACACCGGTGTTTTACGTTTTATCGACCTACGGATTCAGCGGATATCACTCTAAAAGCAATCGCGGGTTTTAAGACTATTAGGTCCAAGCAAGCTGACACGAGACAACGCACTCGACACACAATAGAAGTGTTAAAAACGATACAATCCAACGATTCTTATTATTAGGATCACTTTGCGGCACTTCACTGCACAAATAAACACCACATTTGTACACTAAAAACCACTAGACATTAATTTAAAACCTTTGAATTGCATCAGCCCATCGCGGCTTGTTTTAGCCCTACCCGCCGAATCCATAAATTTATTTGAAATAATTTAAGCATCCAGAGTCGTGATGACATTAAGAAATTTTTGAACACGTCATGTTCTTTATTTCACAATAATTATTTACTTTGGGCTTCTATTAACCAGATGATAAAACCTCAAAAACTTTGAAGCTGGATATAGGATTCAGTATAAAGTTCATAATCAATACAAAGAAATATACTTCAAGTACTTTATCGAATATATCGGCTTTGAGTGGCTGTGGACTTGGCTAACTTTTTACTTTTTTATTCACCAAAATGTGTTTCTCTTGTATCTTCAACAGCGTCTAAAGTTTCGCGGTTACAGCTTTTTATGACATTGTGTATGCCATAAAAACGCAAAAATTACCAATAGCATTCTCATGTTTCTCACCAAATAAACACATTATTTGTCACGCGGTTACTACGTTTTGACAAGACTGGTATTAAATTTCAAAAAAGTGTTAAGTAATTTCCTTTTGACATAATCGCGTGTTGGTTTGGAGGGGGTAAACGATTTTGTGTTTCTGTAATGGCCGTAAATTAATCACTTGACATTGGCAGAGTTGTCTTGTAAGAGCAACAGCAAGAAATAAAAAAAAAGAAAATGGCCGTAAATTATCCATGTAGTAATTACATTGGGACTCGACACTGGCGATAGGAGTCTAACACTCCGCGTGGGCTGATGCAATTCAAAGCTTTTAAATTAGTATCTAGTGGTTTTAGTGAACTAATTTGGTATTAATTTGTGCAGTGTAGTGCCGCGAAGCGATCCTGATAATAATAATCGTTGAATTGTATCGCTTATAACACTGCTATTGTGTGTCGAGTGTTTTGTCACGGACAACTTGCTTGTGGTAGGTTTTCAATAAGTATTTTATCTTATTAACGACTAAGAGTCAAGCGAAATCTTTCGATTCCCTGGATATTATTAAATTGGTCTTCATTTTGTTCACAGGTACTTAAAAGACTTGCCGAAGAGAAAAGTATGTAAGTGACCCACATTTACAAACGATTGGTACCTCTTACACTCAGTGCCGGAGAAGCGTACCTACTTTTTTATGAGGATGAGTAGCCTGAACTCACTTTCTGGCCAACGTGCAGACAGATCACCTGATCGCATGCTATGGGCTCCGCCTATAGACAGCCCAAACAACAGTGGAGTCACAAGCGGGCTACCAATCTTTAAATTCCCTTTCCTCCCGGATAAGGCGTCCCGTACCTTCACTCACACAGAGCGCTGGCGCTGCTTGGTAACAGGTAAAATTCTATGTGAAATATGCATTCACTTATTTTATGTACAGTCTTGTTTCACCTACAATATTATTGCAATCACAGATGGAGTGGAATATAATATCATTCCATCCTACACAGAAGTGCTCCAAGAATACCGCAGTCTGTGCTACAGGGACTGGAAAGAGTACTTTGATGAACGGTCCATAGATTAAGATCAGGACACTTTCCGTCGAACAAGTTTGGATATCTAATGAAAAAAGTTGATTCACCTAATTGTGATACATGTGGAACCATAGAAGACGTTCAACATTTGTTGACGGAACGTGTCAGAAATGAGAGTCAGCGACATGATCTTATGTCAGCACTACATTGGGATCGTTTGGAGGTAGGTATTTTCCAAAGTATTCTGGGTGAACCTGCCTCCGAGTCGGCCGGTAGAGTGTGTGAGATGGTGAACAGTCGCTGACTCTTATTTATTCAATTACCTACTATTGCTTTACTGCTAAATTGTTTTTTTATTATGTAGAATAAGGTGCAATAGGACTGACATGTCTCTGTTAGACAAAAGTCCTTAATTTATAATAAAAAAATAAAAAAAAAAATATTGGAAGAAATTCTTAGTGTCAGCTCGCAGTCTGGAAGTTGGCGGTGTTGCCCCGTGGCTCGAAAATGACGTAAAGCACTGCGCCCAATCCCTCTCCGGTCGTGTCACGCTTGGTTTCCCATCGGAATATGAGGGTAAGGGAAAAGAGTGCACTTGTGTTTGCGCACACACTTGAACACTATAATATATCCTGCATACGTGGCTGATCGTTGAGATTGGCCGCCGTAGCCGTAACCAATTACGGCGCGGAGGATTCTTGGAAGCATGCATTCACTTACTGTGTACAAGTTGTCTAGTTCTTTTTAAAAACATGCAAACATGTACGTACAGTATATATCAAGGAATATAAAACTTTCAATTCTCACCGTAATGGCGTGGCTGTTTGTACATAAGTTATGTCATTTATGAGTTATCTCGTGACAACGATACTTTACTGAGTGTGGTAATAAACTAAAACCAATTAAAATAAACATGAACTATTGGATGCGCAACAGTCCATTAAATTTACACGTCAATTGTTGAAGCTCGTAAAAGAGTAGGTACATAAGTTGAGTAATGAAACTGCCATACATGCACTGTTCAGTCAAATAATATGTTCGTTGGGCGATACGGTATGCAGTCCATCGTATGCATCGTAAAAGTTCCTATCGATCTCAGTTCGTCCCAATCGGTTGTGTCCCGTTAAACATTCGCTATCCCGAAATTAGGGTTGTCTACACAGAAAAGAACATCATTTCTGAAAACTGTTTAAGGCATATTTTTTCTTAAGTACAGCAATCATTATTGTAATTTAAATGCTGTTTGTTTTCCATTAAGAAATAAATAAATTTCTGAGTTTTAACTTGGCTTGGCAATCTAACTTTAACGTCTAAAATAGCCCAGTAGGTTTGAAGGGGAGTAGGTTTTTTAAATGGCCCATTAGTAAATTCCCGCCTGGGGGCGAAGTGGGCTTCGTTTAAATACAGGCGTCTAATAGGAAAGCTGTAATTTATTAAATGACTTATTATTGAATCAAGAGCATTTGGCCCATTCTTATCTGTTGCAAACTAGTCTTACTTATAGTATAAATTAGTGTCCAAGATTCCCTTTCAATACCTTTTCGAAAATAGTCTTACTTATTATATAAATGAGTGTCCCCAAGATTCCCTTCATTGCGTTTTCCAAGTTATGGACTCGTATAACGTTTATCGGATTTTCTGGCTACAGTCCTCACGCTAATTCTAAAACTTTATGTATTTACATTTCTACTCCTGCCCCCGTTATCGAATAAAGATCTACAATTGGATCTCTCCACCCACGCGCCAGTATAATAATTGTGCCCGCGTGTTACTGCCTCCGTAAAAACTGAATAGCTTCATAAAGCACAAAAGCTTAGATTGAATAAAAAGAACGTCGTTTCCTAAATTTATTAAAGGACGGATTTCTTTCAAAACCGACGCTCATACTTAAAAAAAATCTACAGGTCAAAAGTGATAACCCTACCAGGGCAAGGGAACTTTTTAAATAAATCTCGTGACACCGGCGGGGGTCGCCAATCCACCGCTCTCAACTGTTTATTCCCACTGTCCGATTTAATTATTGTTGTGTTTTGAGCCAATTAAAACTTCGTCCATGTATAAAATTAACTGGATAATACTTTACGTCTGTTATTTCATGGAGTTTTAGTATTTTTGGATTGGGATTTTTTAAAACGTTTTCAATTTGGTTTTCGAATGTTAATAAACGCTTGTTAGTACGGGCTTCGGCTTTTTAAACTTGGAATTTATAGGAATGACTCGATCGGTAATAAGTTTGATCCAATGCTCGAGGTCAAACTAAATACTGAAGTGGAGTTCACCGACTTTTATAACAGCTGTTAAACATTTAGAAAGAAAGAAAGAAAGAAAAATTTTATTATTTTTTACATCACAACACTACATACGAGTACAACATTAGTTACAAAAGAACAAGCAAACAAACAAAAAAAAGATACAGAAAAAAAGAAAAGAAAACAAAGGAAAAACAAAATAATGAGTACGAATAACCAGGCAGTGCAAATAATATATTGTGTGTTGTGACCTCCAAAATGACCCTGAAAAAGGTGATGACGCTGATTTTTAGTAGGGCCAGCTGAGTGAGTGCCACGGACGTCAGCCTTGTATACCTAGTGTGTTATATATATATGTGTAGGACACATATAAATATAATATATATATATATATATATATATATATATATATATATATATATATATATATATATATATAATGTACATACATATGAATATATATATATTCATATGTGTCCTACACATGTATAAGTGTTAATGTAATTGTAAAAAAATAAATAAATAATGAACGAAATAAAATTATTTAATATAATTTAAAGAACTTAAATTAAATTAAATAATTTTATATCGTTACACTTTTAAAGAACTGCTTGAGTATATTTCACATAGGTAATAACATCAAGAAACTTGTTAAGTTGTGTTAGACAGCTGTTTTAAATGTCGGTGAACTCCGCCCTAACTAGAAAATGACTGCCTAATATTTAAACGCTTCTTAAATTAGAGTTGCTCAAACACGTTATTCACAGTTTCGCTTCCGAGTCAGTGATACCAAAGGCCTAATCAGGGTAGAAGGGGAGCTTAAAGATTTGTAACTCACATTTTCCACTCCTGTATGATATCGTATAAAAAAAAATCTGTGAAAAAAAACCGCCTTCAAAAACCACGAACTAAAAAGTGTAAAATAATATTTCTAAATACACTTCAAATAACATTTTATAACAATACACTCAAGAAAAGCTATTAAACATAAAATTATATATATACATGTCGAATTGAGCACCTCCTTTTTTTTCAAGTCGGTTATATAACGTAATGCATGATGACAAAAATTATGAAGTTGGAGTTCAGAAGGTTCACTTATCAAAATGCCGAAAACGGCTCATACATGTCCAGAAAAACCAATTTACTTCGAAGTAGCCAAAACTCTATCCTCTAGGGAAAGCTTGGACGAGCAGCGGGTTTCAACTCCTAGCCTTTATAAACTTATTCCCAAGCGTTTGTGCTAAAGGATAGTATATCACAAACGTAGGTAGGTTATTTATTTCGGGTTTGGTACGAATGTTAGATAAGAAATAGGTAGGCTATTTTAAATGTCCCTTTTTAACCCCCAACGCAAAAACGACGGGGTGTTATAAGTTTGACGTGTCTGTGTGTCTGTCTATGGCATCGTAGCTCCCGAACAAATGAACCGATTTTGATTTTGTCTTTTTTGTTTGAAAGATGAATAAGGAGGGAGTGTTCTTAGCTATGTTGGATAAAAATCGATCCAAGATGGCCGCCGTCACAAAGATTTGGATTTTATGTTTTAACACAACTCCCACAGTATGGGTATCATATAAAAGGGCTTGAGTAGCAGAATATATTAATTGTGAAAATTGTGTGTGATTAGTAAACAATACTGTAAAAATAAGTGTAAGTGTGCCGTGTGGTCCCCGGCAGAGTAGAATAGGCCACCCTCACTCTTACCGACGTGTCGTAAAAGGCGACTAAGGTAAAGCTGCTGGCATGATCATCAGCACCCAGAGAAGGAAAACTCTGCATTCCAAAACCCTCGCCAACCCGTCTGCCAAGCGTGGTGAGTATGGCAATTACCCCTCATTTGATTGAGGGAGGCCCGTGTCCCAGCAGTGTGGACTTAAATGGGCTGATGATGATAATGATGATGACTGTAAAAGTTAATTTGTGATTATAATGTAATAATAAATGTAGTAATGTGTAATATTTTAGATTAGATACCGTAATACCGATATACGATAATATCGTTAATCTATCTATTAAAAGAAAGTCTTCAATTTAGAACTTACTGTACAGGGTAAATAGGATCATTGTCGACTCGAAAACAGTAATCTTTTCCAGTCGTCAACCAGTCCCATCTGCAACGGACTTCTTGAATTCTTAAAGTCTCAGCTCGTGTAAAACGCGACCAGTTCGCTACGGAATATTATCTAGAATTGTAGACTGGCGTTCGGCGAAGCTGGGAGGGGGTGCCGGAGCGGTCATTACGGCTCGGAAATAGGCACTTTTACCCTCGTTAGTAACCCGGCGCTGGCCTGCGTCGCTCAAATACTGGCGCGAGTACTCTCGTGTCGTGTCCGCACACTATTCATAATACGTTTTTACTATGCATATGTCACAGGTTAAAAGAATATGGGGACATTTAATTTGAAGACGGACGGATACCACCTGATTGTAGTCGATTGTGTCATTGCATTTTTGTTCTCGTCAAACGCAGACGTGCTCTCCGCGCAATTATTAATTAACATACTTAGATAGATAGATAGATACACTTTATTGCACAAAATTTACAGATCTTAGCCTAAGTTATTATACTAAAACAATGTAGGCGGTCTTATCGCTAATAGCGAGAGATCTTATAGCTAATGCCTCTTCCAGACAACCTCAGGGTAGAGGAAAAGTATAGCGAATTAAGAAAAGGGGTAAGGACAGTGCAAGTCAGGAAAAGAGAAAAAAAAAGACATTGTATAAATACGAGTATGGTATATATGTATATATGTACATACATCGAATTAAATAAATATATACTAGCTTTAAATACTAATACATAGTAGTACATTACAAAACAAATAAACATACATGTTAACAGTTTATTGGATTGATAGATACGTAACCAGGGAAATAGGAGACAATGAAAGGAACTACAAAGGCTTAGAAAGATAAGAAATGATATTTAACTCGGGACTTACTACTACTCTACTAATACTATACTTTGACAATATTTTTATAGTGACCTCGTTAAGTGCATTGAAGTTTTATGCAGACTAATTAATATAGCATTGCTATTAAAAGTGCAAGAAATGATCAGTGAATCAAAAAATATACTAGGTAAAGATGGCTTCTAACAGCCCCTTTAATCGGAGCTCGATGACGCAGTGCTCCCCGCCCCAGATGCCGATGCCCCGAACTCCAGGGAACCAGCAGCAAGACCCTGACGGACCTATGGAAGTGGTCTTTACTTCAAATATTCAGAGCTGGCTTAGTGCCATTCAAAACTTTCTCAACGAGGTGTGCCAACGAAGGTAAGCTGAACCATGACCAAAAATTTAAAATAAGTGGACTTTAACGTAAAGTCGGACATGGAACTAGCCAAAAGCTCTCCAAACTTACTCCGCCCTTCAAGCCCAGAACGAACTCCCCTTCCTTGAGATTGGCATTTCGGTAGCCACACTTACTCCAGGAAGCACATCATATACCTAGTCATATTTTTGATTTTTCAATAAGTCCCATCTGGATAAGACTTTTTTAAATCTGAAACTCAAGTCAGTAACCAGGTGGCTTTACTTGAAGCCGTCCCGTAACGAACGAGAATATACCTGTCGCATCCAAACAACGGAGAAACACAGCTCGTGTAATAGAGAGGGAAACTCTGATTTGGTCGTAACGTCTGCTTTAAATTAGGCCCTTAGTTGACTTCGTCGGATTATTATCTTGAATATTTTTTGAGTCGAAATAGTTGAAGGGATGGAGAATAATATTAGGCTACTTTTTGTCTCTTTCTAAGATCAAATGCTTGCGCGAGTAAGTCGTGTAACGTCCTCGACTATTCATGAACTCAGATACTTTCAGCTCGACCCAGGAATCGGCCCCAGTAGCCTAAGAGCGTAGTG
Organism: Marasmia exigua; assembly: GCA_019059595.1. Taxonomy (NCBI): domain Eukaryota; kingdom Metazoa; phylum Arthropoda; class Insecta; order Lepidoptera; family Crambidae; genus Marasmia; species Marasmia exigua. Next base: position 6,523,796 of record CM032466.1, read on the forward strand.
CGACCCACTAGCCATTACAAAACCGTGGCAGCCTAGATATTCAATCTTCACCCGGAAGGATGACATTAAAAGAGGAGAGGGAAGAATGAAAAAAAAACAGATCTAAATTCAAAATTAAAAACGGCATTCGATTTTGATCATCCCCCAGCATCCTTGTCATAACCATAACCGTTAAGGGAAGTTTAAGGAGGGGCAATATTAATTTAGTGTTAACCCAAAATGATAATGGTCCGAGATTCAAATAATTGTAGCGTCTTGAGCCGGATGTTACCCATTCGAGCTTAACCCCCTAACGACATGTTTTTGCGACACCAATGAGTCCGGGGTACTTTTTTAATTCCAGATTATTTGGCATTGGCGCCAACCCGTTTCAAAAGCCACAAATGTGCTCCAAACAAACCATCTGCTAGATCGGACCCAACTAAGCGAAAGGAACTCATATTGCGTTAAGTTTAGAGTCGAAATTCATGGGTTTCACGGACGTTTCGTTAGCAAATCTTTTTCTTCTTAATTAATGTTCGGTAGAGCACAAAGCTACGATTGTGTATTTTCTGTTTAGTGAAGCCCGTAGGTACAGTATTAATATAGTTAGTGACATTTTGAGAGGTCCGACTACATCGCCATCCATTGATGTTATGACATGCTATCTGAAATCCATATACGTAAAACGTTACCAAACTTTTGAGCAAAGTAACGTTAATATTTACCGATAAAATCGTCGGTAGACGACCCGTTTTGATAGTGAATGCTGCCTCTGGTGCAAGGGTTGCGTGTTCGATCCCCGCACAATGCATGAACATGATGACTGATTGTATTTGTCGGGGTGATTTTTGTATTTATTATAATTATATATTTACAAAAGAAAAAGTATCATATGTATATATTTGTAATTACGCTGTTGGTTCTGACATCCGTAACACAGTTGCTTGAGCTGCCTATTTCGGAGTCAGATCAATGTAGGTACTTATGTGATGTTGTGAAATATTTATTTCATTTTATTTCAGTAACGTTAAAATCAGTTACCGATAAAAAAAAACATCAAGTATTGGTACTAAGATGTTACTAAGCGTAACGTTATCTTTCGACGGTGAAAGTAACGATACCAAAAGTTTTAACGCTATGCAAAGCCCTTCTACAATCAATGGCACTAAAGAGGCGCTCTTCGAAACTTTCTGTGTCCTTACATTAAAACCTCCAGTAACGAAAATATACGTGGTCACATCCTAGCAAAAGAGATGCACAACGCGTGTAAGGCGACGAATATAAGGAGGGAGGAGGATTCGGTCGTACTTTCCGTTTCGTTATAGGCATTTGTTACTGACAGACAATTTTAGACTGTGCTACTGTTATGCGAGAGTTTAATTTTCTTTATGTATTCATTATAAGGGTGCTTTTCGGTAATTAATAAGTGTTTTTTACAAGTGACTCTTTGAAAACCCGCGGTTTTAATTGATAATGACTTGACATCTACTTTATGTTTTTAATTAGCATAAATGCTGTTTCATTCTGTTTGTGTATTGCAGTTTCTAGGAACGTTCTTAGTTGAATTTATTTAGGAAGTGGCCATACATGACAGTTTCACATTCTTTGTTTTGATAAAAGTATAAACTATTTATAAAGTATAACGCCCCGTTGGTCTAGTGGTTTAAGTACCGGGCCATGATCTCGGGGTTCTGGGTTCGATTCCCGAGTCGAGCAAAGGTATGTTTCGAATTATTCGGACATAGCTCGGGTTTGTGATCACCAATCCGCATTAGGCAAGCGTAGTGATTAAGCCTTACCCCATCATAGTAGCGATGACTTGATTTCTATGATGGAGGCATTTGCCCTGCAGTGGGACAGTAAATAGGCTGATACTATATATATATTATATATATTATAAACAAGTTTCTTTTTTCGTTTTTTTAAAACTACTTCCGCCCCGAGACCCTATTGTACATCCCTCGTAATCCGATGGGACACCAGGGTGACGTCGTGTCACCGGAGTGGGATTGGGCGCAGGACCCTCCCTCTCCAGTCGAGTCACAGTAGTGTCCCATCGGAATATGAGGTTAAAGGAATAGAGAGTGCACTACAGTTTGCGCACACACATGAGCACTATAACCTGCGTACGTGGCTGATCGTTCAGACTGGCCGCCGTAGCCGTAATCGGTTGGAGGATATTATGTTTCGGATTCGATTGCTGGCAGGAACGCCGAGCATAGTTCTTTGGATTGCCTGCGAAGCGACTTTAATATTGTGGACCAGCCGAGACGTTGATGTCTACGTACAATAACATCGATTAAATATCGAGAAGGGAAAAACCTGGCGAAGTAAATTAATAAAATCTGGCTCGAGTATTCTACCTCAACCTAGCTAGTTTAATATGTAACCTTGAACAAAGATTACCTAATTAAGTCGTCCTCGACCAACCGCTAGTCTGATTACAACTTGACATGAAACTAGCTCAGGTTTAGCTGTTTTGGGAATAGCCTTGTCTGGCTTATATTTTAGGATATTTACTATCTAAATAAATTGTACTATGCGTCTCATCCTCGTCTATCAACTAACTGCCTACAACGAATACAGCGGTATTTTGTTCATGTCGCACGAAAGGACACCAGGAATTTGGAAAACCATATTATGACTGATAAAATAAACTACTTAATGGCTTTCTCACCAAATTCCAACATGCTGATATATTAAAGAAACATTCTGTTTGTACTTCATGTTACGTTTATATCTGTGTCATCTGTCTAAGTGTATTAATTTACTTTATATGAATTAAATAAGGGCGCTTTTGCGGGGGGGGCAACTGTAAGCTCTTATTGCTCATATTTGTTGAAATAAATAAAAATAAAAAGGACCTAGAGGCAGGGTCCCAACGATGGTCCGGACCAAATATCATCATCAATTCATCATTCAAGACAATTAGACGTCCACCTGACTGGACATAGGCCTACCAATGCTCGCCAACAGATCGGTCTGCTGCCCCCGCATCCAATAGATTCCCGCGATCTTCACCAGATCGTCGTCCACCTTGTAGGGGGCCTGCCACGTCTGCGACTTTCTACTCTGCCGGGGACCACACGGCCAACTGGGCAACTGTAAGCTCTTATCATAATTGTTGAAATAAATAAATAAAAGACCTAGAAGCAGAGGTCCCAAATGATGGTCGGACCAAATAGCAGACTAAATATACCTGTTAGTGAAAAACTCTACTAAGCTACAGAACGGGACCGATGGAGACTACTGGTTGACGGAATTAAACGGAATCATGATCCTCAGCAGTGAGGGACCGACTGAAGAGAGAGAGAGAGAGACAGAGAGATGTGGCTATAAAATTCTGTTTACTTTATTAGTAAGCAGAATTTTACTCGTCTTTAACCTCCTCCCCTTTCCATCATCACAGCTTGTTATTCCCGGCTGCGTCTAACCAAATTGGTCGCTTCGGAGCGCAATTCGATTATATTCCAAGATTTGCTAAGTCTACTTATTACAACCGCCTACTTTCCCCTGTAAGGCGAAAGTTCAATCATTCTTAGGGTCACAGAATTGCTAATATATTTTAGGCCGTTTTTTGAAGAGCGATGGTGTAGCTCAAGGGATACGAACGCACCTTCCACGCAGGTGGTCGAGGTGCGAATCCGAGCATGCACCAATGGTTCTTTCAAATCTATGTGCGCACCATTACCATCTGCTCGGCGGTATGGGAAAACATCGTCAGGAAACCTGCACGTTTCGGAAAAAGTTTCTGAAACGTGTAACCATTATTCAGTTGGTCTGGTTCCCCTGTTAAAGGGTTGCGAAGGTCAGACGGCAGTCGCTTCATTGTATTTTCTAGATAATCCTGAATCACGGTCTAAGCGTACCCTGGACTGCGAAGCGATAGCTTTAGACGCAACCGGGAATTACACGCTAAGATGAAGAAGAAGACTTAAGGCCATTTCTAAAGAATCTACGTATAATGTAGCTGATGTTTTCGGCGGAATATTGGACTTCTCGAATGCCACGGTTAGTGATATCTGTCGGATCTCAGAGTAAGTAAGAGAGTAAGAGTAGTTGGCGTGCCGGGATGACGCTACTAAAGTGTATGATATTAAATTTGTAATTCCTTTGGCCCTAAGAATTATGCATATATATTATCTTAAAATACACGTATTTAACGACATAATAAAACTTACTTAATACAGTTGTATGAAGTCGTTAGCATTCGAAACAATCTAAATTACTAGCCAAGTTCCTGTTAACAACATATATACTAGTAATTCGTTAAACAAAACTGGCGATTACAAATATGGTTCAAGGCGTGGAAAATGCAATTCGCTGCACGGTAAAAAATGATTTGCCCTAAACACGCAAGGAAAGAGCTAACAAAAGTTGAAATATAACGTAGAAACTGTGTATTTGTTTTTACCTAACTATAATAAAATCATAAAAGAAGGACTATGACTTCAGCAATCTTTGCATGTGAAAGTGATTGAACTTTATAATCTATATGACGATCTGTATGACGATTCGTAAGAGCTGTATATAAGCCTATGCAAATAAAGTACTTTTGAATTTTGATTTTTTTGAATTTTATACTATTTGTAAAGATGTCCATACAGCGGTAACGCTTATAGGTAGTCCGAAAACACGAAACGCTTGCGTGTATTAATCGACACCTAGCGCCATCTCTTGGTAAAGTGGAACTAATGTCCCGAAAGGAAATGAGGGCGAGGCTATGATGACTCATCGTCATCGTCATCGTCAGCCCATTTAACTCCCCACTGCTGGGGCATGGGCCTCCCTCATCACACATAGTGTTTGACTCTAACCGCCAGAATCGTCTCAATAATTTCTAGTATGATTTAAAAAAAGGTGGCTACAAAAACTTAAATTATACTCGAGGTGATTGTGACATGAATTGCGTACGTGCAAATTAAGCCCAGAGAAGGAAAACTCTGCATTTATATCAAAACCCTCGCCAACCCGTCTGCCAAGCGTGGTGAGTATGGCAATTGCCCCTCATGTGATTGAGGGAGGCCCGTGCCCCAGCAGTGGGGTCTTAAATGGGCTGATGATGATGATGATGATGAAATTAAGCTTAAAAAATCACAAATTATTTTTAATTTAAAACGTCTTTTTCACTTATGGTCTTAATATCATTAATTTTTTGGTTAGCCTAAACTGTCCCAATGCTGGGCAAATGCCTCTCCCAAACTCCTCCAATGGTCTCTATTTGATGCCAGCGCTTGCCAATCCTGACATTAGTGGTTTAAATATCGTCCCGCCATCTTTTTCTGGGTCTGCCTCTCAACCGTCACCCATCTGGCTGGTATTGTGAGAGATTTTTCGCCGACATCATTTCATTACAATCAATAAAAAATATGTTGGCGGGCCACTGATCCGTAAAAGGGCCCTTAACAAAAAACCGGCCAAGTGCGAGTCTGACTCGCCCATGAAGGGTTCCGTAGCAGCAAGATATATGGAAGGTAAATTGCTGTTTACGGTTTATAACGTATTAAAAAAACTACTTACGAGATCTAGTCCAAAACCAATTTTCGTTGTTAGTTTTCATGATTATGTACATCATATTTTTTTTTAGTTTTATTATTCATTCTTTATAGAAGTAAGAGTGGGGGGAAGGGCACAATTTACCACTTTAGGAGCGTCTCTTACGCAAAGTATTGTGTTTAGAAAAAATATGTTGAAAACCTCCACATCATTTTTAAAGTCCTATCCATAGATGCCCCACACGTTTGGCTACGGAACCCTAAAAAGCAAAACAATAAGACCCACGTTCCCATTTCGAAAAAGTATTTCAAGTTCACGACAATTAACTTAAAAAAATCGTTAACGAGGAAGCCTGCGTCGATTCACGATTTACAACAGAAATCCAGTATTGTCGGCATTCCATGATACCACGCTTGAACCCGTCCGTCCTAAAATCAGGGCTGTTGATAATATCGATTACGAAAAATTATCGAGTTTTCAATCGATTCACAACTTGTACTTTAACTGTAAAATAATATTGGTTCGTAGGTAGGTTAGTCATATAATATTACTCTTTGGGTTAGTCGTCGGGTGTCAATCAATTGTCAAAATATCTTTCTATTTTTTTTTATTTTTTTTTGGTTTTGTTTTTTCTCCATCATTGTGTACATACTGTAACACAGATAATAATGCGCGCAGTTAATTGATGGCGCCACTGTCGCTTATGATAATATTGGTTTGGCACCCGCGATTGCCATTTTTTTTGTTTTGTTTTTTTTTTGTGTGTTGTTTTTTTTTAATATAATTTTAATGTTTTTAAAATTGATTATGTATGTATCTCTGTGTTATGATTTCTTCGTATTGTATATGTAATTTTTCATTTTGTTATTAACTTGTATATATTGCATGTCAATCTTTTATAATATTTTTTTCAATGCAAAGGCGTCACTCAAGGTCCAGCCTGAAAATCAGCGCTGCAGCTGCTGTGTGTGGCAGTTGCAGTATATGCTGAAGCTGAGCCTTGTTGGCCGCAACTCTTTGTCTCTGTACCTTGTTTTCTCTGTTTTCTTCTATGTGTAATGTGTTGTGGTCAATAAATTGTTTGTTATCTTATCTTATCTAAAAATTCCTATGACTAATACTGACAACATAGTAAAGCATATACTGACTTCGATATAAATTCTTGATAAATTGATCACGATTCATGCATGATTAATTTGAGATTGCTGAAGTAAGGGGATCACTGATCATAGTAATTAATTAACTATTATGTCTGAGTTTGAAGTGTGTGATGGGTTAATAAAGAGTGATTTATCTATCTCTAGTAGTTAGTCTGTATGATCAACAGGATAAACATATTTTTTTATCTTGGCAAAAAAGATATTAATGAGAGGAGCGACCTTTCTAAAAAGCTGGTAACGCATGCGTCAACTCTGATATCGCAGATGTTTAGGGGCTGTGGGGATTATTTACCATCAAGTAACCCACTTGCTAGTTTGTCGCCTCTAGTATAAAATAAAATACCATCCTCTGCGTGTCATTCCCGGTTGAGTCCAAAGCGGTTGCTTTGGAGTTCGAGCTACACTTTTTTTTGTTTTTTTTATGTAATAACTAACTAGGTTGGCGTAACGTCCCAAAGTGACCCTTGTTCTCCGGTAATAAGGGTTTCCATCTAAGTCGGTCTTGCGCAACCTCCTGCCAGTCATCTGCTTTTCGACCTCGTCTCTCCAGCGGTACGTTGGGCGGCCAACTGGCCTTCGTCCCAGGTACGCTCTCTTTACCGGACGATCCTCTCCCATTCTTTCATAAAAAGTCTATATTTGTATGCAAATCGTCGCAACCCTGGCAGTCTACGCGTCTGTCCTAAAACCGGTCGGCCGAATTTCAAGATGGCCGGATAGCGTGGCGGGAATGCCTGTACAATATTTCCACTGACATTTGCCTTTCGATTGGAACACGACCGACCTTCACCCCGTGCAGGTGACCGGGTATTGAAGGGGACTTAACGAGAAATCGAATGCACTTTTGATGTATTCCTCGTAATCTAACACAACATGATTTGTGACGTAACTCGTTGCGTAGTACTAATATAAATATAAATAAATATTTCACAACATCACAAACATTGATCTGACTCCCAGATAGGTAACTCAAGCACCTGTGTTACGGATATCAGAATCAACAGTGGGATTACAATTATATACATATAATTCTTTTCTTTTGTAAATACATACTTATAATACATCGATAACACCCAGACCAATACAAACAGATATGTTCATGCACACAAATGTTTGCTCGGTGCGGGGATTGAACCCGCAACCCGTGCACCAGAGGCAGCGTTCACTACCACTGTTCCAAACGGGTCGCTAATAAGAATTTTCATCTTTAGTGGTAAGCGTATTACGCTTGATGGAAGGATTGTCTGGCGTCCTTTGAGAAGTAGGTATCTTAAAGGATATCCTCAGACTCATATACTCATGTTTTTGGTCGAAAGATGATTAATTTGAAAAAAAATGTTAATTAAATAAAAGAAAAAGTATGAAGATGTTGATGTTTGAACTTTAAAAAAACCTAGGATAATGGCCCTACAGCTTTGGCGCCGTAGTCATTAATACTCAAGCAGGCAAGTACTACCAAATACTGAAAATACTGTACTTGGGCCAAACATGAGCATGTTCTTTTTAATTGGTTCGTAAAAGTGAATTTATTATATTCTATTTTATTATATCGAGTCACTTGCTACACTATAATAGATCTCTTTTCTTTAACGCCACTAATCTACTCGGTACTGGAAACTATACTCAACGTGAAAAAAATGTTTGTAGACTAAAAAAGTTCTGTTACTTTCTCGAGTTACGCATGAAGCCACGTACGAAGGGTTATAGTGCTCAAGTGCGTGCGCCAACACTCACTCTCAATTTCACTTACTCTGCACTCTGTACTCTCTCCTTCCTTTCCCTCATATTCTGATGAGACACACCAGTGTGACCCGATCGGAGAATGATCGGGCGCAGAGCTGACGGCTTAAGGTGACGGGTAGGGCACACTAGCGACGCCAATCGATTTTATTTTTTTATTACTTAACCGGATCTATTTTAAACAATTTCGGGGTTACAACCCTTAGGCAAACACTATTTATTAAATAACCATGCACAAATCCTGGGTCCGTTTTTGTAGGCGAAAAATTGATTCACGCCAAAAGTGACCGCTTTTGGCGTGAATCTATTTTTTTCGCGTACGCGTTGGACCTAACATTTTTGCATGGTTATTTAATAAATAGTATGAATGTTTGCCTAGAGGTTGTAACCCCGATGTTGTTCAAAGTAGATCCGGTTTAGTAGCTAAAAATTAAAATCGATTGGGGTCGCTAGTGTGGCTATCCGTCACCTTAACATGCTTTCTGAGGCACGGGGGCACAAGACTGTTAACTTCCAGACTCCGGACCGACACTAAGAATTTCTTACCTAAAATTTAAATACAAATTTTTGGCCCTACCTGGAGCCTCTTGCGCAGCGTTTTAAAGTGCCACCCACTAACCTCTCCATCACAGAGGCAGTTAGTTAAGTGTTATTAAAAGATTTGAAACGATATTAGCCGTCCGCGAATTAGCTCATACCTTATTTATAAGCATTGCATTGACATTTGCGTTCGACTGGCCTCGTGGAATGCGCCGTGAACTTCACCTTTTACAGGTGACCGACTAAGATTGCGAGGTCAATAACTTAACTTTATAGAAGTCTAGATTCAAACGTTACTATTCACGGCTTTTCTTCTGGATTATGTTAGGCTAGAGCCCCCTGGGAATGGCCACATCAGTCTCACATCAGATAACTACAATCTGTCAAAATTTCTACTCATATAGTGATTCGTGCGATGAACACTTGTGTTTGTTCGGTGTCTGGGTGTAATATAATGTATTTAAGTATATATTTGTCTTCCTCTGTTGTCTAATATCTGTAACACAAGTGCTTAAGCTACTTAGTACGGAATCAGGTCAACGTATGAGATGTTGAGAGCATTATTAAAAAAAATGGGCTTAAATATGTATGCAAAGGCTTCTTCCACGAATAATACACAAACTCAGTTTCGCTGGCTTCTATCTTAGCTGTTGTCTTAAATCTTAGCGTGCAATTCCTGGCTGTATCCTAAGCAGTAGAGCCCGAGGTATGCCTCTTTAAATACCTATCCCATTTCTTTTTAATATGCGGTGTCTTTAACTCAGTTCGTCGAAGTGAATCTGCGATGTTCGCATACGCGCACACTGACGGCTTCCACACCGTGGTGCGGCGCCGCATCGCCTCTGATGCACCACACGTATGGGAGCCCCGACACCATCCTTAGCGTGTTCAGCCTGAAGCCAGACAGCCCCTTTCTGCGGCACTCGGTCCAAGTGAATGTGCGCTTGCCCGGGGCGCGCAACAGATACCTAAATTAATTTGTTGTACTAACATAGTTTTTAAGTATTTTTGTGTACTAATATTATTATATGTGAAGCCATAAATCAATTTTAATTTATTTTAAAAAAAGTTAAAAGCACACTTAAAAAGTACTTAGCCAGGAAGAGTGCACGAAATCATTGAGAGACTCCGTAAGGCAGACAGTGGTTATAAATAAGCTCAATTACAATATTTGCACGTTGTTGTGTCGAGTGGCCGCGTCCGCGTGACCTTCACCTCACAGCTGCGCACGCGCAGGTGAACGTGGTTGCCGAAGTGGCCGAAATGCCGAACACACCCGCTTTCGGCAAACGCGGCAAGCTAGCGGAGTTAAGTATAAAAACTCTTATGTGTTAGATTTAGAGTTGTTAATCCAAATAAGGACGGCTTCGGGTAGTACGATCTCCAGTTTTTGTGCTAATTGTTTTTATGCATGTAGGTACGTAATACGTAGTAGTGATTCCGATCAATGTTAAAATGGACTTTCCTTACATATTGTTACCTATCTTTTTTATTAACTACATTCCATTGTAGTGATGTCTAGAGACGACATAAAAACTGAGCCTGTGTAAAGTACCATTATATTTCCAGGTTCATTACAGATTGACGACTGCATTTGTCAATGCCAAGAGCATAAGGACACGAGGGCAATGAACTCGGACTCGTATTGTTAATTTTTAAAAGTACAGTAGCCAGCAATTCCATGTAAAAACCTTAAGGTTTATAGCCTATGTAATAAAGCTCATAATTGAATGAGGTTTTACACATGTTAGTTTTCTTGCCCGTATTTGTACGGATACGAAGCAATGTGTGAACAAGTAAGTGAGGATGATTAAGCACTTGTGGAATAATATTGACAGCCTCAGGCTTGTTTAATAATGTTGTTATATAACTTGAAGACTGCCAATTTTAAAATAAGCAGTTTCATCAAAATGGAAAAACCGACCGAAGTGATACCACGGCCTCACAGAAAACCGGCGCGAAGCAGCACTCTCCTGTGTTACGCTGCGCGAGTGAGGGTACCGGAGGCCCAATCCGGGGGAAAAGGGGGGTTTATATGTTGGCAGCGCACTTGTGATTCCAATGGTGTCGCGGGTGTCTATGCGATTCGTCTGCTCGTCTGCCACGTAGCACATAAAAAAGAAGAATGAAATTATCACTATATTCTACAATATGAGCATGGAAAACTAGGGCAAACTAAACGACAGGTGATTGGTGATAATTATCCGACACTAACAATCAGGTAAGTACATAAATACATCTAAAGCTAATCAAGCATACAACTTTTAATTGCCATCCTAAGTTCCTAGTAAACAAGTGTCGTGTCATCGCTCATAACCATTTAGCTTTTTCTAGTTCCATGCATATTACTGATTGTTTTTTAATTTTTAATATGGCTCTACCCGAAGATAATTTGCCAATGTCAAGTAACTTATTGAGAATAAGTAGGTAGTCAACAGTCGAAGTCAGTCAAAGTCACAGTCACTCAATAAAACGCCGGTATTTTTTTTACGTTTCTTCCATCTACGGATTCAGCGAATGCCACTCTAAAAGTAATCGCGGGTTTTAAGACCCTATTAGGTCCAAGAAAGTTGTTGCTAGACAACTCACTCGTCACACAATAGCAGTGTTAAAAACGATACAAGCAGCCGATTCTTATTATTAGGATCACTTTTCGGCACTTCACTGCACAAATAAACACCGAATTTGTACACTAAAAATCAATAGACACTAATTTAAAACATTTGATTTGCATCAGCCCACGCGGCTTGTTTTAGCCCTACCCGCCGAATCTTTGAATTTATTGTTTAATGACATAACAACAACTTTTTAAGGTGAGTTACTTCTAAACGTCAAGTTTTTTAATGATAAATATTTTGTAATTTGCCAATGTCATGTAAAAAATGATAGATTAGCACAGTCACTCTAGCACATGATGTTTGTGTGGCTTTTTTCAAAACAATTTCGGGGTTACAACCTCTCGGCAAACACTTATACTATTTATTAAATAACCATGCACAAATGCGGACCCAACATTTGTGCATGGTTATTTAATAAATAGTATAAATGTTTGCCGAGAGGTTGTAACCCCGAAATTGTTTAAAATAGAACCGGTTTTGTAGCTAACAATTAAAAACGAATGGTATCGCTAGTTATGCTCCCCGTCGCCTTAATAAAATTGATTCTTATATTACAATGTTGCACAATATCATCAAAGTACACAAAAATTCACCACTTTTTGTTACTACCACCACAGAATCTTTTTTTATATTATAGCTCTACCCGAAGATATCTTGCCAATGTCAAGTAACTTATTGAAAATAAGTAGAAAGTCAACAGTCGAAGTCAGTCAGAGTTACAGCCCCTCAATAAAACGCCGATGATTTACGTCTAATCGACCTATGGATTCTGCCGATACCACTATCGCGGGTGTGACTATTAGACAATTAGGCGCAAGCAAGTTGTCCGTGAAAACTTACTCGACACACAATAGCAGTGCTAAAAACTGTGTAGTTTTTAACACTGCTATTGTGTGTCATTCAACGATTCTTATTATCAGGATCCCTTCGCGACACTTTACTGCACAAATAAACACTAGATACAAATTTAAAACCTAAAAACTACTAGATACTAATTTAAAACATTTGAATTGCATCAGCCCACGCGGACTGTTTTACTTCCACCGCCAGAATCCCGCAGAATCTTGCTGACCGCTTAATATTTCAGTTTGTAACCAGGTGTCAACGGATCAAATGTCAGCTCTGTCACGCCTGGAATATACGAAATAGGAAGATGTCAGCAGACCCGTCAACTTCGGTAGTTTCACACTCAATCACCAACCACATGGTGACGACGCTACTTTTTTGATTCTGTGCCCGGCACTTATGGTATGGATGTGTTTTTACATATATTTTTTTTATGAGAATGGGAGGCAAACGAGCAAGCGAGCCACCTGATGGTAAGTGATCACCGCCGCCAATGGACATCAGCCACACCAGAGGGAGTGGAGATGCGTTGCCGGCCTTTTAAGAAGGCATAGGCTCTTCTGCAGAAGATTTTAATGTCGTACCGTTTCGGAAATACCGCTGCGGGAAGTTGATTCTACAATGAGCAGGTAAAATAAAACTATTTGTACATCATATTTCTATTTGTCATATACAATAATACTATCGACTGTATTTGTGGTCAGACTTCTGTGTCTACAGATACGTAATAGCATTCTTAAAAACCATGGTGCGTAATTATAAAAAAAATAATCATACGTTTATTTTTTAGTCTCCCGATCTTTTTAATAAAATATTTATCCATAGTTTTTGGGAATTTGTCTTAAAATTTTAAGTGAACCATGGGCTAATTATGTTTAATTAGTCTATGGGATAACTCACTTTTAAAGTACAACTGTAGCTTTCATAATAGATCTGTATGAAAGGACAAGTATAAATTTGTATGACTGTTATCATAATTTATCAAGTAGATTTTTTAAGACCTCCCCATGTCTCAAAAAGAATGTAATATCATCTTAAATAAAAGCAAAATCTAAATTTTGAATAAAAAAATTATGAACTAAGAAAAAGTAAAAATACTGTAGTTTTTATATTGAAAAGCGTTTCTGTGGTATTTAAACGCTAACCGGGTTTCTGTTAATTGGTTGAGTGAAGAAAAAACTTCAATGTTACTGATTGAGTGTGAAAAGAGTGACGTTAGTACTCACACGTGTGTTGACGGCTGCTATAGAAAACACGAAGACGCGACAGATGAGCTTCACAGAGAAATAAATATCAGTATGAAAACTTTGTCATCCTAGGTCGTCCGAGATATCGCTGGAGGGACGAAGTCGATTTCAAGTCCGATAAGGGTCATCCCAAATGACCTAACTTCCAATGATCTTTCATATTATTTCTCACCGATGTTTTCTATGTCGTGTTGCGTTATTGATCAGTCATCCGTACGCTCTATTTTTCTCCTACGAATCAGTCACCGATTATCGGTCATATGGGATTACTCTTAATGTGGCATAGTACCGGAGAAAATGACTAACTTCAATGACGAAGGCCAAGATCTACTTTCAATTGCTGGTGCTAGCGTAGTAAGTGAACAGGTAATAATAGCCATTGCTAACCAAACTACAAAATTCCAACGATCTTTCATATTATTTCTCACCGATTTTTTGTATGTCGTGTGCGTTGCGTTATTGATCAGTCATCTGTACGTTCTATTTTTCTCTTACGAATCGGTCACCGATTATCGGTCATATGGGATCACTCTTAATATGGCATAGTACCGGAGAAAATGACTAACTTCAATGTCGAAGGCCAAGATCCACTTTAAATTGCTGGTGCTAGCGTAGTAAGTAAAAATATTATAACGAGCCAGGCTAATAAATACCATTGCTTTAATTTTCATCTTAACATCAATTTCTATATAAAAAGACGTCGTTGTGTTATTCATACAATGATGCTAATTACGATAAACTTTTGTTTTACTCTCTCTGATAAACATAACTGTGTTTTGCAGTAATGCCTTTTGTAGGTTCCTAATATCATTAGGTCACCTACCGAATTTATATGTCTATTGGCAGGTGTGCGATTGCAAACAAAACTTTTGACAGTAAACTGCTGAGTATTTTTTTTTAAAGCAACAGCTAAAACTCCGGTGTCACTATCAAGCTACCTAACCGTACGTCTAGTACGCTAACCGTCGATAAATTTGCCTCTAGAGACGTTAAACATAGGCATCGGCGTAATAATCAAAGGCTCACTGCCTTCCTTTCTATTCTGTGGCTATAGTCGTCTAATTTAAGTCTTATTTATTTTTGGAAACCGATTTAGGAGTAAGGAAGGTCATATAAAATAGAGATGTCTGTGGTGGAGAGTAGCTAGCGCCATAGTTTAAGGGAATATAAAATCACGAAAACCATTACGCTCTAACGATCTTTGATAAATAAACGTCTGCGGTGTTACTCGCGTTTATTAAAATTGAATCAATATTTTTGTCCCACACAGCGTACTATATGAAGCTTAAAAACGTATTTAATTTTTTAAAATAAAAGAGACCGACGCAATATAAACCTATTTCTTTTAAAAGTCAGTTTAAAATAATCGTTTAGTTTTTTCTCCGTCTTTTCACACCTTAGAAGAAAGTGCCAGGTGCTTATAATGTATTCATTGCCTATGCCAGCCTACAAATGCCGAAAGATAAAGGAAAAAACCTTTAGCTAATTGTTTTGTTTTGTAGCTGTCAATCTAAATTGCTCTTAGAATCCAGGTCATTAATTTTCGTTAATAGACCGACCTATAAAAGCTTAGAATTGGCTTCTTTCATAAACGGAAGGTTCAGATTTGTTTACAGGTCATATTGTGAGGCATAATGTTGACTTTGGGATGAAAATAGATCGATAGCTTATACTCATTCATTTACTGTATCTAATCACTGCGCATTTGAAACATGCACAACTGAATTAACTTTTAATATAGTACGGGCCTGTCCTAGTAACATTTGTTTTACAATGCGGCTCCCAACCTAAAGTTGGTAATTTAATATTTTGAGCGGCTATACTTGACATTTCTCTTATACGAATAAAAAGTAGGCATGGAATGAGTAGACCACGCAGAATATTAAGGTATGTAATAGTTTTGATAGAAGTTCTTTCCGAGGCACGGGGATACAAGACCACCAACTTTCAGACTCCGGGCTGACACTATGAATTGCTTACCGAAAACTTAGGTACACATTTTTGGCCCCACCCGGGGACCCACCCGGGGATCGAACCCGGGTCCTCTAGCGCAGCCGTCGCTTTATAGTGCGACCCAATAACCTCTACGCCATCGAGGCAGTCTTTCGCATTATATTAGTAAGTACTACAATGTACTTGTTTATTATTTACGTCGCGTTTAGACCCGATGGAAGAATTTTAGTAAAGTAATTAGTACCTACATGAAGCTTTCAGGCCAGGTGGAGTGATGATTTACGCAAGGTAGGAGCTGGATGTGATAACGGAAGATCAAACAAAGTGGCGAACATTTTAAGAGGATTCCTACAAATCACACCTCTCTAATAATGAAGGTTGGCAGTCAGCTCCGCATATATATCTCGATCTCTTGCTAGATGGAAAAGCTATGAGGCCCTGGCGTCCATTCTCTGATATTACAAAACTATTATTTCTTTCTCCTTCCAACTGCTTGTCATCCCTCACTTCCATCATCATCATCATTATTTCAGCCATTAGACGTCCACTGCTGGACAAAGCCCTTCTCCAATGTTCTCCACACAGATCGGTCTTGCGCCGCCCGCATCCAATGGATTCCCGCGATCTTCACCAGATGCCTGCCACGGCTGCGACTTCCTGTACGTGGCCTCCACTCGAGGACCTTTCCGCCCCAACGGCCGTCTGTTCTCTTCGCTATGTGCCCTGTCCATTGCCACTTGAGTCATGCAATCCTTTGGGCTCATTTCTATGTTATGGCGCAAACATAATATGTAGTAACATAAATTATATTAATTGAAATTAACCAACGATTTTTTAATTACGTTTAAACAAGTTCGACAGGTGTATTGGGCTGGGAAAGATGGTACAGAGATAAGCTTATTAATAGATATAATTGGTACTTAATGCAATGAAATTTAATCTTTACGTATCTACGTAATAACTTAATCTTAAGTTTGCCAACATTCCGTTATTCCTTGCTAACATCTTTTACTTAAATCTTTTTTATAGATAATTCTTCAGTTACTAACTACTTACACTCACTAAGATGAGCCAGTCACTTACCCCCTTATTACAAATCGTGAACTGTTAGCAATTGGTAATTAAAATATGTATATCAATTCGCATTCAACCATCGCACAAGGCACAGTGGCGCCAGAGGTGGCAACAAATGACAAGTGTTGACAGCCATGACACTGGGTGAGTTTTTTGAAGGACGGACGTCCATATTGTTTTTAAAACAAGAAAAGAGATAGTTTATCGTACTAACAGAAATAATCTATACTGGTTTTTATTAGAACTAAGGATAGTCCCGGAACAAAATTCTGGCCAGCCCTTATTAACATAAGATTTAGTACGGCAATAACTTTAGATCACGATTTATAATAAGGTGGTTAATGTCTTGGTTCTTAATAAAACTCAAACCGGTATCTCACAATAATAAATGCAAGAACACAAAACTTTTATGACTCAAAAATCTTCAAACCAGTTATTCTGAGAGTAAATCGTTGTAATCAAGTTGCTTTTAAATACAGTATTATCAAGGCTAATTGACTAAGAACAGAGAACATTATGTTTGCCAGTCAATAAGATGCCTTGTAAGGATGTTTATCTTTCTAACGGGTTGAACCTTGACTGGCTAAACATGCAATCCATGTGCCATTTTAGCGATGTGATGTTGAGGAATTTTATGTCTTATATCTTCTGAATAATATTAATAATTATCTTTCCTGGCCGCTATTTAATTATTTTTAATTATTTTTGATTATAATTTCTTGTTCTATAGCATAGAAAAGTATCAGCCTATAAACTGTCCCACTGCAGGGCAAAGGCCTCCATCATAAAAATTAAGTTATCGCTACTATAATGGGATTAGGCTTAATCACCACGCTTGTCAAATGCGGATTGGTGATCACAAACCCGAGCTATGTACGAAAAATTCAAAACATACTTTTCGCTCGCCCCTGGAATCGAAACCCAGGATCATAGCCCGGTAATTAAACCACTAGACCAACAGGGCGTTAGCTTACTTAGTACAATAGGGCATTTGCCTCTCCAAACTCTACTGTGTTTCTGAATCATCCACTTAGGTCGTCCGACCATCTGGCTGGTGGTCTGCCAACGCTCCTTCTATTGAGTCTTACTCTGTAACAAAGATGTCCAGCCTACCATGAAAATTGTTGTGATGTCCAAAATGCTGCCCTATGACCACTTTTTACCAAAAATAGAGTAGAAAAGTACAAAAAAGGAACACGTTTGCACGTCACCACAGATAACCCCCAACAATCTATGGGAAGTGGCCGCGAGCTCGCGAAGTCTCGCGTTTGTATTCAACACAGAAATCGCATTAGTGGAGTACAAAATATTGTATATGGGTTAACCCTCCGTTAACAGTTATTGAATTTTATATTCCGAGCCCCACATTCTATTTTAACAGTCCTAAAGGGGCGACTAAAATAGTCGTGGCATTTCTGTGTTAGTTAAGACCCATTTTCGGAGACTGCGGGGGAATGTAAACAGGATTTGAATTTTAAAGGACGCGTGTCTTTTCGCTCATTGGAGGAATTCGTCGCGTGTTTAGGGTCCTTTTTTCCTTGAATAATAAAAGAAGCGGACGTTTAATGTAGGGAACGAGACATTATCTTGGTACGCATACAGTGAAGTGATATCAGTGAGACAACTTCGGACAGAAACCTCATCATCAGCAACCCACACTCGTCCACTACTGGACATAGGTCTCCCCTAATGCACGCCACTCACACGCTCCCAATTTTTGGCTACTCTCATCCAGCCCACACCAGCTAGCCTTCGAATGTCATCATCCCATCTTGTCGCAGGGCGTCCTACACTACGCTTACCGAGTCGCGGTCCCCACTCAAGGACTTTACGGCTCCAACGGCTGTCAGTTCTGCGGCTAATATGACCAGCCCACTGCCACTTCAGTTTGCTAATTCGGTGGGCTATGTATGTACGGACAGAAACCTATGTGTAAATTATAGAGAACACCGTATTGTATATGATGTTAAAACACCCAGTGTTAATTATCGATTGCGACATACTTCCTAAATTAGGGCTTACATAAGCCCAGCGTCATAGTCTACCTCAAGCCATGGCTGATGCTAATTGAGCTTCTTTTTGCATAGCACCGCGACAAACCAGAGGCCTCAGCGCAAACCGAAATTACGAACGAACCCGAGTGGACGCGACCAGTATCCCTACCATGAGTTTGAAAAACTTTCTCACTATCGAAAACTATTGCTTTATCCCTTTCATTGTAGTGCATGTAAAAGAGACAGAGCAATAGTTTTGGATAGCGAGGATAGTATTTCAAACTCATGGTAAGGCCTCAGTTGTATTCTTGTTCGTTACGGGACGTCTTGGCGCTAAGGCCCCAGAACGGACGCAAAATTTTGATTGCTCGACCTGAGCAGGAAAATGTGCTTTTTTTTTCGATTTATTGTTTTTGTTATTATGTCTCATGATTGGTTTTTTAATTATTTTGTTATTATGTGTCATGATTGGTTTTTAATTAATGTTCATATTGCATAGTGCTTTTGTTATTGTTGGTTTTAATCTGGTGTATCTTGTGTTTAGCAAATAAATGTTTCTTACCTACTTAAACCTCATCTAATCGCAGCTTTTAATTCCCGGTTGCCTCCAAAGCTATCGCTTAGAACCAGAGGTACGCATAGACCATAGATAGATAGATAGATACTCTTTATTGCACAACATACAAAACTTAAAAGCTAGGTATACAGAGATACAATGTACAATTTAGGCGGTCTTATCGCTGGGAGCGATCTCTACCAGACAACCTTCAGGTAAAGGACACCATGATACCATGATTCATATCTAACCTATTCAAATTTTTTACCTTAATTTACTGCGATTCGTTGCAGTGGACGAAGGTGCATAACTTTCGCGTCGCACTTTTAATGTTCGCCTTGCATTTTGCCTTTGTTTGCGCAATAAGGTAGCTAATGTTCAGGCGCACGCTATGTTTATTGTGCTCATATTAATACTAAGTAACGTGCCATTATAAATGCAAAGCCTAGGAATGCTGTGCTAAAATTATGGTGGATTTTGTAGTCGCTGACTTTACTTTGTATCACAAACTGTTAGCTGATTAGTAGGAAAGAAAGTATCTGATACTGGTACACTGCACTCAATAAAATTACTAGCGAAAAGACAATCCACGGAGTACAGCAGAGTTCCAAATATTGGTAGCTCATTTGTAACTCCACTGGTGGTCGCTTACCATCTGGTGAGCTTTCTGCTAGACGTAACTCTTTACTGAAACGATTCAGTGATCCACTTCAGATAGATGATACACTGATCCGAATAACGAATCCTCGCTCCGAATGTATCAGTTTGGCTCATTCGGATATCAAGATCGGATTTGCTCAATCGGTCAACTCGCTCACTGACTCACTGTGTTCCACTGACGCAAATGAGCAACGAACTTTAGATGATCACTGATAGCGAGATAACGAGTGAGTCGGTTCCAACTGCAATGCATGGAACGTGTCACGCAGGAAAAGATATAGGCAGACATTAACATTGATTGAAATGACAGCCATTAGTGTCACAGATTTTTTTTCTTTAAACCAATACCATAGATAAAACTTGGTAAAATACTTTAAATAAGGGGTCATTCTAATCGAGTCGCTGTTCTGAATCTATCTGAGAGTCGATGTTCCAAAGGAAGCGTATCACTGAAACGACTCTTTTCACTGTTCCAGATTCAAATGATCCAAACTTTAGAACGGTACATTTTTGCCAGGATAACTATCTGTTACGAATCACATTAAAATGGACCTTATCACCGCCTCGGTAAAGGCATTTCTAGTAAGATACTGCCTTCTAGAATTCAGAAAACGATAAGTAACGATCATCACACAAATCCGACACTTTGGATTTACCCCACTATATGTAACGTCGAGTTTCTACTTCTCTGCAATCTACTGTACTGTTATTAGGGTCAGTAAATCCTCAAACAATATACAACCATAGTTTGTTCCCAAATCACATCAAATCTTATGTAGATGGAAGGCAGGTGAGATTAGGGTAATATTGAATCAGGGTACGACCCGACTAGGGTTACCAGATCGATGGCAAATTTCAAAGACCGAAGGAAATAGAAGATTGGCATAAAATGTCTTGGCACTTAATCGTATTGTTTTTTTGGGTTCTGGCACAGTAAACTTGTACTGCTATTTGAAGCTGTAGAAGGGCAGATTACTGTGCTGTGATAGATCATCATCATCATCATCAGCCCATCGTTTCCCCACTGCTGGGGCACGGGCCTCCCTCAATCACATGAGGGGTAATTGCCATACTCACCGCGCTTGGCAGACGGGTTGGCGAGGGTTTTGATATAAATGCAGAGTTTTCCTTCTCTGGGTGCTGATGATCATGCCAGCAGCTTTACCTTAGTCGCCTTTTACGACACCTCGGTAAGAGTGAGGGTGGCCTATTCTACTCTGCCGGACACCACACGGCCTCTTTAGCCGTATGCAACAGGAATGTACATATCTTAAGAGTATTTATTTTTAAAATTAAAAACTCCCTTCGTCATTTTAGCCAATACCTATACGTCAACTGCTGAACATGGCCCAATGATGACACCCCCTTTAGATGATGATCTCCACACAGATCTGTTTTGTGCCGCCCGCATCCAATGGATTCCCGCGACCTTCATCAGGTCGTCTGGACTAGATCTTCGACCTTCTTTACGCGGCCTCCTCCCTTGGTTTCTCGAAAATCTCAAGACAAATTCTGAGATATAGTGACCCTACTCAGGTCGTGCGGGCAAATTACATTATTTACTATTTAGTGCTACTGTAACCGAAATCAGGGTTACCTATTTTGCTTTTCAGCAATATGAGGGGGAGTTTGACCTAATTATTATGATCGTTTATTCAAAAGCTTGTCTTAAAAGCTGACTGGAGAGAAGAAAAGGCCAGCCATCATCCTGTCCTGATTGATACAGGACGCAGACCGGGTTTGGACCAAAAAGTTATTTCTGAACCTAAATTGCAAATAAAAAATATGATTTGAAATTCAAAGTAATTTCAAGTGCAGTTAATTTGAATAGATCATCTAGATTAAATGTTCTAATAATCTTTAAGACTTATTTTTCTATTGTTTGTCAAAAGCCAAACATTAATGTTGACGACTTTAGTGGCTTTCATCATTCATTCATTCATCATTGTCAGCCCATTTAAGTCCCCACTGCTGGGGCACGGGCCTCCCTCAATCACATGAGGGGTAATTGCCATACTCACCACGCTTGGCAGACGGGTTGGCGAGGGTTTTGATATAAATGCAGAGTTTTCCTTCTCTGGGTGCTGATGATCATGCCAGCAGCTTTACCTTAGTCGCCTTTTACGACACCTCGGTAAGAGTGAGGGTGGCCTATTCTACTCTGCCGGGGACCACACGGCAAGTAGTTAGTGGCTTTAGATACTAACATTACAAAGTCAATCCAATTATAAAAGATTAAATCCAATTAAAATTATTTTTATGACTATTGGTTTATCTATTCATTGAAGAACAAAAAGAACCAAAATCATGTTACGCAGTGAATCGTATGACAAAAGGCCTATTGTTCACGGAAGCGTGTCTTCATAGGCGCATCAAATTGTGCTCCTGCGCACTGTGCCGTGCCGTGCATGTGACGGAACGTTTCTCCCATTACAGTTGTAATGGAGAGGGGATGATGAGTTTTCATTCAGTCTCGAACGATATCGCAGCGTTCGATTTGTTGTGAGAAATGGCGTAGCTAATTGGTTTTCTAGACAGTAGACCTTACCCATATTCTGTGTCCATAGGCAGGGTAAATGATTGAAGTCATATAGCGTCTCATACATTGACTTGATTCCGTGCTTAGTCAAGTAATAGTGTTACTAATTAGACAACAGAGAGAAATTTCAAATATTTAAATACATACCTATTGTTTTTTAATTAGGTAACATTAGTTTAAATAAGTGTATGATAAAGTTTTATTTATTATCTAGATATAATATGTATTTAGAATAAACATTTGTTTATTTGATGTTGAATATCAGAAGGATTGCACCATTCAACCCTCTTCTATCTAATGTCCTTTAACTGAAGGTTGTCTGGTAGAGATCGCCCTCAGAGATAAGACCGCCTTATTTGTACATTGTATCTCTGTATACGTAGCTTTTAGGTTTTGTATATTGTGCAATAAAGAGTATCTATCTATCTATACACATACACTTACTTTTTATCACCATCTCATATTAATGAACAAAGTTTCGACCAATTGTGAAATCGGCAGATAAATCAGCTCTTTCATACATTTTGTTGACTCTCAGACTCATAACAGCTGATATCATTCCAAATTCACGATTACGATTAAAATACAGATTTTCTGTCTTTCGTCCACGAATTTTTATTTTAATTATTTTAACATTTACAGTTTATCTCTTTTATTATTATTTTTTTCTTTATTGAATATTGCACTACCTACCCCTTCTCTACTATTAAATGTCCTTTACCCGAAGGTTGTCTGGTAGAAATCGCTTTCAGCGATAAGACCGCCGTAATTGTACACAAAATATCTGTAATGCCTAAAGTAGGTACTTAAGTTGTGTATTTTGTGCAATAAAGTCTATCAGTTTTGTGCAATATAGTGCTATCTATCTTCTATCCTTAAATCAATCAGCCTATCTAATGGCCGATCGCTCCTATAGCCCTCTAAAGAACGCCAACTAATCTGGTCCTGAGCAGTCATTACGAATCCTCCCCGAATACATATAGAATTCCCCAAAGTAGACCTCTTCTGTGAATATCATCATCATCCTTGTCATTCCTAGACGCGTCCAAAGCTGTTGCATCGGACCTCGGAGTACGATGAAACTACAATTTAGGGTTTAGAAATCCTTTTCTATGAACACATCATCATCGTAATTAGATCATGCCACGAAATAACTCGCGCGTCACTTCAATTGCAGATTGCGAACTATCGACTGACACCTTCACCCAAAAAATCATTAAAAAATAATTAGCTGCAGGTAGGTAGTTTACCAATTCTCCTACGCGAGTTTACATAAATTACCCTCACATTGACATCAAATTTATTTTTATTTGGTGCATAGTTTAAGTTCAGCTAAAAACTTTCTGAACGGCCCTCGTAACTAATACCAGAATGAGAGTTATTAACAATATCAGGACTAAACATTGCCATAGCTAATTTTATCATCCTTAATTTTTGAATTTAATACCTTCGTTGCGCCCTGTTGGTCTAGTAATTTAAGTACCGGGCCGTGATCTCGGGGTCTTGGGTTCCCGGGTCGAGCGAAAAGTATGTTTCGAATTTTTCGAACATAGCTCGGGTTTGTGAGCACCAATCCGCATTTGGCAAGCGTGGTGATTAAGCCGAACCCCATCAAAGTAGCGATAACTTGATTTCTATGATGGAGGCCTTTGCCCTGCAGTGGGAAATTTTATGGGCTTATACTTTTAATATAGTCGTTTCAATACGCTTTTTACAACGAGGATAATATGTCCACTTATATGACCTTCCATTCTTCAAAGAAATTCTTTTGATATTTTCGTAATAAGAATCGATAATATAAAACATTATATTTTAAGAATCCTGATTAAATGAAGAGTCTACACATGAATCAGATTATTCACTGTTTACTTTTTCTACGTTAGACTTACCAATATCAATTTGATGTAGGTATGTATTATACTATCCGAGTGTAGGTATTTTCTTTATGCAAGAATTTAAACCTGAGTATCACAAAATAATACTTTTTGAGGAATTCAGTTATGAATTTACCATCTATGCTTAAACGTTTGTGGGAAGGTGGACCATATTCTTATCCTATCAAAGGTTCTACTTCTATTAATATAAAAATTTCTGGTCCTATATTTTTGTTAGTAACGAATGGGATGATAAAATGGACGATGCTATAAAGAGTCGTTTTCGTTTTGTTAGTGCCGATACGCTGTTGAACATCGTACGTGCGCCGGTACCAAAAGAATGTAAAAGTAAGTACCTATTTGAAATCCTTACAGATATCTATATCTTACAGATAGGCCTCCCCCAATATTCTCCACACAGATTACCTATTTGAAACGCCGTCTTACTGATAGGCCTCTCCAATATTCTCCACACAGATTACCTATTTGAAACGCCGTCTTACTGATAGGCCTCTCCAATATTCTCCACACAGATTACCTATTTGAAACGCCGTCTTACAGATAGGCCTCCCCCAATATTCTCCACACAGATTGGTCGTTTGCCGCCCGCATCCAATGGATTCCCGCGACCTTCACCAGATCGTCGGTCCACCTTGTGGGATTCCATGAACACTATATTCATTAAAAACGACAAAAAAGTGAGTGATTTTTAAAGTATTCATTACCAACTGACGTCCCTCTAACTTTAATGAATATTTTCCCAACTGAGCTGTTACCAGCCAGTATTCCTCATCCCCTTTAACGTGGCCGTTTCCCGTTTTCGCCTTTTTACACCATATTTTTACCGTTCACATGATGAACATGGTAACGCGTCTCCAGTGTGCCATCGGGTCGGGTGAATGTAACGATTAAAATTTCAAAGACTGCTTGTGTATGCCTGTGAGGACCAAAATAGCGTGGCGTTCCCTCTCGGTAGATTGACGCTCAGTGTTGTACAACTACGTTTCCCAACTGCAGCTAACAAAAATTGTTGAGCGATTCGCTACTTTATTCTTTGTAGAATAAAGTTGATGAGCGAGCTTGTGCCGGTAAAGGTAACTTTGCGTACCTATGTGACGTCTGTTACTTACAATGCAGGAAACGAGGGGTGTACCCTGTGTGTTTGCGGCGTCTGTCGCAAGATTTGTATCGCGTATTGTGCATTTGTCTGTTGTACAGAATGATGTCATGTTGTATGATGAATGTGATTGAATGTCCTTCAAATGAATCGTGGCTGGGGTGTGTCTTCTATTTAGGATGATAAGCGTTGCTATGATGTGTGCACGTGATGTCACTTTATCCATGTTTTATCATTTACGTTTGTAATCATCCGTATTGTAAATTCTTCGAGAAGGCTTTTCAGAAAACTGGTGTAAATTATCTATGTTGTTTCTTCTTATCTTGTGACCTATATCTGGGTGTAGCCCTTACTTAGCTTTGTAACCTTGCACGCCCACATAAACATTTGAAACTTTATTTATAACTTAATATATTGAAACTGTAGCATATATTGTACAGCGGTCGGTAATCTGTGGCCCAAAAAACATAATATGAAGGAACAACTACGACCCGCTCCTGGCTTTCTTCACTATGTCACACACAATATGTCCTTACCTGCTGAAAGGTTGCCGACCGCTATTCAAAAAGTGAAAAGTACTCCCAACTTAGTATTTAAAAGTACATTGTAACTGCGCGCGTGGTAATATATTTGAATTCAATAAATCATCCGATAACAAACTGTTGACAAGTGAAAAAAAATCTCAATCGACTCGATAGTTTCATGCGACATGTGTGTGTCGGCCGATGTCAGAATTAGGTGGGCTAAATGCTTAATTAATTAGGTAGACGAGTAGACCGATCACCTGATGGTTAGCAATTACCACCGCCTATGGACATCTGCAACACCAGACGAGTCACATGTGTGCGACCGTGCTTTTAAAAAGAAATACGCTCCTTTTTACTTAATTTATATTACATTTATCTTTATTTTTAAATACATCCTGTCGTAAAGTATGTATACTATCAGTTAAGATTCAGGCCAAACACTTTTCTTTTAGAGAAAAGAAATATTTTCAAACTACTTTTACGATGAACATGTACGTGTCCCCCTAAGATTTAATTTTTCACCTTTCACCATGAGATTTTATATCCATACACGGTTGGGATAACTGGGCTGTTATCGAGGCATCGGTTTTGCCTCGCAACTGCACATTATAGTGGATTGGATGTGGGGATTATGCGAAGCACCTTCATTGTGCTGATAAACTGCTAAGGGACATAGGGTAGAATAGTTAATGAGGGGCGTTTTGAATTGTAACACAAGTGGTGGTATTTAACTGTCAATAAACACTTGTGGTTGTCAAAGGGTTACCGAATACTCAAATGCTCAATCTCCATCTCTGTCTATGTCGGTTTATGACAAAGACAACATCATATTTTAGCAGATCTTTGCAATTTAGACGCCAGTGGCTCGTTTTTTATAATTTGACGTTCTAATGGTAGCGTAATCAAGAAATCTCAGAGCGTCCACCCTCACACATTGGAACCCAAATGGTCTCGCACAGTACGGTTCCAGAGGAATTTCCTCCCCCGGACGCTCCGACTGTGGAATGAGCTGCCATCAGAGGTTTTCCCGGGGGAATACAGCATGAGGTTCTTCAAAAAAGGAGTGTTAAGGTTTTTAAGGGGTCGGCAGTGCGTATGCAGGTCCACTGGAGTTACAAACGTCCATAGGCTTCGGTAATCGCTTACCATCTGGCGAGCCGCACGCTCTTGCTTGCTACCGACGTAGTATAAAAAAAATCTTAGCCATTATCATATTTTTTAGGAAAATAAAACTTGTATCGTTATTTTGTTTCGTATTTTCATCTAATTCATAGTATATTTTGGTTTTAATATTGTAACGGTCTTTTAATATTTATCTACATTTTACATTACCAAAAATGTTTAACTTTGCAAATGTTATAAATCCCGGTGTAGTTTTTTAAAGTAGTATCCATTTTAAGTACCAAAAAATGTATAGCTGTCTAAAATCAATTAAATAAAACTAAAAACCATCCCGGATGATCCATCCAACTACGACAATCCTAATTTCTCAAAGACAACTTTCCGACCAAAGCTGTTTGCTTTGCTAATTGAATTGATAATTCGTTCCCGCTGTAACCACAGATAATAAACGCACAATTAAACTGTTCAACTGCCGCCGCTTTAATTGCTTTAATTTTTTTCTTCCATTAATAAATGTATTTTCTTTTTTAAGAAAAGATCGTCTTATTTTTCTTTTCTTGGAAAGAGTTCTAGCTCGGTTTTTTTTAGCTACTAAACCGGATCTATTTTATACAATCTCTCGGTTGGGTCCAACGCGTACGCGAAAAAATTATTCACGCCAAAAGCGGCCACTTTTAGCTTGAATCATTGTGTCTCGTACAAAACCGTCAGCTCAATTGTAAGCGCCCATGATCGAGTTGGTAATATTTAACGTGGTACATATTGCTTGACATATATATGTACCTACTAACTTGATTACGTGTAGGTACGTTATTCTATCATCTATTCATATATATATTTATTCTATAATTACCATTGACTTATATGTTATACTTAAATGACTGCCCAGATGGCGCAGTGGTTAGTGGGTCGCACTTCAAAGCGAGGTGTCAGGTTCGATCCTCGGGTCAGGCCAAAAATGTGTACCTAAGTTTTAGGTAAAAATTCTTAGTCTCAGCCCGGAGTCTGAGAGTTCGCGGTCATGCACCCCCGTGCCTCGAAAAGGACGTTAAGCCGTTGGGTCCTGCGCCCAATCCCTTTGGTCCCATCGGAATATGAAGGAATAGAGAGTGCACTGGTGTTTGCGCACACACTTGAGCACAATAATATACCCTGCGTGCGTGGCTGATAGTTGAGATTGGCCGCCGTAGCCGTAATCGGTTGAAGGATATTATACATAAATGAAGGTCAAGATTTACCTAAATTAACATTCATGACTTAACTCAATAAAGTCGGCCCCAAACCAAAATAAAAAGGTAAAGCGTTAATTCAACTCCATTGAAACTTACTACAACACTTTGTAACCATTTGTAATGACACTTTAGAGAATTTTCGTTTTATTTATTACCTGTTGGCGTATACAGGGTGGAAAATTATAACGAGGCAGGGAGGAAGTAACTACCATAATAAGAAAACGTGTTAAGGTTATTAATGATCTGTGCAGTCGAGAAAAGAAACTGTATGCCTATATTTTTTTCTTTTTTAGTATAGAATAAATTATTTTTTCATGTTTTTGTGTAGTGTGATTTTAATATTCATATTGCAATTTTCTCGAATCTGTATTTAAATAATAGTATCTCCGTTTTGCCCTGTTGGTATAATGGTTCAAGTCCCGGTTCGAGCAAAAAGTATGTATGTATGTATTTCGAATTTTCCAAATATAGCTCGGGTTCCACATTAGTCAAGCATATTGATTAAGGTAAGCTTATCCCATTATAGTAGTGATGACCTGCTTTCTATCTTTTGCTCTACAGTGTGATTTATAGGCTGATATTTTACTTATTTTATTATCTCCATTTTTTTTACATAAGTAGTGGTATCCAATTTCGAACAAACGTTTTAAAATCCATTTAAAAGCCGTTGACTTGGCAAATCTAATTGATATTACCTTCCTAACTCCAACCACGGATAATGGCGACAATTAAGCCGTTCAACTGAGCAGAGAGCGATCGCTGATTGCATTCGGAACTGAGCTGTGATCTAATTCATGTGAGCCATTCCGAGACATCACCGCTCTCCGCCGTGTGATATCTCTCGCGTCATCTGTGACTAGTGAGGCGCTACAGCGGCCGTAGTTCGATTGAATAAGCTGCACACATACCATCAGAGATCTAGATATCGGAGTGCAGCGAACTTGTAGAAGAGTAAACTATAATTGTCTTACGGAGTAATGAGCGATGGCTGATTGCATTCGGAACTGAGCTGTGATCTAATTCATGTGAGCCATTCCGAGACATCACCGCTCTCCGCCGTGTGATATCTCTCGTGTCATCTGTGCCTAGGGAGGCGCTACAGCGGCCGTAGTTCGATTGAATAAGCTACACACATACCATCAGAGATCTAGATATCGGAGTGCAGCGAACTTGTAGAAGAGTAAACTATAATTGTCTTACGGAGTAATGAGCTATGGCTGATTGCATTCGGAACTGAGCTGTGATCTTATTCATGTGAGCCATTCCGAGACATCACCGCTCTCCGCCGTGTGAATGGCTGATTGCATTCGGAACTGAGCTGTGATCTAATTCATGTGAGCCATTCCGAGACATCACCGCTCTCCGCCATGTGATATCTCTCGCGTCATCTGTGACTAGTAAGGCGCTACAGCGGCCGTAGTTCGATTGAATAAGCTACACACATACCATCAGAGATCTAGATATCGGAGTGCAGCGAACTTGTAGAAGAGTAAACTATAATTGTCTTACGGAGTAATGAGCGATGGCTGATTGCATTCGAAACTTAGCTGTGATTTAATTCATGTGAGCCATTCCGAGACATCACCGCTCTCCGCCATGTGATCATGTGAGCCATTCCGAGACATCACCGCTCTCCGCCGTGTGATTGCTCTCGCGTCATCTATGACTAATGAGGTGCTACAACAGTCGTAGAGCGATTGAATAAACTACACACGCATACACTGACTAGCGAATCCGACTGCAGCGAACTTGTAGAAGAAAAAAATAGTGTCTTACGGAGCAATGAGCGTTCGCTGATTAAATTCTGAACTGAGCTGTGAAATCACGTGAGCCATTCCGAGACGAGACCGTTCTCCATGTGATATCTCTCGCGTCATCTGTGACGCTAGTGAGCCGCTCTGTTTACAATAACTATTGTAGTTCCATTGAATGAGGCTGTCACTCTCACTCTCGGTCAGTTTACACTTGGGTATCCAGGTACTAGCGAATGATATAAAGGTGAACTTGCAGAAAAGTGAGTAATTTACAGACCGAATATACTGAGATGTGATATAATTCATGGGAGCCATTGAATTCATGTGATGATGTGAGACACAAAATGCCGGCTCTAGCTGACATTTATATCAAAAAGTTCATTGACTTACGCGCTAAGCAGTATATCGTATCGTGTGATTCCCGCATACGTTCCGTGTAGTCTGTCTCTGCCCATGCCGAACCACGCGAAGATCACTGTACGAGCGTATGGATGTGTAAGTAGATTATTTTGTACGTGATGTAGCCAGCTAGCGATCTGTATTTCTATACCTATCTATTGTTCCTCTGACACAAGTCACTGTGGGATAGCCACGTTTCTGCATGAATGGGCCGGCTCGACCGGAGTGATACCACGGCCTCACATAAAACCAGCGTAAAGCAGCACTGTGCTGTAAACCCAGCCTGAGCCTCCGATACGTGAGTAAGAGGTATCGGAGGCCCAATCCGGGGAAAAGGAGGGTACTTGTGACTCCACTGGTGTCGCGGGTGTCTATGGGCGGTGGCAATGGCTTACCATTAGGCGATCCGTCTTCTCGTCTGCCACCTATCAATTAAAAAAGTGTTTATTTTATACCTACTAGAGAATGTCAACACCAAAATTTAATTGGTCGTTGTTGAAACGAATATACATTTTTTATTTCAATACATTTTGGGCTCTCAGAGCCTCAGAGCTCTCAAAGCCGACCCCACCTGAGTCGATCCGACCCTACCTAAAGTGGGAACAGGCAAAGTAAAAGAAGAAGAAGACATTTTGGGCTCTCAGATCCAGAAGAGAGTTCGGAGTGATGATTGTGGAGCTAAAAATTTGTACAAACAACGATCTCCACATCACTAGCTACGCTATGTCGTAATGTCGTGTACGCAAACCATTCCCGTCGTACACCGGGTGCGTAATGCAGATTTCTACTTGTTATCGTAATGGAGGCATCATTCATTTACATAGCCGTAAAAGGATAAATTAACTAACTGCTGCCCGCAACGTGCCGGGCATAAAATATCTAATATTATGTAATTTGGAGACCTTATAATGAACATTTCTACTCATTAGTATTTATTGCGAGTAAAACGCCTGCCTGATGTTTGCAAACATCGCTGTTTGTTATCACCAAGAGTGACTAATTTGTTCTCTATACCTACTCTAATTGAAGACACGTATTTTTATGGTCCAAAGTAGTAAATGTGGGAGAGCCACGCTTAGGCATGAATGGGCCGGCTCGACCGGAGTGATACCACTGCCTCACAGAAGACCGGCGTGAAGTGGCGCCGGCGCTGGTTTTTTGCCGTGTGAGAGAGGTTACCGGAGGCCCAATGGAGGGGAAGGGGAAAAGGTTGGCAGCGCACTTGTGACTCCACTGGTGTTGCGGGTGTCCATGGGCGGCGGAATTGCTTACCATCAGGTTATCCGTCTGCTCGTCTGCCACCTCTCATATAAAAAAAATAGTAGCAACATCAAAATGGTAACATAGATAGATTGCACAAAATTTTACAAAACTCACTTTTATGGTCACTACTATCTCGGCCAACAACCAAAATAACATCAACCAATCCAACCAAACGAATCCATAGGATCCGAAACAGTGGCACGCGCGGATGAAATTTATATGCGGTACCGTGTCTTACTGGGGCCTCTTGGTTTGAATCTAGTACACAAAACCAATAATAGCGTGCTAACTACCTCGTTGGCGCAGTGGGTTGTGCCTTTAAAGCGACGACTGCGCTTGGGATCCACGGGTTCGATCCACGGGTCTGGCCAAAATTTGTACCTGAGTTTGTATGGTAAGAAATTCTCAGTGTCAGGCCAGAGTCTGAAACTTGACAGTCTTGTGCTCCCGTGTCTCGGAAAGCACGTTAAGCCGTTGGTACTGCGCCCGATGTCCTCTCCGGTCATGTCACACTGGTGTCCCATCGGAATATGAGGGACAAGGGAATAGAGAGTGCACTTGAGTACTATATATGAGCACTTGCGTAAGTGGCTGATCGTTAAGATTGCCCGCCTTAGCTGAAATCGGTTAGGAGGATATTATTATTAGTGTGATGAATACAAAGGATCATAATACAGTTCGTGGGTTCCCGGCCGATCTCGCGCCATCACCATCCTGCGCTAGACTCCCGCCAGTGTAGGTCATTTCAACTGTTTTATTTAATTTAAAATTTTCGTCATACTGTCCATTGTAGAGCGATGATAGCTTAGTCAAGTCAAAGTCAAACGATCCTTTATATGCATAGGCTTGTTGTACACAGCACTCACAAATCGTCATACATTTAAGTAATTTAAAACTATTTATAAGTACTTATGTATCATTTACATGTTAATACATGCATAAGTTGATTCGTAAAATGGACTGAAAAAATAAATAAACATAATGCGATTCCACCACGGGCTCGGAAAGTTGTTTCTGGTCGAGTAGATAAGGGAAGAAATTGCCCAGTTACTCTTTTTATTCGCCAACTTTTTATACAATGGTTTACTATTCTCATACCAAGTCATACAGTTTAATGCAACACAAATAGAATGAAGCAAATTAAAAGCTAAATATGAGATAAACCGAAGCAGTCCACCGTACCGAACCAGAAGACACGGCTGTTGGGGCGGAAAGGAGCTCGAGTGGAGGCCACATGCAGGGAGTCGCAGCCGTGGCAGGCCCCCCACAAGTTGGACGGACGATCTGGTGAAGATCGCGAGAATCCATTGGATTCGGGCGACGCAGGACTGATCTGTGTGGAGAACATCGGAGGAGGCCTATGTCCAGCAGTGGACGTCTATTGGCTGAAATGATGATGATGAAACAGACAAGTCCCCAAGGTGGCACCTGTTCACAAGTATGACGTATGTGTCAGCCATCATTTCATTCAACCATATTAAAGGGAATGTAATGACCCGTCACATAGCGCCACCCAGTAGTTCAGAACGCGGCTTCCACACGAGGGGTCGGGGTTCGAATCCCAGCCTGCACCACTGGATTTTTAAAAACTAAATATGTGCGTATTTCTACCATTAGCTCGGCGGGAACATTGTGAGGAAACCTGCACGTGTAAACATGATTCAGTTGGTCTGGTTCCCCTGTTTTCGTTATAATTACCGGGCTCCAAAAATCCTGAATCATGGTCTAAGCGTACCCAGGGCTCCAGAGCGACATCTTTGGACGCTAAGATGAGATGAGGACTGCCAATTGCTTGAGATACAACAGCGTTTAATGAGTCTATTACACTTCATAACCCCGAGATAATCGTCGTTTGAAAATGTTAAAACCCTTCAAAATCAACCGTCCCGCGTCAAATCGACCAGAGATGAGATACTCAGCGCGTAACGGGTCTAGAGGTAGGATTTTTCTTTCTTTATTAAATTTTACAAACTCTAAAGCTTAATACACATAAAGTTAAATATGCAAGTACAAAGAGCCACCTTGTGACGCTGTTTCAAGCGAACTACGAACATAATATTTACTTTGTGTTTCCAAGTATTTATTTTAGATCTTTCATTTTACAATTTTTGCATAGTTTCAAATAAACTTGAACTTTTAAATACACTTATTTGATTTAAATAAGACAATGAACAGAGTATGTAAATTTTGGTATACTATAATTTAATCAGTATTATCAGTCATCATCACACACACGCCACTGCTCCCGATTTTCGGCTACTCTCATCCAGCCCATACCAACCAGCCTTCGAATGTCATCATCCTATCTTGTCGCAAGGCGTCCAATACCGAGTCGCGGTCTCTACTCAAGGACAAGAGCTATGGAAAGGGCTATGCTCGGAGTATCTCACCGCATCAGAAATGATGTAATCCGATAGAGAGTGTCATTGTGGTTTTGGCGTGAATCAACAAAAACATAAATTCTCAAAAACATAAACTCTCTCTGTTATGCAAAAGTGACAGTCTCTCCGAGGGTGCAATAATCTCTACGGATGTTCTGGTACCTATCTTGCTAGTGTAAAGAAATTATTAATCTTCCCATAAAGACGCCATTATTAACAAGCAATAAACACGGCTTACGGTGGCGTAACAGTCTGGTCACTGCGCAGAGCGTTGCCATCGTCGTGTGGTGTTTTATTGACTTTCAGTCCAAGTCAGAAACTTGCTTCCTAATAATAATCCTTTAACCGATTTCGGCTAAGGCTACCAATCTCAACAATCAGCCACTTACGCAGGATATGTTATAGTACTCAAGTGCGTGCGCAAACAAGTGCACTCGTTCACACAGTGTTACACGGCCGGAGAGGAATCGGGCGCAGGACCAACGGCCTTAACGTGCTTTCCGGGGTACGGACACAGATTTTGGCCCGACCCGGGGATCAAGCCCGTGACCCCAAGCGCAGCCGTCGCTTTAAAGTGTGACGCACTACCCACTGCGCCAATGAGGCATCCTGATAAGAATTACATCTAGTGACGTATTTATAAAACCAACGAAAAAGTTAGGAATAGATGTAAAAATGATTGGATACAGGGATTCAAGCCAACTTACAATGAAAGTGACAAATTTTGGACCAAGCTTTGCAATGGGAATTTAATGGTCGTGAAAGGACATAACAACGCGTTGTGCTACTATTAATTTAATACACGTCTACCTTTTCAAAATTCGTCATCATCATCAACAGCTCGTTGCAGTATAGCAGGCCTCTCTAAAGGATCTGCCTCTTCGATTGATTCAAAAACCAAATCTTTAGGAATACCAAAAGAGTTGGTGGTACAAAATCAACTACCTACATCATGATAACAAGGAATCAATGATAAAAGATTTACGACAATAGTTACTCGTAGGTAAAATAAAGGAATAAGGACACAAAAGATTTCATACAACGATTTTCCCAGTTATTGTAAAACAAAATTCAACTTTGTTCTGTTGTGTATTAAAATTTTTCCAATTGATTTAAAACAAAAAAATATATATAAACTGTGACAACGATGATTCCACTAAAATAATTTGAAATAAAACCTTTCAAAACTACATAAAAAATATTGGTTCTGCAAAACTTCCAGCGCTCGTTCCATTTTACGAGTACATTCATCCCTTAGCGGGACGTGACAGAAATATTAGTGAGCTAGTAAAAATATTAATTTACGTGTGCAAACGTTTTTGGACACTTTCGTTTTTGTTAAATTCAGCAGATAGAAAACAAAATATTTGACGAATAAAATTTACTGCGATATAAGCACGAAGTTTCGAGAGATTTATGTCGTATCAGACAATCAATTTGTTGGTAAATTGTGCGTATTCGACAAAATAATATACAGTGATACACACTGAAAAGTTCCATTCATGTGTTTTTAAATATGTTTGCGCATTTGGGAAATTAAATCGTTGAGGTTGGTCGCCATAGCCGAGAGCTAGCTGGATAACTAGGTTCTTATGAATATTTTTAATTGAGCAAATTAAAAACAAATTACGTAGGATGAAAGCTATTCAGCATTGACTACGCTAAGAATTTTGTCTAAGTTATGGGCGAAATCCTCGAAACAAATAATAATTATCTAACAAACTATTATGTAATGAGTCGTTATTAACAGCGTCTGATTTGATGGTAAATTGTATATTTAGTAGAACTTTAACAATTCTATAACAACAGATTCATTTATATTTATGTTCTGAAATACCAGTAGCGTTCGATTTCATTTCGCCTTCCAATGAAATACGCAGACCTCTAGAATCTACAACATTGTTTAAAATGTTAATATTGGTCATCTTCTCGGCAGCTTTGCTCGAATTTCACTTGCTCTGGGCAACCTGCCAGCATGCAGACCAGCTATATCGCCACGCTCATTGCATTCTGCTACATGTTCTGTTTTCTTAGAATAATTTGCATAAAATGCATTGTTATTTACTCCTCTTTAAGTGCTTGCATTCTTAATAAGAACTGGGTTAAATGAACGTGCGAAGTGGGTCTCGCTTCTGGTACTTATGTACAATTGAATTGGTTCCGGATTAAAAGACCAATGATCAACATCTTGTCTTCATCTTCATCCCAGCCTATTCCCGATTGCACCTAAAGCTATTTAGAGATTAGATTTTTGTTTTCTATTGATTGACGATCACTATAACGATACAGATAATAACGTTAACGCATTACAATGTCATACAAATACTGGATCGACATTGTATTTGTAAAAGGAAAATTGCATCTTTATACCGTAAATTAGACATATTTTTTTCCTTTCAAATCAGCGGTAGATTTCATAGTTGACATTCATAAGTGTTATTTTTTATACATCCTCCTCATCTTAGCGTATAAGCTGTCGCTTCGAAGCCCGGGATACGATTGGACCACAATGCACGGTTATGTATAAAACAGAATAAATATTTTTTGAATTGAACATATGAGTCATTTACTGAACATGATCTCTCTTGTCTCTTCTAGACGTATTGGAGTCATCCGAATGAGCTGAATGATCCGAGTGAGTTGAGTGAGTGGAATGATCCGAGTGAGTCGAATGATCTGAATGAGCGGATTGGTCCGAATTCAGAGCGAAAGAGTAAGCTGTGGGCTGTCCGGGGTGAATAGGTAACCGTCTTTCCATGTATTACGCGGGGAAGAGAGATAGGTATATGATATGACACAGCAGGAGGGGGTCGATTATTCATTCGTAACAAAATCAATAAATCACGGATCTATCTGAGAGTTGATGATTCAAATGAAACGTTTCACTATTCTGCATCTCTGTACTGATCCAGATGTAAATGTTCCAATCTTTTGAAAGATACGTTTTTGCCAGGTCTAGTCTCTTCAAAAAAGAATAAAATCGCCGTCATCGTATGACTTACAGCTTTATTCAAGCCCATCGGTTGCTTATCAGCCGGCGACACGCGCCCACTGGAGGATTTGACGCGAGATGCACGCCTATTATGCTGACCGTACCGGACTATACAGTGTACAATCAATATCTAGTCTGACGCTACTTAATAACTTGAGAGTGGATTTTGTTGGGTGACTTAATTGGTGTCGAGGAAGCCTTCCATTATAGCTGTACTATCATAATCCTTTCGAGAAAGCCTTTATCGTTTTCGGGATAAATTGATATTCTATTTAGTGTTGCAGCAAGGTTACTGAATTTTGAACAAACTTTATTTCTTATTTTAGTACATGAAGAAGAGTAACAGGTAGCAAAAATCATAATTCTTATACCTAAAAAAAAATCTGCCAAAAAATACCGCCTTCAACAACCACGAACTAAAAAGTGTAAAATAATATTTTTAACTCTTTATAGTACACTTCAAATAACATTTTATAACACAGTACACTCGAGAAAAGGTATTACCGAAGTCGGCGGCCAATACTATCTTGTAATTTAATACAACATTCAATTATTCAACAGGGATTAGGCGCCGACTTCGGTAAAAGCTTTTCTCCATGTACTGTTATAAAATGTTATTTTAAGTGTATAAAGTGTTAAAAATATTATTTTACACTTTTTAGTTCGTGGTTTTTGAACGCGGTTTTTTTTACTGCTCTAGAATATTGGGAGACCTTACAGTGGAAGAGCCACGCTTCGACATGAATGAGCCGGCTCGACCGGAGTGATACCACGGCCTCACAGAAAACTGGCATGAAGCAGCACTGTGCTGTGTTTCGCTGCGTGAGTGAGAATACCGGGGACCCCATCCGGGAGAAAGGGGGATTAAGGGTTAGCAGCGCACTAGTGACTCCACTGGTGTCGCGGGTGTCCATAGGCGGCGGCAATCGCTTACCATCAGGTGATCCGTTTGCTCGTCTGCCACCTATCAGATAAAAAAAAATGCTACTTTTTCGCTTTTTTGTCCAATCATTTTTTGACCATGGGAAAGCTACGCTTCGGCATGAATGGGCCGGCTCGACCGGAGTGATACCACGGCCTCACAGAAAACTGGCCAAAACTATCCCTTCGGAGTCTAGGGTACGCTTAAACCATGATTGAGGATTTGGGGAATCTGGTAATTACATCTTGCTATATCTATAAACCTAATGTCATAATGTAGGGCTCTGATATTACAATCCTATACACGCTCTAATGTCTTTAAACCTAATAATATCATAATGTAGGGATCTGATATTACAATCCTATACACGCTCTAATGTCTTTAAACCTAATAATGTCATAAGGTAGGGCTCTGATATTACAATCCTATACACGCTTTAATATCTATAAACCTAATAATGTCATAATGTAGGGCTCTGATATTACAATTCTATACACGCTTTAATATCTATAAACCTAATAATATCATAATGTAGGGCTCTGATATTACAATCCTATACACGCTCTAATATATATAAACCTTATAATGTCATATTGTAGGGCTCTGATATTACAATCCTATACACGCTCTAATATATAAACCTAATAATGTCATAATGTAGGGCTCTTATACCTGCTGACGTAAAATAGACTATTAGGTTTATATTACCCCTTGGCAAGATAAAAAACGACCTCTATATCCCCACTTTATTTATTCAACTCTAGTGGGCGCCTTTTCTCTTACGTCAGTTCGTTGAACCAACAAAGCGAATAAGCATTTATTTAACAGAGCGCCGTAAAAACAGTTACAAATACCCATAGGGTGGTGCTTGAAAATCATACGAACTTTCAACGGCAACCCGCTTTGACGTGAATGGAACTGCTCCCAGGCGAATAGCGTGTTCAAAACCCATGTCCATACTGTCGGCATAGCCCGACGTTTGTTCAAAGTTAATATTTCCATAAGAATTGGTAACTACGAAGGAAAATATCACGATATACCGAATTTGAAAATTCGGTATTCCCAACACGAAAACTTAGTAGCACAGTATAATGATTTCCAGTATCAGAAGAGCCTTTTATGAGGACCGTTTGGTAATAGCAAAACTAAACATTTTAATTGTGCGAAAGCGGGCATAGCTTTTTTATGCAACCAGACGGATCACCTGGATGGTAAGCCCGCATCACAAGTGCGTTGCCAAAAGCAACTCCATTTTCCCTAATTTGCTCAGCGAAACAAGATGCAAGCGCTGCTTCACGTTGGTTTTTGTGAGTTATCACTCCGATCGAGAGGGCCCATTTATGCCAAAGCATGGCTCTCCCTCGGTGAGTAGAGATAATGAACACAGCGCTGTGCATGCTCTACGACTACAGTAAGGCGAATGGATGCCCTGTTACTTTACCGCACCTACCCCATCATAATACTGGGAATATTTTACTGTGGCAATCTACAATTATGGTCTCATTAATTATGAAGTGTCTAAAAATTGTGACATGGACAATATGAACGGACATACCATGTTGGTCTTTACACAAAGAGAGCAGTAATGGTAAATTATTATCCATCTCGTCAGTATACTAGACAATAGTTCAGGACCTGTTTGGTTAACTTGGTGATTGTGTTGTTCTTATTTTTTATACTGTACATTAGAGGTAAAGTAGCAAGGAGGTCAATTCTTGGCAAATGAACGCTGCCGCCCACAGACATTCGAGTTAAGACGTCTAAGTTCAGTTAGAAGTTTAGAGACTATGTTGTGCTATAATTTTGTCAATGTGGTTACTAATCGGGGCTAGACAGTAAGTAACTAAGAGTGTAAGACGTAGGGAGTTGCGTCTAAAACTGAAGCTTTGGATCCTGGGGTACGCTCGGAAGATGATCCAGGATTAGGTAAGTCTAATAACTACGGTAATTATTAATATACAGGGTGTAAAAAGATCCTTAACGAAGCCGGCGTCTACGCACTCAGACCATTAAAACAAATCTTAGACCAAAACATTATTGATGGGAAACGAAGTTGATTTTTGGTGTCAATTTTAATTTTATAAACGGACAACGCAATGAACAGCATACATCGGACCGCGCCGCACGCGCGCCCGATTTTTCGATTAATTTCAAAAAGTCAAACAAATGTTGTTCAGAATAGTTAAAACACGTGTTTAAAGGGATAGATAGATAGATAGATATACTTTATTGCACAAAATACACAACTTAAGTACTAGGCATTACAGAAATTTTGTGTACAATTTCGGCGGTCTTAAAAGGGATGTAAATGTTCACACATACACCCTGTATGTTATAGATAAAAAACTTAAGAGTTACTTATTTCAGCACATACTTGTATTTTTTTTTAAGTAATCATCGCCGCCCATGAACATCCGCGAAATCAAAAAGATCGCTAATGTGTTGCCGGTCTTTTTAAAAAAGAGTACGCTCTTCTCTTGTCATAATGATAAAAACCCCTCAATGTGATGTAAGGTGATCCTGTTTGATTTTTAAACCTAAACTGACACCTTATTTAGATCTGTCCTAAGATTTTGAATGTTCAACAATACTTTTATGAGAGTGTTGTTCCAATTTCTATGCTTGTTAGTGATCAATTACTATATCTTCGCCTTATCAAAAATAACGGTAAATCACCGAAATAAAAACGAATGTGTTTAAAACTAAAATAACGAGACCCGCGAGATCTGCCTCAACAACCGTGTAGATTACATGTCAGATGTGAGTGAACTGATGAATTACTGGTTAGACAAAGTTAAAGCAACACTGAGTCCCACAGGTCACAAAGTAACAAAGCAACATCTTAGAGATTGAAAACTACTATTTTGAAGTAAGTTTCGACTACAGTTACTGTAATGAGCTAAACTTTTCTAGATGTCTCTCGGGAAATAAGGTTAAAATATACTAATAATGTGAGTTTCATATTACCTCGATTACACACACACATGTAATGTCACCTTTCAAATGCCTCTCGCAAGGTTTTCAAGAGGTTTCTGATCATTCCAAGCCACCAACATACGCGCGACTCTTTTGATCTACATAGGTCAGGCAAGACATAAGTAAAGCTACTTATGTCTACTGTACTGTTGTATGCTACTTATGTACTTACGGCCAAGCGGCCGTGGGGGAAATAAGACAATGATGCGAGTACATAATATACAAATCCACTTCCGAAATCCGAGTTAACTCGAACGAAAGTTCTCTCACTCGAATATTTTTTGTTTGTCACTCGAGTAAAATTGTATTCCACTTCAGATCCGTTGTGTAACTCATTTCGTACAAAAAATATTTTGTCCAATTACATCTTTTAGTTGAGCATCTCATTTGGGGAGGCATGTCACTCAGTCTTTGTAAAAGAAACGTTTGAAATTCATTTTAACTTTTTGAATCATAAAGTTTAACTGCTCATTTTTATATAGAAGGATAGATGATGAGAAAATTTGCCTTTAATTTTTTTTGTGAGAAAGGGACCAAAAAGCAAGCGAGAAAGTATAGCTTTTATAAACATATTGAACCGGAAAAATATCCTGTCTTAATTTTAACAACTTTATATTTAAAAGTTGCCAGTTCGGGCTTTGAAACTTTGCAGTGCCATAAAAAGATTGCCGGTTAATAGTCGATATAAAAAAAATAAATGTATTTATAAGTCATTTTGCATTGGCAGTGTAATTAAATGCCACAAATCTTAAAAAGCGACGTTTTTGACTAAAGAAGCATATATTTTTCCGTTATTATTTTCTATTTGTAACTTCAACAAGAGTTAAATATCTTTCTATGTTTGACAATGATGAACGAGTTTTAAGTCCGAAAGGAAATTGGGTTAAGATGATATCCATTCGTTTAATTAATGACATTCGTTTTGTTTCAGGTAAAAACCCGTAAAACCCGACGATTGCTAACTGCCCTGTAAGTAATTGCTCAAGCGATCATTTAATCATTCTAAATGAAATTGACGAGACAAACCATCGAATTCCCGCATATAAAGCGAGGATCCATAATTCATCCTGATCCTAATATGAACCCCAATCTATTATCTCCTAAACGATTTCGCACTGAATGAATATTCATTTAAGAGTAATACCAGCCCAAAATGGCATTACGAGGAAAAAACGTTCTCCTGGATGAAGGAAACTCATTTAAATTTTTGATTGTGAAGGAAAACTGGCGAGGGCGCGCCAAGCGCTCTAATCGGAAGGTCAATAATTTGTTTTGGG
This sequence comes from Marasmia exigua, assembly GCA_019059595.1. Classification (NCBI taxonomy): domain Eukaryota; kingdom Metazoa; phylum Arthropoda; class Insecta; order Lepidoptera; family Crambidae; genus Marasmia; species Marasmia exigua. Next base: position 6,566,037 of record CM032466.1, read on the forward strand.
GGCATTCCTTTTGTTTAATTCGTCGAAAACTTCTTTGAGAACTGTCAAAAAGTCTGCGAGAAATTAAATCTCCTCAGTTTTATGTGATATGAAACTCGTTACAAATGTTGAAAGTTTGTTGATGAATTAATGAAAAGGATAAAATTTTATACGTCCCTCTTAATTGAATCGGGAGTAGAGTGATGGAATGTTGTTTAGTCTTTAATTCTTCCTATTACTCACTCGTCCCATTTGCATTGGGACAAATTGACAAATGGAATTGAAAACTGATTTATGGTTTGTTCCATTCCATTCAATAACTCAAGTTGTCATAAAAACTTGTTTGATTCATCTGCTAGTCCCAAACGGTCAAACAAAATGATGGCGGAACGCAATTAAGGGATAAGTTTCCTTCCATCGAGCGCGGTGTAGAAACGTGTGCACACGTCGACAGTCGGAAGACGAATGACTGAATTTGGCGCGCAAAAAGGCCCGGTGTCATTAGTGGGGGTAGATAGGTAACGAGCGAAACTTTGTATGGGTACATTCTTCATATCGCGGTCCATTTCTCTGTTTAGGGTTCCGTTACGGCTCGTCCCTTTCATTATCTCGCTTTGTGCCCCGTTGGCAACTATCTTTGATGTTTAAACCGCAATAAGCTTGCAGGAATTCAATTTTATGCCTGTTTATAAAATGGTTATGTAGACGCCTTTTGATACGCGATTTGGGTCGGGATCGGCTTAGTTCGTTTCTTGTATATTGTATTTAAGGTATTACATACTTATGATTATTTTGTTAACGATATTTTAAACGTGATTATTTTGCCGCCCTTTTCCATTTGAATAGATTTGCATGTAATATAGTCATTTTTTTTTGTTTATGTCATATGTGGCTGAGGAGCAGACGGACCAGACGAATGGTAAGCGACAGCCGCCGCCTAGGACACCCGCGACACCAGTGAAATCACAAGTGCGCTGCCAAGGGGCCTCCGGTACCCTCACTCACGCAGCGAAACGCAGCACAGTGCTGCTTCACGCCGTTTTTCTGTGAGGCCGTGGTATCACTCCGATCGAGCCGCCATTCATAACGAAGCGTGGCTCTCCCACGGTCAAAATCTATCTTTTTGTTAGGTTTTACGTAAGTAACTGGTAAACCAGTTGAAACGTGTTTTAAATATGTTACAATATGAAATATATCATTCGTTTGATAGAACTAGAAGCAAATAAAACTACGGATGTCAGTGCTAGCATATAACTATAAAATCAAATCATCTATTATCTCTATCTCTACATAGCCCGCATAGCAACTATGTGGGCTATTGGACCAGAAATAATATCAATTGAAGTTAAACATCTCATAAAGAGCCGCGACAAGTGCCTGAGGGGGGAGCGGGGGAACCAATTGTTCAATTGATCACGTATCATTGGGTCGACGTGCCGCGCCTTTGCCGTGGAGTATTGGAGGTTATGACGCCATATGAACTAGTGTAGGCATATATTGAATTTCTATTGTTTGGTATAGTTATTACAATCTAGGAATCATTGTATCTCTGTATACCTAGCTTTTAAGTTTTGTATGTTGTGCAATAAAGAGTATCTATCTATCTATCTGACTGCTACACATGCGTATTTCTACCAATTTATTTAAAAAACATAACTTACGCCGGTTGTACATTTTTAGTTTTGTCGACTCGAAAATGTGATTCATTTTACGAACTTTCTCGCTATCAAAGCGTGAAAAATTGTTTAAAAATGTGAAAGAATAATTTGAATTTAATTTATTCAAAAATGAATAGTTTCTGGAACGTGGAACCACGATTCAGTTGATCTTTTTACCCTATTAAAAGGGTTGCGAAAGTCAGACAGCAGTCGCTTCATTGTAATTACTAGACTTAAGTTTAAGTGTACCATGGGTCCCAAAGCAACCGGGAATTACTCACTAAGATGTGAGAGTTATTTTGTAAGAATGGATAAATATCTAAATCTTCGGTATTTTACACGATAGCAAATAAATGAGGAAAGGTGGTCTCCTGATTTAATTTAATATAATGATGAATGAATGAATGATGTGAAATAGATATCTATTTGGTAATGATGAAAATAAAAAAAAATGTAAAATACATAATCTGTTTTGACTGCTCGGTGGCGCAGTGGTTAGTGGATCGCACTTTGAAGCGACGGCTGCACTCGGGATCCTGGGTTCGATCCCCGGGTCGGCCCAAAGTTTGTATCTGAGTTTTTCTGTTAAGAAATTCTCAGTGTCAGCCCGGAATTTGGAAGTGGGCGGTCTTGTATCCCCGTGCCTCGGAAAGCACGTTCGGACATGTCAAACTGGTGTCCCATCGAAACATGGGGTAACAGAATAGAGAGTGCACTTGTGTCTGCGCAAACACTTGTGCACTATAATATGTCCTGCTTCGATGGCTGATCGCTGATATTGGCAGCCATGACCGAAATATTGGTTTGGAGGACATTATTATCATTATTTGGGAAGATTTCTCGACTTTCATCATCATCATCATCAGCCCATTTAAGTGCTGGGGCACGGGCCTCCTTCAATCACATGAGGGGTAATTGCCATACTCACCACGCTTGGCAGACGGGTTGGCGAGGGTTTTGATATAAATGCAGAGTTTTCCTTCTCTGGGTGCTGATGATCATGCCAGCAGCTTTACCTTAGTCGCCTTTTACGACACCTCGGTAAGAGTGCGGGTGGCCTATTCTACTCTGCCGGGGACCACACTCTCGACTTTCGCCCGCGCTTTGCCCGCACGAGAAACACGGGTGTTGCGCGAGTTCCGTATTTTTTTTTATGTTACCGCGCGGCTGTTCGAGTGGTGCTGTTTCCGCCCTGAGTATTGAAACGTGAGCCACTCGTATTCTGCAACTTTTCAATAAATCAGCCAAAGCCTTGAATTGGGGGAAAAGGGACTGACCACTTAAAGAAAATCACATAATTGAAGAACAGTACGGCGCGCGAAGTAGGGAGAGGTAAGGTTGCTTCCGTACCTTGTAAAAAGATTCTGGGTTTTTGTTCTAAAATAAATTCAGCCTCTTAGATCTTATTGTTACATTTACATTAAGTATTTAATTACTAGACTTGGTCCAATTGCGCCAGATAATGGCGAAGCGGTGAGCACGATTAGCGGTACGGTCTACTCCCGGGGGTTTTGTTTAGGGTTTGAGTCCCATACCTTGTTCCCTACATTGTAGCAATGTAACGGCCAAGATGGTTTTCCCTGAAAAAAAAAAGGGTTCGAAGCGACAGCTTTGGACGCAATCGGGAATGACATGATTATGAAGTGTTTCATCTGCCCTATGCTCGTACATCTACAAATTTAGCTTACAGGCACTTAACATGTATGTCTCTGTAATAACATGTTAAAATTAAACAAGGTTAAAATTATGGACAAATTTTAAACAAAACCGCATCTTTATCATCATCACCCAAGACCAATTCATATTCGAATTGAATTATCAGAAGCTCATTTAGAATTCTCTACGTCCACCCCAATCTGACAACCCTAAACGGTCTCGAAAACAATTGTCGAGTTCCCAAAGACGTGCCTTTTGGCGAAGGTCAGGGAGCGAACCAAGGGCCATACATCATGGGCGGTTTAGGGAGAGTTAGGTAACGTGCATGACAAATGATTGCGCCCGTAACTGTGGAATTAAAAATATTTTTGCTTTCCGTGCCTTTTGCTATGTAGGTTAAAAGGGGACAGGCTAGCGTGCTTTTCTGCTCGCACACACGGGTGCGGAAACTGAGTCGAGTTGTGGCAAAGGCGAGTTGTTATAAAGCCGATTTATCGAAAATTACAGCCATTTCCGCCAGCTACAGACAAAGTGAGATGACCAGTATGGACTAGTTAAACACCATGCGATTCAGCATATGAGTAGCTGCAGTGTTTGGTCATCACTTACTAGTAACTAGCCCGTTCAAACTAGATGGTGGCTTACATTGATCGAGTAGATAATCTGAGTTGCTGTCTACTGGCTAGGCAGCAACTCGCACTGTGTAAACCAGTCTAAATAAAGAAACGACTGCTCGCCTGCAGCAGTAGCGTACATCGAAATCATTATCCAAGTTCTATCCAAGTTCATTCGGAGACCGATGTGTTTGGAAGATTCAGCCAGGCTGCTCACCATCTCCTGTAGGTCTTTTAGGGTTTCCGCCAAGATGACGATGTCGTATGCGAATCGTAGGTGTGACATGTACTCCCAATTAATATTGATTCAGCTGTTCTCAAGAGTCATTTCGAATCGCCTTACACGAAGACTTGACGAAGCTCAACCTGCAGAGCAGGCCGGGTTCCGACGGAGTTATAGCACTATAGATCATATTCAAACAGTGAGCCCCTGTGCATGGCGTTTGTGGACTATGAAAAAGCTCGAGCATAACCAGCCCGGGGATCGAACCCGGGACCTCTTGCGCAGCCGTTTAAGTGTCACCCACTAACCAGTGCGCCACCGAGGCAGCCTTTGCTGTATACTTGCCCTAATATTGTTTTCATGCTAAAGAGCCGTTTACAAAAATATAAAAGTCTAAACCTAGCCGCGACGAACTCAATTGTATTAAGGTTTCTGTCTAAGAGGCTACTTAAAAACGTAATAAAGTAGTATTTTTGAGCTGCTAAATATGTATGAAAGTCTTCATTAACTATTTGTAATGGTAATTTATAAGCTTGAAGTACGAATAATCTTAATAATGTGTACGATGACGAGCATTCGTTTATGCCGTTGTCCCTTGAGAAACGTTTTCTGTTAAGTGGCACTTAAAATGCGAAATTTATGTACTCGTGAGATCGTCAACTTCACAGCCGAATTATGAGCTTACATACACCTTGTCTGATGTCCGTGTGTTCGCATTTGATGAGATTCCTCTCATCAAATGCGAAAAGAAGCACAGTGTTAACTGACAATTTTTGGTGTCCCAGGAGAAACCTTTATCTTAGCGTGTAATTCGCGGTTGCATTCAAAACTGTCACGCCCAGTGGAGCCCAGGGTACGCTTGGACGCTGAACCAGGATTTGGAGTCGGGTAATTACAATGAAGCGACTGCCGTCTGACCTTCGCAACCCTTTAACTGGGGAACCAAACCAACTGAATCATGGTTACACGTTTCAGAAACTAACCGGAACTGCAGGTTTCCTCACGATGTTTTCCCTCACCAAGCTAATAGTATAGAAATACATAGGTTTGAAAAATCCATAGGTGCATGCTCGGATTCGAACCACTGAGCTACCATTTGCATCGTCCTAGGAGAATCCATCATATTACTTTTGACTGACCGGATGGCGCAATTGGTAGTGACCCTGCCTCTTACGCCAAAAGGTCGTGGGTTCGATCCCCACCCTGGACAAACATTCGTGCGATGAACACTTAATATATGTATTTAAGTATATATTTGTGTTCCTCTGTTGTCTGATATCTGTAACACAAGTGCTTAAGCTACTTAGTACGGAATCAGGTCAACGTATGAGATGTTGTGAGAATTATTATTATTATTATTACATTTAAGTCTGTTTTGTTTCTATTTTCAATATTCTATTTGATATTGAATTGATTTGATCTACACCTACCATTTTTTCCCAGGGGAAACCATCATGACCGTCACCTTGATGTAGCAAGGAGGGAACAAGGTGGTGTGTGGGACTCAAACCCTAACTAAAGCCCCTGGGGTGTCAATCTCCGCGCAATCGCGGTCGGAAACACCACAGCCGGGACTAGACAGTACCGCTAATCGCGCTCGCCGCTTCACCCCTATCTGGCGCAATACAGCACTTTTTTTATTTTTTATGTATTCATTATTAAACTTACAAATTTAGTTTACAAATTACATTTGCCCTGCAAAACTGTTTACAAAGTTTGTCTGCAGGATCGGTTGAGTCTTAACACAATAGGGTATATAATTAACGCTGTACGACCTACCAGGACACCCGGTAGTGTCGTCCCCCGCGGAGTCGTATGCTAAGCAAGCCGATGTAAGCATGGAAAGTGACGATGAGGTCTAGTATGTAACGCGTTCGCCTAGAAGATGCTTGTTCACTCTTGCCTTGGTGTCGAGATTGTAGTGGTCCGGAAAAACAGACCTTGGCAAGGAGTTCCATTCCTTAGCTGTCCGCATTATGATTGTGTAAACTCCAGACCATATAGTAAATGCAGGTTGTACGACTTCATTAAAATCGTGGGATCTGCTGACCGCCTGCGATCGGAAAATCAGCAGGGGCATCAGGATAATGATGATGATGTTTCAAAAACCTACTTTCTCCGAAAATTTGGCAACGTGAATTTGTTACGTTATGTGGCGGTTACCTTCTGTGACAGATACAATCCCCTCTCCCTTCTGACTGCAAATTCCACCCGTGTTATTTTCGTCATTCTGATTAAGTATTTGTGTGTCGCCAAATATTTTGGATTTGGTTGAACATGCTTTGTCAAACAATCGTAATCCTTCCTAAATTGCTTTTTATTTCATTTTGTTTTACTCGGTCTTTTCCTGTACGCTAATTTCTTTTGACGTGAAATTATTTATGAATGAATACACTTTAGTGACGATATGAGTGAGTAATTTCGTAATTTTATACTTATTAATTGCCAAATAATAAGAAACATAAAACTTGCCGTGTGGTCCCCGGCAGAGTAGAATAGACCACCCTCACTCTTACCGAGGTGTCGTAAAAGGCGACTAAAGTAAAGCTGCTGGCATGAGCATCAGCACCCAGAGAAGGAAAGCCTGCCAAGCGTGGTGAGTATGGCAATTACCCCTCATGTGATTGAGGGAGGCCCGTGCCCCAGCAGTGGGGACTTAAATGGGCTGACGATGACGATGATGACTCGAAGTCTTCGATGGTGCAGTAGCTAGATATAGTAGCGATTCTCAGTTTAGGTCAATTTAGGGAAGTTCTCCTGCATTCCGGATACATTTTTAACCCCCGACAAAAGTATAATAAATGAAACGTTTCTGTGAGTATCAAAAACACGTGTGTGTTTGTTCGTGTGTGTGTGTCTCTGTGGCATTGTAGCTCTCAAACGGATGAACGGTTTTATTTAGGGCAAATAACCACAGAGCGGGTGTCCGAAAACGCTTCTTCTTCTTCCTATTTTCTTTTTTTTATGTAATAGTTGGCAGATGAGCAGACGGATCACCTAATGATGAGCGATTGCCGCCGCCCATGGACACCCGCGACATCAGTGGAGTCAAAAGTACGCTGCCAACCCTTAAACCCCTCTTTCCCCCGGATTGGGCCTCTCACTCACGCAGCGAAACACAGCGCAGTGCTGTTTCTGTGAGGCCGTGTTATCACTCCGGTCAAGCTGGCCTATTCATGCCGAAGCGTGGCTCTCCCACGGTCAATATCCGGTGGTCGTGATCGTCATGTACTCATAGTGTGGGTAGGGGCAGTTGTGATGCGCTTCACCAGGCGCCGCCACCGCTGCCTGCTCGAGGTCATCCTGCTGCACTCGTTGACTGAGTCTGACCTCCCGCGCGGTCTAGTGCCTTCTACTATTCCTTGGATGACAAGGCGCTCTGTAGACTGATCGCCACTCCGCGAACCATGTCCGTCAGGATGCGAGACTGTACTATAGAGAACAGACGCTGCTTGATACAGAGTTCTTGAAGTATCGAGAAGTTCTTGCGAAACATGGTCCACGAAACTCCAAAATCGATGCCTATCTAAAGGACTGGACTTTTTTTAGAGGTCAGGTAAGGAGGCCTGTGCCATGCAATAAGACAGTGTTTAACAACAATACTGATAAATACCTACTAGCTAACTAACTCATGAATATGTACGCAAGCCCCAATAGAGTCCGCAAGTCCCTAGCGGGAATATTGTAGCGAGGTCGAATTCATTGGTCTCAATTGATGCTAAGACCGGGCATTGTCGCGTCGCTCTTGACGGACGAACGCGATTTAGTCGCAAGGTACATTCTGGAAACTACAATCACAGTGATAATATAGCAGTGCTGTATAGTGGCTCAAAATGTTACTCTAGAGCAAGGCTGCCCAATACCAAAATGCATTTGTATTCATCCGCCAAAAATAGACTGTTGAGTGCCTTAATCCTCCAACCGTTTACGGCTGCGGCGGCCGATTGTAACGAGATATACGTACGCAGAATATATTATAGTGCTCAAGTGCTCAAGTGTGTGCGCAAACACAAGTGCACTCTCTATTCCCTTCCGGTCATGTCACACTATAGTGTGACATGACCGGAGAGGGTGCTTTCCGAGGCACGGGGGTATAAGACCGCCAATTCGCAAACTCCAGGCAAGGACTAAGAATTTCTTACCGAAAACTTAATTAAAATTTTTGGCCCAACCTGAAAACCTCTTGCGCAGCCATCGCTTTAAAGTGCGACCCACTAACCACTGTACCATCAAGCAAGTCTGAATCTCTATGGCATAAGTGGCTTACTCCACGCGCTTTTGTATGAGATAGGAAGCAGACGAGCAGACGGATCACCTGATGACCTCATAAACACACAACACCAGAGCAGTCAAAAGTAAACCGCCGCGTTAAGGAAGAACGACCCCATCTGGCACAGGTGCTTCCTGCATTTAAGAGTTCAACTCTTGTCTATACAAATACACGAAGACTTTTAATCGGTGATCAGGACCTACTGATTCCGACTAGGTGGAGGATGGCCATTGCTATAGTAATAGTAGTTACATGTTTTCTTTTTGTTTAGGTTTTATTTTAAATTTTATTAGATATCTGAATTTAATTGGAATGTATAGTCTTCCTACATTTTTATGAAGTGTAGAAAGCTATTTTAATTTTCTTTAATTTGTTTTATTTGACGTTGTCTGCCATTTGACAGTTTTCTACCAATAACATGAAAAACTTTAAATCTCTAATGAGGTTTGTTATCATCACTGTACCTGTATTTATGAAGAGGTTTTATTTGTAACAAGGAGGAGTAGGATGACCATATTCATAGTTATTAACTTAAAGTCCCAGACAAGAAAAAAAAATGGAACGCTGACATGTAACTACTATTACTATAGCAATGGCCATCATCCACCTAGTCGGAATCAGTAGGTCCTGATCACCGATTAAAAGTCTTCGTGTGTAAAGATGAAATAAATATTTTATTTTATTTCATACAATGGATTATCATAACATCCCAATGAAATCAGTAGTCCAAACCGCCAAATAATTAATACGCGTATTGTCAGGTCACTACCCTATTTGTGTTAATACTTAATTAAATCCACCCGACTACGGCGTTTGCCCCTAAATTATTTGAAAGCGCATATAAATTTAATATGAGGGCTATGCTCGGAGTGTCCTTGCGTTCGCGTATCAGATATGATGAGATCCGCAGGAGAACTAAGGTCACAGACATAGCCCAAAGGATTGCACGCCTCAAGTGGCAATGGGCAGGGCACATAACTAGAAGAACAGTCGGCCGTTGGGGCGGAAAGGTCCTCGAGTGGAGGCCACGTACAGGAAGTCGCAGCCGTGGCAGGCCCCCCATAAGGTGGACCGACGATCTGGTGAAGGTCGCGGGAATCCATTGGATGCGGGCGGCGCAGGACCGATCATTGTCGAGATCATTGGGGGAGGCCTATGTACGGAGTGGACATCTATTGGCTGAAATGATGATGATGATGAAGCCTACTTTTGAGACACATGCATTCATCATCTACATTCAAGCTATCCTAGGGCTAATAAGGTTCTCATTCATTCCGACGAATAAATGCCGGCAGAGTATTTTTAAAAATCTGTCTTTTTGCTATGCTATAGTTAGTTCCTGTGTCAACTAAGACAAATCCTTGTTTAATTAAAATATCTATCTAGTCAGATAGTGGAGCTACGGATTGGTACAAGTATGTGTCCCAGTGCTGGGCAAAGGCCTCCCTACCCTTTCTCCACATTTCTCGATTTTTTCGACTGTGGTCCAAATAATTAATTTACACGGGACAAAACGCGGTTATTTGTTATTAAGTACATACTCGTTGTGCCGTGTGGTCTCCGGCAGAGTAGAATAGGCCACCCTCACTCTTACCGAGGTGTCGTAAAAGGCGACTAAGGTAAAGCTGCTGGCATGATCATCAGCACCCAGAGAAGGAAAACTCTGCATTTATTTCAAAACCCTCGCCAACCCGTCTGCCAAGCGTGGTGAGTATGGCAATTACCCCTCATGTGATTGAGGGAGGCCCGTGCCCTAGCAGTAGGGATTTAAATGGGCTGACGATGACATACTCGTAGTAGCATCAACTCACAGCTTGACGTTTCGACCGCGTTACAACGGTCGTGGTCACAAGCGGACTGGAGGTGCACCGCGTCGTCTGCTTCGCCCGGCTTTTGAATACCCTCTCATTTTATTATTTACACTGCCATACTTGACGACCCGTTTGGAACAGTGGTAGTGAATGCTGCCTCTGATGCAAGGGTTGCGGGTTCGATCCCCGCACAGTACAAACATTTGTGTGCATGAACATGTCTGTTTGTATTGGTCATATCTATGTATTATAAGTATGTATTTACAAAAGAAAAGTATTATATGTATATATTTGTAATTCTAATATCCGTAACACAGGTGCTTGAGCTACCTATCTCGGAGTTAGATCAATGTATGTGATGTTGTGAAATATTTATTTATTTATACTTAGGTAAATATAAGAATAATCGCGTTTTGTCCCGTGTACATTAACTGACTGTGGTCCAGTTGGTAGTGTGACAACAAAAGAAATACTTAAATTGAGTTATGAATCAAAATGATTAACGGTTTCAAACATGCGATTGTCTATGTCATAAAATCAAATGAAACGGACCTCATGCTCTTAATGAGGTTCATTTCAAGTAGCAGTACAACAATATTCTAACAAACCCATTAGCACGTTACGTCATGTAGAATTTCTTACAATAATTTAACTGCTCTGATCTCGAGTGGTTTAATTTTAGTATCGTTCATTTGTCATTTCTAAAACTGTAAGATTTGCTTATCCATGTCATGCAAATGTCACATTATTATCTTTAGAGTTCTCACCTTAAATTGTGATTTATGATCGCATTTAAATGAGACGTGTAATAATGGTTTTGAGTTTGAAGATGTGGAACTCATTTTGTTCATTCAACTTTTCTTACACATCTGAGAGTATAGGTAAATTAATGATTTTAAGTCGTCCTCCATGACAACAGCTCGACTCGTCCAAACGTTTAACAAAAGACGACAAAAAAGTATAAAAATCTTTCGTTTTTTTTTCGCATCGCACCCACTATTTTCAAATAAATTATATGCCTTGGGAAATCTGGATAGTAAATTTTATGTATTTTTAGTATGAAATGTTTTTCACTGTATTTTTTTTGTATCCAAATAGTTCTCTAAAATAGTTTCGAAGTTAATAAGTAGTGTAATGGTAGAAACTTCTGGTCGTCAGAGCCGAACAGTCTGAGCGCTGGCAATCAAACTCGGTGGAACTTCATCGGATCCGGCCCGATATTGTTTGCACATAAACTCATATTCAAGTGCTCTAGGCACCTTTAGCTGTGACTATTTAAATGTTTGAGATACCCTTACGTTTTATAGGTTTCACCAAGGTTTTATTTTTATTTGTGAAGCTTTTGGTAATGATTGTTCGACCTCATGATTTTCTTGGAAAGCATCATGATTATTTTAATTTACTGACGCGAAATGAAAGAAGAGCGAACTCCTTTTTGAAAAGGCCGGCAACGCATTAGTGATCTCTCTGATTTCGCGGATGTTATTGGGCGGCGGTAATTGCTTTCCATCAGGTGACTTGCCTGCTCGTTTGTCGCCTCTAACATAAAAAAGGGTAAACAGGGATGGTGCTGGCTGGTGTCACTTCAGCTTTATAGTAAATTTTCGATTAAATACAATTATCACTACATGAGGTAGGGTATAATATTATAGTAAACAACAGAAAGGGAGAACAAAGTAAAAGTTACCATTATCATTATCTCTATTCAGCTTCGGTTCAATTCAAAAGCTATAAGGACATGAAAACAGTCCTTATAGCTTTTTTAGCTACGTTAAGGTGTGTAGGTCGTTATGGTAGTTGCATTACATGCAAAATTGTCGATAGTTACCAACCTCTACAAACTAAACAATGTTGCGAATAGTTAGACTGTATAAATAAATAAAATATAGACGATATAAAAGAATGCTGAAGATCCTCAACATAAAAAAGATTGTGTATAGAAACTAAAGAAGAAAATTCAATAACAGTCCCAGGAATAAGACTGCCAGTGATGCCCAAGAATCAATTGAAACATGTGGTCCAATGAGTGTTAACCCGGGAACGATTCCTTCAACCATTGTTGCTCGACCACCCACTCCGAGGGCTGCGAGACCTGAATTATAAGCAGCCTGTACCATTACTACGGTCTCTCTATAACAATTGGGATTTGGGTTTGGGGATTTTTCTGAATATGTCGCTATGGTTCGGTTTCCTGATTCATGCTGTTGAATTTGTCAATGGTAATCTGTATGTAAGAGTAACACAATGCATAACGTGACCGTGGATGCGTGGCTCACCCACGGAATTTTTCGGAATGAATGGTCTCACAGTCAAAATAACTACTATAAAAGCCCATGTTGGTTTGTAATGTTGTACAATGATTACCGCATTTCTAAATCATTTGCGTTACCATTCTCGTAGACCAATCTTGGTTTACAGTCTCCTTTGGCACGTATTTCTGTAAAGTATAACTTAATCAGATCAGCAATGTAACCCTGTGCTACTACAGTGTTAATGACTACTTATCTGATAAAACGTTATATAATTTAATATTGTGACATTAAAATAATGATCTAATTTAATTTATCCCAATGTAATTTGAATTATAATTTAATTTAATTTCAGTTATATTCGAACACATAGCGGAAAGATGTAGTGTTGAGAGATACATGTTGCGTCGAGGATTTAGACCAGCTCCTCAGCAGCTATTTGTAATCTGCTGAATGTATCCCATATAATGTAGCGTAATCAATTCAATTTAATTTATAATTCCTAATAATAAACACTGCCCCAATTTTGCATGCCGTCATTGGCCAAATATGGCGAACCATTGTACAAAACTTAACAGCTTTTAAATCTACCCATATTTTGCAAATAAAGAATTTGTATTTGTATTTATTTGTACCCCTGATTTGGATCTGTTTTAATGCTTTTCCAAAATTTAAGGCATTAGTCTCGGAGTACTTATCAGGCCACTCGCCGCGTATTCCCTCTGTAATTACTGTTTGTGTTATAATTTTACTACTATAATTAATGATCAATGTATGTTCATATATTAATGTAGTATTATGTACGCCGTTATTTTGGTAAATATCAAAAAAAATATTCTTATAGAGTATGTTAAGATTGCGTAAATGTGTATCATGCGGTTGTACTTTCATAAATAACTACAAATTTTAGCAGTTTTACTGCCAACTTTCGATATTTTTTCTTTCTGATCCATCGAGATCTGTTCCAAAAGACACTCGCAAGCTTTTTCTTTCACTCTCAAGAAGCTCGTTGCTTTTCACGACGCACAAAAATGTTAACCTAGAAGTGTCACAAAAACAGGCTCGCTTAAACTCCGCTCAACAAGTAAGTGGCATCGCGAATTCATTTGCACGCCAAGTGCCACTTCCAGCGAATGGCACCGACCACTTCAAGTAAAATGGTAATACGACAATTTATTGCAACAAAATTTTCCGGAGCTCCGCATCTTGCCAAAATATTTGAGTGGAAAATTTAGTTTCGGTTAAGAGTAACATGCTTGAATCCATCCACGTAGTTTTAAAACTCGAATTCGTTTCTATTACGTTAGAACCCGTAGTAAAAGATATTGCATTTCTTTGAAACCTAACTGAAATGGAACTAACCAATTTGGAGCCAACTCTCGGATAGCTTTTACTAAAGCTAAATTTCATTCCACCGTTGTATAAATATAGCGGCAGACAAAGTAGAATACCTAAGCATTCCAAGTTTGTTTCCAATAACTTATTGGACGGGTAATACATTTGTGTTCAAAAAGTTCGAACCACCAATCGTACAAAAGCTTTTGCTAAAAATGGTCAAAAATGTGCATACGGGTACTTAAACATTGTATCTACATTATTGTATTCCTTTACTTTTATAAGATGGGGTGGTCTAACTAGAACCGTTTTATAAAAATGTTAACTTTGAAAGAACTAATGCAGTCGATTTAAAATGCCAGTTCGGAACGAGAGGGGTCGACCGAAACTGACGTGTACAGATGAGAGGTTAGACTTGGCGTTGGAGAGTGAACTCAGACTCATGTGAAATTCGCTTATATTTTCATTGGACAGTAAGCGATGGAAGCTCAGTGGATAACGTGTGGGGGATCGTAGTTCGAATCTGAGCATGCTCCTGCGGATTACTCAAGTCTGGGAGTTGCTCCACTGGCGGATAGTGAGCGTTTTCAGAGTTGAGCGACGACGAAGCGAAGACTTCGCGGATTCGCCGGCGTGTTTCTGCGTGGCCGCCACAAAAAAACAATGGCGTTCAGACTTATCTCCGCGGCGAATCCGTCGCGCATCCGTTGCGCATCCGCAGGGTGAACGCTACGCAGCCGCGTGTTCGCTGCGTCGTCATTCGGCTTTGAAAACGCTCGCAATCCGCCTGTGTGGCAACTCTTTAAGGGATGGTTCACACCAAACGTATTGTCCGCCGCTGACTGTGAGCATTTTCACTGTCTGCCCCAGTGTGAACGTCGACTCAATTTGTAGTACGCGTTCTCACCAAGCCGACAATACGCTATAGCGTACGCGGCGCGCTATTCGGCAACTGCGTCCGCGTAGCCAATCCGCGTCCGCCGCGCATAGACGCGTAGAAAATAATCGGCCGCTGGGAGTCGGCGACATTGGACGACGTAAAAACGTATAGTCAGTTTCGGTGTGAACGACAAGTTCAATTTATATGGAAAAGTAATAAACTGCGTAACGCGCGCTCACAGTCAGAGGCCGACAATACGTTTGGTCTGAACGATGCCTCTAGAGCGACAGCTTCGGTCGCAACCGGGAATCCTACGCTAGGATGAGACTAAGCTTTGGCTGCGATTTCTTCTCTATAGTACGGAAAGTAATTTGGACATCTTTAGAGCGGGCGTACATTGATGTCGGCTTATTGCAAGAACTCAGTTGTAACAAAACATCATCAAGTGTAGATCAAAGACCAAATAAAGTGTTTGTGTTTGGCCATGTTGAAGATTAAATACCTAATTCATCACTGTATTATAATATCAATAAGGTCTAGTATACAACTTATTGCGATAGATTTCGTTTCCTAGAACAAATAAGCGGTTGCTGGCAGTTCTAAATATATTAATATATAAAACTCAACTGCATCAAAATGCAAGTAAAATCCAGCTCAAACGTTTTTATATCTAACTACAACGTTCCAACCAAAAAGGTCACTAAAGGTCATTGAATATTATTAGGTCATTTATTGTAACTAATAAAACATCCGACAATAAGTTACGATACGATATCGTGTGGGTGCGCCGGCGTCGTATATATTAACCAATTGAGAGTCATATCCTGGGGGCGCAGTAACGTCGTATGTGGTCCGACGTGACGACTATAAAATTACTCCCTAAGGAGAGAAATGTCGTAAGTTACATTGTGTTAGTTAGTTGCAAGCGTTGTCAGGAATTAGGGTAAGTATTGTTTGAGTTCGCCACTTTACATTATTGTGAAGGCAGTTTTCATCTTTTTGGGCATGTTTAGTTGAGGTGACGGAAAGGGCACACTAGCGACGACAATCGATTTACGAGTGCGCTGCCAATCTTTGAACCTGATTTTCCCCCGGAATGGGCCTCCGGTAGCCTCTTTCACGCACCGTAACACAGCACAGTGCTGCTTCGCGCCGGTTTTCGGTGAGGCCGTGGTATCACTCCGGTCGAGCAGGCCCATTCATAACGAAGCGTGGCTTCAGTCACCTCGACTGTAACAAAGACTTCATAATAACTTTTAAGTGATCGGATTAAAAAAAAACAGGAAATTAACTGTAAAAGTAAAGTTTTCCAAAGAATAAAGCTTTTAATATCTGTATTCTCTCAACCTTTTAAACAGTCCAAACAAATTATTAAAACAAGAGCTAAAACATTTCCTTGCCGCGATAAAACTGCTTGAATAATGCAAAATTCTTGAATTTACAAGCAAAATTATCGATGAACATTTTTAATCCACGCGAGCTCCAGCTTAGCGCCAGGCAGGACGCTTAAAGACGATAAAAATCTTAACATTTTGTAGAACAAGGTTTACATTTTTATAAATAACGACTGAAAACTGTTTTGATTTAATGGGTTTTCCAATGCTCTTTGCGTCTTTTTACCCGACTACGGCGAAGCAAAAAGGAGGGTTATGATTTTGACCTGTATGTATGTATGGTTGTTCATCTGTTCCCTAACAACTTCTAAACTAGTTATCATTTTTAAACAAATGAGGTGTCGTTAGAAGCGTCTTGACTCTCTTCTGGTTATAGGCGACATGACGTCACGTTGAACTACAGCGTGACTAGGCGACTTAGAGTAAGGAATTAAAAAAAAGTGCTTGACGGTACCGTGTCGTGATACTCGAGGGTATCAAATGAAAGAGCCTTTTTAGCTCATTTCAAATATGTAATTTTATTTACATAACTAAAAATATGTTAAAATAAAGGAAAGTTTAAAAACTAAAACCCCACTACCAAAAAGATACGCTCTAAAAAGTTCGAAACAAGAAAATGGTCTCTGCTGAAATTATAATGCCGTATCGCCGTGGTCGTATGCCACCTACTGTAGCAAAATAGGTTCATTCATCATAATAATAAAGTAAAATCAATGCGGCATACGATCACGGCGATACGGCATAATAATTTCAGCGGAGACCATTTTCTTTTTTCGTACTTTTTAGAGCGTATCTTTTTGGTAGTCGGGTTATAGTTTTTAAACTTTATTTTTAACGAACTTGATTTTCAATTCCTGACGAAAAAATTACGGGGTGTTATGAGTTTGATGTGTGTGTGTCTGTGGCATCGAGCACCCGAATGGATGAACCCATTTTGATTTTTTTTTTTTACTAGATCTAATTAGTCTAATTTTCGATTGCGTTTCCCATATCATCATCAGCTCGGAAGGTTCAACTGCTGAGTACTTAAATAGTCCTCCTTTGTTTTCCATCAAATTACCCGATCCTGATTTATTCGGATTTCGTCGTCATCATCGACACCCATACTGGGCGACCAGGATTTCGTCTATCAAATTAAGGACATCATTTAGTAATGATAAGTTTTTCCGCCTGATATTAAATAAAGGTGCTATAAAATCTAAGAATAACCAAAAATAAAGGTGATATAAATAAATAACCTATTTACATACAAAACCTAGTGTATGCAGTTCGTTATTAAAATTGGCTGAACTTTTAAATGAGAAATACGTTACGTTACTACGGTGTCATGTGCACAATTAACTGGATTATTCATTAAAATCTATATTACCTAGTGACATGAGCCGTGTGGTCCCCGGCAGAGTAGAATAGGCCACCCTCACTCTTACCGAGGTGTCGTAAAAGGCGACTAAGGTAAAGGTGCTGGCATGATCATCAGCGCCCAGAGAAGGACAACTCTGCATTTATATCAAAACCCTCGCCAACCCGTCTGCCAAGCGTGGTGAGTATGGCAATTACCCCTTATGTGATTGAGCTCATTTAAGTCCCCACGGGCACGGGCCTCCGTGCCCGTGGGGACTTAAATGAGCTGACGATGAAGTGACATGATAAATAAATAAATAAAGTTTTCAGTCACCAAATCAACCTATAGCATATTATTTTCACTTCTAGTGCACGACTTTTAGTGTTTATTTAAAGCCAAAATTAATAATTCCAGAAGAAAACATAAGGCCGAAGCGTGGCTTTGGCTGGGAGAGCCATGCTTCGGCATAATGGGCCGGCTCGACCGGAGTGAAACCACAACCTCACAGAAAACCGGCGTGAAGCAGCACTGTGCTGTTTCGCTGCGTCAGTGAGGGTACCGGAGGCCCAATACGGGGAAAAGGGGGGTTAAAAGGTTGGCAGCGCACTTGTGACTCCACTGGTGTCGCGGGTGTCCATGGGCGGCGGCAATCGCTTACCATCAGGTGATCCATCTGCTCATCTGCCACCTATCATATAAAAAAAATAATAAGGTTAATTTAGATTCATCTAGAGATCACTTTATTCGAAAAAAGAAAAGGAAACTTATTTTAGTGATGCAATTAGTTCTATGTTCCTTTGACATAACTCCTTTGGAGTTTGTTTTGGTGATGATTTATAAACTGTTTTAATAATCAATCAATCAGCCTATCGCCGTCCACTGAACGTAGGCCTCCCCAAAGATCGCCAACCAACCCGGTCATGAGCGGTCCGCATCCAGCTCACACCAGCCATCTTTCTCAAATCATCAGTCCATCGCGCCGCAGGGCGTCCAATACTGCGTTTCCCCACGTGTCGACCACTGCACTCCAGTACGCGTCGACTCCATCTTTTATCAGTGCGTCTAGAAACATGACCGGCCCATCTCCACTTCAGCGTGCTGATCCTGCGTGCAATGTCCATGACTTTAGTTCTCTGACGAATAACCTCGTTGCGTTTTTATCCGCCAGAGAGACTCCAAGCATAGCACGCTCCATTGGCCGCTGACTGTTTTAATGGAACTGCAATCAACACGTTGTCACTAACACTAATAAATCCTAACATTTAATCCCTCAATCACATGCTCTAAACTGCTATGAAATATTCACTCGAGTGATTAATGTCGGCCATTCCTAGGGTTGGGTAGTATTTGAATCCTACTATTTTCCATCGCCATTTTAGCGTGTAATTCCTGTTGGCATCCAAAGCTGACACTCTGGAACCCGAGGTACTGCTTGGACCTACTGTTTTTATAAACGTATTATATGTATCGTCTTTCCTGGTATGGCCATGTAATGAGAAGAGGGGAAGAACATATTTCCAAAAAAGTGATGAGTTTAAATGTAAGTGGGTGGAGGAACAGAGGACGGCCGAAAAAGAGATGGATGGATTGTGTGAAGAATGACATGATGGTATGGATGATTCGATGACGAATGACAGGGACGTATGGAAAAGGAAAACATACTGCGCCGACCCCAGATAACCTGGGAAAAGTGCAGGAGGATGATGATATATGTATGTATGTTTGCTGCTCTTTCACGCAAAAACTATTGAATGGATTTAGATGAAATTGTACAATAATATAACTTAGGTACATCATATCAGAACAACATATAGGATACAATTTAAAAAGATATAAATTATCCAAAATGCAACAGCAGTGGTGTCACAAGTTGGCTGCTTACCTTTTAACCCCCTTCCCCTGGATTGGGCCTCCGGTACCCCCACTCACGCAGCGAAACGCAGCGCATGCACTGCTTCACGCCGGTTTTCTGTGAGGACGTGGTACTATTCCGGTCGAAGCCGGCCCATTCATGCCGAAGCGTGGCTCTCCCACTGTTACACATATATAATACATAAAATGTATTCTTTATTTTTTTATTTCAAAGACATTACTTTAAGATGTTTTGTATATTAAGTACTTTCCAGGTTCCATTAGAGTACAAACCACAATATGTGATTTGTACTTAATTGAAAGCGTATTTTGCCCACCCCTGTCCATTCCAAATCTTAATCTCAGTTTCAATCGTCGAGGTGTCATTAACGCATGTAATTGACTGAATCCGTCCTGAGGCCGTAAATATTTCCATACACTTGTCAACGAATGTATCACACGTGTTATTTGTGTGACTAGAAGTTTATTATAGGCAATAAATTTAGCCTTCTTGCCTTAAAGCGGCGGTTCTCAAAATTATAGAATTGCGGTTATGCGGAAATAGAATGAGTATTTATTTAGTAAACTAAATCTTCTAGGCGAACGCGTTACATCCTAGACCTCATTGTCACTTTCCATCAGGTGAGATTATAAAATAATATAATATCCTCCCGCCTATTACGACAACGGCGGCCAATCTCAACGGTCAGACACGTACGCAGGATATATTATAGTGTTCAAGTCAAATACAAGTGCACCTTCTATTCCCTTATACTCATAACAGCTTAAAGTGCTTTCCGAGGCACAGGGGTACATGACCGCCGATTTCCAGACTCCGGGCTGACACTAAGAATTTCTTACCGAAAACTTAGATACAAATTTTTGGCCCGACCCGGGGATCGAACCCGGGACCACTTGCTTGGGTCGCTTTAAAGTGCGACCCACTAACCACTGCGCCATCGAGGCAGTCATTATATTCAAGCGTTGGCCTACACACTTTTAAAAAAGAGATTATTTTTGACGTTTTTAAAATGGTATTTTTGTATATTTAGCGATATATAAAATTTATTGATTTAAAAGAGTTGTGTGTTTTGTGTCTTTCCTTAGTGTGGTTGTCTGTGTCATTGTGCCTGCTGTGTTATCTATATGCGCTGCTTTCCATTGGTTTTAGATGCTGGCCCTAAATCTCAAAATAGATCGGAAGCCTTAAATTTATATATACATAAACCGGTCAAAATTAAAATATAACGTTTTTCTCTAAACACTTGACATTGGCGGAATCACACGTGCAGGCCTGTCACCGTGCGCGGGATTAAGTCCAAAAGAAAAAAAGGATTTTGTGGAAAAATTTAAACTTTTTGGTTAAACTATAAATATTATTTTTATTTTTTATGTGTGCGGTTGTTGCCAGTACAGTACAGTAGAATCATAATTGCACTGCCCTTCCCCCCGTATTGGGCGCTTAAAGCGCTGCTTCACATCGGTTCCTTGTGAAGTTTTGTACTTGCTTTTGAGAATCACTGTCCCAAATGCTGAGTGGCGACTCAGCATCAATTATGACTCCAATACAAATGTCCCTAAGCAATTGATCGGCCCGTCGATAAATTATTTATGCGTCGCCGTTTGGCGCGTACGGTCTTGATTAAGATGACGGGTAGGGCACACTAGCGACGCCATTTGATTTAAATTGTTAGCATCTAAACCGGATATCTTATTAACAATTTCGAAGTTCGAGCGTCTCGAAAAGAACGTATAATATTTATTCACCTACTTATAATTAACTTTTTGGTCTGCTCCCTACACGAAATATGAATTACCGCCAAAAACGGCCACTTATGGCGTTAATCCAAATTCCGAGTGCAAAAACAGATCAAAAGTAATTATAAGCATTAAATAAATAGGTAGAATATATTCTTTCCGAGAGGCTCGAACTTCGAAAAGATATCCGGTTTAGTTGCTATCAATTTAAATCGATTGGCGTCGCTAGTTAGGGCCACCCGTCGCCTTAAAACTAATAGCGAAGGCCGAGACGATATTGCTGTTCGATATTAGTATTCATCTTGGAATTTTCTCAATTAAATAGTACATTTTTAGAAGGTATTTGCTAACGACTATATTGCTTCGGAGAAATTTTGACGAGTACCTACATAAAGTTTACGTAGCCCCGATTGTACGGTGATATATATATTTTTTATGTGATAGTTGGCAGACGAGCAGACGGATCACCTGATGGTAAGCGATTGCCGCCGCCTATAGACACCCGCGATCAGTGGAGTCACAAGTGCACTGCCAACCTTTAAACCCTCTTTCCCCAGGCCTCCAGTACCCTCACTCACGCAGCGAAACAGCACAGTGCTGTTTCACGCCGGTTTTCTGTGAGGCTGTGGTATCACTCCGGTCGAGCCGGCCTATTCATGCCTAAGCGTGGTTCTCCCACAGTTTTAGGAGCAATGGTATTTATCCGTTCGGAATCAACGATGTCAGACGTCAGATCCGTCAAACTTATAAGTTACCCCGTCGTTAAATTGCGTCGGGGGTTAAAAAGTAAACGTTGTAAACAAATATCAGTTAAGTTATAGAGTTTGGCCTCACGAAAGAATTCTCGCGGACACATACGGAACTAAAATTTTAGATTCCTTGTGTCTATAGAAATAAAGTTCAAATTTGAACGTTGATGGCGACTGCAGCGCGCTTTACACGGGACTTCTTTGGTAGCACGGATTCTAAGTATAAGGATAAATGATGAAAATATGAGTTCGAATTTCCCTCGATGCAGCTGTAGATGTATCATCTACAGATGATCCTAAACACAGGCCGCGAGTTAATAAACCCAGCTCGTCACAGGTAATCAAGCCGGCATCCCGCTGTCGTTTATCAGATGATGAATTAATTACGAGCGCTATCAATCATGGCGGCAAACTGGAGTAAGTATTCACTGGTGCCGCTACAGGAAACAAAATGAACCCGATGGTATATAGTTCCTTAGAGCGATAGTAGCTCGGTGGATAACGCGCCTTCTATCGATTTGGTTCGAGTTTGAGCATGCTGTTTTGGAATTGTCGAATCTATGAGCCTATTTCTACCATTAGCAGCGGTGCAGCACCAAAACCTGATCGTTTCGGATAGATTCTAAAAAGTGTAACTATGATGTCAGTTGGGTTGGTTTCTCTGTTAAAGGTCAGACGGCAGTCGCTCTTTTGTGAGAACCAGTCTCCCCAAATCCTGTACCATGGTCCAAGCGAACCCTAGGCCGGAAATTACACTCTAACGTGACAGAGAGAGGTATTAAGTTTCTTAGACTACATTTGAAAAAAAAAAATACATTAGAAAATTTGGCATTTCCTATTTCTGCCGCACCATCAAGAAATGGAACTCGTTGCCGGCGCATGTTTTTAATCCTTCCTACTCGTACAATATGGATTCCTTCAAATGAAGCGTGAAGAAGCATCTTGCGGTGCCAACGGAGGTGATGCCTTGACATCGCTTCCGTTGTAATTGCAACTTGGGCTCTTTTCTTGCTTACCATCTTGGCTGAGGAGAGCCAATATACTGTGCCTCTATAAAAAAAAATAGAGGATTCAGTCCTCCTTGTCCTTTGTTAATCTGTAGACGTTTATGCACATTATAGGTGTGCTTGCCATTTGTAACTTGTTGGCTGAATTTTGATTTCCTTATGTGATAAGTGGCTGCCGAGCAGACGTATCATGATGGTTAGGGACTGCCACCGTCCGTGACGGAGTCATAAGTGCACTGCCAACCTTTTAACTTCTCTTTCCCCCAGATTGAGCCTCCGGTACCCTCACTCACTCGGTAAAGCACAGCGCAAACGCTGCTTCTAACCCGTATTCTATATAAGTAACCGTTCTATCTTAACTTACTGTATCCAGTCTCTACCAGAAGGTCTTCTGGAAATCGTCTACGCACTTAAAGTATTAAATTTTAAACATCTGTTAGTTCCAACATAATCCTCATACGGACACCTTCTTTACGAGGATTCTAGCCAACTTTTATAATGGCTGTCTTTCAATGCCAATAAACCATATATCTACGAGTCCTTTTATGTTTTTATTTTACGATCAGTATAATTGGTCATAAAAAGATACTATTGGCACTTTAAGTGATTAGACAAGCTACTAAACAGAGAGTGTGGATATTGATGGTGATGTTTTCATTACCATAGAGCAGTAAATTGAATACCTAAAGTTTGGGTTACATATATGCTGGATGAGCCGAGGTCAAGCAGAGTTTCTCTGGTCAGGTGACAACGAGCATACACAAATCATATGTATAAGTTGACGATCAGCGCAGGATGGCTGGCAAGAGCTGTATATAGGTTGTACCAGTTTTATAAGTTACCCGATGTATCTGCGCAGAAGTCTCATTTTCACATTGAACTAGAAACAGCGCGTTTCAAACGGAATGTGCCATTTTCCGAAATAAAGTCACAGAGCGTGAAAGAGATCCAACCGGCCCTGACGTAGCGTTAATGCATCTCTATACGGGTGCGGTTGAGAAAGAACGTTGACCAGCACGTCACCCCAGTACTAAAAGCTTCGCGTTTTTTTTATCAAGTATGGCTTTCTATGAAAGGGCTCAGTCCGGTTAGGGTGCACGTCATGTTCGAAAACCGCGGAAAAATCTTAACCATTCACAACGCTCCATTTATGCGCGCCAAAAATAACAATTTCTTATTGGTTGATGCATGAGCGCCATCTTCATTTTCAACGAAAGACATATAGCATTCCTCTCTGTATTTAAACTTGACGTATGTATCTTAATTAGAGTCTATTTCGACAGCGTTAGCAATTGTAAGTTCTTCGTAGACGATTTTTGCTGATGTAACTTTTAAACGTACAGCGTAAAAAAAACCGCGGAAAAATCTTAACCATTCACAACGCTCCATTTATGCGCGCCAAAAATAACAATTTCTTATTGGTTGATGAATGAGCGCCATCTTCATTTTCAACGAAAGACATTTAGCATTCCTCTCTGTATTTAAACTTGACGTATGTATCTTAATTAGAGTCTATTTCGACAGCGTTAGCAATTGTAAGTTCTTCGTAGACGATTTTTGCTGATGTAACTTTTAAACGTACAGCGTAAGTAGATTTCGCGTCACGAAATAAGTCCCGCGGCGATACACGGAACTATATTTGAGATTCCTTGTGTATATATCAACAAAGCTCCAATTTGAATGTTGACGTGACAGAAGTGGCGTCAGTTGCTTTAATGAACGATAGATAGAAAAGAGGCATACAAATAATACCACAGAATACATATTTAGTAAAGTGGATATCGTTAAAATAGCAAATTTTAATTAGTGCACAATCCGCTTTGTGGTTTGGCGTACAAAAGCCGAGTGGTCTGAATTCTCATATATGGTTTGCCATAGCAAAGACCTCATTAAAAACTGTTCATTCTGCGGTCTCACTCGCTAACAGTACACTATTTCATTTCATCTCAGCGTGTTGTTCTCGGTTGTATCCAAAGCTGGATTATTATCCAGGATTTGGTGGGTCTGGTCTGGTACAATGAAGGGACTGCCGTCTGACTTCCTCGTATTGTGTGCACTCTACAGTGATTTGGTGGAACTCCCTGCCGAGGTCTGTTTTTCCTGACCACTATAATCTGGACAACTTTAAGGTAATAGTGAATGGGCATCTTCTAGGCAAACGCGTATCATCCTAGACTTCGTCGTCGCTTACCATCAGGCGTGATTGTGGTCAGGCGTTGGCCTATAGACTAACAAAAATATATATAAGAAACAACAGTACGATGAAACATGAAGTTGCTTTTCTCGATCAAATGACATACTTACGCGCAATACCGTGTTTTGCTAAAACTATTTTATCGGTTATCACAAGATTAAGTCATACGTCGATGCAAAATGAAAAATAAAAATAAAAGCCTCACCAGTCTATGAAAATGATAGCCGTATAAAGCTCAACGCGGTTTAAAACTTCAGAAGAAAACTTGGTAAAGATAGTGAAACAAGTGAAAGTTGGTACTTTGATCTTCCTAAGTAAAAAGTATCAGCCTATATATGTATTTACCTACTGTCCCACTTCTGGGCAAAGGCCTCCATCATTGAAATCAAGTCATCGCTACTATGACGGTATTACGCCTAATCACCACGCTTGCTTTATGCGGATTCTTCATTTATTTTTACTGATTATAATTGAAATTAAGAAAAAATCAGTAGCCACTCAATAGTTTAATCTTGCTAAAGATAATTCTGACATGAATAGCGTGTGCAAAATAAGTTTAAATTTATTTTTATTTTTAATGTCGTGATAAATTTATAATAATTAAACCGGCGTGAAGCAGCACTACGAGTATGCTGTATTTCGCTGCGTGAGTGAGGATAAATACTGGAGGCCTAATCCGGGGGGCGAGGGGTTAAAAAGTTGGCAGTGCACTTGTGACTCCACTGGTGTCGCGAGTGTTCATGGGCGGTGGCAATCGCTTAGCATCAGGGGATCCGTCTGCTCATCTGCCACCTATCACATAAAAACTAAAAAAGCAATTATTTAACACCTATTGGTGGCGCCACAGTGAAAAGGCTCATAAGAATTTAAATACATTTATCGAGTAGTGACGGCAGAACCCCGGCCCGACCTACAAGCCATTGCGCCAGAGACATTTAGATGAGGGCATTACATTATATGAATATCAAAGCAAAAATTCCACTATGAGTATTTCAATAAATAAATTCAAGTTTAAAAATAACAAACTAAAACAAAGGTACAGTATAATAACTCCGTACAAAAACGTTTCTGAATCACATACCACGGTCCCAGCGTACAGTATGTAACCGGCCATAATAGACCCATCTGCCCCTCGCATACTCACAATACCTTTGGACACAGATCCCTTAATTGAATGCCTGGTCGCGATGAGTTAAATTCACTATCAAACCTTTGAACAATTTTGAACTCTAATCCTCACATATAAAGACGTGATTGCGTGCGTGCTCATTTGTATGCACAAGTTGTGTATTGATTGTATTTACGGAGGAAGACGCTCATGAATGGAGGGACGCTCGTCAAATGTCAACGACTTCGGTGGCTTTGTGGATATTTGTTTTCCTGTTGAGTCAGACTTTTTTTTTTAATATTTTTGACAAAGGCAATTATCGGAACAATAATGACGGTACGCTTTCTATGGACTCTTCAAAACACTTCACTTGAGGGCAAGTAGGAAGAAAATCAGAATTGAATGTAGTATTACATTTTGCGGGCAATATCTAAAATCGAATTTAGCATCGAATATATTTATCCTCGTCCCTTTTTAGGGTTCCGTAGCTAAATGGAAAAAACGGAACCCTTATAGATTCGTCGCGTCTGTCCGTCTGTCCGTCCGTCCGTATGTCACAGCCACTGTTCTGCGAAACTATAAGAACTAATACTATTAAAACTTGGTAAGTAGATGTATTTTGTTAAGCGCATCACGATTTTTAGACAAAAATTGGAAAAAATAAAAAATGGGTGGGTCTCTGAAACTGAAACTCAATTTTTTTTTATCAAACGTGTGGGGTATCTACGGATAGGTCTTTAAAAATGATGTTGAGGTTTTAAACATCATTTTTTTTCTAAACACAATACTTTGCGCAAGAGACGCTCCCAAAGTGGTAAATTGTGTCCCGGCCCCCCCTCTAGCTTCCATAATAAATGAATTATAAAACTAAAAAAAATATATGATGTACATAATCATGAAAACTAACAACGAAAATTAGTTTGAACTAGATATAGTGAGTAGGTTTTTTTTAAATTAATACGTTATAAACCGTAAACCGCAATTTACGTTCCATATATCTTACTTGCTGCTACGGAACCCTTCATGGGCGAGTCCGACTCGCACTTGGCCGGTTTTAAAGATTTGTTCGTGAAGTCGTTTACAGGAGAAGCCCCCGTTATCTTAGAGTTTTGAATAATTGAGAATGGTCTTACCAAACCCACTAACATCAAGAAAAGCAAAAACATACTGATGATGACCTTTAAAATACTGCTTCAGTAGATACCTTACAAATACGCCATTCAATATAGTTTCAATGAAACTGATATTAAAAAATACAAATGTGACAAATTTTGTCACATTCTGGCCAACAGTTTCCCAAAGCGCCTGATGTATCTGCAATGTGTATGTACTCTTTTTTTATGATACAGGTGGCAGACGAGTCAACGGATCACCTGATGGTAAGCGATTACCGCCGCTCATGGACACCTGCAACACCAGTGGTGTCACAAGTGCGCTGCTTACCTTTTAAACTCCATTCCCCTGGATTGGGCCTCCGGTACCCTCACTCACGCAGCGAAACACAGCGCATGCACTGCTTCACGCCGGTTTTCTGTGAGGACGTGGATATTACTCCGGTCGAGCCGGCCCATTCATGCCGAAGCGTGGCTCTCCCACTGTTAATTTGTGTGTATATAGATGTGCGTATAGCTTTTATGGAGTAGACCAGAATTTCCAGGTTTCCATCACTACATATATCTAGTCGTATAGTCTAGTTGGCCGTGTGGCCCGGCAGAGTAGAATAGGCCACCCTCACTCTTACCGAAGTGTCGTAAAAGGCGACTAAGGTAAAGCTGCTGGCATGATCATCAGCACCCAGAGAAGGAAAACTCTGCATTTATATCAAAACCCTCGCCAACCCGTCTGCCAAGCGTGGTGAGTATGGCAATTACCCCTCATGTGATTGAGGGAGGCCCGTGCCCCTGCAGTGGGGACTTAAATGGGCTGATGATGATGATGATGATGATGATATATCTAGTACTATTGCTACGAAGGGTTCTTTACTATTGCAGATGACTCAAATCTTAGCGCAGTTTTCCTATTGAAATTGAATGGCTCAAATATTTTCAATATAAAAATAGCTTTTATGTGAGCTCAGTGTAATTTATAGACAGTAAGAACCCGCACTTATCGTGTTTATACGACCATGATTTAGCTTCATTGCCACTTGTCCCAATTTCGGAAACACAATTCATGTTTACGATCATTCACAAACGACTCAGTTACGACTATCGATGACTTCTGAGTTCTGGCACATGTCGCCGAATCAAAGATCACTAAGTCAGATTACACAACCTTAGTGCGAATTACGCACATGCCCTGCAATCTACATTAATAATGCCACAAGTGTTTCCAGATTCTGAACTCGCATTTAGAACAAAAGCACTGCCAAGGAATTGCATTGCCCAACCCAACATTCTGAATCACGGTCACAAGTTCACAAGCAAAACACGTTTGAACTTTCAGCTTTATTGTCAGAGCAGTAAAAGTCACATCGGCACATAGCACGTGATAGCAACAAGTCTCCCGCCATTCAAAAATAAAGACGCAGCGTTCTGGAATCTCTCTGTGGTGCACAATTAAGATTCCCGACGATCCGAGAGCGTTTCTTGCATATAGAACGCACTCCGGTCGAGCTGCAATCGCCATCTGCAATCGCTATAAATCCCAGTTCACAACGCATTGATCACGCCCGTATTTTGAATAAAAATAAACGTGCCCGCCCAGGCGATTCCAAACCCAATCTTGAAAGGGGAATGACCCAAATTTCAATAAACAATAAGCCATTCGTTTAACGCTTCTCACGTCAGCAAGTTATCTTCAACGCGTGAAAGTCGCTCTACATTCGCTTTTCTAATCTTAACTTTAATTTCCACATCATAAGACTCAGTATGCCGTGGCTTTTTGAGTACGTTATGAAAATTTTCAGTAAGTTTCAATGTCACGTTCTCACAGTTCAGTCAGAGGAAACCTGTTTATTATTTATGCTGGGAATCTTTTATGAATATTAATAATCTCAGGTAATCGTGTGACGAAATCGTTTCAAAGCGTGTTGTCGTATTGGAGTGAAACAATTGACGGACCATTCTCACGCGTCGTTAACTCGTCAACAACAATTTCATTGACTTAAGTTTACGCCTGTAGTAACAAATAACATCACCATTATGCTGTAGTTTTCTCGTATTTGATGATCTTTTGAAGTTTGATGAACCTTTAGGTACTACTCAGGTTTATTGAAAGTAATCATTCACCTACTTCTTGAGCTTCTGAAACCTCCACATGCGTATAAAGTATCAGCCTATAAACTGTCCCACTGCAGGGCAAAGACCTCCATCATAGAAATCAAGGTTATCGCTACTATGATGGGATTAGGCTTAATCACCACGCTTGCCAAATGCGGATTGGTGATCACAAACCCGAGCTATGTTCGAAAAATTCGAAACATACTTTTCGCTCGACCCGGGAATCGAACCCAGGACCCCGAGATCACGGCCCGGTACTTAACCCACTAGACTATCAGGGACCACATGCGCATAATATTAACATAATTATATATATATTAACTATTTGGAAACATTCAGATTTATCAAGTAACTTTTCTTTCTTGGATGGATTTTTTTTATATGTAGTAATATTTTTTCAAATCAGTAACTGTTAATAAGCAAAGTTCTTATTTCTTATAATTACTTTCGTCTTTCTTTTATAAATTAAAATGTATGGTAATCTCTTTCAGCCACTACCCTGTGCTCAGGTTAACTGGAGCCGTGTGAATATGATAAAATAAAAGCAATATAAAGTTTCTTCTCTCCACAGTAGTAGTTTTTCATATTAGCATATATTTGGGAATACGAGTTTTCCGAACGCTAAAATCCCCAACAGCAAAACTCTCTAGTGTCCAAAGTTTCAGTGAGACTCGTACCGCGAACTGTCGTTGCATCTGACACCAAACTATTCTTACTGCTTTTTTCTTTTCACTTACGTATTCTCGGAAGTTTCATTTCGCGCTGAAATCCCCCACTCCGGGTTCATTGTTTGCCACTGTTTATCCGGTGACATTGATACATTCCAGGCCAGTTTGCCTGCCTCGCGATCAATCTGGGAACAATTCGAGCAATGTACAACTGCCAACTGTAAATAGAGGTTCTTTGATCTGCTGCAATGAACAATAGGCTGACGCAAGTGGTCACCGAGAGCCGGAACAAAAGACGATTAAAGTTGTTTATGAAATGCTCTTCGATATGGAAGGTAATCGGAGCGCTAACAATGAAAGTGTAGTAAGCGGACACGAGATACTTTCAATTGTTTTCGTTGGAGCATTCAACAGAACAGCAGAAGTTTGATAAGATATGCAAAATCATTTCAATCCGCTACATTGGAATTCATTTACAGCTACAACTGTGTAGCTATCTTTTATTTGCTCGATGCATTAATACAACAATACAAAAATAATTTATTTCATCATAACCCATACATAAAATAAGCAAGGGTTGGCCCCTTATATTAAGTGCAAGGAGCACCTGTGCCATTAATTGCATTAATTGGCTCGTCTGACTAGTGCACCGTTTATATGGTTCATTCACAACTTCTGTTCAGTATCACTTCCGTTGATGATATGACCGAGCAGATGGCGCAATTGGTAGTGACCTTGCCTCTTACGCCAAAGGTCGTGGGTTCGATCCCCACCCTGGACAAACATTCGTGCGATGAGCACTTGTGTTTGTTCAGTGTCTGGGTGTAATATATGTAATTAAGTATATATTTGTGTTCCTCTGTTGTCTGATATCTGTAACACAAGTGCTTACGCTACTTAGTACGGAATCAGGTTAATGTATGAGATGTTGTGAGAATTATTATTATTTATTTACGTCTCATTCTGAATACCTCACGTCTTTGAAAGGTACAATTATTAATCAATCATATCCACCCATACACCAGAATTCTTAAGCAATGTGACAAGCTAACCTTCTTTCCGTGACCTTGGTTCTTCACCATCTATTTTAGATGCAATAAATAAAAAAAGTAAGCGGAAAATACGTCAAGTTATTTAGTCTCGAGTTGACTCTTGAACCGAGAACACAATAGCAAGTGTCACAATAGTGGAATTAAAGCATGAAGTTACAAACGAGTAACTGTTTACGTTTTTTCCTTGTTGTGTACAAACTTCCGCGCTTTCTGGCGTTTGTGATCTGTCACATAAAGTCTTTGTGGCACTCGTCTCATGCCCCTATAATTTTCCGGAGTGCTGTCACAGAATAAGTAAGGCCAAAGTAGTTCCTAGTACTGGCGTCGTAATTAAACAGAAAACTCATAGTATGCCCTTCGTCATTCTACGCCATTATGTTCACCTTAATGGTCGAAAGCAACTAACTGAAGTGACTGATTTTGTGGAGGCTAACAATAATCAACGCGGGTAACACAATTTCTGGCCACGACGCCACCCCGGCTCCCGCTAGAAGTGGGATTAAAATGCCTAGGCTTGGCGTTAAAGACGCCTTGTGTGCGATTATGCTCATCGCTATGGAAGGCCTAAGACTGTGCGTAGTAGAGAGGCACAGAAGAAAAGCGGACATCAGGCTTCGAAGCGACAGATTGGAATGCAACCAGGAATGGCAAGCTGAGATAGTGATGAAGAAACAAAATGGCCGCAAATCGAACTAAGCGAGTTTAGAGTAACGAAATGCATTTATGGCTATTTATGAATATAAAATTGACACAACATCACATACATTGTTCTGATCCCAAACTAACGTTTTCTCTTGTACTAATGTAAACCAGGAACAACGAAGGTACCACAAAGACCCAAAACCAACGCAAATATCAGTTTCATCAACATACCTTTGTGTTGGAGCGGGAATTGAACCCGCGACCCTTGCGTATCAACCGGCGTACAAACCATTGCCCTAAATGGCTCGTCAATATATATTGAATGACATACACACACACATTTGAAGAAATTATAAAGCATTTGGTGAGACCTTTTTTATATGAAACTCTGACGTACAGTGGCGGACAGGTCAAGCTATACAAAACTGTCAAATTTCCTCAATCGATTTCGAACTCAATATGTGACAAGATAAGGTTTATAATCGAATGAAGAAATTTGACAGTTTTGTATAGCTTGATGTGTCCGCCACTGTACGTACTATGATGACTTTCTTAATAAATATCCTTAATAAAGTCCTTTTGGCAATTGAAATGAACAAAATATTATACGCAAAAACTGATTTACGCAATGGTGAGACCATCAAGCCAGCTAATGATAAAAATGATATCATGAAAATCCATTTAATAAATGTCTTTCCCACCTAACTGTTATCGTGGGGATATTTACATGTAATTTAAAATTATTTTATCACCAGAACGCCTGCTTGTACCAAACACCGCAGCGGAAATTCTCCAAATGTTATTTGAGCGTATTCCAGACACTTAACATGAATTTTATGGATCATTACATTCCGAACAGACTTACTATTGTCACTGGGGAGGCGCATAAAGTTCAGACTACTGAGAAATATGCTGAAAGAAATGGTATTATACTTCTTTACTTGTATTTTAATATGGGTCGTTTTGTAATTTTTTCTACCAAAAAATACGTGCTCATTTGATATACAATTCAAGTACTATTTTATTTTACAGAGGTGTAGTAAATTAGAATAAACTCAAATACCTAATACAAGACTGATTTCTCGCCAATAAAATGTTTCATCATATCAAAAGAAAAAAATTACATTTATTTGTATCAAATATAAACATATTACATAAGCAACTTAAAACTTGTACTAAATCTAACTTATGCTACCAAAATGATTGCCACTCAGCATAATGCCATTCCTTGGCCTGTTTACTATAAAATTTACGTAAAATACGATCTCCTTTAATATGAAGTCGAGGATGTATCCTACTACACTTAAATAAACAAAAAAAGAACTACGTTTATTGATCTTTCCAGACTGCTTTGGTGCCTATTATAGATTCTGAACTATATACTAATGTTACACACAAACCCTATGATCGGTCAATACTGTAATATGCTGACACAAATGTCAAAGTTACCTCAATTCTTTGTGATTTCGTAATAGTAACAAAACAGTCCTATATTCATCTATTTTCTTTCGGTGATGTTAATAACATTCTATTTTGCATGTAAATGTGTGCGGCTATTAGTATTTTAGCCTAATGAGCAAACCTATCCTCGCAAAAGCGGCCAAACCGCATACGGCTGATTATATTTTGAAACAGTACAATGTGTATTGTGGCAAATACTGGGACTGTGGGTATAGTGACACACCGCAAAGATAATGGTGAAACTTATTGTTTGACCAAAACCAGCTGTCGTGCCGAAGACTTTCAGAGTAGGGTATATTCGGCTGTACTATATCCTCCGCTCCGCTAAGGGGTCCGCTCGTGACCACGGCTGCTGTAACGTAGCCGAAACGTCGAGCCAAATATGTGAGTACACAATGTTGTTTCACATAATGAATATCGTGGTAATCCGTATTGATACATTATAGTTATAATGCAACGCGAAAATCTAAAAAACTATTTAACAAACCGCTACGGGTAGAATATGCCTGTCCCCACGGTTTGAAATTATCAAGATAAATATGTCCTTTGATAATTATCGAGATAATTATCAAGATAATTATCAAGATAATTATCAGATAATTATCCGATAATTATCAAACAGATATAAGCCTAGTAATCCTTTTTTAACTGATATTACATATCAATATTTTACGTTAGAATCAAGTGATTTAAATAAATTAGAAACATTTTACAATCAAGGTCAACTTTTATTTTTTTATTTTTATAATTTCGTGTATAATAACTTGCAAACCAAAATACGAGCAGTTAATGATGATAATTATCTTGATAATTATCAATTCAAACCCTGCCTGTCCCCTTTCGCCGTTAAGATTTTTGAGAATTATTTCTGTACTCTTATTGTTGACTTCAGTCATTAAGTTTTGTAATTATCAACAGTTGGTTTGCATGCAGAGGAAACCGACAGTTAAGAACTGAGAATTCTAGTAGGTAAGTAAGTAATTAGTGTTCATTGTTTTAGTATATTATTGATACTTGTAACTGCCTCGTTGGCGCAATAGGTAGTGTGTTGCACTTAAACCGACGGCTGTACTTAGGGTCCTGGGTCCAATCCCCGGGTCGGGCCAAAATTGGTACCTGAGATTTTCTATCAAGAAATTCTCGAGTCAGCTCCGACTCTGGAAGTTGGCGGTCTTGTACCCCCATGCCTCGGACAGAACGTTAAGCCGTTAGTCCTGCGCCTGATCCCTCTCCGGTCGTGTCACACTAGTGTCCCATCGGAATATGAGTGCAAGGGAATAGAGAGTGCACTTTTGTTTGCGCACACACTTGAGCACTATAATAATAATAATTATATAATTCTCACAACATCTCATACGTTGACCTGATTCCGTACTAAGTAGCTTAAGCACTTGTGTTACAGATATCAGACAACAGAGGAACACAAATATATACTTAAATACATATAGGTATTATACCCAGACACCGAACAAACACAAGTGTTCATCGCACGAATGTTTGTCCAGGGTGGGGATCGAACCCACGACTTTTGGCGTAAGAGGCAGGGTCACTACCAATTGCGCCATCCGGTCAGTCACTGTGTACATAATAAATCCTGCGTAAGTAGCTGATCGTTGAGATTGGTCGCATTAGCCGAATTCGGTTGGAGGATATTATAATTATTTATTTTATTGATACACACGTTCCGCTTATTCGTTTCTCTAGCAACAAAGGATAAAAAGTGGCAGCTTTGCAAAACGAAAGTAATGACTTGCAGTATTATATACAATTTAAAAAGTGTAATTTGTGTATCATTTTTATGCGTACTTCCAGTTTATTTCGTTCTTAACAAAATAACAATAAAATTGTTTTATGGCGTAACAGCCATCATCATAATTTTGTCATGGCAAGTATTTGGATTGTTACGTTAGAAGAAAAACAATCTGTTCCATATTAGACATTGGAAAATATTCTTTATTTCTAGTACGAAAGGCATTAATTATCTTGAAGGTTATTTTATTGTTGTCCTCCATACTTACTTATGCACAGTGTCCTTCTTCTATACGCAAAAGTAGTTTTTTTTTATTATGGCTCTACCCGAAGATAATTCGCCAATGACAAGTAACTTAGTGAGAATAAGTAGGTAGTCAACAGTCGAAGTCAGTCAAAGTCACATTCACTCAATAAAACGCCGGTGTTTTACGTTTTATCGACCTACGGATTCAGCGGATATCACTCTAAAAGCAATCGCGGATTTAAGACTATTAGGTCCAAGCAAGTTGTCACGAGACAACGCATTCGACACACAATAGAAGTGTTAAAAACGATACAATCCAACGATTCTTATTATTAGGATCACTTTGCGGCACTTCACTGCACAAATAAACACCACATTTGTACACTAGAAACCACTAGACACTAATTTAGAACCATTGAATCGCATTAGCCCATGCGGTTTGTTTTAGCCCTACCCGCCGAATATACGCAAAAGTAAACCATCATCTTATTTATCATACATAACCTTACCACTCCCTCCCATGTTATCTAAGATGAAGTATTTTGTTTCAATAGGCTTACATTTGTTTTGTCCCCCTTCATTTTAAGAACCTTTTTGTATTCTTTATATATTCTTTCATAAATCTCCCATATCAATCGTCAATCAGCTGCCAATAACTCGCATATGTATTACAAATTCAAGAATCACTATAGTCCATTCAGTATGTGAAGTTGAATAGGATAGTTCTATTTTGACATTACAAGTGAGATGCTCCTTTTTAACCTAACCGATATTTTTTAGAATCGAGTATATTTTCTTTAGAAATCTAATCGACTTTTTATTTGTTTGATAATTAATTTGAATCAACATTTTATCTCTGAATTTGAATTATCTTGATATGGAATACAATACAACCCGTGCGGATAAAGAATGGGATCAGAAATGGCGGCGCAACTATTCACTTCTCGCTCGCACACTATTTGCGTCTATACTCGCACCCCACGAGTGCGAGTATAGACGCAAATATGTGTGCGAGTGTGCGTTGTACGTAAATATTCTTAGTGGTACACACGCATTACAAATAATTAAATAATATGCATCTTATTCATCTGAAAAATAACAACACTCGCTTGACCAGTCGGAACCACCTTCGTCACTAAAAGAAATTACTAGTTCTTGGTCACTAATGCAATCTAAGTAGACATATTTTGCGCGAAACAATAATCGCGATTCGATGGTAAGATGGTCGCCATTCCGATTAGCGCATTATGCAATTCATAAGATATTTTTTACAATTTTTTATGGTAATAACTATTTTAAGTTCTTGTTCATATTAATTTAAAAAAGATTAATACTTTTTGTTTTCTTAAGAATAAGAACACAAAAAAGTAAATGATTTTTACTACTTAATATTTTATTTGTATAAAGATGGAATGATGAATACGAAACGTTTGAACTGTCCTATTCAACTTCACATACTGAATGGACTATAGGAATTGTTTGCTCTTAAATTGAAGTTTAGTTGTTGATAGTTATTAAATCTATCATCACAATATTAATTCACGTAACCTTTAAAAACTGAAAGGCAAGCTAAAGGCAAACTATTCCAACAGAAAACAATGACGTCATACCTACTATACCAGACTAACCACAGCGTCCGTCGATGAAATTTTGTTATTGTCACAGTACACAAGCTCGGAATATTAAAGTTGGACGCTGCAAAACTTCCTCTGACCTATACTTTGTTTAAAGGCACCTGCGCTAGCAATAAGGTTACGTGTGTATATGTTTTTGTCACAGTAAAATAATGAACGACCACGGACACCGCTACCGAGCACTTTTTACCCTATGAAATACCATCGCTCTTTACTCGTGCATTATTGTGTAGTCGGTATTCTGTTTGCCACCTTCAGTTATAATCAATGATCGGAGTAGGTAGAGCTATTTGGGTTCATTGACCTCAAACATAGATGTTAATATGGACATGCTCCGGGATTCTGACTATGATCCCGGGATTAAAATAAAGAATTTTTATTTTAAAGTTTATTTAACGGAAATCAATCATGAAAGGGCTTATCCATAAATATTCGATACCGCCATGTTTCCTTACAGTTTGTTCCTTTCTACAAACAAATAATAACTTCTTTTTTAATTAACATGGTCTCACAAAGTGTTTATGAATAAGTTCATAAGGCAGATGTTAGACCATGCTCGTATGTATAAACAAAAATAACTGTTTAATAGTTTCAGAAAAATTAAAATCTATTTTTATTGAATTAAGTTACAGTTTATTTCAATAACCCCAAAAACGTCCTTATTCAACTTAGTTGCGGCGGAATTTTTACTCCGTAAGACCGTGAATCGCTTTTTGTAACACTATTTCCAACATGAATAAATTATATTTTTAATCCCGGGATTCCGGGCATGTCCACCTACTCCGATCATTGGTTATAAAAATAACCGCTGTAGTCCATCTAGCACCTAAAGCCGACATTTTTTTTATATGATAGTGGCAGAAGAGCAGACGGATCACCTGACAGTAAGCGATTGCCGCCGCCCCTGGACATCCGCGACACACGAGGAGTCACAAGAGCGATGCCGACCTTTAAACCCTCTTTCCCGGATTGAGCCTCCGGTACCCTCATTCACGCAGCGAAACACAACACAATGCTGCTTCACGCCGGTTTTCTGTGAGGCCGTGGTATCACTCTGGGCGAGCCGGCCCATTCATTCCGAAGCTCCCACTGTCACGACATTAAAGGTAACGGCCAACTCTGTCAATTTAAGAGTAAGCTTTATGATAGTTAGACAAAATGTTTCAAAACGTGGAACACCGATGCTACACACAGCCACATATCAAGCTACTACTACACTACGTAAGATTTCCTCTATTGTTATCGAACCTAACGTGTTATAAATAAGAAAAATCTGAGAAGTTAGTCCAATTATGATATTTCTCACCCTGTCCGCGAGTTTAGACAAAGCATTAGATAAAACTCCCTGTAGGTCTAGTGGTGTCTCGGGTCCGATTCCTGGGCCGAGCAAAACGGTTGGGAGAAGGAGCGAGGTGTGTTTCGAATTTTTCGAACATAGCTCGGGTTTGTGATCACCAATCCGCATTTGGCAAGCGTGGTGATAAAGCCTAATCCCATCTTAGTAGCGATGACATAATTTCTACGATGGAGGCCTTTGCCCTGCAGTGGGACAGGTATAGGGTGATACTTTACTTTTATTAGACAAAACTAATATTAACCAAACAACAAGCCTAACTGCAACATACTGCACTATTCATTATTGCAATGGCTTGCGCTACCAGCGTGGTAGGAAGTGATAACTGCAAATAATGGCTTTAGATTTTTCTACGTTGCCTGATAAAGTTATGAATAAACATTTTTCTATTTACGGACTGTAACTGTGTTAATATAAAAACCCGCCGTTTCAAGCTACGTGCTACTTAATTTTGTAGGTACTTTTTAAAAGCCCAGGTCATTATAGTAAGATAACTAGTCTGGGCTCTCATACTATTGAGCTACTATCGCTTCAGTATATTTTTAACAGTGGGAGAGCCACGCTACGGCATGAATGGGCCGGCTTGCCCGGAGTAATACCACGTTCTGACCGCAAACCGGCGTGAAGAGGTGCATGCGCTGTGTGTCGCTGCGTGAGTGAGAGTTCCGTAGGGCCAATCCAGGGGAAGGGGGTTAAAAGGCAAGCAGCGCACTAGTGACACCACTGGTATTGCAGGTGTCCATGGGCGGCGGTAATCGCTTAACATCAGGTGATCCTTATCATAAAAAAAAGTATTTCCGTCAAATAATAATCAACCAGCAAATCGCCAGCCAGTGTTGAACCACAAAATAAATAGACACAGGAGTTCAGCTCCAGCTGACATTAATATCGAAGAGTTCGTTAACCTACGCGCTAGGCAGTATAACGTATTGTGTTTCTCCCGCACACGTTCCGTGTAGTCTATCCCCGACTTACGCCGAACCACGATGAAATTGCTGTATGACCGCATCTCTGTGTGCGTAGCCTATGTAGGCAGCTAGCAGAAGAAATAGAAACTTATTTTTTTTGTTGATCAGTTTAAAGACAAATGAGCACCACTTTGCAGCACGCTAACAAAAAGGCCGCTAAGCCACATCGTGTCGCTGTATTTGTGTTAGCGAGCGCAATTGCCCGATCAACTAAAATGTGTGAACCCTTCTCACCAATTCCATGAGGTGGTGAGGTACGAAAAGGATCGCAATCGATGGCGCAATTGTTATCATGCTCGATAGATGACAACCAACCACTCATCATTAGTCATAAGTGATACGACCAAGTAGAAGAACTTTTGTGTTAAACACCGAAGTTAATATTTTTTTATGGCTGAACGTAGCCTCTCCCAGCGAGCGCCAATCGTTCCGGTCTGACGCTGTCTACATCAGACCAGCCATCTCTCTAAAACGTCTAGCAGATGATAATCTGTCCTCCTCTGCCCTGCTCCTGACTTGAAAAAGCCTAAAAATCTAAAACCACGGACGATCTTAAGACAATCTGACTTAAGTAATATGTTTCGTGTATCCTGGCACGAAATATTACACCTCCTCAACACAATACATTAACGTCGGTCATTATTTTTTAATGCGATTTACTCAACATTTTTTCATACTCCTAACATTAAACAGAAAGACAATAAAGGTGTAACAGTCATTATAGGTGTTACAACTCACTAGTGAGGGAGCGAGTCGATATCGATTAGCGAAAAACAGCCATCGCAGACTGACGTTGGATCATTAATCAAATCTCGACTCTGCGGTTTAATGGCAGACTAATTACAGTTTGCGTGTTCACCTACGAATAGGGTTGCTGTCTCAAAAAATCATGACAGTCAGGACAAGAACCGCCTGTACAATGGTATATGCTCTGAATAACTGTTCGCTATAAAGCCAACATTCCTATTTTACCAGGTTGGCAAGTACATCCTCACGTATACGGACCCTAGTGTTCGCGCACAGTACGGTCCAAATTTCTTCCGCGACTTCTCCAGCTATGGAATAAGCTTCTTTCTTAAAAACAGGTATGCGACCATAGGCTGCGGCAGTCGCTTACTATCCGGCGAGCTGCATGCTTGTTTGCTACCAAAGTATAAAAAAAAACTGCGGTAGTGCATCGCACTTCAAAGCGACGGCTGCGCTGGGGTCCCGGATTCGATCCCCGGGTCGGGCTAAAAATTTGTACCTGATTTTTCCGTTAAGAAATTCTCAGTGCCAGCCCGGAGTCTGGAAGTTGGCGGTCTTGTAGCCCCGTGCCTCGGAAAGCACGTTAACCCGTTGGTCCTGCGCCCGATCTCTGTCCGGTCGTGTCACAGTGGTGTCCCATCGAAATATGAGGGCAAGGGAATAGAGAGTGCACTTGTGTTTACGCATACACTACAATATATCCTACGTAAGTGGCTGATCGTTGAGATTGGTCGCCTTAGCTGAAATCGGTTAGAGGATATTTAACAAAAAGGAACGGGAAAACCCCACACTTACATACAAAACGTAAGGGGATAAAGATAAGTTTGTGAATTGGTTTCCAGTCAGGACCTATTGGTACACGAGACGAGTTGTGCTGTGTCGTGTAGAACACCATCATTTCAGACAATAGACGTCCACTGCTGGACATAGGCCTCCCCCAATGTTCTCCACACAGATCGGTCCTGTGTCGCCCACATCCAATGGATTCCCGCTGCGTGTGTAGGTATTTGGAAAACTTCAAATGCCCGGACGCTCCCGGACGCCATCAAAACCCGGCCAAATCCGGACGAATGGCAACCCTGCCACGGGCATGGTAACGTCAACCGGACTGGATCGTTTGATACGGGATAATGCTGATTACTTATCAGTGCGCTTATGCGGGCTGGAATCTGTGGTTGAGTCGATCAGGCTAGTCGTTTTCACTATCAAGTTATGTTGTCAAGGTATACAAAAGGCTGAAGGTATTATATTTAGAAAGAGATTGTCTGGCATATTACGATCGTCATGGACAAACAAAACACGATTAAAAGATTTTTAAATTAATAGTAGTAGATTTTTAAATAACTTCACTGAACATACATATCTAAAAATTAAATTAAAAATTCAAGAAACCCCCGTCACAACTAAAGCTCTTTCATTTGATACCAATATTGAGGCAGTTGGAACAACAAATAGGTTATTCGTCATTTTCTGACGACGGCCATCTTGGATTTGAATTTTTTCACAATTAATATATTCTGCTACTTTTATATGATACCCATATTGTGGGAGTTGTGTCAAAATATAAAATCCAAATCTTTGTGACGGCGGCCATCTTGGATCGATTTTTATTCAACATAGCTAAGAACACTCCCTCCTTATTCATCTTTTAAACAAAAAAAAAAAACAAAATCAAAATCGGTTCAATTGTTCGGGAGCTACGATGCCATAGACAGACACACGCACACAGACACGTCAAACTTATAACACCCCGTCGTTTTTGCGTCGGGGGTTAAAAACAACGAGAGCTTGTTCTCTTTAAACCACAAGATACTAATTTAAAACCTTTGCATTGCATCAGCCGACAACTTGTGTTTGAGTTCTACCAACAGAATTCTCTCAATCTTTTATGGAATATGAACAATTATAATGTTTAATATTAACACGTTTTTTTACTCGTCTTCATCTGAGCGTATATTTTCTGGCTGCCTGGGATACGCTTAGACCATCATTCAGGGATTAGGGATGAAGCGACTACCGTCTGACCTTCCCAACTCTAACAGCGCAACCTGACAAACTGAATCATGGTTACAGGTTTCAGAAACTTCCGAAATGTACAGGTTTCCTCACGATGTTTTCCGTCGCCGAGCTAATGGTACAAATACTCACATAGATATGGAAAATCTATAGGCGTATGCATTTTTTCCTCAACAAAGTCTCTCTCACATTTTATTGTGTAATTTATCGGTTTCGTCTAAACGTGTCGCTTCAGAGCCTGGGGTACGCTTGGAGCATGAGCAGGATTCGGGAAAACTGGTAGCGACTGCCGTCTGATTTTCGCAACCCTTAGGGAGGGGAATTAGACCATCAGGATCGTGGTTACACGTTAAGAATCTCATCAACGTCTAACTCGACTAAACCATCACGCATCACTAACCTCTATTACTAGAAACGAAATCTTATACTCCCCAGTGCTCCCACAAGGCTCGTAAACGGGGCATGAAATACTGGGACCCTCAACATTTACCTCCATTGCTAGTTTATGGTTCCTTACCCACTATCCGAGCGAAAATAATGAACTCCGATCTCATATTTCGTATCAGTATTCATACTACAATATTGGTTTAGAATAGGAAAATATTCTGATAGAATTCTTATTGAGGCGCTTAGAGAAGCAGTCACTCGACGTGTGAGATAATCGCGAATCCGAACAGAGTTGTGTTCACAATGGAATGATATTGTAAAGGCCATATTTATGGGAGGAAAAAGATTATGGATAAATTTGTTCTGTATAAAGAGATGTTGCTTACAGTTGGGCTGGTTATTGTGTAAGTTGCCAAGGTCAGGCGGCGGTAGTTTTCTTGTTATTACCGGACAAATTAAATCCTTGAAACGACAGCTGTAGATGCACTGTATCCAAGAATGATTTCCTTAAGTCCGATAGAATAGGAATTCAGCGTATCATTTATAGAATCAAAAACAAACTGATTTTTTTGGTTATAGCAATCTTTTGCAATTTATTCTAAAGTTTACCTACTTTGTAGGTACATACAAATATTGATGAAACTATAGTCGGCTCACGGCGAAGCAAAAAGCGCTTACAAAGTTCGTCGACAAATCAAGGTCTCCGGTAGCTTAGTCGGTAAAGCAGTTGCCCGGTTGGCAAAAGATCGTGGGTACGAGTCCCACCCGAAGACTGTCGCAATTTTTTTAAGTGCGAGATTTAATCAATAAGAAGGATAACTCTTATTCCTTCAGTCTCCAGATATATGAATGATTTTCAAATAAGAATGCTAAAAATTTCTGAACCGTCATCTTTCAAACAAGGAAACGGTATAATTTACAATTAGTCTCACACTTTAAATTTAAAATGAAATTAGCTCTTCTCAATCCAGTGTTAGATTTAGATTTCTGCTTATATTCGGTATTTCTCCGTCCCACACATAAACAATGGCGTTCAGACTTTTCTCTAGGGATATTCGATATACATCGATGTAGGTATTGAAAACATCGATGGTTAGAATTCGATACATCGAATCGATCCGATGTTTTGAAAAGCTATCGCTATGTCATATATCGGTTTATGTCACAAAAACTCAAGTAAATAATAATTTACAGTTTACCTAATTTTTTTAATATCAAAAATATCGGAAATATAGTCATAGCAATAAAATAAGTGTCCTGTGAAAAGTACTAATATGTACGATAGCGAGCTAATGAATCTTATTGGTAATAAGAACCGGAAATGGTAAGGTTGATGAGACTGCCATTGAACACCTAAGGTTTTTTTTTTTCATAATGAATATCCTCAGTTTGTACATATACACAGATTAAAAAGTAAGTTAGATCTATTATTTTATGAAAGATGAAAATCTAAACTGTGATAAGTTACTGGATTTAGCTCTTTTCGTAAACTTCAAATACAAACATTTTCACTCTGAAAAGATGACCTGTTTTGAGAGTCATTTTTAACATGACTAGCTTTACAATATCGATATTTACAAAACATCGATGTTTTCATTCGATACATCGAAAGACATCGATTTAAAGTTTTGATGTATCGAATCGATAAAAAGTCGATGTTTTTTCTAGACACCCCTACTTATCTGCACGGCGAATCCGTCGCGCATCCGCGGCGTAAACGCTGCGCAGCCGCGGACCATCGTCGCTTTGCTTAGAAAACGCTCGCCATCCGCCAGTCTGGCAATTCCCTAAACTTCCCGTATCCAATGTCTACCAGCAGCCTTTCGCAGATCGCTTGTATCTAGATGGAAGGTGCCCAACGTCCTACGTCTTGCGTTCCGAGTCGCGATCTACATCCAAAAACTGAGGGGAAATTCTCATCCACTTGACATTAAAATCGAATTTAGAGACTTAATACTTTTTTTATGATATAAGGGGCAGACGTATCACCTGATGGTAAGCAATAAGTCAATCAAGAGTCACTGGTGCGCTGCCGGCCTTTATAAAGGGAGTACGCTATTTTCTTGAAGGTTTGCTGGTCGTGTCGGCCCGGAAACACCGCAGGCAATAGTTCATTCCACAGTTTTGTCATACGAGGCAGAAAGTTTCTTGAGAAACGCACAGTTGAAGACTTCCAACCATCTAGATGATGGGCTTGGAACTGTTGACGAGTGGAATGATGACGTAATGAAGCGGCAGGTTTCAGCCCGAACATTTCCTCAGAGCATTCCCCATAGTGTAAGTTTAATTTCTAACTTGTAATATATAACTTTCGTCCATACATATCTTTAACGTCGAGTTTGAGATTTGTATGGACGAATGTATAAAATCTCTAAATTCGACTTTAATGTCGAGTGCACGAAAATTATTCTCCTGAGCTTCGAGTTGGGGTGCCTGTTACCAAATTTTCGACATAATAGCCAGTCCACTGCATCTTCAGTAGCTGATTTGTTTCGCTTGTGAATGTAGTATTTTGTCGGTTAACCTTATTAGGTGATCTCATGTTAAAATCCTGCATATTTAATTGAACAAAGCCGAAACAACAATTAACAGAACCCAAT
Source organism: Marasmia exigua (assembly GCA_019059595.1). Lineage (NCBI taxonomy): Eukaryota > Metazoa > Arthropoda > Insecta > Lepidoptera > Crambidae > Marasmia > Marasmia exigua. Next base: position 6,610,861 of record CM032466.1, read on the forward strand.
TAGTACGAGCCACGAGAATGCTTTCATATTGCCTCTCTTAAAAGGCTGCGGTTATTATTTCATTTCACACAATTTCGTACAATTTAATGGTATTAACAATTGAAAATTTTCGGTTCGATAACGATTTTAATGTTTAAACAGCGGCCCTGTATCTTGGCACTCCTATTCAAAACTCAATTGGCAGACATTTTGTCTTCCGTCTATAGTCTATTCAAACATGATATCATCAGTAATAATCAGTTTCATGCTGAAATCAGACAGAACAACGAATGACGTGACCTTTTACATAACGTAAAAGTATGCTCCTATGGACACCCCCAACATCTTGGCTTGTTTGACGTCGTAAGGGATGAAATGCGTACCTATAACCTCACTAATAATGTCCTCCAAGCCATCACGGCTACGGCGGCCAATCTCAACGATCAGCCACGTACGCAGGATATATTATAGTGCTAAAGTGTGTGCGCAAACCCAAGTGCACTCTCTATTCCTTTACCCTCATATTCCGATGGGACACCAGCGTGACACCACCGGAGAGGGATTGGGCGCAGGACCGATGGCTTAACGTACTTTCTGAGACACGTGGGTACAAGCCCGCCAATTTCTAGACTCCGGGATGACACTAAGAATTTCTTGCGGAAAACTTAGGTACAAATTGTTAGCCCGACCCGGGGATCGAACTCGGGAACTCTTGCGCAGCCGTCACTTTATAGTGCGACCCACTAACCACTACGCCACTGACACAGTCAATAAGCTCACTATAGTGGATGCAAAAGACCGTGCGAAGTGGAGGAGATGCAATAGGAAAGCCGGGCTCTGAAGCGCTAGGAGATGATAAGGATGAACACCCATCATGGCCACATTGGTGGAGGCACAAGTGCCTTGCCAACCTTTTAACTCCCCTCCGCGAATGTACATTATGTGTCAGTGTTTAGCTCACGATGTAGCCAGCCGGCGTTGATGTTGTGCCGGAGTCTGGAAGTTCATGCGGTCTTTTATTCCTGCTGATACTGCACCCTATCACTCTTGGTCGTGTCAGACTGTTTTTTTAATTGCCTTTCGGTCAGTTCTGTCAACGTACTTGTAAAACGCTTTAGTTCTAGAACAGAGTCACCGGGCTTGTGGGGAGCAGACAGCTTGCTCCCTATGTCACGTATTGTTTGAAAGTGCACACACTTGTTGGAATATAAATGTGCGCGTCCGATTGTTGTGTTCTGCATCCGTAGCCGAATCAACTGGAGAACATGATTACTAACTACTCCTACCTGCCACCTAGTCTGTACTCACTCGGACGCAATGGGTAACTGAATACCCCCTTTTTAACGGCGCGTCGGCTTGCGGCCCGGTAGTATCGAATTAGTCGAACTAATTGTTTCCTTATCAGTTTATTGTTTCACTTACAATGCCTGTTGTTTGGGATCCGGTTCTAATAAGACTCACGTGATCGAGGTCGGGTGGTAAACGTGGTCAGTTTTGTATGGTTATTTTAATTACTATCTGGTTAGTAGAAAGAAAGGAGAAAATACATTCATTTTCTTCTTTTTCTTTGGCCTCGCCTCTTCCCGTTACACAGGGTCGGCTTTCCTAATCATTCGGCGCCACTCATTTCGCTAGTAAGCATCGTCTTCTTTAAGGCCGAGTATGTCCTTCCGGAAATGTGTTATCCAGTTTGTCTACCTCTACCTCTCCCTCTCATTTCGTAGCCTTTGGTGTTTTCGGCACTTTTTAACAATATGGTTATGGGGTCTGCGCATGACATGTCCATACCACCTTAGCCTTAGTATTTTTTTCGTTGATAGGTGTAACTTTGAAGCTCCCCCCCACATGTTCGTTACGCAATTGGTCTTTACGGCATTAATCACAAATACAAAAACAATAAGTAATTATCAAGCAAACTTTCCTTCTCTGGGTGCTGATGAACATGCCAGCAGCTTTACCTTAGTCGCCTTTTACGACACCTCGAGAAGGAAAACTCTGCATTTTTATCAAAACCCTCGCCAACCCGTCTGCCAAGGGTGGTGAGTATGGCAATTACCCCTCATGTGATTGAGGGAGGCCCGTGCCCCAGCAGTGGGGACTTAAATGGGCTGATGATGATGATGATGAAGCAAACTTTACATTAAGAAGACGTATGAAATACAATTAGACAGTAGAAACATGGATGTTTCTACAGTCTGTTTATCGGCCATCTACCGCATAAAAAACAGGTATAGTAAATCTCGTAATACTGCTTATGGGCCGTTTATATTTTCGTCTATTCAAACTCCTCTAAAACTGAATTAACACGTTATGGTATCAACGTTAATTTCGCTAGTACAAACCATTTCAACATGCTCTGAAGTTTGTATTGCAACAATTCATAGGCAAACTTCCTGATCGCACTAAAATAGCAACTGTACCATACCATAATACAGGCGTTTGTAAATAGAGTACGTGTTGTACTCGTATGAAACGATTCTTTATGACACAGTCAAATCTATAAAAGTGAGGCATCTTTTACTAAGACACACTCTAGAGTGGAGTCATCGTTGGGGCTGGAGTTAGTTAGATTAAGATTGCTCTGGACTGTTTTTTTATTCTTTTGTGTATGCCTTGTTCAGCAGTGGACGGTTTGATTTAAAAAAATAGTTTTGCATAGTTAAGGCATAGCATTAATTACATAGTTACGGTGCACTACAAAATATTATAAAAGTTATTAAAGCTGCTCTATCTTGTTAACTGTTACTATGGACAGCTAAAAGCTAATAACAGGTTATCGTTGATAGAAATAAAATATGTTTTTTTTTAGTATAGCAATTTTGTGCAATTTATTCTTAAGCAAAAAATGCACTTATTTTTTTTGTATTTGTAAGTACATACAAATATTGATTAAACTATCGTCGATTCACGTAGTAAGAAAATAGGCGACAATTTTAAATTATGTGGAAGGGCTCCAGTCCTCACTGTTCTCATCTGTTTTGTGACAATCGTGAATTAGCTATGTGCTTATCGCGTCGCAAACTAGGGCGCCTATAAACATGTCGGTACCGGTAGGCTTTATTTTTCCATCGGATAATGGGATCTGTACCTTTACACGGTGGCACGGCCCTATAATGTATCGGAACGTATGGAGCCACAAAGTGGTGTAATGGTCATATATGACGTGCGAGCTTGTAAAGGTACTAAAGTGATAATGCTGCTGTGTTTCCTCGTTGGACATGCTTAAGTGAAAAAAAAGATTGACACAAAAAGTCGGTTTTAGCTGATATTAATATCGAAGTCTTCGTTGACCTTTGCTTTAGCTCGTATACCGTGTCGTGTTTCTCCCGCTCGTCTCTGTGTTTTATCCTGTGACTATGCTGTTGGCTGATTTGTGAGTCAGTCATTTTCACTTGACATTGGCAAATTATCTAGATGATGAGGATGGAACGACAATCGAATCGACTGTTGTTTAAGATTAGTTAAAGTGCGACCCACTGAGTCAGTGCCATCGAGGCAGTCAACTTTAAAGCTACAGGCTGCGCAAGAGATCCCGGGTTCGATCCGAGCAAGAAATTTGTACCTAAGTTTTTGGTAAGAAATTCTTAGTGGCAGCCAGGAATCTGGATGTTGGCGGTCTTGTACCCCGTGCCTCGGGAAGCACTTTAAGCTGTTGGTCCTGCGCCTGATCCCTCTCCGGTCGTGTAACAGTAGTGTCCCATCAGAATATGAGGGTAAGGGAATAGAGAGTGCACTTTAGTTTGCGCACACACTTGAGCACTATAATATATCCTGCGTACGTGGCTGATGGTTGAGATTGGCCGCCGTAGTCGTAATCGGTTGGAGGATTATTAATAAGATTAGTTAGCCAACGATGTTGTTGAGTATCGACGGCTGGACTAGCCTCTTTTATATTGCTCATGTTTTTATACTTTTTGACTGATATTGATATATTATTATTTTATTTTACACAATTGTCTTATTGTTATTGTTTATGTCTGATGAACCTCTGAAAAATACACCATTGATTTGCCGATAACATAAGCTTTTATTGGCACCCCTCACCGGTAGATGATATACTCGTAGTCTAATCGCCACAGATGTCGTAACTAATATTGCTGAACCTGTTTTTAGTTCCAACTGTACATTTTAATATTTATGTACGGGACTGTAGTGTGCTGATTATAAATATAAGGATAAGAGATGAAAACTCTGGGTGTAAGGAAAACGATGTATTAAGCGAAGTATAGGTAAATAGACAAGTAAGACAGCCAAACGAAATACCTATCAAAATACAAATCATAGACAAAAGTAAAAACAGGTGCATCTTGCACAATTTACATTATATTTTTTTTTCGTGTAACCTTTACCTCGCATACTTGCCTTTCATAATAATCTGGTCCCTTTCTCCAATATAAAACCAGAAGCTAATATAATCGCAATGAATAGATTTGGCTTTAAAATATTCACTTTGTCGGAAGAGGCTGAATAGACACGTATGTCTAAGCCTAATCGATTTTGTTTATGCTAACACTAATGTAAACAAAAACATAAACATGCTGACGAACAATAAGCCCGCTAAGATAACTCTATGTAATAATTTCAATTAATTTTTATGAGCGTTTCTAGTCCAATTTTTAAACATAAATCCATCGTAGTAGCATAGCGACATAATTGGATTTCTATAATATTAATAAAAAAATCATCGACAGAGAGCACAGAGGCAGAGAACCAAAGTCATCGACATTGCTCACCGGATTAGCAAGCTTAAGTGGCAGTGGGCTGACCATATTAGCCGCAGAACCGACAACCGATGGGGTAAACGAGTTCTAGAGTGGAGACCGCGTCTTGGCAAACGTAATGTAGGGCGCCCTCTGGCTAGGTGGGGGGACGATCTTCGCAGGATGGCTGGCAAGAGCTGGATGCGAGAAACCATGGATAGATCACAGTGGCGAACAATTGGAGAGGCCTACGTCCAGCAGTGGATTGCGATAGGCTGATGATGATGATGATGATGATGATGAATAAAAAAATATATTTTTTTATGACGGTAGCCTAGAATCTGCAGAGTACAGGGACACGAATAGGCTGATAAACTACATTATTACGCAAATTATATTGTTATTAAAATAAAATAAATAAAAAATGAGTCTTTTTTATTGTTTATGATATTTAAAAACTTCTTTGGTTTTGTGTTAACATATATACTTACATAGATATAAACGTAATTTTTTTAACACTTGTGACTACTCTGGTATTATTGGTATCCATGGGCGGCTGTAATAACTATCATAACAGGTGATCCATCTGTTTGTCTGCGCCGTATCTTATAAAAAAGGGAATTCAGATCTTGGGAGAGCCACGCTTCGCTATGAATGGGCCGGCTCTGGGGTGATACCACGGCCTCACAGAAAACCGGTGTGAAGCAGCACTGTGCTGTGTTTCGCTGCGTGAGTGAGGGTACCGGAGGCCCAATCCGGGTGAAAGGGGGCATAAAGATTGACAGCTAAGCTGCAGCAATTGCTTACCATCAGGTGATCCGTCCATAGTTAAGGCATTTTTATAATTTTAACCTGAAACTAAATATTCTTTTATCTTTTTCAGGTATCAACGTATTTCCAGTCCATCCTATTTGCAGAAACAGTGAGTGTTGTTAGTTAAATAGATCATTATCTTGATGCTAACATTACGCAAATTCTATAATATTAATAAACCTAAGCCTGTAGTCGATGGTCCATCTTAGATCCATTTGATTATCATATTATTATTTTTTTTGTCTTTTTCGATATCATTCTCACAATATTATGTGTATGTATATAGTCTATTTTATTTGAGCATAACTTATTGATTAGTTTATAATATTGTATTTTATTAATGTATTAAGGTTATAAGTTATATTCACGCCGTGTGGTCCCGGCAGAGTAGAATAGGCCACCCTCACTAAGGTAAAGCTGCTGGCATGATCATGACCCAGAGAAGGAAAACTCTGCATTTATATCAAAACCCTCGCCCACCCGTCTGCCAAGCGTGGTGAGTATGGCAATTACCCCTCATGTGATTGAGGGAGGCCCGTGCCCCAGCAGTGGGGACTTAAATGGGCTGATGATGATGAATATTGTATTTTATTAATGTATTAGGGTTATAAGTTATATTTTAACATTTACTCAGTTTCTTTTTTTTTACCTTACTTAATATTGACCACCATAATGGTATAACCACCTACCCCTTCTCTACTATTAAATGTCCTTTACCCGAAGGTTGTCTGGTAGAAATCGCTTTCAGCGATAATACCGCCGAAATTTTACACAAAATTTCTGTAATGCCTAGTACTTAAGTTGTGTATTTTGTGCAATAAAGTATATCTATCTATCTATCTAAGTAATAATTACTTTTACTTTTTAATTTCTGTCCTGTCTCGACAGTATTTCATTATGATTCATCTCGTTATTATTGTGAGACTTGTTTTAATTGTAATTGTTACTTGTTGTCAGCGGTATTTACTTATTATTTGATTTCACATGTTTTACTCAAAGATCGGAAAACGTTACCTTTGAAGTGTAAATTTTTCAATTTTTATTTTTGGATAGCTTATCATACTAAGTAAGTATGTTTATGTGTGAGAAAGATGTGATGTGAGCAGACCTAGGAATGCACCCGCGAGAGTACGCGGTGATTAACGAAAGAAGTAGAAAGAAAGATGATGCAATCCAATTTTGAGTTATTTTAGATTTTTAAACAGGTTCTCAGTCTGTTGGTAATGTAGTTATTTATCTGTGTATGAAATATGAATTTTAAAATGTTTTATGATTTGGTAGTGATTCTGCCACGTACGCTCGATATAGGTTCAAAATTCTTGTGAAAAGTGATACTGGTGAAGTATTTTGAGAAGTGAAATTTGACAAAGAGTCTTCTGCCAAACGGCAGGACCCTGTCTTAGTTATTGATTTTTCTTTCAAATAATTTGTGTACAACATGGTACAACGCTCCGCGCATAATTCAACCTTACAACGTTATACATACATATAATTAGGTTACATAGGTACCAACTTATTTATTACAATTCTAATAAGCACCAGCTGTTCCAACATCAATGATCGTGTTTCCATATCGATAATAAATATTTTAGTGCAGGCCCGGCAGTTTACGATATATTATTTTAAGCGCAGGCATAAAATAATATTTAGATTAATATACGCTCGTGTTTTATACTTTAAATAACACGGTTTTATGAACTTAGGCTCGTGATGTAATTATGTGTGTATATTATAAATAAATAAAAAATAAAATAAATATTTGTAGTCTGTTTTTGTGAAAGGAAAAGGTGACCTGGAGCCCAACTCTCGTGCTCTTGATATTTTGTCATCATACTATATACATCGCAAAAATCGTTTTTTTTTTGTTGGTTTGGTTTTCGTGCGACATCCGCTATGTGTTTTCATATCGAACATTCCAAGAATTGGGCTTCTGACTAGAATTGATACCATAGATTTGTCCTGAAATAAAGTAATAATAATTCAATTTTATTTTTCATTAATAAGTACAATTTAAAACTTAAATTCTATTTATACCTAATTAACATTGTTATATTTGTACCAGAACTAGGTTTGAGCTATATTTCAGGCAGAATGGTAAAAGAAAAGTGAACAACTTGTAATGTATAAAAGTTCACTGTCACTTAATTTAAAAAAAAAATCGCCAATTCTAAAAGTCCCCAAGTTATTAACCGAACTCACTTCTTTAGACTTGCGGGTTCTCTCGATATTTTTATTTTACCGGCGACACACAAATTGGGATTCTTTTTTTTTCATAAGAATATTCCCGTTACTTCCTTTAACAAAGTTTCCAAGTGCCCTTATTGAATTTTCTCAAGTTTTGATAGGTTTTTCCGACGATTTCTCCTCTGTTGCCTTTTGGAAAGTTTGTTGGTCCGCCAATTTGAGCCGGCAAACATTGTAATTTTATTTTTAGTCATTAAACGATTTGCTGCCATGAATTTTTTATAAACTTACTTATTATACAGTGTGACAACTTAATTTTTCATGTGATGATGGGAGTGTTTTGGTCATTGGCTACTGTTACACATACAATTGTAGCATGCTTTTTAAGTAGGCTTAAGAAACTGTCCTTATTTGCTATCAATAAGCATGCTATTACCCATATTTTACTATGCACGTGCTAAAGCACTCCGCCACACTCCCCCTTCCACCCGCACTGCAAAAAGCATGCTTGAAAATCGACCGCGTACGATTTTGATCATGCTCAAAACTAGCATGCTTATTAGTAGCACGTCTGTCCACACACAGTACTAGCACTTGCTCAAAAGTAGCATGCTGTAGTAGCACTTGCTCAAAAGTAGCATGCTATAGTAGCACTTTCTCAAAAGTAGCATGCTTTAAGCATGAAAATAAGCATGTTTCACAGTACCTATAGACTAAGAATGGTTCATTATTTCGTTTCGCTGTAGGCGTTGTGCAAGTGCTACTTATTTTCTATACGTAAGTGTCAAAAACACTATCGCCCATGAGGTAAACCTAAACACACAGTGTTATAACACTTGCTAAGAAAACATCATTACTATGAATCTTCATGTCTCTTAAAAATGTTATAATCAGTGCGTCAGTCGCTAAGATTAAAATTTTAATTTCTTTTATTACTTAAACAGGACTTTTTAAAAGTACCTACTAGCCATAAGAAAATTTGTTTTTTAACGGCACTTTTATTACTTTTCACATCTATGATTGATGTAATTTATCCTTGATTTTTTTTTTGTTGAGACACCTATTCTCAGTGTGAGTTAGGAAGTGTAGAAGTTGGCGGTCTTATACCCGGCCTGGAATAACACAATCAGATGTTGGTTTTGGTACGTTTTACGTGTCAGCTGGTATGCCATCAGCATTTGCGCGTAAAAAAAGAATAAAGAGTGCAGGTTTATTTGCGGCATTTCTTCTACACTCCAACATACCTACATATATTTTTGGTTGAGGAAATTGCCACACTGGCGGATTGCGAGTGTTTTCAAAGCGGAGCGACGATGCAACGGATTTGCCGCGTATGCGCAACGGATTAGCCGGCGTGTTTCTGCGTGGCCAAAATCAATGGAGTTCAGAATTGTTTTCGCGGCGAATCCGTCGCGCATCCGCGGCGTGAACGCAGCCATGACGTTTTCGCTGCGTCGTCGCTCCGCTTTGAAAACTCTCGCAATCCGCCAGTGTCGCAACTCCCTTATAGCTGAGATTGGCCGCAATAATCCGCTGATGGACACTATTTATTATTATTACATACTAGTGGCATACAAACCGCCGTCTTATATTTGCATTATACGAAAGATAAATGAAAGGTCGTGAAGCCAGGATCGTATTAGTTCGTCCGGCCCAGTATTTATTTTCTATTTCGCAAAGACGTTTATTTGCGCCGCAACGATATATAACCCCCATTCAGCAATTAGTCATAATAAGACAGTCGGCGTCGGTGTCTGACGGTGCCATCTATTTCTGCAACTGTTGTCTGACTGATGCATTGAGGAGCCATGTGTCTAGATAAGAGCAGGATAGTTCCTATTAGTGGACTGCTCACCGCACCAACGTTTCTATCCTGAAGGAGCTTCGAATCAAACAAAGACTTTCGTCGATTGAGCAAGTTCGAATGCTCGCCATGTTTGGACATATCATCTGAAACGAGAGTTCCTTGGATCCTTTAATGGTAAAGGGAAGAGTGGAAGATCCACGCTCCCGAGGCAGAGAAGGTGGACAGACAGACAGTATCAAGTCTGCTGCAAAGTGTTCCTTGACTTAGTGTACACACAGTGCCACAAACGGAGAAAGATGGAGAGGTCTCCCAAAGGCCGCTACCCAACATACAGACATTCCATAATCACGACCACTCCGTCAGGAGTGTACGACTGAGAAGAAGAAGTTTCTATTATGTAAGTAATTCTCTCTCTCTCTCTCTTTAGTCTTGTCCTTCACTGCTGGAGATCGTGACTCCTTCCTACTCGGACAAGCAGCTGTCTCGCTTTGCGTTCCGTCGCTTGATGCAAGTAACCGTGAGAGAGCTACATCATCATTTCAGCCAATAGACAACTGGCCTCCCCCAATGTTCTCCACACAGATCGGTCCTGTGCCGCCCCCATTTCAATGGATTCCCGCGACTTTTACCAGATTGTCGGTCCACATTGTGTGTGTGTGTGTGTGGGAGAGCTACACTTTGGCTTTAATAGGCTCGAACGAGGTAATAAAATCGTTGTTCACAAAAAACAGGCGAGAAGAAAACTTTGTGGTGTGTTTCACTGAGAGAATAACGAAAGCCGAAAGGGAATCGGAAAGCTGGCAGCGCATTTGTGAGTTCTGTAAGACCGTGGTATCACTCCGGTCGAGCCGGCCCATTCATGCCGAAGCATGGCTCTTCCACAGTCTACTCTGTGAGGTACAGCAATATTGTATAAGCAATAATGGTATGGTTATTTCTTTCGTGACTCTCTGGTTTGCGGCCCGCGTGTTTCTACGTCTTTTCGGCTTCAAGCCCACGCTATCTTTGAGATAAACAAAAGTTCTTCGAAATGTGTGGACTTCCTAGCACTGCAATGGAAGATGCGCGTCAGTAGTGCGATCCCATTAGCCCCCAAAATGCACACACGTGCGAAAGTTCTCTTTATTGTATTGATTTAAATAGGCAATCCATAGGGATGTATTTTAGAATTTGTGTATTATTCATGCGCAAAGACTCGAGGCAAACTGTAGAGTATTTCAATCACTTCACTGAATGATACCTAAGTATAGTGACAATTAAATAAATATAGTTTTTTGTAATAGGTGGCACACGAGCAGACGGGTCACCTGATGGTAAGCCATTGCCGCTGCCCATGGACACCTGCGACATCAGTGGAGTCACAGATGCGCTGCCAACCTTTAAACCCCCTTTTCCCCCGGATTTGGCCTCCGGTACCCTAACTCACGCAGCAAAACACAGCATAGGGTTGCTTCAAGCTGGTTTTTGTGACTTGTTCTTTCTGTGTGTTTACTCGAAAATAACTAATTATCGAGCTAAAGACTACATTGGGTGTCATATTTTATTCATAATTAATGATAGAAATATTTTACCGTCTGCCATGAGTCCTTGCGTTTACGCGCAGCTGTTGAGCTGCTTAGAATGACTTTTTTGATTGCACAATAGTTGATCTAATAATTTTAATAGTGGATTTTTACGATTTTCTTAGTTCTGGTATGTGTCGGGTGGGGTCTACCTATCTATCTATTGATACTTCTCTGTACTTCGTCAGACTTATTCTGAGATGTTTAATAAATGAAGTGATTTTGTTAGTAAAAATATATTCGAAGAAAATTCGACTCAATCTTCCGAACTCAAGTTTGTTTCCTCGTTTGATCTTATGATTCCAAATTGATGGCTGGGTTGATTCCAAAATATTTAAATGTCTTTTATCCAGGGTGATTTTTTTTTATCAACGGAAGTATGATACCCGGTTGGAATTTTTTTTGTCTTATGAATAACATGACGAATTTAAAAAAGTACATTTTTGGTTTGCAATAAAATAATAAAAGGTAATCCATAAATTTGCTTCCCAGATTTGTCCCCCTCAGGATTTTTCAACTTTTTCCGTGACTGTTGAAGCAAACCCCTCTTTGAAGCTGAATGGCCCTTGTTACAAATACTTCAACGCAAAATGTCATACTTCTCAGCGGCTAGGGATTTGGACCACTAGTAAGTTAATATCGATAAAAATATCATACTTCTTAGTGACACATGGTGACAATATAATTGCTTTATATCGTTAGTTCATGGCCGGTTCAGGCTTGACAATTTGCCCCAGCACCTGATTAATAGGTATGTTAAATATTTGCAATTGAAAAAACAACATCTACCACCGTACCTTGCCGTTAGAAAGGATTCCATCCGTCCGTACCATACGAACGGCTGGCGGTCCACCTTTGTGCGTTTTCTTGTACATTTCCTGCCAAAGAACAAGACCAAGGAGGAGGTCCTGCCAGAATCAACTGCCCGCATCGGTATCGCAAATTAATTAGACCCACAACAATCACTGCCTTCATCGCGTGTACAGTCACAAGTGCGCTGCCAACCTTTTTTCCTTTTCTTACTTACCCTCCTCTCTCTTACCCTCACTGACTTGGCGAAACATAGAGCGCGTGCTACTTCATGCCCGCACCGGTTTTCTGTGAGGCGGTATTATTGTACCTACTTTCTGTTGTTGTTATATCATACTTGTACATATTTAACAACAGATGAATTACCTGATGGTAAGCGATTGCCGCCGCCCATGGATATCTGCTACACCAGTGTAGTCACAAGTGCGCTGCAAACCTTTAAATCCCCTTTCCCCCGGATTGGGATCTCCGGTACCGTCACGTACGCAGCGAAACACATCACGGTGCTGCTTCACGCCGGTTTTCCTGTGAGGCCGTTGTATCGTGGTTTTTGTGCAATAAAGAATATATCTATTTATCTATCATTCCGGTCGAGCGTGCCCATTCATGACAAACCGTGGATCTCTCACGGTACGTTTCTATCACTTCGGCCACTTACGAAATCAAGTTTCGAAACTAGTTTCTAACTATTAAGGAGTCGACAGCTGGACTAGCTTTATATTGTTTATATTTTTATACTTTCTTACTGATTTTGATACATTATTGTTTTGTTTTATGATTGTTTTAGTTAGTGTCCTAGGGTCTTGACCTCTAGTTTTGTCGGTTAGCGTCTAGCGTCGGCTAGTGTCTGTGGACCTCTAGTTTTGTCGGTTCTTATTAGCATCCCATCGCCAGCGTTTTATGCACAGTCCAATCGCCACACTAACTTAGAATGATTTTTCTTCTTTCGAAATTGGTTACGATGTAAGAATTATATTTCTTATTTAGACTTCGATAAAAACATCGACACGAATGTAAGTTTCCCCTCTCTACTTCTACCTAACACCGGGACATCCATACTTCTACCTGGCCTGTTTTCCATTGTATTCCCGCAACTCTAAGAAGAGACTTAAGAAATTCATTTTTAATCAGGAGATTAATATTTCATAGTCCTGATTGCTTTGGGAGCTCGGTTAAAAGTTTCAGTTCTCCGTCTCGGCCGCAAGTATTAAGACTTTTTTTATTACTTGGTACTGAGCGGGATCCGGTAAACAAAAGGCTGTAGACATACCCTATCTATTGAAGATTTTGGTATGGCTATTGGTGGCGTATTAGTGTTCTATAACTGAGAGGGCCGCTAAATTAAAGTGGGCATTGGCCGGCCACTTATGTCGCCGACACGACAAAAAAGGAGTAGGTATGTTTTGGCCTAGAGGCCAGATGAGCCAGATGATCTAAGAAGTCACGCAGGCATCCTATGGACCAGAAAAACGAATCACCGTGCCGAGTGGAGGTGCTTCGGAGAGGTAAATGCCCAACAGTGGGCGAAAGAATGCTGATGAAGAGAGAGAGAAGAGAACTGAGAGGGAAAAGGGACTTTAGATTATTATCAGTTATCTAAATAGGTAGTGGGTCAATTTAGGGTCAACGACCTTAAACATTACACTAGTATGGATAAGCCCGAGAGATTTCGGAAATGTTCTATATGTGTAAAATACATTTGTTCTTATTTGAAATTTTAAAAATAGAACGAGTATTTAAGTAAACCAAACTTTACTTTAGTATAAGAAACTCTTAGGGAGTTGCCACATTGGCGGATCGCGAGCTTTTTCAAAGCGAAGCGACGTCGCGACGCAGCAAACACGTCGCGGCTACTCAGCATTTACGCGGATACGCAACGGATGCGCGACGGATCTGCCGCGGAGATAAGTCTGAACGCCATTGTTGTTTTGTGGCGGCCACGCAGAACGGCGTGAACGCTGCGCAGCCGCGACGTGTTTGCTACGTCCTCGCTCCGCTCGCAATCCGCCAGTGTGGCAACTCCCTTATCGAAATTTTCATCCATTTATTTAGCGCTGTTGGCGTGTCCCTGTTTAGATTTCATCGATAATTGCACACCTTAATCCGATCACTAATATTAGTCAAGGTACTCTAGCTATGGAAACGTATATGAACAGGCGCTGACCATACCTAGGGAGGTCATAGGTTACGATCCGACCACGCTCCTCTGGATTTCTCAAATCTATCTGCGTATTTGGGGGGTCGCCTGACGGATGTAAATCTCTTATTACAGCATCAGTACAAAACCGCAATAAGGCGCCTACGACAGCGCGATAAAAATAAAATTAGCCAAAAATCCATTTTTGGCGACGCCTGCGACAATACAAACTCTTCAAAAGAATGTCAGCCGAAGTTCAGCTTGTGAAAGTTAAATGGTAAAGTTGGACACTCAATTGACAGTCTCCACGAGCGCGTTTGGTCACAGCTTAGTACTCTTAAATCACAGTGAAGCCACGAATTTTGACCGTGGGAGAGCCACCCTTTGGCACGAATGGGCCGACTCTGGAGTGAAACCGCAGTCTTCACAGAAAACCAGCGTGAAGCAGCACTGTGATGTATTTCGCTGGCCGAAACCGGAGGCCCAATCCGGGGGAAAGGGGGGTTTAGAGGTTGGCAGCACACTTGTGACTCCACTGGTGTCGCGGGTTTCCATGGGCGGCGCCAATCTGACCATCAGCTGACCATCAGGTGATCCGTCTGCTCGTCTGCTACCACTCACATTAAAAAAAAAAGAATTGGTCCAACCGGGTCTGACACGTTGAGATGATGATAATAATAGGCGAAGTCAAAAACTAGACATTAAGAAGTCACCTGCTTCTGCATAATTTGATGCCCCCTAGCCCATTCCATCACCGGACAACAAGACGTGGCGAGGGGTTTCATCTATACGTTGTTGGCTTACCCCTAATTCGCACGAAGCGTTTCGCTTCCACATTTATAATGCGGACAGCTATGTGAATAGGCATCTTCTAGGCGAAAGCGTTACATCCTAGACCTTTCCATCAGTTGAGATTATGGTCAAGCATCGGCCTAGGTTATAACTCATAAAAAAAGTCAAGAACAAAACTCGATTTGTGTTTTTTTTTCAATCGGAACAACAAATAAAACTTTGTACTTATCGATTTCTGAACATACCTATTTGGTTCAATTGGTGATTTATTTCCTTAGAAAATGGCGCAGGATTCTGTAAAAAAGTTAACACTTACATTCGATTGGGAAAATTAATAAAGATTTTTTTTTACGTTAAGGGATTTGGCTACACGACAGGATTTTTTTTTTATATTATATTAGCAGTTCGTACCAAGAAAGAAGAAGCGAAACGTTTAGTACGAGCTGGTGGAACTTCCACAGTGTAAAGATGGATTCCTATCGTCTTCCGCAATGTAGATGATTTGGTCATTCGTTTGTATTCGTTTCCGAACAAGGTTAATAAAATGGCTTCCGTCATGGATATAAGATGTAACATTACCATTGTCAAATATTTGGTGTGTGACAGTTTATGAACGTATCGACCTTTTCTAGGTAAGGTTTATTTGAGCGTTTCTGAGCTCAGCAGGTGATGTATCACTGTAATAATGGACATATATACTACATGATCAAACGAACTTCAAAGTGAAGTTCGATCAGTATTATATGAGTCACTTTATTCGAAGATATAGATGTGAGTATTATATGTATTTTATATATACATATATCAGTCTAACAGGTAGTCCTTTTATTGTCTAGCAATCACTCGCACGCTTTTAAGACTTTATACTAAAATATCGATTTGATTAAAACGTTAAAATCGATTTGATCGTTCATTCGGTCACCCCTAGTCGCCTACCGTACCACGTCTTGTCTTCATTATTTAGTCTTGCTAAATTCGGCAAAACTTGAAATGGGTAGGGAAGGGCGGGACCTTTCTCTATATCTTCGAATAAAGTGACTCATATAATACTGATCGAACTTCACTTTGAAGTTCGTTTGATCATGTATTATTATTTCGTCACTTTATTCGAAGATATAGATGTGAGTATTATATGTATTTTATATATACATATATCAGTCTAACAGGTAGATGTTTAGAGCTAGGTTTTGCCGAATAATATTTCAGGATAAAAATAAAAGAAAATAGTTATCGTTATCTGTGAATTATATTATTTACTATATAACATAACGTATCCAAATACATCAAACAAAAATGTATAATAAATTTACACTAGACATGAGTTACATTTATTTTCATGTACAGACCTGACTCAGCTATATGGTCTGATTATATAAGCAAACAGATCGAGCGAAAATACCATCATTAAGCAAAGGTCGATCATAGAACCTGGCAAATGTGCCTGATGTTGATGTCCAACCCGCCGTTTTACGTATAACATCGAGTGAAACGCCCGCGGACTTGGCTGCAGATGTGGCGGCGTGGCGCGTGCTGTGTGCGCTAAATGTCGCCACATCCACTCCACTTTCAGCCAGCACTTGTTTCACCCACCGGGAGACCGTCTGACTCGACGCTGATCTGTGAGGCGGCTTGAACGTCAGCAAAAGCTTGTTCACGGAATTGGTTCTCAGCTTTTCTGTTCTGCACAGGTAATCTCTAATGGCAGTTGCTGGACATATGTCCTCATTTTCGTGAAAAAAGGGAAGAATTAACAATGGTTGCGCCCGGCCCGCGCCCGAAGTTTTAATTATATCCGAAATATTAATTTTGATGCTATCAGAATTAATTTTGATATTATTAATTTTGATCATTGACAACGTCTGTGCTCTATGAGCAGTGCACAGAGCTAATAGAATAGTGACTTTTTTTGTCAATTTTTCCAGTGATATTTCATTATGGGGTTTCCACTGTGCTATGTGATTAAGTACAATTTGAGGATCCCATGTTCCCAGATACTTGGGGAGCGTGGGCCTCAGTTTATATACG
The DNA here is from genome assembly GCA_019059595.1 of Marasmia exigua. Taxonomy (NCBI): domain Eukaryota; kingdom Metazoa; phylum Arthropoda; class Insecta; order Lepidoptera; family Crambidae; genus Marasmia; species Marasmia exigua. Next base: position 6,627,670 of record CM032466.1, read on the forward strand.
CCTTTAAAAAATCTCACAATTAATTTATAATTTCCTAAATCACAATCTAATAACAATGCCAACGCAGATCTGTGGCTGTTAAGCGAGCCGTATGCTGCGCCTTGATTAAAGAGGTTTGTGAGGAATGACAAAACCGTTGCTTCGGATCTAGTGGTGTATGGATTTAAGTTTAAATTATTGCAATACAACCACCATAATTTATATGTGCAACTGTACTGTTGTATAGTGTTTTTCGCTAAAGAAGATAACATTATTTCTAAAGCTTCTTCCGGGGTTCCATTTCTCAGGAAAGCTTCCCGGAGAGCGTCGCGACACCCAGGGTAAGTTTGAACTGTTGCCTTCTCCTGTAAAAGAAATTTACTAGATGTTCATTTGCATCAAAGAAATGAATATCTGACTTGCACATGTCCCTTAAAAATGGGAACCATGGCTGAGAAGGCCAGTAGGGGAAAACCAAAATACCTTCTGCTTGATCTATTTTAATTTTTTGAAGGCACTTTGCAATTAATGTAAATGGAGGGAAGGCGTAAAAGAAATAAGGTTGCCAATTTAGGGTAAGAGCATCAACAGTTAAGGAATCCGGGTCTCTCTTCCAAGATATATACCTTTCACACTTGGCATTGGCGCGAGAAGCGAAAAGATCTATGTCTGGCTTGCCTAAAATATTCGTAATTTTTTCAAACATTTCACTAGTAATTTCTAATTCCGTATCTATATTTTTGTTACGCGATTCTTGATCTGCTTCTACGTTCTCTTTAGTGTTTATGTATGATGCGTATAGCCAAATCTTTCGCTTCTCACACCACTGCCAAATCTCCCTTGCGATTTCATTTAAGTGGGGAAATTGAATTCCCCCCATTCGGTTTAGGTAGCTGATAGCGGTGGTGTTATCACAGCGCAGTAATATGGTACAGTTACAAGAATTCCGGGCAAAAGTTTTTAATGCAAGAAACGTCGCCTTAAGCTCCAAATAATTAATATGGAAATGTAATTCATTTTGTTTCCATTTACCCCCCGCTCGTGTATCATTACAAAAGGCTCCCCATCCCTGTCTAGATGCATCAGAAAAAATTTCTAACGCAAATGTAGGTTTTTCCAAAGTATTGTTAGGAGTCAGAATGTGATTACTCCACCAAAGTAGATCTGGGCGTATATTAGCAGAAAGTGTAAATTTTGCATTATAGTTGTTATGGTTTTTGAGTAAAGCTAAATGTTTTTCTCTTTCCAGTATTTTTGTGTACATCCAACTGTAACTTAAGGCAGGGCATGCTGCTATCAATACACCTATTAAATGCGCAAAATTTTTAATGGTGCAGCGAGGCAGGGTCATAAAATGATGCACTAAAGAAAAAATGTATTCCTGCTTTTCGATAGGTAAACTAATAGACATTTCAATCGAGTCGAAAACGAATCCTAAATATTTGCATCTTGTAACGGGGTTAAGCAGGCTCTTTTCATAATTAATCACAAAACCTAAACATTCCAAAATTTTTCGAGTCTCGGTTACGTTGTCTAGGCATTCTTTGTAATTTGTGCCTAGGCACAAAATGTCATCCAGATAGACGACCGATTTAAAACCTCGATTTCTCAAGTAACCTACAACTACCTTCATAATTTTTGTGAAGGTCCTTGGTGCCGCAGAAAGGCCGTAAGGCATCGCATTAAATTCGTAGGTAATTAGCTGGCGATCGTCATTTTCGAATTGAAATCTTAAGTATTTTTTATGTTTGGCATTAATCGGGACTAATAAATAGGATTCTTTTAAATCGATCGTGGCCATGAAACAACCCTGTGAGATCAAAAGCGCGACCGTCCTGTAATCCTCCATTTTAAAGTGTGATTTATCTACATATTTATTAAGCAATTTTAAATTAAGAATAAATCTACTATCGCCATTAGGTTTCGGTGCTAGGAATATGTCAGATAAGAATTGTTTCCGAGATGGTTCACACGGTGAAATAGCCCCAAGATCAAGCAATTTTTTGATAGATTTTGACATCTCGATTTTTTCTTTTGGTAACCATTCGCGATATTTCTCTGTGACCCATTTTAATTTTTTACAAAATGGTATCGGGTAACCATCTCGAATCCAATTCAATATAAGTTTATTTTCGGTAATTTTGCACCAACAACTATAAAAATATTGTAATCTACCGGCATGTACCGTTATGTCCGGGGGCCCGCACGCGGAGGTCTGTTCCAAACTCTCGATGGGTGATAATTGACCTGTTGCGTTGACGCGGTAGGTTTCTGATTCATGTAGGGGGTCCTCCTGGATCCTCCGCGCCCCCCCCTGTTCGGCGTCGAGCGAGAGGGGCCTCTCCAGTTTCCCGTAGGTCTTGTCGATCGAGGAGCTGAGGGGCTTGGAATTGGCTTGTCCGGTTTCTTAATTTGAGAGCCTTGCTTTTCAATAGCTTTTGAAGCTTTGATCTTTTCGGGTAATACAGACCCAAAAAGTGTTTCATCACGCTCCGTATCTTGGATGACATTTAGAAATGACTTATCTAGGCCTTGTGTTAGAGATTTAGTTCTGGTTTGAGTTTCTAAAGCATGTAAGTCCGACAGGACCCTACAAGCGTCCGATAAGTGTTTGATCGCTTGAATCTTATCGTCACCGGATAGCAATATTGTCATCGCCTTATTTACTGCCGTAAGGCCTATTCCTAGCTGTTGTTGTGAGTTCTCAATTTTTTTGTCTCGCAATCGAGCAAATTCCGACACTGCAGCAGCTATTTCCGGATTAAGGAGCGGCGCTCGAAATAACTTGCAATTTTTTGGAATGGCATTTTCCTTTAATAATTTATCTTTTTGTTCCTTAGTTAGACCTTTACGTAGAATAGGGGTCCATCTTTGAGCCAGATCAGGATGTATATCCTCTCCGTAAGTAACTTCTTCTGGAATAAGCTCTCCCAATGCTATCAGTACGTCTGGATCCAACGATGGCAAATTTGCCTCAGAAACTAAGGTCTCGGGGTCAATACTATTTGATTGAACAATATCTAACTCATTAGGAAGTTCTTCGTTCAACACTAATGCCTCTTGTACTATACCAGCAGGCTGAACATCGTTCGTGTTAAGTGTAGCAGTTTCGTTAATCCCGACATCTAAAATCAAATATCATTATCAGAAAGACCGTAGAAATGTATAAAAATTATATGTACTCCTATTAATTAATTAGACAAAAATAAAAGTAGGAAATGTGTGCCCCTTAAGCTTGTAATTTTTGTTGTCAGTTGACTCACGGCCAACTCGACTTAATTGATACCCATTGGTCAACTCACGGTTAACTCTTAGGCCAAATACGCTTTTCGGTTAACTCACGGTCAACTCTAAAGCTTTGTATTTAAATAAAATGAATTGAGCGCAATGGAAAATTTGAAACCAAAAAGTGGGTAGGCGGAAGGTGAAAAAAAAAACCAAAACCAATTCGCTTACCACGGTTTTCTTCGCAATCAGAAGAATCTGAGTAAACTATAACACGACTACGACGTTTGGTTTCCTTGCTTTTAAGCTTTTTGATTTTTTTCGCATAGTGAGCAATTTTTTCTTCTGCACTTCGCTTCGGCATTGTAGCTCAGTAGTAGGAACGAACGCATGCGTTTCGTTGCGCGCACAATAAAAGAATGAAGACAAGACGTGGTACGGTAGGCGACTAGGGGTGACCGAATGAACGATCAAATCGATTTTAACGTTTTAATCAAATCGATATTTTAGTATAAAGTCTTAAAAGCGTGCGAGTGATTGCTAGACAATAAAAGGACTACCTGTTAGACTGATATATGTATATATAAAATACATATAATACTCACATCTATATCTTCGAATAAAGTGACGAAATAATTAATAATTATAGTTAGAGTTACAGAATTTTTACCATCTATTGTATATAACGTGTTTATACTTCTAGTTATTTGCCTATACACTCAATCGCAACTAGGTCCCACCAGAATACCAAGTGCCGTAGCAGCAAATGCTGAAGTCGGAACCTGTTTGGTGATCACGCGCCACCACACCATCTCTTCTCGTATCGCCACTCCTCTTTGTATCTGTGTCGTGTTATGTTTACTGTATTTATTTTTTCTGTGTTGTGATGGTCAATGAATGTATATTCTTTCTCTTTCTTTCTTTCTTCATCCCAATAAGGTGTAGCATGGACGTTGCGTCGTATGGGATGAAATGCGTGCCAGCAAACTATACATTATGGATGCCCAAGAATGTGGAGGAAGTGGAGGAGTGGCAGTAGAAAAGCGGACCCCGGGATCTCAAGCGACAGCTTAGGACGTAACCCGTACAAAAGAAGAAAAAAAAAAGACAATTTTTACAATCTAAATGCTCAGGACAGTAATACCCTTTACGAACCCGATTCTCGCCAGTTTGTGGGTAGCCCATTACTTACTTTGAGGTCAGTTCGATATGTGTGCTATTGTCAATATTTGTCTATAAATAGTCAACGCTCTTTCAAAATTAAATATTATCTTGTAGGTATATTGTATCAACCGTGGCCCCCCACAAGGTGGAGCGACGATCTGGTGAAGGTTGCGGGAATCCATTGGATGCGGTCGGCACGGGACCTATATTTGTGGAGAACATTGGGGGAGGCCTATGTCCAGACGTCTATTTGCTGAAATGATGATGATGGTGATGACAATTCCCAGTTAATAAAAAAAAAACTCAAGTCACCACCTAACTTGCTACACATCTCTAGGCAGTTACCAACAAAACGAATTAGAATTTAAATTGAAACTACGGCTTGCCTATTCCAGAGGTCTGGGAGAACACATAAGGTAGTGACGTAACAATCTAGATGTTTGATAGCCGTCTGGAGAGACGACAGGTGAAACTGACGACATATCGTGTTAAGTTGTGTTCAAGAGTGTACCAGAGTATTTGAGGTAAAGCTTGTGGGTGGCAAATCGGTGAACATTTATCAACAGATTCTACTTTGGTACCTATTATTCTTTAAAATGTTGCAATATAGGAAGCCTGATAGCTACGCTACACAAGCAAGCCCATGTCGTGGCCGATCTCACCTATCATCAACTATGTATGTAGTTTAAAAAAAAAGTTCCGGACTCCAGACCGACTAAGATTTTCTATTTCAAAAACCTTTGTATACATTTTGGCCGAAACCGGGTATCGAATTTTAGACCTCACTCGCAGCCGTTGCATAAAAATGGCACTATAGTCCATTCAGTATCTAAAGGTGAATAGGACAGTTAAAACGTTTCGTATCATGCATCCAACTTTCTACAAATATAAATATTAAGCTGTAAAAATCATTACATTTTTTGTATTCTCATTCTTCCAAAATAACAAGTATTAATCATTCTCAATTAATCTGATCAAGAAGTTAAAATAATTATTACTAATAATAAATTTCTTATGAATTACATAATGCGCTAATTAGAATCTTTGCTCATAGGGATTCACACAAACAATCGTTATTAATCTGTAATCGGTATGGCAGCCATCTTACTATCGAATTGCGATTATCGTCTCGTGCAAAATTATGTCTGTATGGATAGCATTAGGGACCAAGAACTGGTAATTAATTACTCTTGGTGACGAAGGTGGTTCCCACACGTCAAGGGAGGGAGGGATCAATAAGATGCATATTATTTCATTATTAATGATTTATTTATTGCGAGTACCACTTTACATATTGTATTCCATATAGGTATAAGTTTAAAAATTATACAAATAAAAAGTCGATTAGATTTCTAAAGAAAATATTCTCGTTTCTTACAAATATCAGTTAGGTTTAAAAGGAGCGGCTCACTTTCAATGTCAAAATAGAAGTGTCCTATCTACGTTCACATACTGAATGGACTATAGCCCTGCGCCACTAAGTTACCAGATGTGGTAAATAAAGTAACCTTAAAGAGAAGAGTGTCCTGTATGGCAACGCATTCGCGACCTGAAAACCAGCGCGGCAGCGGCGGCAAACCGCTGCAGCACATGCTGAGCTTGGACCTTGTTGACCACATCACTTTGTTCCTTTTCTTCTTCCTTGGTCACTGGTTTATATATTAACTTATTATTATTCTTTTTATTTTTTGTCTTTGTTTAATATTTGTATTACTGTGCAATCTCCATATGCTTATGTTTTGTGTCCTGTGTATGTAAATCTTTTATGTGGTCAATAAATGTTTACTTACTTACTTACCTCTCTGATCTCCCAGATATTCATGGGACATGACCCCTCTCGCTCGTGTGTCGCATTTAGCATAAAAAGCTCCTATGAACAAATAAGAGTAATAAAGAAAAAAGGTACAGTCAGCATCAAAATGATCAAATCTTTTTTTTTTATGACATAGGTGGCAGACGAGCAGACGGATCACCTGATGGTAAGCGATTACCGCCGCCCATGGACGCCTGCAACACCAGTGGTGTCACAAGTGCGCTGCTTACCTTTTAACCCCCCTTCCCCTGGATTGGGCCTCCGGTACCCTCACTCACGCAGCGAAACACAGCGCATGCACTGCTTCACGCTGGTTTTCTGTGAGGACGTGGTATTATTCCGGTCGAGCCGGCCCATTCATGCCGAAGCGTGGCTCTCCCACTGTTACTAAATCTACCAAAAATATGACCATTTGACAAAAATTACTTTCAGCACAAAACTTTAAAGTGTAATTAGTTGTAATTTTATTTCTCGAACAACAAACGAAAAGACACCTTGGCTGACACTGATATATTTTTTAAATTTTGAACGCCAAGACCTTTTTGATGCTGAATTTACACAAAGGTGGGTGAAGTACGCAATCCTTCCAAGAGCTTCCAAAGGATGCACCGCCGTTACTCAAACGATGTAACCACATGTTTCTCATTCACCTGGTGCATCGCGTGTGTTGCAGCCAATCCTGCAACGTCGTATATACCGGCGCCTTATTAATAATGTCTGCAGCCATCCTGGCTGTTGAAACACGTGGATTTATTGCCCTAAACCGACTGAGGAACTCGGGTAGGATTAATGGTCGGAATTGTATCTTGAAGAAGACAACAGACAATTAGTTCATTATTTATGAAAGACTAGTGACCCCCCCCTCACTTCGGACATTAGTTCCACTTTATTCCAATAGATGGTGTCAGGTGTCGATCACATCGCGCAGTCGTTTTATGTTTTCGGATTACTTATATGCGATGCTGCTGTTTGTACGATTTATCTCTTTGTAGTGATGTGTTCCTTCCTAGCGGGCCCCCCCGAGCTAGGCTTGTAAAACTAAAGGCAATGCTTTAATTGCTTAATCTACCTTTCAAGTTTATCCTCAGAATTGATTGTACCTCCACGGTTTTGGCAGAAATTACGATAAAGTGCCAAATCGGGACAATCCCGGTAAAATCGGAACGGGTGACAACTCTAATACAAATCTTAAACTCGACTTCAAAGTCGATTGGTCGAGAATAGGTCCTCAGATCATATATAAAAAATAGAGAAAAAAGACTACTTAGATTAGATGATAGATTTGAAAACCACGGCTTAGTGGTACAAAGACTACGCAGTGTGAAATGTTTGTGGTGGTATCATTCACTTTACTATGTTACACATCGAGTAAAATCTTTCCTAAATAAGATCTAGCTTACTTTTTAACAAAACAATAGAAAATCATAGAAAAAGTTTAACTTAGGTTGCATGTAAGTAATTCCAAAATCAACAATATCAGCACCAGAATTGCTTCGCACATTCGGTGCCGTCGTCCAATTTTCTCCATTAGTATTTTTGCCAGCTCCGCCTCTGCGGAGGACAGGCCATCTCGAAACAAGTCTACAAACTAACTAGACTCGAATCAAGTTTAGTGTCGCACTAATGGCTTTAAGACCAACTTACGAGGGTGAATCTTTTGGTTTATTTACTATGTTCGAATTGAGTCTTATACTGTTTATGGACTTGTGCACCGAGGCGAGCAAGCGATTAGCTATTTGCTTACCAAACAAAGGCATAAATCCCGATCAATATAAAAAAAAAAACTTTGTTTGACTTTTATATCACCAGTTAAGAAACAGATAAGAAATATACCTATTTCAAATAATTATGATTAGCTTTTCTATATATTCAGTCCCAAGAATAAAGGCAGCTAAATATACGAAACGGCTTATTTTTCGTTAAGTACTGATTAAAGTTTGGCTGGAAGCACATTGGGATATAAGTTTAACGACTTGTTTAACAAAACTTGAGTTTCATTAACGTTCATCATCTTCCTGCCCTTTTCCCAGGTTATCAGGGGTCGGCGCAGTATGTTTTCCTTTTCCATACGTCCCTGTCATTCGTCATCGAATCATCCACCTCTTTTTCCATCATGTCATTCTTCATACAATCCATCCATCTCTTAAACGTTATGAGACATCAAATCAGTTATTCAAATATACCTAACAGTTGAGACGTGGAACAAAAACTCATATCTAGAACATACTTACCTAAAAGTCGTCTTTTCGCGTAGATTTCAGAGACCACAATCTTTCCTTAAACATACCATGGAATATTCTGGTACATAATTGATTCATAACTATTTTTTTGAACTTTGTTTCACACTTGACAATATTTCCACGTCTATTTACAACAAATAATCCCTCAATAGCTATATTCTATTATGATGTAGACTCCTATTCGCGCCTCATCAAAATTCAATTCCTGATGCAAATTGCATTCTCCCCTTGGCGTACCCACATTATGATCTTCGGGATACTTCGGGATCCCATCATTGAGAGGAAAATGTCGGCAAAAAGAGCATTAAGTTGTAAGCGACTGTATTTATCGCTTGCACCATCTTGAAATCCACTAAAACCGCAATGAACAAGATATTTTAGGGTGATATGGTTATTGAGGTGGCCAGGAAGTAATTAACCTTTTATGTTAAACATTTACTAGTCGATTCGCGTACTTACTGGTATAGTGCGAATATGATCAGAAGGCACTTCGGTGACATGGACAGGGACAATATTTTTCTGTGGGAAAATGGCAAAACCACTGACACTTGTAAAGGAAACCGCATTAGTTTTGATTTTTCCATGTGCCAAATAACCGTCCATCAAATAGACGTGTGTAACTCTTTACAGCAACGACTCAGTGATCCGACTCAGTCAAATGATACACTGTTCCGAATCTCTAATGTTCGCTCCGAATGTATCATTCGACTCAAACGGATCTCGAGTTCTTGTAGTTATACAGGATGTCTTTGGACGGTTCACAGTGGTGATGTAGTATCAGATAACTTGTTACCTAATTTGCCTCCTATTAATATAGTAAAACTAATACTTTCTTTTGTGTGTGTTTGATTAAACTCGAATCGGTTATGTATGTGCAAATCTTGTATATCTTGCTGCGTTGCTGCGGCACTGTAGATAACGCTGTAGCAGCAAATGCTGAAGCCGGGACCTTTTTTTTTTGATAACCCAGTGAAAATGCACCTTATGCACTTATGTACGCTGATAGGGGCTCTCCTCCAGGTTAGGTCTCTGCTAACAGAGACCGTCTGGAGGGCGGAGGCATACCCAATAAAACACTGGGGCATTTCCATCCCTCGCCCAGGAAATACTCAGACCGGGGTGAGGACTGCCACGGAGGCTTCATCCGTCGCCCGGTCAGCGCGAAGAGGCTCGCCATCTCGGCCCCTCTCCCGCTCAACTTCCCGGGTAGCTCCCACACTGCTGGATGCAGTGCAAGCACCACCGAGAGGAGGACTGCGGGCACCCCTCCCCATAGATTGCTGGTTGCAGTACAGTGCGAGTTAGGGACAAACCCGCAGGCTTTCAACACAATAACGCATCGCAGAAGAACTCCGACCTGCCACCGTAATCCGCTGCAGCGCAGGTCCCAAGATTGACCACACACAACCACACCATCTCTTATCATATCGCCTCTCCTCTTTGTATCCGTGTCGTGTCGTGGTATGCCTACTGTATTTATTTTTTCTGTGTTGTGATGGCCAATAAATGTATTTTCTTTCTTTCTTTCTTAAACTTTTTATTCTCTTTCCATAAGTAATCTTACACTGGTCTACATAGTTGCTGCACTGATCAAACAAGGCCAGTACAAAGGACTGAACACTGTTTCCAGGAGCGTTAAAACTACCAGACTCTAGGCTAGATAAATCTTTGTTTTCACTTAAGTGGATTACTTTAGGATTAGAACTCGCTGAATACTTTGTTCCGTACAACTTCGTTTATTTAGTTTTAACTAATTTGTAACGATTAGGTACTTGCTGGGTACAAAGCTTTTACATTGTTGGATAATATCGCTTAAAAACTTGGGTGGCCAGGATTTAGATGCGGTAAAGCTCACTGCGTGAATACAAATTTAAGTTTGATGTAATGTATGCTAAGAATAAAAAAACTCCAACTGTCACATTGTCATATCCAATTCTTCCTTTTTTTATGAGGTAGTTGGCAGACGAGCAGACACGAATCACCTGGTGGGAAGAGGTTACCACCGCAAACGGAAACCCGCAACAACAGAGGAGTCACAAGTGCGCTGCCGACATTTTAAAAACGAATACGTTCTTTTATTGAAAGTTTGCAGGTCGTATCGGTCTGAAAATACCGCAGGTGATAGTTTATTCCACAGTTTTGTCGTACGAGGTAGAATGTTCTTGAGAAACGCACAGTTGAAAACACGCCGTGTGGTCCCCGGCAGAGTAGAATAGGCCACCCTCACTTTTACCGAGGTGTCGTAAAAGGCGACTAAGGTAAAGCTGCTGGCATCATCATCAGCACCCAGAGAAGGAAAACTCTGCATTTATATCAAAACCCTCGCCAACCCGTCTGCCAAGCGTGGTGAGTATGGCAATTACCCCTCATGTGATTGAGGGAGGCCCGTGCCCCAGCAGTGGGGACTTAAATTGGCTGATGATGATGATGATGAACCATCTAGATGATCGGGATGGGACTGTTGTCGAGTGGAACGATGGCGGAATAAAGCGGCATGAATCAGTCTGAACAATCCTCAGAGCATTCCCCATAGTAAAAGCGTTAATACCATCGATCGTACGGACCTTTTTATTTATTGCGTTCAATAAAAAGGTATACTAGAGAATCTGACTCTCGTGCGCGTGACGACGCTTCCTTCGAAGCCATTATCTCAATACGAAAGATGTTGAAGGCCCTTGAAGACTTTTACCCTGCCAACATGGCTTGTACTCATTACTTATACACTCACGACTTGTCTTTCGTGGGTTTTGTCAGGTGTGTGACCTTAAGGGTGTGGTGAGTTGTGTAGATATCACCGCATTAGTGGCAGGAAGGAGCGATCGGCGGATACGGTGTGACAGGACATTGTCCTGTCATCACCTGCAAAGTGCATAATGCTGTAGGAGAGGCAACCATCCTGCTTCTCAAGCCCCACCTATGCTGAGTCTAACACCCTAGGATCTAACTATTTCTGGGTTGATGATACGAGAAGCGCCCCATGAAATGTTCCATGTATTACTGGTAGACCAAATAGAGAAGGATCTTCCGGCGGTTGAAGACAAACCAGAATGGACCGGAGAAGTTAAGACTCGAATCGATAAGCCAGCTTAAGGTACAAAAAATTAAGCATGTCCGGCAGTCGAGATTATTTCGTAACTTCCCTAATATCGCTTCAGAAACCAAAACGCAATAGAATTCCATTGAATGGTTCCATTTTCCTGGTACATTACACATAGTGCATTATGGAACAGCCATCAGAATGATGCCAAGTCGTAAACATTGTCCAAACAAACTACAGGCTGAAGATACATTTAGTCTATTGAAGATAAACAAAGGATATGTGGTAACGATATAACGATCTGGAACAGAATTTAATAACACAAGGCATTTAGTGCAAGATTTATTTTATAACACTCAGGTAGCCAATGAGCGTATAGTCACGTTCTTTAATAAGTATTTAACCTCATTCAAATGTGAACCTTATTGTTCCCCATTTAGAGTCATTATGTTTACATTTTAATTCTGGTCACTGTACAAACCTTTTTGATGCGATGGTTTATGAATTGCAGCGGCACCTAACAGTTAGTGTTCATCTGCCTATCCCTCTCTCTCTAGTTGGTCCCTCATTAATGAGGATCGTGGTCACTGGAACACATCAACCAAACAAACTTTATTCATTGATTCCGATTGGAAGTAGCATTCATCACGTCGTAGAATTTTCGTACGTGGTAAAAATTTCCGCAATATTTATAAAATCTCGATTTTTGTTATTTTCTGGTGACATTTATACGCCAACGATATGTGTTCGGAACTTCATTTCATTAAGGCTCTATTTGACTCATGAAGCATTGTGGTGTGGTTATCCACGGACTTATGTTTAGTTTTTTAGCACACATGATCTCAGCAGACGAGATCAAAAGCTCCCCCATCAGCTCCATTCTCGGGTTTATCCTGGAACTGGAGCTACATGAGGTGCTGTAATAGGTTATGGGGCTGCCACAATAGATCATCTACTGGTCGCAGTGCCTTTGAGACGCAGCTCACCCCATTTCTAACAAATAATAATAAATAAATGTTTAGTTTTATATGTATAGGAGGACAGCGCTAAACGTTTGATTTAGTATCGGGAGAAGATCGTTTGAATACGCCCTTAGTTGCAATCTTCTTCTTCTAGATATGTTTCGACTTTCATTCCATTTTATCTTCGATCAATATATCGATGGTTATATTGGTACGGAAGTCACTTATATTTTGAGTTAATAGTGTGTAATTTTAAAAGCTAATGGGCAATACGCGGGTAATACCTCAATTTCCCATAATACGAACTATGAACAGGCTTGGCCTACATGTTTGAACTATAGGAAACGTTGGGCTAATTTCGGTATAAAGCATTCCACAGTACAATGATACCCAGTGGGAAGACCGATGACCACCTATATTTTCAATTTATCTATATGTCTGTTGCACCTCCTATAGAGACAAGAGACCTCGACATATAATATCTGTGGTCTAAACGTTAGGCTATGTAAGTATCCATTCGCAAACGAGACTAAGAAACAAGACACACTTCCTGTAGGGACGAACTGCCTCATAAAGACAGCCGTAAACTCTTGTCAAAACACGTCTCGCTCGTCTGCCTCCTATATTATAAAAAAAAAACGTTCTTTAACAATTGTTTTTCACGTGCGCGGGCATTGCATACAAGCATTCGACAACCCTCTCGACTACCGTTTTTTTTTTATGTGATAGGTCGCACACGACCCTCCTGATGGTACGGAGATGGGTCGTGTTATCTCTCCGTAGTCCGTATTTATCATCTTTATTCACAATGTGGTATGCAATAAATTAATAATAATAATATCCTCCAACCGATTACACATACCGACATATTATAGTGCTCAAGTGTGTGCGCAAACACAAGTGCACTCTATTCCCTTACCCTTATATTCCGATGGGACACCAGCGTGGGTTCCGGAGAGGGATTGGGCGCAGGACCAACGGTTTAGCGTGCTTTCCGAGGCACGGGGGTACATGACGGCCGACTTCCAGACTCCGGGCTTACACTAAGAATTTCTTACCGAAAACTTAAGTACAAATTTTTGGTCCGACCCGGGGATCTAATCCTCTTGCGCAAGAGTCGCTTTAAAGTTCGACCCACTAAACACTGCGCCACCGAGGCAATAAATTATTGCGTATTGAACGGGCATACCATTCTTCAGCGTGGGTCAGTAGATAAGTTGAGCCACTGGCTATAGTTACATACTGTGCTATTGAATTTAAATGACGTTGTAAATTCGTACACGCACTTAATATTAAACCACGTGCGTTCGTCATGTCATAACTGTGATCTCAGAGTATTTTGTATCGCGTTAATATGCGTCTACAATGTAACCTTTGACGAAACATGTGTTACTGAATGGGTGGGGCGCAAGTTTATTGCATCAGCTGGTAGAATATGTCAGCCTAGTAACAATTATCACGACAGATATTAATGGATAAGTACAGATGGGTGCGGACGAACACTTTCATGGCAACCCCGAACTATAAAGTAGCCGTAAATTGTTTCTAGGAATTGGCGCCTATGATATGAGAATTCAATACAATTCATCTTTTGAATGAACGTTTGATAATATTTCGCAACATCACATCTGATCCGAGATAGGTAGCTCAAGCACGGATACGGATATCAGAATCAACAGCGGAATCACAAAATATATCTTACATTTAATACCTTTCATTTGTAAATACCTACTTATAATACATAAAAAACACTCAGACCAATACAAACAGACATGTTCATGCACACAAATGTTTGACTGTGCGAGGATCCACCCCGAAACCCTTGCACCAGAGCGCGTTCACTGATCCAAACGTGTCGTCAATGACAAGATTTCGTCCTAATAATAAATAAATACTACGCGTATAGGAGGTCGCAGCCGTGGCAGGCTCGCCACAAGTTGGGCGGACCGACGATCCCGGAAAAAGGTCGCAAGAGCCCCTTGAATACGCTCGGCACAGGACAGATCTATGTGGAGATCATTGGGATGCCTTTGTCCAGCTGTGGACGTATCTTTGCTGAAATGATTACGAATGAAATATTTCATCGTGGGAGAGGCTAGCTTCGGCATGACTGGACCGGCTTGACCGTACGCGACACGACTTTACAGAGAACCAGCGTGAAGTAGCACTTGCGCTGTTTTTTTCCAAGTGAGTGAGGGTATTGGAGATCCGAAGAAGGGGAACTTAAAGGTTGACAGCGCTCTTGTGACTTCACTGGTGTTGCAAGTGTCCATGAGCGGCAAAACGTCAATTTACTATCATATGATCCGTCTGCTCGTCTGCCACCTAGCACAAAAACAGAATTCAACTTACGACTGTTTAATATTGCCATTGTTCTTGCCCCAGAAAGGACATAAAGTGGTTCTAGTCATTCATACGACACACCTTTATTTGTCTCCAAAATGTTCTCGTAAATATTACTGTCCAAGGTAAATGTACCTACCCATTTACTTAGAATCCAAACTCATTAGAAAGTTAAAGCTTAAAATAAATTTCACGGAATAGTTTTTTAGATTTTCGCGTTTCATTATAACGCAGGTCACGAGCGGACTGAGTCCGCTCCTAACCACGGCTGCTGTAACGTTGCCGAAACGTCGAGCCAAATATGTGAGTACACAATGTTGTATCACATAATCCATAACGTGTTAATTCCCGTCTTGAGGAATTATAGTTAAATTTCACGAAATATTTATAATGTCCTGTATTTCGGATAATATCAGCGATCGAGGCAGGACATATTATAGTGCCATGTTTGCGCAATCGCAAGTGCTCTCTATTCCCTTAGACTAATATTTCGATGGTGCACCAGTATGATACTTTCTGAGGCATGGGGGTGACGCGTATAAGACCGCTAACTTCCAGACTTCGGAATTTCTTATCAGAAAACTCAGGTACAAATTTTGGCCCGTCACGGCTATCGAACCCGGGACGCTTTAAGTGCGACACACTACCTGCTGTGCCAACGAGGCAGTCCACAAGGGTATATTAATTCAAATATGAATAGCATCCTGCTACAGTGTACCATTTATACGGGCAGTGTTTAGACTATGGAACTTATAAACAAACCCATCAAATAGCACCAGAAATATCGCCGCCATAGAGGCACCAGGCTACCCAGAGTTATTGTAATCAAATATAATGTCACAGTGAAGTCAAAGACCGTATAGGATGTCAATACAGGGTGTATCTGTGAACATTTACATCCCGTAAACCATGCGTTTCCATTCTAACAAGCTTTCTGAACAGTTCTATGACTTAGACGTTCGCATGAAAAAATTCAACTTTTCATTTAAAGTTAGTCACGTGATCATTTTGTATGGGAAGTCGAAAAAATTTGCGACGAATTTCGAAAAGTTGTAGAAAATTGTTGTTCAGAATGGTTTGTAGATAATGCGGTTAAAAGGATGTAAATGTTCAAAGATACAACCAGTATAACTGACCAGTGACATAGAGGGTGTTTTCAATACCACAAGCATAAATAGGTAGTTTCGCAAATATGACCTATCGTTAAGCTGTATATACACAAGGTAGGTAGGCAGTAGGTCGGACATACAACGAAAACTTGTTTAAGCCTTTTTAAATAAAAAAGGATTTGTGATTTTTCAAGCTTATTTGGCCAACTCCATTCATGTCACAGTCATCTCGAATGTAATTCAAGTTTTTAGTGACCACTTTTATTTTAAATCATATTCAAGATAATTATGACATGAATGGAGTGGAAAAATTAAACTTGAAAAATCTAAAATATTTTTTATACTCTTTATTTTATGCATTCTTGTCTTGAGCATTTTTTCATGTAATATCTTAAATTTATTACAATTACACTGAGCCTTAAGCTAAAATATCGTTATTTCTTTACTGACTTATTGTTTGTTGTATTAATAACATCCTATCCGGTCCATCTCGATCGCTGCATCTTTCATATCCTTTTGAAGCCATTAAAGTATTGCTTTATGAACAGACAGGACAAAGTCTTTTAAAGAGACCAATCGCTTTCTGCTCATGACGTCAGCTGTTTGTCTCGTCGAGCATTAGAACTGAGGCAGGCAAGCACTGCGTTAGTCGGTCGGTTGCTCGTTTCATATATTGTTACTCGTACGTTTTGTCTTGTATGGGTTAGATAACATTCGATTCAGTATTTATATTTAAATAAATTATAAATAAATAAAACTTTATTGCAAAATCATTTGAACAACATAATACTTATAATCTACTTATACAAGGGATCAATTTTAAGTTTACTGCCTGAACTAGGAAAATCCTGTATCTCAGGCAAAAACGAAAATAATAAAGGATTTAATTAACAAATTAATTTTACCAATAAACATAACACTACAATAACGAAAACGCAGAGTACCTAACCTAATTATCCAATAAATGATGTTAACTAATACAATTAAGGTAAAGGACTAAGGTGAAGCTGCTGGCGTAATCATCAGCACCCAGAGAAGGAAAACTCTGCATTCATATCAAAACCCTCGCCAACCCGTCTGCCAAGCGTGGTGCGTATGGCAATTACCCCTCATGTGATTGAGGGAGGCCCGTGCCCCAGCAGTGGGGACTTAAATGGGCTGATGATGATGATGATGATGAATACAATTAAGAGCAAAACTGATGATTATGATATAAGAAACATTGGCCCCGATAACAATTTGATGACGCTAATTATTTTGTACCTACATATCTGTGTACTTAAATACGTTTACCTAGCAATACTTAATACTAAAATTAACCTTACAAATTCTATGATTACATAATAAAAACACAAGAATATGTCTTGGAAAAAACTTAAAAAATAGAAGTTAATTAACATAATCTAAGTTATTACGCTATTTATTATTTTCTTGTCACTTTTTTTGCCTATTAAACATAACCTTAGTAAAAGAGGTCTTTCGTCCATATTATGTTGTTCACTTACCCGTTATCCGTTCACGGGGGTACAAGACCGCAAGACACTGAGAATTTATTAACAGAAAAACTCAGATACAAATTTTGTCCCCGGGGATCAAATCCAGGACCCCAAGCGCAGCCGTCGCTTTTACAGTGCGACGCACTACCCACTGCGACAACGAGGCAGTCAATCAAACAAAAATCGATATATATTGCAAAAACAGAGTTTTTTTTTGTATGGTTTTTATGCGACCTCTGCCATGTTTGTTCGTATCGAAAATCCCTAGAACGGGGCTCCAGCTTTTATTTCAAATCGTCTATACTGTCATATTATACTTTGTATTAATAGCATCGGATCCAGTCCATCTCGATCGCAGCATCTTCCACATCATCTGTAACCTATTAAAGTGACGTCGGTCTGCCGCTGGCATTCTATCAAATATCTAAAACGGATCTTTGTTGACATAAACTCTCTCTGATCTATTTCCCCACCATTGTCCGGTTGTTAATGTAAAAAATTTACTGCAGTGGAATTAGTGCGTGTTTGAGTACGTAATTATTTGTCTGGTGGATTACGGAAATCGTTTTTGGGGCGGTTTAATTGCTATTTTCGATTTTATGATTTTTTCATGCGACTTGCGTTCGAACTTTGAACGCCAGCTGTGACTTTACATTTTATTTTTGTGTTTTATTGAATTGACTGTGACTTTAACTGACTTCAAAATTTGACTTCTTTATCACGTGACAGGGTTAGCAGATGCCCTAAAACGAACCGGACGTTCCGACGACCGAATTAGTTTCCCTCCCTTTCACACGCGTGTGTTTCCTTTGTTTGGATGCGATAGGTATGTATATTTGTTCGTTACGGACGGCATTCATTTTAAGCCAGGCTCTTAAAAAGTATTTATATGTCTGGTCTACTTAGTCTTTCTTTCATATATATAATAATTTGGACTTATTCCCAGTCTTAATCGATGTGCTAATTAAGAATGAACTGTATGCATTTAAATACTGGCTCTAAAGAGTTTAATGAACGAATAACAAGATGATTTAGTATTGGCATCGTTGCCAACCCACTTTGAAAACTTGTAATCGAAAATATTAAGGTTTATTTTTATTAATTTATTTTATTTTTCCTTACTATCTGTAGATTTTCAACTTTTTTTCTTCCTAAATGCATGTGTTATATTTTTAGTTACCAACATTCGAAAAAGATAAAACATTCCGCAAACTAAGGAAAGTTTATAACCTTTTTTATGAGGTGGCACTCGAGCCGACGTATCACCTGATGATAAGCGATTGCCATAGATACCTACAACAACACCAGTGAAGTCACAAGTGCGTTTTGCCAACCTTTAAACCTCCTTTCTTCCCTGATTAGGCCCCGGCACCCTCACAAACTAGGCGAATCACAGCGCAAACGCCGCTTCACGCCGGTTTTCTGAGGCCGTGGTATCACTCCGGTCGAGCCGGCCTTTAACTTGCCAAAGCGTGGCTCCCCAACGGCATAAATAAAAAAAAAGCTAATGAAAAAACTTTTTAAGGCTAGATTCGACCAATCTTTTATCCGTGTATATTTATATGGTATAATGTCTGATTTGTATAGAATGACAGTGCTATAGTATAGATTTATTATCGGAATAAGGTTGGTCGAATCGACCCTAAAAGAATCATAAAGTTAAATATCGCCCGTTGTTTCACTAGTGTACGGTGATCATCAGAAGTAGCTTAACACTTTAGTACCATGTCAAAGTAACTGTTCTGCCTATTTTATGCAGTTTCCAAGTGGTTCTTAAAAAATGTTACTTCGACATAGTACTAAAGTGTAAAGCTTTTGATGCAGACCGTACCTATAAACTAGTCCATTTGACAAGATATTTGAGCGAATTTTTGGCTATACATCAAAAGTGTCGAGAACGAAATTGTTTGATCCTTGTTAACATCTCGAAGTGCTAACTTGGTGCAATGGCCGTCACGGGTCTTTAAAGTTGGAAGATTGATATTGTTCGGTCGGCGTATAATACAGTTTTCTTTGTAGTGTCTGTGAAAGTGACAAAACTGTCAGAAAAAATTTAACTAAAGAGATGAATTCATCTTACATACTCGTTTTACGTACAGTCAGAGAATAAAAAGGTTCGTCACCTTAAGGTAAATTTTCGCTTGCACGGCAAGAATCAGTTATGCCAACATACTTTTTTAAAAAGATCTGCCAACCTTTTAAAAATGTCATAATACATTTTGTCTTCAAATATGGCATAGACAGAGAGATTTTGACCTTTTAACCTATTATCCAAGCTATTCGCGAATGACACACGAGACGGCCAATAGTAAAAATCTAAATTCAAACGTCACGGAAACCATGACAGTAAATATATTTTTAATATTTTTATTATAAATTTAGTTGCCACGTCAATCCAAAGATAAAGACTTTTTATTTGTAAAAAACATGAGTGAATTCGGTACAGAAATTTACCAATGTAGGTTTTACTTCATATCTTTAAATTTTATTTACATCAAAAGGAATCAATGTTGCTACAAGTAAATCTCAACTTTCTGATTTAACAGTTAAGCATAATTTTCTATGCAACAGGTATTACTCTGACAAATTTACGAAAGGTAATAAGTGCTCATAGCATATCAAACGAATCAATTTGAAAACTGACGAACCTTTTCGTTCTTTGACTGTACATGTTGACGAAATAATACATGCCGGGAACCGAGGGCCCATTCCAGGAAGAAGGGGAGTTTATAAGTGGTCAGCGTACTTATTTATTTATTTATTCTTTATTGCACAAGAAAATAAAGTACAATTGGCGGACTTACTGATATACAGCATTCTTAACTTATGATTCTTTTTTGCTGATTGCAAACCATCAGATGATCCGTCTGCTGGAAAATAGACGAACTTACTCTTCCTTTTTCTGAGCCACAGTTGGTGGCAAACTAATCATGCGGCTCGCCTTATGGGAAGCGACTACCTTGTCGTTTCACTGAGTTATTTTTGAAGATACTTACTAAACCAATTGTTTTATCCTCCAACCGAATATGGCTACAGCGGCCAATCTCAACAGTTTGGAACAGTGGTAGTGAACGCTGCCTTTGGTCCAAGGGTTGCGATCGATGCGGGTTGGGTTCGATCCCCGCACAGTACAAACATTTGTGTGCATGAACATATCTGTTTGTATTGGTCTGGGTGTTCCCTTTGTTATAAGTATGTATTTACAAAAGAAAAGTATTATATGTATATATTTGTAATTCCGCTGTTGGTTCTGGTATCAGTAACACAGGTGTTTGAGCAACCTATCTCGGAGTCAGATCAATGTATGTGATATTATGAAGTATTTATATTTATTTATTTATTTTCATATTTATTTGTCCCGACCCGGGGATTGAACCCGAGACCTCTTGCGCAGCCGTCGCTTTAAAGTGCGGCCCACTAAACGCTACGCCACCTAGGCACAGTGTATATTATATACTACAGATATGTATGTACGTTGACGTAGGAACTACGGGCGCGCACGCAGACACGTTTTGTTTCCCACACACTAAGATTGTGTAATGAGTAGCTGTCTGCAAAAGATTACCTTAGGGATTTCACCATGAGCTGTGCCATGAGGTTCTTTAGTCTTTTGAGTCTCAAAAGTCTTGTACAGGACGGTCGACGCAAACGCTATGAGTTTTAAACCTAACACGAAGTAAGACTTCGTGTTAGGTTAGGCTCGTTCCATAAATATACGTACACATAATTTTTTTTGTTTTATAGTTACACAGTATATTGGCTCTCCTCAGCCTGTTGACAAGCAAGAGAAGAGCCCACGTTGCAATTAGAACGGAAGCGATGGCAGGCGTCACCTTCGTAGGGACTGCCATACTGGCCCGCGAGATGCTTTTTACGCTGGAATGTTTTCCACCGTTGTCCGGCGCGTGTAGTTCTGTGACGGAATAGGGCAGGTGGGATGAGGGAGAAAAGCTCTTCAGAGCATTCACCGTGATAAAGACGGTAAAAGACGCTAAGCGACACGATGTGTCTTCGTAGTTGAATAGGTTCAAGGGTATTGGTGACCTCTTCGTCACCTATAATACGTAGAGCCCGTCGCTGCAATCTATCGAGGGCGGAAATACAAATATATACATAACTGACAAATTTCTTCAATTGATTCTTTACTCATGTGGATTCAATATCAAATGGGGAATTTCCATTAGTAGCCTAATGTTTGGCTGTCTGTACCTACAATTACTATGGATGAGGAAACCACTTCAGTACTAACAGTTTCCTTCATCATCATCATCATCAGCAACCCACACTCGTCCACTGCTAGACATAGGTCTCCCCTTAATGCACGCCACTGCTCCCGATTTTCGGCCACTCTCATCCAGCCCACACCAGCCAGCATTTGAATGTCATCATCCCATCTTGTCGCAGGGCGTCTAACACTACGCGTACCGAGTCGCGGTCTCCACTCAAGGACTTTACGACTCCAACGGCTGTCAGTTCTACGGCTAATATTACCCGCCCACTGCCACTTCAGTTTGCTAATTCGGTACAGTTTCCTTAACAAGGATTAAGTACGTGATTATGCGCTTTAAAATTGACGGGGTTATCCGTGCAAATCGTAATTTTAGTTGTAAAATACCTGATTCTAACCAACAACTGATTATAAGCTTTATAACAACATTTTTTTATGTTTTTTCTGCTAACAGCGACAAATAAGCAAGCGAGTCACCTGATGGAAAGTAATCATCGCCGCCCATAAACATCCACGAAATCAGAGAGATCGCTAATGTGTTGCCGACCTTTTTGAAAAGGAGTACGCTCTTCTTTTGAAGATCTCTAAGTCGTAGCCGTCGGGAAATACTCCCGCAGGCAAATCGTTCCACAAAACTGAGGTACGTGGTAGAAATATCCGCGAAAAACGCACAGTATTAGATCGCCATCCATCGAGATGATGGGGATGGAATGACCATCGCTTGTGTCTCTAAACTAAACAAGAATGTAGTAAAGGCACGAATTATAATAAGAAAAAATGCAATTCATTAAGAATTTTAACATTGAGCTCTAATTATTTTTTTTTTTGTCCACAGGTATAGGTTTAACAACCTTATGCATGTTTTTTGCTGAAAACAGGAAAAATAGGTAACTGTATTATCCACTTCAATATTATTTGAAATTAAGATTACAATTCAAATTGTGAGTGAGGGTACCGGATGCCCAATCCGGGGGAAAGGGGGGTTTAAAGGTTGGCAGCGCGCTTGTGACTCCACTGCTGTCGCGGGTGTCTATGGGCGGCGGCAATCGCTTACCATCAGGCGATCCGTCTGCTCATCTGCCACCTATCACTTGAAAAATACGAGGTTGTTGATGTTTTGAAAATAACTCGTATAATAAATTTGTCAATCACTTTTCAATTTCGTTCTTCTTTTTTTTCCTTATGGCTTGGTGTTGCTCTTATGAGACAACTCTGCCAATGTCAAGTGATTAAAGAGACACGTTCCTTTGGAAATTGGATTAATCAGCTGGTTCTCTTTAATTAATTGAGATAGGGTTATTATTTTAAACACCACCTAAAACAAACAAAACAAACACTGACATACACATTTAGATAACACAATATGTATTTATTGGGAGATTCATGAAAATTGTTACTATAATTTAATATTATACAATTTGATATATCTATATAAATATTCAATATAATGTGAGAAAATTCGTTCTTCATTATCTTGCAAAATAGTGACGCCATCTTGTTTAGAGAGCCATTAAAAAGTTTCTTAATTAAAGTGACATTAACTATTCCATCCATATGTTTCTCGTCATCATTCAAAAGAGAGGAAACACGTCCGACGATTAATAATTTGGTCATCGTCTCTGCTCCCGTTTCGTTGTTAGTAATTATAGAGGAAAAATCCGCATTTTCGACATCGGCAGACGAAATTAATCCGAACAGCTGTCGCTAGCCGCGATAGTTTTGAATGGTGTTGCCATCAAACTTAAATAGTAGATAAATTAAAAAAAAACTCGTAAAATTTTACATGAAGCAGTATTTTTACACTTTTTTCTTCAAAATTCAATTGCACTTGTAAATATGAGTCAATAATACCAATAATGAGCGCTATGATATTTCATTAGATAGATAGATATTAATTCTGTATTTCACAAAAACATAATACAAGTATGATACAACAACAGACAGTAAGGCGGTCTTATCGCTTGTAGCGGTTTCTTCCAGGCAACATTTAGGTAAGAGGAAAGAAATAATGACTATTAATACAACGGTTCATTACGATTATATAACGCCATAAAAATATGAAATCTTTTTAAAGCACTTTTCCTAATATATTTTAAATTATATTTTCGCTTTATAGCCATAAAAGCCGTCTGCCATGATGGTCTATTAATTATCTATGCCGTGACGTCACTGTTATTGTAAGCAATACGCGTGACTGTCATGACTGTCATAACCTTTTTATCGGAATAAAAACTATGGCTTTTGACGTTTTATCGTTTACAATAATGTTGACGTAGAACTATTGTTGGTTTATTAGGTTAGGACGGTGTTGTTAATCATGAGAAAAATAGTAAAAATATTATAACGGGTTGAAGTTGAATTTTTACAGAAATCCCTTATCTCTATTTATTAAAGTTTATATGATTCGGACTCCTGTACGGAATTTTATTTATATTCAAAGTTATTTTTATAAATGGTGAAATGAGGCAACTTGCCTATTCATTATAAACAGTTTAACAATACGACAAATAGTAAGACCATAAAATACTCCAAAGGAGAGCAATGATATTAACTGTATTCAGAAAATTGTTGTTTTAGCACTTATCATCTGATACATTTATTTATTTCTTTTGCAACGCTATTTATTCTTACTCTATTTCACCTCCTAAACTCATAAACCAACATTTTTATATTCGCTATCTGAAAAAAAAACTAAACAACCTATTTATTCTAAAAGCTGTTTTGTTTGCCCACCACCACCAAAACTATGACAAATATAGTGTGTAGTATAGCTCTAGTCATTAAAACAGCAACACTGGTTCGAACTAAATCTGCGTTATGGTACGCGATGGGGCGCCACTTTGTTTGAAAAAAAAAAACAAAAGAGTCCTTTTTTATGTACACGCCGGGGTTGGTGTTTCAATGTGTCTGTAAAAAAGAACCTTTTGTTAACCACGCAAAATGAATATGGAAATCGGGGTTACTACACGTTATTTACGTTTAGCACGGTAATAGATTTACTTTTACCGTGGGAGAGCCACGCTTCGGCATGAATGGGCCGGCTCGACCGGATTGATACCACGGCCTCACAGAAAACCGGCGTGAAGCAGCACTATGCTGTGTTTCGCTGCGTGAATGAGGGTACCGGAGGCCCCATCCCGGGGAAAGGGGGGCTTAAAAGTTGGCAACGCACTTGTGACTCTACAACACGCCGGGTATCCATGGGTGGCGGCAATCGCTTACCATCAGGTGATCCGTCTGCTCGTCTGCCACCTATCATAAAAAAATACTAGTACAATCAGTGCCAACAATGTTGACCGCACATCAAAATATCTTAGCATTTAATTAACAATTAAATAAATAAATATTTTTCACAACATCACATTCATTGATCTGACTCCGTGATAGGTAGCTCAAGCACCTGTGTTACAAATATCAGATTCAACAGTGGGATTACAAATATATACATATAATACTTTTCTTCTGTAAATCCATACTTATAATACATAGAAAACACCCAGACCAATACAAACAGACATGTTCATGCACACAAATGTTTGTACTGTGCGGGGATCGAACCCGCAACCCTTGTATCAGAGGCAGCGTTCACTACCACTGTTCCAAACGGGTCGTCTTGGTTCCGGGTTTGATCCCCGGGTCGGACCAAAAATTTGTACCTAAGTTTTCGGTAAGAAAATCATAGTGTGAGCCCCGAGTCTGGAAGTCGGCCGTCATGTAGCCCCGTGCCTCGGAAAGCACGTTAAGCCGTTGGTCCTACGCCCAATCCCTCTCCGGAACCCACGCCGGTGTCCCATCGGAATATAAGGGTAAGGGAATAGAGAGTGCACTTGTGTTTGCGCACACACTTGAGCACTATAATATGTCGGTATGTGTAATCGCTTGGAGGATATTATTATTATTAATTTATTGCATACCATTGAGAATAAAGATGATAAATACGGACTACGGAGTGATAACAACTACGGATATCAGAACCAACAGCGGAATTACAAATATATACATATAATACTTTTATTTTGTAAATACATACTTATAATACATACAAACACCCAGACCAATACAAACAAACATGTTCATGCACACAAATGTTTGTACTGTGCGGGATTCTAACCCGCAACCCTTGCACCAGAGGCAGCGTTCACTAGCTCTGTTCCAAACGGGTCGGAATTAATTTGATAACTAATAAGTTGTGGAAAATATTCGACTGATTCTGTCATGTGTCTATATTATGGTTCTCAGAAATAATAAAAAAATTAATAAATTGCCATTTATGACTTCTTAGGACGATTAGATATTATTGGAACCCACTGTACACAGTTCTTTTCTCAAGAATAAGTTTTCGTGTTCTTGTATTGCTTTTGATTTTCAATATAAATAGTATTCATTTCATTCACAACCGCATTATCCAAAAGTAGATGTATAGATTATAGCATTATTCTACGAAATACATCTAAAAGACAAAGTAATACAAAAGGTTCTAAATTTTTGATGATGTGTATGTATATGGTAGCATAAATTATTTAATCCATTATATTTAAACATTTGTGTGCATGAACATATCTGTTTGTATTGGTCTGGGCGTTATCTGTGTGAGTATTTACATAAGAAAAGTATTATATGTATATATTTGTAATCCCACTGTTGATTCTGATATCCGAAACGCAGGTGCTTGAGCTACCTATCTCGGAGTCAGATCAATGTATGTGATGTTGTGAAATATTTATTATTCATTATTTTCATCAGCATGCATTATCGTAGCGTTTATTTTTTCTTCATAAACCTAGTACCCACTGTAGCCAGTTTGATACAGCTCTTGTCTAAACATGATGTCACAAAGCGTGTGGGCACAATAAAAACATGAAATGCTAAAAAAGCCACCAGATATCCGCTTGTGTACACTAGGCCCAGCTAGAGTAAAAGTGAATAATTTATTTTATGGTTTTCGTGTAGAAATCGGCAGTTTTGGTGTTTCATTTTTGTTTTTTGAGTATTCTTACAGTTTTTCTGCATTAGAGATCGAGAAGAATCAAAATACCATAGCTCAATTAAGCCGGTTCAGTTGTATTGAAATTGAAACAGAGTTATAAATGAAACATACGGTAGAGAGAGACTAACGTAAAAAATTTATAGATTTTGATATCTGTCAACCGTAACAAGCTAAAATGAACGAGGTATAGTTTGCTTTCAGGGTCTATAGTTTAACCTATGCAATTTATCTAAATTCTTTAACCTATTTATGCAACTGATTGTAGTAATCCCAAAAATAATTTTACTCTTATATTAATAATAAATTATGTTAACGTTTCACTAGATATTTATTTAGATTTTCACACTTCAGATAATACTCACGAATTATATAGTTTAAATCGTAATTTACTTCGAATACCGAAGAGTGTCGCTCGTAAAACTCAAACCGGAGTGAAACACTCCTAATGTTCGCAATATTATCATTCCTGAACCTAACTGCTTATATTTTATTTTCATTTAGGCTTGTCGAAAATTATCGATACTAGTACTTTTACCGAAAAGTATCGACAACTATCGAAAATCTCAAACGAAACAAGAAAGTTTTTGGCTACGTGAAAAAGAACATCTTCCGATACCATAAGATTGAACCCCAGCAAGCTCCTCTGGAATTTTTCAATTGTGTTTTGTACTTTGGCAGTGAGGGACTGTGAGGAAACTTGGTCGTTTGGGAAAGTGTCTCAAATTGTGAATATCCACAATTTTTGAGATGATGGTTTCGAACGTGTAACTTTTTTCCAGTAGTTTCCCTTACCTTACCTTAGGTTAACAGTAGGTTACCTTTCCTTGCTTTATTAGGAGGTTTTGATATCTTACCCAAATTACGATTGTAAGACCTAAAGTTTCTTGGAGAAAAATTATCCTTAATAATGACTCTATCAATTGGTGGAATAAAATACGCAGTTTTAATATTCAAATTTAAAAAAAAACGTTGGATGCTGTTTTATTACCTTTTAAAATAAAGGAATGTATTATTTAAGTAAAACATGCTAACCTAAGGATATTTGGTAGTTTCCCCTCAGGGCCCAATGTTTTTTTTCCATCCTGTATCATCGACTTAAAGTTATTTATTCATCATCATCATCATTTCTGCCAATAGATGCCCACTGCTTGACATAGGCCTCCCCCAATGTTCTCCACATAGATCGGTCAGGTTCCGCCCTCATCCAATACTTAAAGTACTTTATTGCCACAAAGTATATTATTTATGTTACTTTCCTATCGAAAGTTACTAATAAAAATATAGTTAAAGGAAATCCTTAATGATGTCGCCGTGTGTGTTTCAAAAATGTATCGCTAGAAAGTTTCATTACAGGTAATTAAAAGCATCGATAACTTTTTAATACTCATCCCATCCCTATTTCCGCTGCACACGCCTTGTACATTTGGCAAGGAACGTCGATTAACATCGGCGAGGTTCAAAAGAGCTGTTCCCCGTCCAGTTACATTTTCTTTGCCAACGACATAGTGATGCGTTAACGTGTGAACTGTTTCTGATATTCTAGGAAACAGTTAAGCTTTAATTTTAACGATAAAAAGAATAGGTTAAGAAAATAAAAAAATAAAACTGTTTTGTCAATCATGAAAAAAGTTGTGTCAACAACATAAGGAAAATAACAATATAATATCAGATAGGACAGAAAAAAACATTTACTAAAATACGGACAACACACGACAATGCATCCAAATAATTAATAATAATAATAATTCTCACAACATCTCATACATTGACCTGATTCCGTACTAAGTAGCTTAAGCACTTGTGTTACAGATATCAGACAACAGAGGAACACAAATATATACTTAAATACATATATTACACCCAGACACCGAACAAACACAAGTGTTCATCGCACGAATGTTTGTCCAGGGTGGGGATCGAACCCACGACCTTTGGCGTAAGAGGCAGGGTCACTACCAATTGCGCCATCCGGTCAGTCAAATTCCGGTCAGTAAAATTATGTTAAATGTATTTAATCGATTCTCAGCTTAACGTAAGGTAAGACAAAATCGTTTGGTTGGAATAAACGTTTATTTTTCGATCCTATTATACGAGACGAGAAAGCTTATAGAATTAAAATAATTTTCAATAAAGTCAGATTATACTAATATTATTTGCAAGTACAATACAATTCAAAATATTCTCTCTGTTTCGTTAGAATTCACACGATATACAAATTATAATAATGTAAAAAAAATTTTTCATAGACTTCGTCTTCTAAACCCTCAACAAAATCTTTTTATTCCTCCCACGTGAACGTTAACTCCACAAAAAATCACAAGAAAGAATACAATTTTTCCTTCATTCTCTCCAATATATCTACCTAGCCATGACCCGTTTTGATTGGCTGGATATTTTCCACAAACCAACTCTTATCGGGTTCCGTAACTCAGTACGATTGTATCACAGTATAAAATTCATCAGTAGCAAGACTTATGATTTCGCAAAGGTCAACAAAGCTGACCTGATTGTCCTAGGTGATCGACGAAACGCGAGTACCTACGCGACAAATAACCACGTGACGCGATGGAATGCTACCAACTAACTTTATGTGATTGAATGAGGACCCATTCGCTCCAAGGCTGCAAACACGATTGGTGTCTACTATCAAATGACCTTTGCCTGAAGATTGTCTGATAGAAATTCGCTTTCAGCGATAAGGCACGCCGATATTGTACATACAATTAATGTAATGCCTAGTACTTAAGTTGGTTTTTGTGCAATAAAGTAAAGATAGATAGATATACTTCTATTGCACAAAATGCACAACTTAAGTACTTGGCATTACAAAAATTTTTTGAACAATTTCGGAGGTCTTATCGCTGAAAGCGATTTATATCTATCTATATATCTGTTATCAGGCCGCGTTACGGGGCCGGGCGGCACAGAACAAGAACATTAGGGGAGGCCTATAGGTCCAGCCGTGGGCGTCTATTGGCTGAAATGACAATGATGATGACGCGGCGTTAACAGACATACATTTGACATTTAGCTTTAATTCAAATATGTTAAATTTAACTCGACTTTTACCTTAATGTGACATACACACTTATTTATTTTCTTTATAATGCACTGTACAGTGTTCCTCATAATTTCTTTCGACGCAGTTTTGACAACCATAAATTTCCATTTACTTACAAGAACAACGCAGCAGCTTATCGAAAAGTTCAATGATTTGCTACTGGGGATTTTTATACTGTAATAGTATTCAATTCCTTGTCTTGACCATGGTAAGTCCTTCATTATATTTTGTAGAACTGCTATAAATAATTTTGGTGAGATGGGATCTCCCTGTCTTACTCCCCTGTTGATGTTAATCTTGGTGCCCACTCTATCTAACCTGACTCTACTAGTACAATTTGCATATATATTTTTGATAACATTTATATATTTTGTGTTTATATTTTGGTTGTTGAGTGCTTGCCAGATGCTTTTATGAGAGATAGAATTAAAAGCTTTCTTATAAGCAATAAAAGCTATGTAGATCGGTTTTTTTAATTCGATGTGTTTTTCGATTACTTGGTCCACAGTGTGAATATGATCTATAGTGCTAAACCCACTGCGGAATCCAGCTTGCTGGTCAAAACAAGAAATTAATGGTCAACATTTAAGCCACCTACGCTTTGCAGACGACATTGTCTTGTTCTCTGAAACCCCACAAAAGCCAAAAATAATGGTAAATGAACTCCAAAGTGCTCGCGCACGAGTGGAAAGTTTCTAGACAGAATGAATCTAGAAAAAACAAAAGTCATGACTAACAGAGAGCACAGACACCAGTACTGGTTAATGACGTGCCACTGGAATACGTAGAGAATTACACCTATCTCGGTAAGCAAATTTCATTTAAAAAGGACCGAAACATAGAGGAAATAAACAGGAGAGTAGCTATGACATGGAAAAAGTACTGGGCTCAGAAGGAGATCCTCAAATCGAAATTACCGGTAAAATTAAAAAGGCAATTCTAGACACAACCATCCTACCCTGTCTAACTTACGGCTGCCAAACATGGATATTCGATCACAAGGCAAGACAAAAAATACAAACCACACAGAGAGCAATGGAAAGGAGCTGTCTAAATATAAAACTCAGAGATAGAGTAAGAAGCATAGACATTCGCAAGACGACCAAAGTGACTGATGCTCTACATTACGCGTTAAGTCTTAAGTGGAGATGGACCGGTCATGTTGCGAGATACGACGACAATCGCTGGACCATCAACACCACAAAGTGGAAACGACCGCACGGTGTGAGAAGCAGAGTGCGTCCGTGCGCCCGTTGGCAAGACGAGATTGTGGCCAGCACCGGAAATAGATGGATGTCCATTGCCAAAGACAGAAAGAGGTGGCTTTCTTTGGAGGAGGCTTTTACCCATAGGGGATCCGCAGGAAATATATAAATTTTGTGAAACATTGAAGTACTTTTTGTAGTGGATCAAATAAAGCATTTTTTTAATAGTATTCAATATTTATATTCTATCGTGCTGTCCCGATGTTACAATGGAAATCACATTATTAGCCACTTCAGGAGGTAACTCCAAAAATATGGGTTAGACAACCGAATGAATTTTAACGCGATTATACATTAAATAAGGCGTTTTATTTAATCGCAGTCTTTGGATGTATACAATTAAAATTTTACTATGAATTCAATATTTTGGTCATACTCTATCAATTTGCAACCTTCGATAGTGATTTTGTCTTTATGAATGAATTCTAAATTGATATTTACAGCGTGACATGACTGTTGTGACTGCTTTTGATAGAAAAATGCAAAAAACTAAGTCACCTATGCATTATGAGATATAACACGAGGCGCTCAGGTATTCTGTCTAATTGGTCCACGATCACTTCTTTAGTTTTGGTCTAAAGCAAGTCTCAGATCACAAAACCATGCTACTATCTATCTACAACGATATCTTTTTAAGTGTTCCCATTTTTTGCTCGTAAACTCTAAAAATATTCCTAACCCAAAGAAGTTAACAAATCTGGACCCACGATAACGCCAACTCTCTGACCAGTCACGCGGCTTGTACTCACCCGTCTAATTGGTCCTCAATTACTTCCGAAGCTTTAGTCCAAAGCAAGTATCTCGCAAGAGCCATGTTACCATCTCTCTAGGACGCTACCTTCTTTCTACTTTTCCTCGTCGACCTTAAAAATGTTTCCGAAGAAGGTGTCATATCTCAGCCCACGATAACGCAATCTCCCTTCCCAATGATGCGGTGCGTAGGTACTCACCTGTCTAATTGGTCCACAGTCACTTCCGAAACTTTAGTCCGAAGCAAGTAACTAAGTAACTCCCAAAAGCCATGCTACCATCTTCCTATTTTTTTCTTGTCGACCTTAAAAATATTTCCAAAGAAGGTAACAAATCTCGGCCCACGATAACGCATCTCCCTGCCCAGTGACGCGGCGCGTAAGTACTACTCGCGTAGGGCGTACTCATCCGTCTAATTGGTCCACAATTACTTCCGAAGCTTTAGTCCAAAGCAAGAATCTCGCAAGAGCCATGCTACCATCTCTCTATGACGATTTCTTCTTCCTATTTTTTTCCTCGCCGACCTTAAAAATATTTTCACAGAAGGTAACAAATCTCTGCCTATGATAACGCTATCTCCCTGCCCAGTGACGCAGGGCAAAGGTAATCACCCGTCTGATTGGTTCACAATACTTCCGAAGCTTTAGTCCAAAGCAATTATCTGGCAAGAGACATGCTACATTCTCTCTAAGATGCTGCCTTCTTCCTATATTTTCCTCGTCGACCTTAAAAATATTTCCAAAGAAGGTAACATCTCGGCCCACGATAACGCAATCTCCCTGCCCAGTGACGCGACGCGTAGGTACTCACCCGTCTAATTGGTCCACAATTACTTCCGAAGCGCGAAGGGGTGGCTCCAACATCCCATAATTCATTTAAAGGTGGCCGTCATGAGCATAATGGCTAATCGTTTGCAA
Source organism: Marasmia exigua (assembly GCA_019059595.1). Classification (NCBI taxonomy): domain Eukaryota; kingdom Metazoa; phylum Arthropoda; class Insecta; order Lepidoptera; family Crambidae; genus Marasmia; species Marasmia exigua. Next base: position 6,660,246 of record CM032466.1, read on the forward strand.
TTAATTTGAAGGATTTGTGGAATTGATAAACCTTTATATTACAATTAACAGCAATTTTACAAGGTGATAATCTACTTGATAATCAAAAATGTTTATTTTATGAGTAATATAGTGTTCCAAATTTTAAACGGTCAGGACCTTGACCTTTTTATTCACCTGTTTTTGTATATTTAATGAAGAATAATATTACCGCCGTCAGATTACAGATGCTGGTGATAAGATAATGAAATCATGGGTCAAAAGCTTTTTACAAACTTACCAATATTTTACTAGCTGCAACATAAATGCTTCTAAATTACAGCAAAGCACAGATAAGCAACAAAATCTTTGAAAGTTTCCATTTTTTTCCTTTGGAGGTACGGAACCCTAAAAAACGTTTAAATGTCCGGCCCAGGGTAAATAATGTCCTTTTGATTAGACTGTGCATGTGTGAAATTGGGGGACAGTTATTTGTATGAAATTATGCTTTATGTAGGTGTAATAAATCAATGTACGGTAGAGAGAATAAAAATGTTAAATTTACTCACCAGAAGTCAATGACCTGAATAATGTTCTCTACTTAAATATTCGGTTAAACTTACAATTCAAAAGATCAAACATCTTCAAATAACTATGAAGCCATCTCCACAATTTCTTTCCCAATTAATAACAAGTGTTTTCATAGTAAACTATTTCAATGTAATATATTCTATCCTCGTCGACGTATTAAACGTATTAGCGTCACCACATTTTCAGGGTTCCGTACATTCAAAGGAAAACTCTGTCTCTGTCTAAAATAGATAAGCACGTATACGCTACTGGGAAAGCCACGCTTCGGCCCGGATGAAACAGTTTGACCGGAATGATACCACGGATTCGCTGAAAACCTGAGTGAGTGAGGGAACCTGGGGCCCCATGCCCAATAGGGGGGAAGGGTTATTTAACGGTTGGCGCCTCACTTGTGACAACACCATTCATGTTGCGGGTGACCATGGGCGGCGACAATCGCTTACCATCAGATGATCCGCCTGTTAGTCTACCTATCACACTATATCAACACTAGTTGGACGTCCTGTGACTTGTTCGACATAATGGACTTCTTGCAGTCCATAGATGAGGATAGGAGGCCTACGTTCATCTGTGGATGGATACGGGCTGATGATTGGTTGGTCGGAAGAATAAATGGATCCCTTAAGTAAATAATGCACTTAAAATTTTTTCAACAGTCTTCGGGTGGGAAGAATAAATTGCAAAAGATTGCTATAACTAAACATTCATAAATGGATCCCTTGTTACTGCCTTGTCTAGCGTAAAACCCCGGTTCCGCTTATGTTAAAAACAGAAAAGTCTTTAAGCTATAAAAAATCTAATCTAAATAAAACGCGACCGTAGAATTACGAAGAAATTAATATTAAGTAAATCTTGGGGGTGGTATTTGAGAAAGAGCAATATCGTACAGCTCTAGCAAATCAAATGGTCATAAACGGTTCACTGTCAAGAAGCATAAAAATTTTAAGCATAAAACCTGTTAGCATAATGTAATTAGGTACAACCTGTGCGGATAAAGAATGGGATCAGAAATGGAGGCGCATCTATTCACTTCTCGCTCGCACACTATTTGCGTCTATACTCGCACCCCACGAGTGCGAGTATGTATAGACGCAAATAGTGTGCGAGTGAGAAGTGAAAAGATGCGCCGCCATTTCTGATCCCATTTTTTATCCGCACAGGTATTACTACTAATGATAATTTCGCATAATACTAATAATCACAACAGTTTTTAGCATAAATTTTTTAGCATAAATGCAATAAGCATAAACATGATTAAGCATAAAATAATTAACCATAAGTCATTAAAAAGCGGCTTACGGGTGGCCTAAGGCCCGCCGCACTTAAACCTACTTTTACTCTATATAATGTAGGAAATACCTACTGGTTACTTACTTTTTTATTTTTCATATTTAAACCAATAATGCCTAAAAAATTTTTCAAAAAAAAAGGAATAATTGCATTATGCTTTATGCCACAGTACATATTATGCTAAAACTAAATTCAGCCAAATTAATATTATGCTAAATAAATTGTGCCAATTTCATTATGCCAATCCATTTTAGGACAAAACACATTATGCCAATTAAAGGGATCCCATCATAAACCCCTTAATTAATGTCGATGTCAGATTAATGTATCTATGTGATGTTGTGAAATATTATTTTTTTTATTTATATTTAATTCAAAGTGTGTTACACTTTCAGATAAAATTGTACGGAACCCTCGGTGCACGTGTCCAACACTTAGCAGGTTTTTTTTTGTAGTTCACCTATTTACGAGTTTCGGTACAGTATACGCAAATAAATTGGCTGTCAAAATACATTCCCAAAACACGAAGCAGTAGAGCGGATTGAATAAATCAGAGAGAAAAAAAAACTTGTGAGAAGCGCTAAAATGAATACAAATTTATTTTACTGGGTACATTATTTGCGAATCGGAACTCTATAAGTATTTGAAATAACCCGGTGGGATAGGTATGCCTTGGCTTATGGAAAAAAGTTCCAATACTTTTTTATTTTATGTTAAATAAAAGAAAAAAATAAAATATTGTTTTATTGACTTTAACAATTATACCTACTTCTATTTTGTTTTTGTGCAATTAAAAATATCTATCTATCTGTTTACATACATAGGATTTTTATTGCTAACTGGCCAGTTCCTTGTCGAATGCGTTATAAAAATAAATTGATCTGCTATTATATTGTCTTTTAGCAAATTATAGCTGTATTGGTTCTATTTGTTAGGATGTTAACAGGGCGACAAGCGGGCTACCAACAGATGGCAAGTAATCACCTCCGGCCACGAACATCTGCGAAATCAGTGAGGTCAATGACTACGCTCTTCCTTTGAAGGACCTAAATCGTAGCCATACCATTCCACAAATCTGATGAACGTGGTAGTGACTTCCGCGAAAAACGATGCGATTAGCGTTTTTTTTTTAATGTTTATGTGATAGGTCATATAGGAATAGGCCACCCTCACTCTTACCAAGGTGTCGTAAAAGGCGACTAAGGTAAAGCTGCTGGCATGATCATCAGCACCCAGAGAAGGAAAACTGCATTTATATCAAAACCCTACCCGTCAACCAAGCGTGGTGTGTATGGCAACTACCCCACATGTGATTGATGGAGGCCCGTGCCCCAGCAGTGGGGACTTAAATGGGCTAAATGGAGGTGTCAGATTGCCTCCGCCCATTGACACCCGCAACACCTGTAGAGTCACAAGTGCACTGCCTACCTTTAAATTACTGATAATAAGCCGTTTTCCTTTCTCTAAAGGCCCAATCAGGCGGTGGTTAAGCCGTCTCAGAATGCCAGTCGGGACGATTTTACTGTCTGGTCAGTCCAACTCCCTGTCTCCTCAATTAGGCCTCCGGTACCCTCACTCACGCAGCGATACACAGCACAGTGCTGCTACACGCCGGTTTTCTGTGAGACCGTGTTATCGCTCCGGTCGAGCCGGCCCATTCAAGCCGAAGCGTGGCTCTCAAAAAAATGTGCACTGGGTACGATTGAGATGCTCTAATATTACAAACATTAATAAATAGATTTTCTCATACGAATATATGAAAATGTTAGTAAATATAATTCTTTATTGTCGTGAAATATATTTGACATATACATCAACCATTTTTGAAATATCATACGCAATCAATCATACATAGATTTTAATCCTGCTGCTACCTATGGCGTTTGGCAATCAATGAATATTCAATTAAATGTTATTAAAATTCAAACCAACACCCTAATATCAATAAATCATTCAATTCAGATTTCGGTGCGTTTATTTTTTATCTACCCTAACTTGAATATTTTAGCATAGCAATTATTAAGCGAAATCAAATAATCTGTCAACTTACATTTGACTGGTTAGATATGAGCTTTTCAATTTATACTCGCCTAATAGGCTTGTGTCCTGTTTTGTTGTCTTGTTGGTAATATAAGAACCCCCCAAGAGTAAAAACATCGGTGAAAGAATGGATTTGGTAGCTTGGAAACTCTTCGAGATAGGATAATTTGAAAATCACTTAAAATAGACTTGCCCAAAACGCTCCATACAAACAGCGACGTAACGCGTGACGTCAGCCCTCACTAGTTTGTGCGCATCGCGAGATAGCTTTGTTAGATTGCTATATAAATATTTCGTAAATTTAAGACTTAAGATTTACTTGCCTTTGAGGGCTCATAATAAAAATAATACATATGGTTTCAAGCTAAAATTTTGTACAGCTCCTTTTGACCGTTTTTTCTCAATGCTATTTAAAAAAATCTGCCAATCTCTGACATACTGCACAAGCCTAAACTAGGTAATCCAATAAATGTTTTGACCTGACAATGAACCCATCGTTGTCAGTTAAATAGTAAAGACTAGGAGACCAACATGTCACATGCAATAAATTCATATTGCACAAATTTTGTAACAATAGGCGAAATAATGATAAACTTAACCAAGATGAATTCTTATATTTATAAATTCTTCTTCTTCTTTGAGTGTCTCTTCAATTCTGATGGTTTGCCGTTAGCTTTCAAAAATCCTCTCTGTACATTGCGAGACGATACAGCCGTTCCACAGATGCGATGCATGCCCACTTCCTTATATTGCGCCGACTTTTTTCTTCTTCCAACGCGTCGCCTCCCCTCTATTTTACCCATCATGATGAGTATAATATATTTTGATAAATTAGGTAGTTTTACTTTTTTATTATATTTTAAGTACCTCTATACCATTGTTTAGCATCTTTGCTCCTAAATATAAGCACTTATATGTATATTTATACTTTTACATATTAGGATATTTTTAGTAATGGCGGACCTACATGAAGGGGCCTCGTGTCCTGTAATTACAGGTTCTTTTTAAAACCTATATCAGGCACCAGTCTCACGAATACGGATTGCATCTAAAAGTAGCAACTAAGTCATAACTCTTAGGACCTATTATAAGTATGTACATAAGAAAAGAATTATAAGTATATATTTGTAATCCCACTGTTGATTCTGATGATATTGGAGTCAGATCAATGTATGTGATGTTGTGAAATATGAATTTATATTTCTATTGAATTCATCGTCCTTAGTAATGCAAAATTGTTTAAGACGTCATAGGTGACCGACGAGTAGACGGATCACGTGATGGTTAAAGATTTCCGCCGCCAATACGCGCCAGCAACACAAGTGGATTCCCTAGTGCGTCCTTACTTGGTTTTAGTTTGGCCACTGCGGCAGAGCCGGCCCATTCGTGCCGTGGCTCTCCGCGAACTAAATTTCCATGAAAACATACCTATTTTCAAACTCTTCCGACAATCCGCGTTCCGTACTTTTATTTACTCCTCGCTATTATTGCGAAAAATAAAACGCTGAAACTTGAAAAGAACAGTTTTAAGACAGACCGGGGCAGAGGCCCGCAGTCTTTCCTGATTTTAATGAGATCGCCAATCAACATGGAGGGTAGAGCCCTCTTTATTTTTTCAATGTAAACGGGGGATGGTGTTAAGTATATAGATTTTTGGTTTCACTTCTCTAATTCGCAGTCGGAATTTGTAATATGGCTGTGAATTTGCGATTCACTTTATCGAGTCGGGGTTCGGATGTAAATTGCTTAGGTTTCAGGAAGCGTATAGTAGAATTAATGTATAGATTAATTCTACAGCTATGCTACAGCCTTTGTTCGATTACATCTCTTCTTCAATCGTTTCGTTTTGTGTTTATTACACCAATTTGTTTTATCCAAGTGCTAGTGATGCCTCTCATAACAGTGAACGACTGGCTCATTAGTATTTAATAATATTTGAATCCCACTGAGTTTTGGCAAACTCTGGGTGATGTAATTTTTCATCTTAACATTGTGATTCCCGGTTGCGTCTAAAGCTGTCGCGTCGGAACCCAGGGTGCTCTTAGACCATGATTCAGGATCTGGATTCAGAAGCGACTTCCGTCTGACCTTCACAACCCTTTAAGAGGAACCAGACCAATTGAATCATGGTTACACGTTTTCAGAAGCTACCCGAAACTTGCAGGTTTCCTAACGATGTTTTCCCTCACCACCAGCTAATGGTAGAAATACGCACATAGATATATAGAATAAATAAATAAATAAATATTTCACAACATCACATACATTGATCTGGCTCCGAGATAGGTAGCTCAAGCACCTGTGTTACGGATATCAGAATCAACAGTGGGATTACAAATATATACATATAATACTTTTCTTTTGTAAATACATACTTATAATACATAGATAACGCCCAGACCAATACAAACAGATGTGTTCATGCACACAAATGTTTGTACTGAGCGGGGATCGAACCCGCAACCCTTGCACCAGAGGCAGCGTTCACTAACTACCACTGTTCCAAACGGGTCATCAAACCCGAATGAATGAGTATACTTTTATTGCACTCAAAATAAAGTAGATACTCTTTATTACACAACATACAAAACTTAAAATCAAGGTATACAGAGATACAATGTACAGTTTAGTCGGTCTTATCATTAGAAGCGATCTCTACCAGACAACCTTCAGGTACAGATTTTAAAAATCCAGAGGTGCATGCTCGGATTCAAACCACGACCCCCCACATGGAAGGCGCGTTCAGAACCTCTGAGCTACCATTGCTTATCGTATCATTCATAGTAGCTATCGTATGTGGAAATCGACATCGTATCGAATTGTCGATGACTTGACTCTCTCTAGTCGACTTGATCCTCTAGCACTGCGGCGGGACATAGCTTCCCTCAGCATTCTATACCGCATCTATCATGGGAAGTATCAATACGGGGATTTACACGATATTTATTATATGAAACAACATTGTGTACTCACATATTTGGCTACGTTACAGCAGCCGTCGTCACGAGCGGACCACGGCTGCTGTAACGTAGCCGAAACAGTCGAGCCAAATATGTGAGTACACAATGTTGTTTCTACATAATAAATATCGTGTTAATCCCCGTATTGATACATTATAGTTATAATGCAATGCGAAAATCTAAAAAACTATCATGGGGAGTGCTCTGAAGAACTGTTTGATCTGCTCTCTGCAGCCGAACTCTTACATCGAACCACTCGCAAGCGATTGTCATTCCATCCTCAACATCTCGAGGGATGGCGGTCTAATACTATGCGATTTTCCCGGAACTTTCACGTACCTCAGTTCTGTGGAACGGTCTGGCTGCAGGAGTATTTCCGGACGGCTACGATTTAGGGACCTTCAAGAGAAGAGCGTACTCTTTTTTAAAAAGGCCGGCGACACATTAGCGAACTCTCCGATTTCGCGGATGTTCATGGGCGGCGATGATTACTTTCCATCAGGTGACTCGCTTGCTCGTTTGTCCGCCTCTAGCATAAAAAAATCGAATCTTTCCGCATGACTTAATTGCTTATTATATGTATATAAATAACATATTATATGTAGTATTTTTTTGTTATGTATTTTACTTTTTTGTTTACAGCTATATATTGTACTTATTTAAAATGTCCTTTTTAATAATATATTTATTTAAATAAATTTATATATGTAGGTATGTATATAATGTAGTTATGCTTCTTGGCATTTAGTTCGCCTTATTGTATCAAAATTTGTGCAATAAAGTTTTAAATAAAATAAATAAATAATAAAAGAAAAAAAACAATATTGCATTTCTGCAACTTCTCTTAGCTCGGCGCTCACCTGCACCTACTCCAGGGTACCCTGTTTAATATTCACAGATATTGATGACCGTGCCTATCTATCAAAAGCTCTTAATTGCTCAATACGACCATTAATAACGCTCGCAACTTGATGATGGGCTATGCCTATCACTGTTGACAATGTCATTTAAAAATGTTACCGTGTACTAAGTAATAATAATTCTCACAACATCTCATAGGTTGACCTGATTTCCGTACTAAGTAGTAGCTTAAGCACTTGTGTTACAGATATCAGACAACAGAGGAACACAAATATATACTTAAATACATATATTACACCCAGACACCGAACAAACACAATGTGTTCATCGCACGAATGTTTGTCCAGGTTGGCGGGGATCGAACCCACGACCTTTGGCGTAAGAGGCAGGGTCACTACCAATTGCGCCATCCAGTCAGTCAAATAAGTACCTACCACACCCATACTCGTAAAATACGTACCTATATTGATATTGCATTGTGTTTGCCTAGAAAGAAAACCGTCGACCTGTGGCAGAGCCACGCTTCGCCATAAATGGGCCGGCTCGACAGGAGTGGATACCACGGCCTCACAGAAAATCGGCGTGATGCAGCACAGTGCTGCATTTCGCTGCGTGAGTGAGGGTACCGGAGGCCCAATCCGGGAGAAAATCGGATTCAAAGGTTAGCAGCGCACTTGTGACTCCACTGGTGTCGCGGGTGTCCATGGGTGGCGGCAATCGCTTACAATCAGATGATCCGTCTGCTCGTCTGTCACCTATCACATAAAAAAAAACAAATGAAAAAGCTAATTTTTACCGCTTAGTAAAAAAAAAGAAAGGAAAGGATCTCGCTCGCATAAAATATTGCAACGAAGATTTTTTTTTAAATGCACTTATAATTCCATTGTTTACGCGGTGTACTAAATACTATACGAGCGGTAGCAATTGCCATACCATAAGGTGATGCGTCTGCTCGTTTGCGATCTTTCACATAAAAAAAATCTACATAGTAATATGATTTTTATATGCAAAAGTTTCCTGACTAAACCCAAACATAAACACAAGTCCACCAGCGGTCCTCAACCTTTCGCTTATAACAAACGACAACCCGCAAATTGCGTCCCAAGTTTCTCAAAGTTCGCTTGTTCCATTATAATCTTTCCTATTTACGGCATTTGAGACTAAACGGGTCATAACAATAACTATTCACCGCGGTTAACAAGCGGCGTGGTTGTGACGTCACTGCGTGTTATTTATGCGTTCACCAGAAGGACCGGGGCGTATGGAGATTTATGCCTCGCATTCAAATTTAAAGTTTGTTTTGCCATTTTGGTGTCACACGGCTAGTGAAACGTCAATTATGGCGAGTAATGCCAGCCTAGTTTTGCTAATGGGGAGGCATTTAGGGGAAAATAACTTCCAACACAGTTTTGAGACGCTTAGCTCCGTAGGACTCTTTGGAATTAATAATAAGGGGTCAATATTTGTGACAGAATACGGTACTTAATCGTGTGTGACTTATGCCTTATAGGATTTTAATTTTTTGCGCTGCAGTATACAAATAACCGGCGCATGTATTTCCTTCAAACGAAGCGTGAAGAAGCATCTCCCAACGAGAGATAGGTGATGCTTGACATCACTTTCGTTGTAATTGCAACGTGGGCTCTTCTCTTGCTTACCATAAGGCTGAGGAGAGCCAATGCAGTATATAGGCAGTCACTATAAAAAAAAAGAGGTTATTTTTATATGTAAGTAAGTTCATATTCGTACTAACATCTATTTACTATAAAACATATGTGTATGATGTACTTACATATAAAAAGCTTGTAAAATAACCGCGTTTTGTCCCGTGCACATAAATTATTTTTACGCCTTAGTTTGGAATTCATTTTAAGTAAATACAATTGGTGTAACCTAATTTTATTGTGTCGCTATCAATAATTGGTATGTTTCTTCTTGTGTCCTACATCCCACATGCTTGTGACAAGATAAAATAAACCTAAAATATACACAGATAGGATTTAAATTGTATTGTGAATCCAGATTAAAGTTTGCCCTATTTTAAACAATTGCTAGTAGTCAAAAGAAACATGATCCTAGAGTCGGGTCTCTACAAAGCAAGCCGCAAGTTAAAAAATCCGGTTTTTATACTATTTATTTATTAGGAACCGTAAAGCAATATTTCGCTAATTTAATATAAATATATATACAAGTTGACCTCATTGAATTACAATAGTCGTACGATGCTAAACTTATGGTGGATCCGATGCCATCACTCGTCCATCAGATAATAGGTAGGTACTTCAAATTGATTTCTTTTTTTTTTCTTATGTCTCTCATCCTTTCGTCCTTCTTTTACGACGCATTACGAAAGACATATTAGATGAAGATTCAATATGTTGGGGGGCTTCGCAGGCACAGCGACACCATTAGGAAGTGCCGGCACGGAAACCCTCTGGAATGCCGTGCCTCGTTTGATTGGCGAGTGTACTTGTTGGAATGTCGCTAGGGAGATGATCACAACTTGTTGTTAATGTCGTTAAGTGTTCAAGTGCGAACCATTGGAATGCTAATGTTTTTTTTATGTGATTGGTGGCAGACCAGCAGATGGATCGCCTGATGGTTAGCGATTGCCGCCGCCCATGAATACCCGCGACACTAGTGGAATCACAAGTGCGTTGCCAACCTTTAAACCCCTTCTTGCCCCCGGATTGGGCCTTCAGTACCCTCGCTCACGCAGTGAAACACAGCACAGTGCTACTTCACGCCGGTTTTCTGTGAGGCCGTGGTATCACTCCAATCGAGACATCCCATTCATGCCGAAACGTGGCTCTCCCACGGTGATAAGCGGTAATCTTTATATTGTTAAATCATAGGTAATATTTTTTGAAATTACAGTAAATGTTATGAATCCCTGAAAACTTGTTTTTTGATCATATCGAGTAAATTATAGTTTGAGTGCGCATCGTTATGTATAAGTAGTCCAATCAATTGTACTCAATAGTCGTACCAAATTGTAATTGTAATAAATTATGGTTTTAATTAAGCTGTGTATTACTTTTTTAGAAATTTTAAGACAATAAAGCATGTTTATGTTCACCACTTGATTCTGTTGGTAATGTTTCATGCAACAAGTGACCTAGTTATTAATTGTCCCTTTCTGTCTTATTGTTAACATCTTGTTGTAATTGTATTCCTGTTAATGATCAATAAATGTTTTACTTACTTACTAATTTGAGAAAGCAGATTCGACTTTCTTCAAAAATAATTTCCAGCAAGTCTACTCCCTCAACCAAACGCAGCACGTGGACAGATTCCGATGAAATGAAAGGATATGCAGTGTAAAGCTCGCCACCTGAAGAACAGCCTCGAGGTGGAAATATCCACCAAATCTTTTACACTACATAAACTTCAACGAAGAAATACGGCGGCTCGAATAATACAAAGTCAACATGGGTTCGAATAACTGCTATGATTTTGTTAGTGTTTTATGTGTGTGCTATGGAGGTTTGTTATGGAGTGTGTGACTTATAAGGAAAGGGAAGAAACATTGTAATAAGTAAAATTGAGTGATTGCTAGACAATAAAAGGACTACCTGTTAGACATGATATATGTATATATAAAATACATATAATACTCAAATCTATATCTTCGAATAAAGTGACGAAATAATAATAACGTTCAGCTGGACTTGCTGATTACATTAACAGAATCCAATAGTAGGAATGAAAATAAAAGAAAAGGTACATATTATTTTATGTTTGAAAACATTTGACCTTAATCACACCTGATGTTAATGAAAGAGAAAAGCCTATTCATTCTTGCTTTAAAAACAGAAGACCAAGAGGAGGGGTATACATATGCACATTCGTATATGTGTTAGTACATTTTTATAGTTTCGTTACAGACCCAGTCTGTGATGAATTTGCAAGACAAATATTTTGCATTTTTATAATATTTGCAAGACAAATATTTTGCATTTTTATGAATTACACAGCGGCACAAGGTCCGATCTTTGTGGCGAACAATGGGTGAGGCCTATGTCCAGCTGTGGACGTCTATTGGCTGAAATGGTGATAATGATGATTAAAAAATGAATTAAACTTCGCCCTGTTTCGTAGACTAAATTCCTCCAAAATTATCTTTCGCAACACAATCGAGACTAACTCTAAATTTATCCCAATCCCAACAAAAACGGCCAGTTAAAACGGAATCCACCAGGGTTATCAATCCAGTTAAATCGCGTAAACAACTTTATAGCCCGGAACATCCGTCGGTGACGTCACAATCCACATGTGTCTTCTGTTCAATCCACGCGATTTGTCCTCAGGCGGGTTGACAAAGCCGTGTTGATAGTCTGTGGCCATTTATTTTCGGCGGCGGATGTATACCTTTATGCTGTATACCTTGGGTTATGAAATAACTGAAACCGTTGATAATAGTCCACAACGGTTAATAATAGATTTTTTCTATATGAGAGTTACGCAACCATTGACAGGTCTGGTCTTTAAGTCCATCATTAGACCGGTTCTTCTGTATGGCAGTGAGACTTGGCCTGTACTTGAGCGAGATAAGCAGGAGTTGCATGTCACGGAGATGAAGATGCTGCAGTGGATGTGTGACAGACGCGTGCGTGAGATTACTCACGCACGCGTCCGTGACAAAGCAGAGAAACTGCAGGAGAGTCGCCTACGGTGGTACGACCATGTCCAGCGAAAACCAGACAAATACGTGGGAAACAAATGTCTGGCCATGCAACCAATACCGCGCCCCGGCAGAAGGAGTAGACCTAGAAAGGTGTGGCTTGACGTCGTAAGGGAGAACACGCGTGCCAATAAATTGACTACATTGGATGCACAAGATCCATAATGAGATCCATATTTTTATATTCACAAGTATGAATAGATGTATTGAGGTGGTTCGTAGGAGTTGAAACCCACTGGAATAAAACAATTGGAAATTCTATCACAAGATTGTGTTACTAGGAAACTTTTGAAACCATTGAGCAACCCACTTGAGTGTTTATTTATAAAAACAAGATGAATGTTCAGCAAATTTAGTTTTGGAACAGTGTAGACGATAAATCAGTAAAACAAATTGTGTTTGACGTCATGATGACTCTTTTCGTCTACATATTTCAAAGCTTTTGGTCTACGAAATGTCTCGAATGAATGTTCAGCAGATATTTCAAAGCTTTGGGTCTACGAAATGTCTCGAATCATTACGCACGCTTGCTACGTATGCTGTCGACGGGCGGCACTACTTATGCCACTTAAGATCACACTTCTTTATTCAATAGTAAGAAAAGTTTTACTGAGCTTAAAATTCAAAGACTGATAGTAGTTTTTGCCAAAACAACTATCAGGTTTTTAAAACAGTTATCAGTTACGAAAATAAGGTTTTGAAAACAGATGTTTTTTTTGGGTTTTTTTTAAAGCAGCTTATATTTGAAACTTTTCTATTTAAGTACGTATTTAAAATTTCTTATCAACTGCCGTTGAATGGGAATCAGACCCTTTTTCCAGCAATATAGAGCTTTCCCCGGGTTAGCAAAATATCGTGTTTCGATTTCTACTAGAAAACCGTCGAACAATTAAAGTAGCAATTTCAAAGATTTGCATCGCACGTAGTGCGAAATCGCTCTCACTGTATTTATTTTATTATGCTTTTTATATATCCGGTTAGTTCCCATTTTATCTGCCTCCACAATTGCCTATGTCATATTTCCTAAGTCGCACATTTGTTGATTAAGTCAGATTGCAAGCATTTATCTTCTTAGCAAAGGGAAATGAACAAAATGATTAAAACTAACATAAGAAAATATGTTAACGACTGAACTGAAATACAGTTGTTTTTATAGTTAAACGAATTTATGGCCAGTTTTCTTTTGAAATGCTAATTTAACGTGATCTACATCATTAAAATCAGGTCACCCTCTTATGCTGCAGACTGTCATCTGCTACCTTTTTTGCGTTCTGTGTTCAAAAGGTCCTAATGACTTTAACCGTTCTTTGGATCGCTGGATGATCAAACAAGATCATTCTGAACTGCGGACCGTGGGAGTGGCGATAGAAAAACAGCGCGAGACTTACTGTCACGGAGCGTAGCTTCATACACGCGTATTCTTTTTTATATGCAAGCGTACAGCCGGTAGTGTACGCTTCAGTATACTTACGAATACGCGTCTATGAAGCTACGCTTAGTGGACAGCAGCTCTTAATCTTTGCATGCGCTGTGTTTCGCCAAGTGAATGAGGGGGTGGGGGGGGGGGGGAGAGTCCCCAATTCGTGAGAAAGTCAAAAGTTAGCACCGTTGTGACACCACTCGTGTTACATGGTGATCTGGTAATTCGTCTGCCACCTATCTCATAAAACAGCTTCTTCAAAGAGGTTGATTTTGCTCTCACTTATAATCCGCACATGCAATATGCTGTGCATTTTATAACTGGCTGTGCCCCGTGGTTTCATCCGCATATTCATTTATTTAAAAAGGTACACAGGCAGATTACAACCATGTTTGTTCAATAGACGTGTGTAACTCTTTACTGAAACAACTCAGTGATCCAACTCAGCCAAATGATACACTGTTCCGATTCTCTTATGTTCGCTCCGAATGTATCATTCGACTCAAACGGATCTTGAGTTCGAGTGAACCGAATGAGCAGAATGATCCGCTGAGCCCAATGATCCGAATGAGCTAAATAATCCGAATGAGCGAAATGAATCACGGATCTATCTGAGAGTCGATGTTCCAAATGTAGCGTTTCGATGTTCTGCATCTCTGCACTGATCCAGATGCAAATGTTCCCATCTTTTAAAAGATACGTTTTTATCAGGTCTATTGTTCAACAACTGTTTTGAAAAAAATACCAATCTTTCTGCTTTATAACACATATAGGTATTACCTTTAAGCCTTGCCGCTGTATATTTACCTCTTAATTGTTACAGAAGTGAAGAAATGAGACCTATACAAGAATAGTATAACAATCAAGTCTTTGTTCAACAGTGCCAAAACAAACTAGACACCTAAGCCAAACAATTAAACAAACTTATAAATTACAATCGTCACGCCTCCTTGAGTCAATTGTGTCATTAAACACGGAAGTGTACCAAATTGAACTAAATCATTAAATTGAGTGCTTTTGTCTAAATAAAGCTGACGCCTAATAAGTTACATCATTAATCAGAGCGTTAATAAATTACTGCTGGTGTTGCCTTGTAATACAGACACCTTCTTTTTAAGAGATAATTAAACTATCAAGTTTACATAGTACTTGTGCAACAGTACTTGTGACTGACATTAAAGATAAGGGTTATTAAAACAAGAGCAGGATTTTAAAAAGCGAGCCTTGGCGAGTTTTTAATAACATTCGCGAGAGTTTTAAGACTAAGTTATATTCCTTTTTAGAAGATAATTTTACTATTAAGGTTAGTTTACTTATAGTATTCGTTTTTTTACTATCACATAATAAGGGTTATAAAAATAAAGCTAGATGAAAAAAAATACCTTGGCAAATGTTAATAGCATTTGCAAGTATTTTAAACCATGTCATGGGCAGTCTAATACACTACTTTTAATTTTCAAAGAAAGAAATAAAATAAACATCTAAACTTTTTGGCATTATGATTTTTTTTTAATTGATTGGCTTGCTCTTAGCTCTACACTGAACTCTAGAGAAAAAGCCTACGACGGAGCCAGCTTACCAGATGCCGCATATCCACTCTAGCTTTTAAAATGTGAGGTTGAAGCCATTGGTGAGAATAGACCTAGTAAATAGTTCCAATCCTTAGCAGTTTGCATCACGAAGGAGGAAAAGTTTATCGAGGAATATTCAGCTCGAAAATGGTACCTGATGGAAAGAGACTATGAGGTCTAAGATGATACGCGTTTACCTAAAAGATGTCTGATCACTCTTGCCTTAAAGATGTTCAGATTATAGTGGTATATCCAGTATGCGCATTAACATTGGTCATTGGTGATAGTGACCATACGGCATGCGTTTATCACATGCCTCAGGGTCCACACGGGCAAAAGGCCACGGCCTGGATGGTCCGCATTCGAGCTAACGACCGCCTTATAGACCAATGTAAATGCCCACTTAGAATCATAATTTTCCATCGACTCGAACACGCCCGACAATCGCACCAAACTCGTAACTCAATAACAGTTTGATGTACTCCGTTCCGTTTCACAAAATTGTAACGTACAAATTATATTGAGGAAACTATAAAATCTGGATAATCGTAAAAGCGAATTTGGGCGTGGGCCAACCGCCGACAATGAAAAATAATTCGACATACGAGTACGGCCATGTTGTTCAATGGTCCGCTAGGAAACTTTTAGCGTTTTATTGCATTCCTGTTGCTGTAATAAATAAAGAAACCGTGTTGGACTGACAGTTGGGAAGATAGGGAGAAACTAGGCTTGCATCTTTATTTAATTCATTCAGTCGGAAAGATAAAAAGAGAGGAAAGAAAGAAGAGCGGCTTTATTTATTTCAATAAACCGAAAAGATAGAGTGGCCAGGCGGGGAACTGTATACAATTTATTCCGCCCCAAAAGCGAGCAAAGCAAGCACTTGAAACATATATTTGACCTAGTGGTTCAACGCGTATAGGTTCGTAGAGGCCGTAAGGATCCTGATAAGGCTTCATTTTCAGACTTAGATGAGAATGCCTCGAAAATGAAAAATAAAAAGGTGAAGACAGGGTATATAAATTACACTAATAATAATATCCTCCAACCGATTTCGGCTAAGGCGGCCAATCTCAACGATCAGCCACTTACGCAGGATATATTGTACTGCTCAAATGTGTGCGCAAACACAAGTGCACTCTCTATTCCCTTGCCGTCATAATCCGATGGGACACCAGTATGACACGACCGGAGAGGGATCGGGCGCAGGACCAACGGCTTAACGTGCTTGCCGAGGCACGGGAGTACAAGTCCGCCAACATCCAGACTCCGGGCTGACTAAGAATTTCTTAACAGAAAAACTCGGGTACGAATTTTGGCCTGACCCGGGGATCGAACCCGCGTCGCTTTAAAGTGAGGCGCGTTCCCCACTGCGCCAATGAGGCAGTCAATTACACTAATATTATAAAGCAAAGGATTGTGTGTGAGTGTGTGCATGTTTGTTATTTATTTAAAACACGCTTAATACTAGTACTATGACAATTGCATGTCGACCGAGGTGTCGTAAAAGTCGACTAAGATAAAGCTGCTGGCATGATCATCAGCACCCAGAGAAGGAAAACTCTGCATTTATATCAAAACCCTCGCAAACCCGTCTGCCAAGCGTGGTGAGTATGGCAATTACACCTCATGTGATTGAGGGAGGCCCCTGTCCCAGCAGTGGGGACTTAAATGGGCTGACGATGATCCCATCGGATTATGAGGGTAAGGGAATATAGAGTGCACTTGTGTTTGCGCAGACACTTGGGCACTATAATATATCTTTCGTGCGTGGCTAATCGTTGATATTGGCCTGTTGAAGGATATTACGTATATAGAGTACGTTTAACACCATTACTCTCAGGAAAGTTCACTTATCACCGACATTATTGTATTCTGGTCAACATTAAGCATTTACTGGTGTCGTAAGTGGATTGAGCTCATTAAAATTATTTACTTGTCAGCATAATGCAGCAAATTAATTAATGACACGAAAGTGATCTGAATAACAAAGCAAAATACGCTGCTATTCGATCAATAGGGCTGGCACACTTAATTTATATTACTTCATTAGCTTTCGCTCGTGGCGTTATTCGCGTAGTATTCGTTTTGTTTCTTTGTTTATCCCACAGGAACCTAACAATTTTCGGGATAAATGTCCTATGTCTTTCCCCTGGTTCTAAGTTACTTCTCCACCACTTTTCAGCAAAATCGGTCCGGCCGTTCTTGGGTTACAAATAGTGTGATATACCCAATTTTTTTTATAAATATAAAAAATTTGGTAAACATTTTATTATTGCCCACAAGTAACGATCGAATAAAAATAGGAAAAGGCAATGTAGTGATAAATCCTGTAGTATCATTCAAGACCTAGATGAGACTTGGCCTAGTTAGTTAGTTTGGTTTCATAATCAAT
Organism: Marasmia exigua; assembly: GCA_019059595.1. Classification (NCBI taxonomy): domain Eukaryota; kingdom Metazoa; phylum Arthropoda; class Insecta; order Lepidoptera; family Crambidae; genus Marasmia; species Marasmia exigua. The sequence goes on from CM032466.1 coordinate 6,678,016, forward strand.
ATGGATTGAAATGTATAGTTGGTGTTTCCGAACGGATACGACCTGGCAAGTATTCCGTCTTTAAGAGCCGGAAATGAATCTGTGGTGTGTGGGTGAGTGTGACAGATGTCCATAGGCGATGATCACTCGTTTGCTCACGATAATGTAGAAAAAAATAACAAAATATAAGTACCTATGTCTGGTGGGCAGTGACATTAATGTATGTACTGTCAAGAGTAAAAGCTCGAGGCTGGGAACGCTAACCTACTACACAAAAGTACTGTAATCAGATCATTGTGTACGTGCGAGCAAAATGTTCCACGCTCGGTATTTTTATTGGGTAGATAGCCCATTAGTGACGATTCACACTCTGGTTTTACCCCTGCTCACTGGAAATTTGAGAGAAAATCTAATAAAGAGATTCTTCAATCAAATTGTGTATAACAATTGAGTTAAAATAAGGACTTCAAATAATATCTACTATCTAGCTATTTGAGGGCAAGTTAAACCTATTGAATACACGTTCTAACTGCACTTTATGTTGCGTTCATAGTCTACGTGTTCAAAAAATCTACCTCACAAAATAATACGCAGGTGTCAACCCTATCGGTTACACAACGTTGGAGACAGGCGCACAAAACCGAATGCCTTAATTTAATATAAGTCAATTTGGGCCAATTTAATTTAGCGTCCATGCTGCCTGAGCGCTACATCAACTAGTCTGTCCCCCTCGCACCTATGTCACAGACATACGCCCCTCTCACGTTGTGTTAGTCGGCGTTTATACTAAGTTAGCAAAGGTTATTCGATGTTTCGTATCAATAACGTGGGTTCATTGGATTTTAAAATTTGTTTACGAAATTGATTTAGAATGTTTTGAGTGTTTTTATGATATTAACAGGGAATTGAATAGATGTTAGTTCGCTTACGTTTTTTTAAGTGTGAGTATAATTGATATGAAGTTCAGAATCGAGTTTAATAGATTTTCTTCATTGCTTCAAAATACACTAAGATTCAATTTCATCATTATATGTTTTCTCTAATTCTGTTCCACATTACATTTTGAGATGTGACATATCCCGAAAGCTTTACACACTTTTTTTTCTTAATAACAGGATTGCTAAATTAACGTCATAGAAAAAAAGACATATTATGTCTACAGTCATTTTAAAGCTTAGTCTGTCGTCTAGAAATATATTATTTTTTGCTTTGAAACATGACTTCATGTGTCCCGGTTGCGTTAGCGTCAGCCATTCTGTCATTCCTTAAAACGTTTATGATGTCTTCCGTTCATACATTCATATTCCATTCATTACGAACGCGGTCATTGAACGAATGAAAATAATTAGAGTCTTAGTTGTGGTTTTTGACTATGAATTTGTTTTCGTCTTTAGATAGATGGATAATACGTTTATTCTGCTGCACAAAATTATACAGTTACATAATCAAGTTGTGAACACTAATAATAGTCATAAAGTCTGATAGGTAGAAGCAATTAATGAAATACAAAATATAAGAATAATAATTAGTGAACAATGTTGCAGCAAGAATGGTCCTCGTCTCAGCCTATGCCACAGCAAAGCCATGACGCTGATCTTTCATCACTCATCATTATTTTAGACATGTGACTCTCTTCCAATTCGATTGGCACGAGTGTAGCATTACCGTAAGAAGGCGCAGAGCTCTGTGGATAAGAACACGCCTTCCATGCGCGTGTCATATCCTCAAATTCTAGTATGCACCTCTGAATATTTCTAATCTATGTGCGTATTTCTACAATTACAAGTAGCTCGGCGATGAGGCAAAATATCGAGAGGAAACTTCTCATCATCATCATCCTATCGCAGTCCACTGCAGGACGTAGGCCTCTCCAATTGTTCGCCACTGTGATCTATCCATGGCTTCTCGCATCCAGTTCTTACCAGCCATCCTGCCCAGATTGTCCCCCCACCTAGCCAGAGGGCGCCCTACATTACGTTTGCCAAGACGCGGTCTCCACTCTAGAACTCGTTTACCCCATCGGTTGTCGGTTCTGCGGCTAATATGGCCAGCCCACTGCCACTTAAGCTTGCTAATCCGGTGAGCAATGCCGATGACTTTGGTACTCTGCCGGATCACCTCATTTCGGATTCGAAACTTCTGTTTCATTGTAATTACAAGACTTCCTAAATCCCAAGATCCAAGCGTATGCTGCAAATGGGAAAGATACGCTAGGGTGATGATGATGATGATCAGGCGCAAGACCAACGTCTTAACGTGCTTGAGGCACGGAGTTTAATAGATGCCACTAATAATTCTTAACAAAAAAACTCAGGTAGGTACATTTTTGTCCGACCCGGAGATCTAATCTCGAGACCTCAAGCGCAGCTGTCGCTTTATATAGCGCCAGAAGCGCTTTATCGAAGTAATAATACTAAGATACTATGCTATCAGTAAGATTAAATTTTGATCGAATCTTGGAAAACACCAAACATCTCAATTTAAGCCCTGAAAATAGAATGTTGGGCCACAAAATAGCAAAATTGGCACGTGGACCGCTAACCCGGTGTTAGACACGTTGGAAATAGCAACAACCGATAATTCAATCATAGATGGTTGTTTACTGTGTTCATATTGTGATTTTATAATAGATTAGTTTTATGTACTATCACAAGTGACACAATTATTGATAGACACTTAGACACTAGAGCCATCCATAAATGTTTGTTATCTAATACGGGGTTTACAAAGCTTTTATTAAAAAAGTAAAGATTTTTTTTGTGTCAAATGTCAAAACTGCTCTATAACACCGTTTCAGGTAACAAGGGTTTATTGAACGTTTCTAAATAAAGCCCATACTGTTTGTACTTATTTATATTTATTATATTTATAAAAACACAGTGGTGGTTTTATAGATTTTTAATTTTGATTAAATTGTTGCACTTGTTACTCCTCTGGTGTCGCGTGTGTCCAGGGGCGGCGGCAATCGCTTACCATCAGGTGATCCGTCTGCTCGTCTGCCACCTATCACATAAAAAAAAAAACAAAAAGTGAAACGCATACGGGATCAGTCGTAATGGTGATCAGACGGGCCCATCATAGTACCTATATATTCGTTCGTCCGTCTATATTTTAATTCTGCCGACTAACTAGGAAAATTCTATACCTTTAGATAGCGACAAAGCTGATAGGTAATCCAAGATGGAACACTTGCGCGATGTAATCAACACTCAGCGCCATCTATTGATAAAGTTTAAAACTTATAACTGAATTTAAAGTTCAGAACTAATACCAAAGTTATCCTGGAAACTGAGAAAGAATGTGAGCCTTATATACAGACCTCGATTTATTTTTGTGGCATAGACAAATACAGCTAAAAGCTATCTGTTGACATTATTTAATAAAACGTAATATTTTTGTTGCCTATTGTCGAATGATTCAAAATTTCGTAGTCATCTAACAGATGCCTTACGACAGTCGCTCATTGCGTAATCTAAAACAGCGACTGACAATAACATCTGTATCACAAATAGACACACAAATTCAACAAATAGCGAATTAGACACTGAACGCTCGAGATAGTAAAGGAGGCGGATTCCGTGGCAAACGGAGACGTTTAATATTTGTCACACATCACACACAACTTTAAACAACGAGACAACCCTCTCTAACTAGTGATGTGACTTAAATTTCACTCGACTTACATCGAATTAATTGTCTAGTACTCATCTTCACTTGAACGCGAACGATACATACGACATTATTATTGCTATCCCAGAGACCTGTGGATAATTTACTTGGGGGACATTTAAAAAAAACATGGTCTCGCGACTTCGGTAAAACCCTTTCTCGAGTGTACTATAATAAAATGTTATTGGAAGTGTATAAAGTGTTAGAAATATTATTTTACACTTTTTAGTTCGTTGTTTTATAAAGGTGGTTCTTTTTTCAAGCTTTTTAGTGACTCATTTTTTGGCAGAACCAAAAACAAAAACTTTTTTTTGAAGTCGGTTGAAAACGTCACAAATAATTACACAGTAATAAAAACACTTTCATGTTTAGCCAATAATACAATGTGACATGCAAATATCTTAGACAAATATTTAAAAAATATATATCAGATTGGCACATTAGTCATGCCCTTGACAATATACGTATTATCCTATAATGTTACATTAGACCTAGAATTTATGAACCAGAAACTGTTTGAGACCATAAAAGTCTTTGACAAGATCTATTTTTTTAGTTAAGTCTTAAACTGTTTACTATTTAAAATGACAAATTACTCGTACTAGCTAAATTTGACTCAGATTCCCATCCCTATCACAAACTAATATTAGTTTCTCGTTTCATTCAAGCGGCTGTAAATTTTAGCAGTTTACTGTTTTGGCACTAGGAAGCTGCAAAATTAAGTTTGCGGCCCCGTAAGCCGCAATCACTGGACTTTACACCTTGGTCAGTAAACCGAGGAGACAAATTGGATTGGAGGACGGCATGGTAATCTTGTTGCGGGATACTTGCAGTTTTGGCGTGTTTATGCATATACCACTGCAGTTAAGATGTATTGACTAATGAATGAGTTCCGCGGTGGCGCTTCTATAGAGTGTGATTTTAATGAGGTGGGCGCATATCTTGACATTAGGTTAAGGTATGAGAGTCAAGTCATGCAGCAATGGATAGTTGGATAACGAATAAATTAGTATGAGAACATATATTACCTGGGAATAGTTATATTCTATATTTATATCTGTGATTACTATACTGATGTAAACGTACATAAAACATGTAAATCCTGGTCTACCGATTATAAAAAATCAAATAAAAAAGGGCAGATTATTGAGCATTGTCTTAGAAGAACGTCTAGCTTATCTCAAGAGAAAGACACCAATATCCAATTGTCGAAGGATAGTAGAAGAGAAACTCTCTTGAAATAAGAGAAACTCTCTTGAAATTTTCATAGACCTTTGTATGTTACTGCCAATATTGGAACTTGAGTTTAGTATCTATCATTTTTATATACCTTATCTATCATATTTTTTGTTTATCCTGTATTCGAATACACAATTATAGAATTAACCTAATAAGCTTTCCAATAGACAATACGACAAAAAATATATTAGCATTTTTATACGCTTTTCGAACAAAGAAAGAGAAAAAAGATGACCCTTAGTTTTTAGTTATAATTAAAATATTATTTATTTTAATTATTAATTCATATGCCGGAGGTGACGTAGTCCTGAGGCTCAACGTATTGTCATGTCGGTGCTATATGCCCAATAAAAAAAGTTCAAGTGGCTTTAAGTACTTACTGTCACTGTCAATATTTTGTCTTATCATTTTATGATCAGAGATTTTACTTTTATTTTGAATCAACGTGAGCAAAAGCGTTATTAATTGGTCATGTCGAGTGATGACGTCACACGTTTATTTTTCTCCATAAATATCTGTTTAAAAATTCTGAATTTATCTTTCTTAAATTTCTGTGAGTAATCTACAAATAATATCCTTAATTTCTAAAAATGATTTTTTAACGTATTGTCCATTTTCATTTAATTAGATCGGCTGTAAGTACGCAGGAAATAATTGACTTATATACTTTATTTTACGGCGTATTTTGTATAGAAGGTTAAAACGGGAAGTGTAACTTGTTTTGCCCTCTATGTAACAAGGTGGCATTTACATTAGTCGATAAGTCGAATATTAGCCTAAACGCGGACATCCCAGCTCCTCCCCTGTTCCACCCGTGCGGTTCTTATGGCATACGTTGAACTTGCATCTTTACTCGCAAAAATCAGATTTTCATAGCTTTAACACGCGAATTAAACATAGGCTTGCTGTCCCAAATCTAAGACTTCATAAAACTGGAAATTCATTTGTAGGATTGAGCATTAGAATGTTTAATAAGTTACCTCAAAATATCATTGATTTACCTGTACATAAGTTTAAGTTGCATGTAAAAAACTGCCTAATGCAGAAAGGCAAATATACTATTAAGTAGATTATTATTTGAATAATAAGGATTCTTGAACATGTTGATCTCTTCGCCTGTGCTCTAATGTATAATTCATTTCATACTTTTTCTTTGACGATTCATCTAAACGATATTGATTATAAGCATTGTATATCATACTGTCACTGTAATCATAATTTGTATAAGAATGAATATTGTAATTCCCATATTATTTGAAAAGAGTAACTACTGAGTTTCTTGCTGATTCTTCTCAGTAGAAATTGACATTCCGAATCAGCGGTAGATTACATAATATTTGACATTCATAAATGTTCTGTATGGACTTAAATTGAATAAAGACATTTTTGATTTTGATTTTGTTGCCCGCACCCCGCTTTGGGTACTAAAGACCAATGTGAAGGAGGAAGATTGATTAAAGAGGAAAGCAACCACCATTTCGCATTGCATTATTTTATAAACCCGTAAGAAAATGGCAAAAATACTACAATTCTTGCAATACGTGAGTTATTTATAAATGCTAGAAGCGGTTTTAAGTCAGGATTTACAGCTTAAAGCGGACATGTGCTCTTAAATCTATGAGTGAGTGCCTAGGGATTAACTCTTATAAAATACACACTGAAAGTACCTACTAAATAAAGTTAAGTATAATTGTGACACTTATGTCTAAGTAATATGCACACGTCTCCTTGTGTGCGTGATCGTATCAGAAATGATGAGATCCGCAGGAGAACTAAGGTCACAGACATAGCCGAAAACGATTGCATGCCTCAAGTGGCAATGGGCAGGGCACATAGTGAGGAGAACAGACGGCCGTTTGGGGCGGAAAGGTCCTCGAGTGGCCACGTACAGTAAGTCGCAGCTGTGACAGGTCCCCCACAAGGTGGACCGACGATCTGGTGAAGATCACGGGAATCCATTGAATGCGGGCGGCACAGGACCGATCTGTGTGGAGAACATTGGGGGAGCCTATGTCCAGCAGTGGCCTATGACGGCTAAAACGATGATGATGAAAGATTGGTCGAATCGGGGCTTAATCAGATACTACGAAGTCAAGTTTAAAGCTTTGATGTTTAGGTTGGCCCTGATTGGAAGGTTTTAACCGTGGGAGAGTCACGCTTTAGCATGAATGCCCATTGACCATGGCTCGACCGAAATGATACCACGGCCTCACAGAATACTGGCGTGAAATCGCAGGGCTTCCAGTACCCTGAGTGAGGGTACTGGAAGCCCAATCCGGGGGAAAGGGGGTTTAATGGTTGGCAGCGCACATGTGACTCCTCTGGTATTGCGGGTGTCCATGGGCGACGGCAATCACTTACCATCAGGTGATCCAACTGCTCGTCTGCCATCTATTACATAAACAAAATTTTTTTGCTGTAGGACGTCCTATAACCGTGTGAGTTGCGTTGCGTTCCATTTCATAATTTCACGGTTTGATCTTGCATATGATTTATCGACAGATAACAATTTTGAGAGACGCATAATAATCAAAGTTTTTTCTTACGGCGACACTGCGACGATACTAGCGCCGCCAACGGATTTATATTGACTGTGGCGAATAGGAGACTTTTGTTTAAAAAGTCAGCAACAATTTGTTTAAGAAAAATATTATTTAACATTTTTTTGATTTTTCGATTGAATAATCTCCATAATTACTTAATAATAATTAATAAATTAATAATTAATAATTAATTAGTGGTCACTTTTAGCATTGATGGAGGTTTTTGTTTCTTGTAGGAAGAAATTATTACATAAGTTCGTCTCAAAAAATTGATAACAGTACATTCCATAAAGTGTTTGTTGCTCACTCACAAAAAAAATGTCTCGTCGCCACAAACATATAAATCAGTTGGCGGCGCTAGTATCATCGCGGTCACAGTAGATATACATATACGCTAAAGCAGTATGGACACTACGAACAAGTTATCGGTTAGTGGTGTATGTATGGGGCGTTCTTCCTATTTTAGTCAAAATTGACGACTTACAAATTACGATCACAATTACATTTTGAGGGGTCGGAGAGGGGGGATTTTGAAATGGGGGATGGTCTTCACTGTGCGTGTGGGCTGTGTGTGTGTGTCTGGCCCGAACGATCGGGTTACTAATAGCTTAACGTGGTTTCCAAGTAACGTTATGAAAAGAATGTGTAATTTTGTGTATCTTTGCGCCGCTTTTTGCAACTTTATAAATCATTTTGTGTACGAATTTTGTATGCTAGTATTCTGCTTATCTCTTAAGAAATTAACGTGTCTGCTGTACCTAATAAGCTCTGATTTCTAACACGCACCAGATGATCCTTGTTGCACCTAGGACCCCGCGATCACGGCCTGGTACTTAAACCAGTAGACCAACAAGATAATTTTGAGATTATGGGGCTTAGGAGGATTTTGTTATGGGGGGGTTTATTTTTTAAACTTGATGCTAATATGGAAAGGTAAGAATAATATTTTACAAAAATAAGAGGACAACCCTAGTAAAAAGATAAAAAAGATAAAGATTTCTTTATTGGCCACAGAAAAATACATAAATAGAACAAATTCTGTAGCCAACAAGGTCCAACCTCAGCATTTGCTACAGTGGCCGAAGCCGCTGCAGCGCTGGTTTTCAGGCGGAGCCTTAGGCGACGTACGTAACTTTTGAAAGTAGGCAACTTTCTGTCAAAAATGGCGGAGCGTCGATACTGCTTTACCGTATTTATCTACTGTGTCGCGGTGTCACCTTAAAAACGCAGCCAGCTCAAGTAGGCACAATTTACTGTAAGTACACGCTTAGCTACAATTTACGATTCAGGTATGTACTTAACAAGTTATTTTTAGTATGTAAGATGTTTACTATGTTAAGTAATTGTTTCATACATTGTAGGATGTAGGAGGAACGTAGGCGGTTACATGAACGCACTGTAGGCAGATACTCAAAAGTAGTTTTTGAGGAAAAGTGGTAACAGGTGAATCTAAATACTTGTTACAACTGTTACTGTTACATAAAAATATCAGTTACAAATACCTGTTATCAAATAACAGCCTGTTATTTTTTGTATATAACATTGCATACTTCCTGTTATATGTGGTTGGTCTGTTTTCCGTGTAAAGGGTTGCGAAGGTCAAGCAGTCGCTTCATTGTAATTACCAGACTCCAAATCCTAAATCATGGTCTAAGCGTACTCCGATCTCCAGAGCTAAATAAGAAAAAAAGAAAAGAAAAGAAAAATATTTATATGAAGCATTAAACTTAAGACTAATATTAACATAAATATAAATACTAGTTTGCTTCTCTTTTTTCCCTTTGAACAGAGTGAGAGATTAAATGTTATTTCGTATAAAAGATAACAGGATGGAACAGGGCAGATGATGTTATTTTGTGTTATTGGTATATCTGTTATGAAAATACTACCTCGATTTTACTGTAGTTAACAGTATTTTTATGCGGCTGTTATTTCATACCAGTTATTTATTAATGTAGTAACAATTGTTATATTACGTTTTGTAAATACCTGTTATATTTATCTGTTACGATAAATACGCCTTACGTTTAGTAGTTTACAGCCTTGCTGTTAGTAAACTAACCTAATTACAAATTATACACTTCAAATCATAAATAAATACTCCTTGTTAAGGTATTCTCCGAAACGCTACCCTTTTCAAGCGTTACTAACGGCCTGCTTCAAAATCATTCTACTAAAATAAATAAAATGAAATTCATTTAATTCAACCACATGTCATCATCACATTGACATTCAAATGTATCCCTTCAATTTTTTTTATGTGATTGGTGGCAGCAGTTAGCAGACAGATCATCCGATGGTAAGCGATTGCCGCTGCCCATGGATTGGACACCCTTCAATTTAATTCAAATATTTATAAATAAATTACAATTAAAAATTAAAATGTTTAATTGCGTAAGAATACATATTAGGTAATAAATAAATAAAATTAAAATAACATTCACAAAATAAATATATAGGTACATTTGACAATGCGCCCAGCTCTAGTATATAGAGTATACAGATCAGCTAACTCCTTTAAGGGCTGAAGCCCAATGCTGCATTGATGGATATTGGTCGGGGAGCAATTGAAGAATGGTATAGGGTTTTCTGATAGACACCATCTTATTCCGCATGACTGCGTACATGTCGTTTACATATGCGTCAGCAAAGATACCAGATGCTTTTTTTTTATTATTATTTGATAGAAATGGGGTGAGCCCTGCGTCTCATAGCCACTGCGACCAGTAGATGATCTATTGTGGCAGCTCCGTAACCTATTACAGCACCTCATGTAGCTCCAGTTCCAGGATAAACCCGAGAATGGAGCTGATGGGGGAGCTCTTGATCTCGTCAGCTGAGATCATATGTGCTCATACCAGATGCGCTACAATACCTAGGAAGCCCCAACATCACTCTAAAGATATTATTGTGCTGGAAACTAAGCTATACCGTCACAAAAAAATACACCTAATGATAAAATACCGACCGAAAGATAGATAGATATACTTAATTGCACAAAATAAACATCTTAAAAAGCTAGGCATTACAAAAGCTTTAATGTACAAATATTACTTATTGTAAGGCCAACACCATTGTCCACGTATTATATTTACTATTTTACTGTTGAGTGAGAAATGCTAAGTGCATTTTTTAATATATGTAGGTATTAATTCACTACAAAAAATACTATTTACAATTGCTTATTGATTGTTACACAAAGTTTATGGAAAAAAAAATCTTTTTTGAATATGATAAATACCACCCGTATGCATTTATAAAGACGACATGTATGTATGATTAAGATAAGGCGAATCGGGCCTAAGTTGGCAGTCAACAGTCGAAGTCAAAGTCACAGTCACTTTATTATATTATTCCAATCAATCTATGGTCCTAATCAGCTGAGTGAATTCAGCTTAAGCTGACATCACAATGTCAAACGTGAAATCTCGCGAAGTAGTCAACACGCAATTTGTGTAACAACCACAGAGTGAGGTAACAGAACCATCGGTCGTGGTGCCTTCGAATCAATCCTCCGTCGTGATAGTTCCCCTAATGCACGGCACATGCTGACACCATTACCGCCCGTGTACTGTCAGCTAAGTAGGCCTTTACGCCTCGTAGATAGAAAATGCTGGAAATACTATGCATTTTAAAACATGTTTTGATACGCTCGCTATTTGTATATTGGATCTTTCTAGAAAAGGAGTTGACTTTATTTTAAGGTTGGGTTACGTAAACTGTTATCATGTCAATATATTATTTTTAAATTTCAAAGTCAGTTTTAATGCTACTGTGCTATATTTAACTATTCTTTAACGGACAACGTGTAGAGTACATTAAGAATGTGTTTTCAGAAACAGCATTGTTTCTTTGAAAAGTTACGAATGATGAAACAAAAAAAGAGTCAGTTTCAAGATTTTATTTCTGCACTAAGAATACAATATTATCTGATCTGTATTTGATCAAAATCATCAAAATTCCTACAATAACCACAATTTGATCAAAATAAGATTGTGGTTATTGTAGGAATTATTGAGGGTTAAATTATGTAATTGATTTGTATGGAGATTTTTTGAAAAACTAGTAAACTCACTACTATTTTTAAATTTTCAAAGACAATTTTAATATTATTGTTTCATATTTAACTGTTTTTTGAAAGACAACGTTTAGGGACATTTAGAATAGGGTTTCAGAAAAAAAACATCTCACAAGCCGGTTCTAATCGGCCAACTAACTTTTTTAAGACCCACAGTTGTTTGTTATTTGTGAAAGCATGATGCATAATGTATTTTTAAGAATATAATTATGTTAGGTAATTGCACATGAACAGTGTAGCTGCGAGTACCACCTTCAAAATAAATTTACAATTGTATAATATAATATTTTTTATCTCATTTTAAGTGAAATGTAATTTTTCTTGTGAGAATAAATGTCCTTATACCTAAATATTGTTTATTGAAAAAGTTGTGAATGCTTTTTTATGAAAAATTTTTTTCTGCATCAAGAAAACAATTTTATTTGATCTGCACATTACTAATCTACTAACATTACTTAATCAAAACAAAAATATATCACAGTAACTTTTTTGGGATTTTATAGGCGTTATTAGTATTGTTGTGTATGGAAAAAAAACAGCAAAATCATACTTTTACCCCTATAACTTAATTCAATCAATCAGTCCCTTGCCGTCCACTGCTGAACGTAGACCTCCCCCAAAGAAAGTCAAACCCTTTCATTCATTAGTTTGTATAGAACCGCCTTACTTACTCCTTACACGTCTTTAGCTTTCTTTGTAAAAAGCCTCCTCTTAAGTCCTCTTTTGGATTCTATTAAGCTGTTACACATGCTCATTTGTAGCATGCTTAAAATCGTGCCAAATATATAGCATGCTTAATGCTCCGCCACACATAGCATGCTCAAAAATCGACCGGCGTGCGATTATTGAGCATGTTCAAAATTAGTATGCTTATTAGTAGCACATGCATCCACACATGCTACTAAGTAGCTTTGCTCAAAAGTAGCATGCTTTAAGCATGAAAATAAGCATGTGTTATAGAAGCTTAACAGCCACAGCTTATCCTCGTCGAAGTGAATGGAATTGAGATTTTTGAAGTTAGAAGTTAGAAACTTTTAGGTTCGGACTCTCCTGATTTTTCATGTCTATTTGCGTAATTCTACCATTAGCTCAGCGTTCAGGTTTCCTCATAGTGAGGAAACATGCCCGTATCGGATAGTTTCTCGAACGTGTAACCACGATTCAAATGGTCTGGTTCGCCTGTTTTTTATCTTTATTTAGTTAGAGTCTTTTATCCTGAAGGATATGTCAGCCCCATTGTATCTTTTTACAATTTCACTTATATCTAAATTAAAAATAGTAATGATTTTTTCATAATGTATATCTTGTAACTCAAATCCTGAATCATGGTCTAAGCGTACTCCGAGCACGCAACCGGGAATTGCACGTGAAGATGAAAGCGAAGCAGATCTTTTATTTTTTTTATGGGATAGGGGGCAGACGAGCAGACGGATCACCTGATGGTAAGCGATTACCGCCGCCCATGAACACCTGCAACACTAGACGAGTCACAAGTGCTCTGCCGACCTTTAAAAAAGGAATACGCTCTTTTCTTGAAGGTTTGCAGGTCGTATCTGTCCGGAAACACCGCAAGCGATAGTTCATTCCATAGTTCTTCGGATAAACGTTTGAATTTGTCATAAATTTTTAGCCTCATCCATTCAGCTTACATCAATGTTTCAACTCACGACAAGCCGGTGGCATCAGATATATCCCACAGTTGTAAATGGGCTCCTTGCGATGGGATCGGAGGCGGGGGCTTTTTACATTCAGCTGGTGATGACGTCACGTAATTAGTCAAAATGCGAGCGAGCCCCTTTTTTGGTATTCTTTAGCGACTGAATGAAAGAACCCTGTCTTTTTTTAATGACGCAACTTTTATTCTCATTTCTTTACACGACTACGGTAGCCTTCCCGAATACAGTGCGACAATTATATTTAATTTATTTAAGTACCTTTACATATAAACTATTTATATTGATACATATATATCGTCCGTGCGTCACATTAGGGCTCACATAAAACCAGCGCTATGACTTGAAGGTACAGAAGTACCTTCTTTCATGACCTTCAGGTCATGATAGGAATCTAAAGACATGGCCGAAGCTGAGTGAGCTACTTTTCACTGACTATCGCGACATACCTTACACACACAAACACACCTGTACGCAAATACTTATTGCCCGGCTTGAGAAGCCATATTGTTACTTTTTTTTTCTATTTTAATTTATTTTTTGTTAGTTTTTTGTTAGTTTTTTATTAGTTATATTTGTAATGTTTTGTTTGCTGTTTTAGTTTGTATTTGTTTCTTTTTCTCTTTATTTAAATATTATATAATTATACTTGTTGCTGTAAAATGTGGTGTGTCGCATTTTCAGTGAATAAATGTTTCTATCTATCTCGTATCTACAAGAATAATTTATGATAAATTACATTGTACTACAATTTTTCTTTTATTCAACTGATTACGTTTACGGTGGCTAATCTCGACGATCTGCCAAGTACGTGTTATATTGTAGTGCTCAAGTGTGTACGCAAACATAAGTGCACTTTCTATTCCCTTACCCTCACCCTCATAATCCGATGGGACATCAGTATAACATGACCGGAGGGGGATTGGGCGCAGGACCAACGGCTTAACGTGCTTTCCGAGGCACGGGGGTATAAGACCGCCAACTTTTAGACCCTGGGCTGACACTAATAACTGCTTAACGAAAACTTACCCGGGAAATCTTGCGCAGTCGTCAATAAAAAGTGTGACCCACTACCCACTGAGCTATCGAGGCAGTCAATAACGAAATGATAATAGACGTCTACTTAAAATAAATAATAAATTCATACATTATCTCATCTCATACATTGACGTGATTCCTTACTATGTAGCTAAAGCACTTGTGTTACAGATATCAGGCAGCAGTCGCATTACAAATAGAATACATATATACGTATACATATTATAATATACACCCTGTCGGAGGGTTTTTAGTGGGTAAAACTCTGGGAGTCCCACACACCCCGTCAGGTCCCCCGACCTGTCGGGAAGGTGCCTAATGCATTTTCCCTTCGTAACCAAAAAAAAAAAGATCCTAGACACATGAACTAACACAAGAGTTCATCACACGAATATTTTGTCCAGGGTGGGGATCAAAGCAATGACCTTTGGCGAATGAAGCAGACTTTAATAGTTGATTCACTTTAATCCTCAGCAGCTTGACCGATGTCAGTAGTCACATGAAAACTGTGGTATGTATTAAAAAAGTTGCTCTAAAAAGTATTAGCCTTTATACTGTCCCACTGCAGGGCAAAGGCCTCCAGAATAGAAATCAAGTCATCGCTACTATGATGGGATTAATCACCACGCTTCTACGCTCTAAAAATATAATCAAAAGAAACCGTTTGATCGTTGAATGGGCATAAATGGGCCTTCTTGACCGGAGTGATGCCACGGCCTCAAATAAAACCGACGTGATGCAGCATGTGTTTTTCGAGTGAATGAGGTTCTGATACCCTCATTCACTCGACTGGTTGATCTAAAATATGTTGAAAATGTCTTCCATGAGATACTGCGAAGATATTTTCCTATAAATATCTTAAATTCAACACAATTTAATTTTACTGATTGGTAAAATTAGCGTTACGAAACAGGAAATTGACATCTGTCCCATTTGGGACAGAAACCAATTTCATTTTCGGTTCACACACAAATTCAATCAATTTAATGTATCTGCCAAGATGGCCAGGTCACAAGACTTGCCAAAGCGATGTTTGTAGTGTAAACTCGCCCTAAGGCCGTTATACAGTGCACCTGCGAAGTGCGTACGGGTTTGCAAACTATGCGGCAATATTGAGGATGCTTCGTTTAGACGGGCAAGTGCGCTCGACTTAATTTAGTACGGGAGATATACGAGTTGTTGAGGAGTGTTACCGACTCTTTGGAGTAATTAAAAAATAGAGTTAAGTATCAGCCTATATTATTGTCCGACGGCAGGGCAAAGATCTACATCATAGAAATCAAGACGTCGCTACTATGATGGGATTAGGCTTAGAAACCTGTGCGGATTGGTTGGATCCAAGTTATATTCGAAAAAATATTGACACTTATTTTGATACGCATAAAGACTACCGATACTAAAGTTAATAAACATTAGCTTAAATGACGTCTCTGAGTGCAGCCGTGAGGCAATTAAGTACTCTACAATACAATTGGTACAATTTGGTAAGCACCTGCATACTTGCTATAATTCTGACTGGTAGTGTATAGACCGACTGAACTGGAAGGTCTTGATATCGGAGGCCTAGACTCACTTTGGGTCGCTACGAAAATATAGTTAGTTAGAAGCGCAATGGCTAGTGAGTAGCACTTTGAAGGTATAGCTTGGCATGGGGTATTTACCACTTTTTCTTTTAAAAAAAAATGCTGGTGTCAGAAAGTTGGCGGTTTTGTAAACCCGTGCCTCAGAAAGAACGCAAAGCTGCCAGTCCTTCGCCTTTGGTTTATTCACACTTGCGACACAAAATAGAAAGACAGCATTTATGACTGCACACACATTTTACTTGTCCTACTTTCTTGGCAGATCGACCAGATGTAATTAAAAATAGAATTAAGTATCAGCCTATATTATTGTCCGACGGCAGGGCAAAGATCTACATCATATCGTATGGTATGGTATATGATGGGATTAGGGTTAGAAACCTGTGCGGATTGGTTGGACCCAAGTTATATTCGATAAAATATTGACACTTATTAAAGTTAATAAACATAAGCTTAAATGACGTCTCTGAGTGCAGCCGTGAGGCAATTAAGTACTCTACAATACAATTGGTACAATTTGGTAAGCACCTGCATACTTGCTATAATTCTGACTGGTAGTGTATAGACCGACTGAACTGGAAGGTCTTGATATCGGAGGCCTAGACTCACTTTGGGTCGCTACGAAAATATAGTTAGTTAGAAGCGCAATGGCTAGTGAGTAGCACTTTGAAGGTATAGCTTGGCATGGGGTATTTACCACTTTTTCTTTTAAAAAAATTGCTGGTGTCAGAAAGTTGGCGGTTTTGTAAACCCGTGCCTCAGAAAGAACGCAAAGCTGCCAGTCCTTCGCCTTTGGTTTATTCACACTTGCGACACAAATATAGAAAGACAGCATTTATGACTGCACACACACTTTACTTGTCCTACTTTCTTGGCAGATCGACCAGATGTCTGGAAGGATTTTATATGGTAAGTAAATAGCGCCCTAACGCATACGTATGCGTTAGGGCGTTATTTACTTACTGTGCGCCTACAAGTGCGTAATTTCGTTTGGGCAGTAGACTGCGCCTCCGTTTACCGCGTATTTTACGACATACTTGGTTAGACGGCCAAGTACACTTGACACATATTGGTCCTCGCCCACGGCGACTTTTTGTAACGATGCAGTAGCGATGCTGTCGCGCGTCCGCATCGATACAACCACGAAGTGGTCGCTAGCCGTGTGTCCTGGGCTCAGATTCAGACGCGATACAAACGAGATACTGTCTCGCGTTTACAAAACGCGCGACAGTATGGAGGCCTCGCCCACGGTGACTTATTGTAGCGATGCAGTATCGATGCTAAAAGCTTAACGTTTTATTTTTTTATAGTAGCCATTTGTGACTATAATCTTAAATTTGGTACGAATAACCTAGTTCAGTCTTATTTATAATAAGGCATTAATTTAATTGAACTGAACTTCTGTAAGCTGACATCCTTGATTTGTCAGCAAGAACACTTGCCTAGCTAAACCTTGCCCTGGTATTAGCGGCTTTAAGTACTATAATCGCGTTAAGTTGCTCGAGGTTTTTATCATGTATTTTCTATAGGAGATAGACGAGCTTTTTCCGATTTTGCTTTTGTCTTTGTATCGATCCTAATGACCTTCCACCTAAGGTCTTTGATTGTTTCAGTTTAAATTTATGTACTGGCCGAATCAAGTACTAGCTGTTCAAGCTTACTAGCCCAGTTAAACACAGCATGCGTTATTAGCTATAAACAGCCGATGCGCCGCTTACAATACAAGCAAGCTAGGTCAGCTTAGCTGTTTAAAGGCATTACTTGGAACTATGCGGTTAGGCTACTTAACGTCGTTTTATTTAATATTAGCGTATTTTACGCAGATTTAACGTTGTAGCTTGTAGCAGTAGGTTGCGGTATGACCGCTGCCAGGTACGTTAATTCGCAATAATCATTCTTGACTTAAAATAGGGTATCACTATGAGCTTTAGAAGATGATTGTTCCCATCTTCTAACAGACATGTGAAACTAATTCGTAATAAGAAACAAACAGTATGGGACCGCCAACTACGACGACGCAACTTAGACGATGAGGATGGAATGACAGTTGATTCAGAATACGTTTAGAACGAAATATTCTTATAATATAATAATAATTCTTAAGGCGGGTGTAGACCAGATGAACCGAGCAGGAGTCGAGTCGAAATTCGTATAGTGTGGACCGACATACTCGTATACCAGCCCTAAACGATCGCTCTTCGCGCAAATCGTGCTAAACTGTGGTCGGCTTGTTGTCATTTTTGACGAACAAAAAGGAATTGCGAGAGAGTTATTCATCTAGGCCCATTTTCCACAGTCTTAAGGTGTTTTTTTAATGTGATAGGTGGGAGACGAGCAGACGGATCACCTGATGGTAACCAATTGCCGCCGCCCATGGACAGCCGCGACACCAGTGGAGTCACAAGTGCGCTGCCAACCTTTAACCCCCCTTTCCCTCGGATGAGGCCTCTGGTACCCTCACTCTCACAGCGAAATACAGCACAATGCTGCTTCACGCTGGTTTTCTGTGAAGGCCGTGAGTGAGGTGATTTACGTTAGATGACCCGAGCATAAGCCGAGCCAACATTCGTGTAGTGTCGACCGACTTATATGAGTTACCAACGAGCGCGCTTCGAGCGTTTGGCTCCTGCTCGACTGTGATTCGCCTATTGTCGGTTTTGACGAACACAAATGGATTGCGAAAGAGTTATTAATCTATGCCCATTGTATGTCCACAGTCTTAGAGTGGGTCTACGAGATGAGTCGAGCTCAACCCGAGCCTATATTCGTGTAATAAGGACCGACTTATATGAGCCACGAACGAGTGCGCATTCTGTGCTCGACTGTGTTTCGCCTATTATCAGTTTTTTTAATGACCACAAAGGGATTTGATTATTAATATATTCTCATAGTACATCCACACTTGACACTGCGGTAGAGCGGCTCGATTTTACGTCACTTTGACGCTGCCACTTTGACTATTGTACAATTAACTTTAGTTATAATTTAACCAAAAGGTAACTACGGATCATAAAATCGGCCCTAAGAAGAAAAACAGACGTATATTCATGCCTAGTTACAATTTGCAAATATATTAATTACACTGAGAAGAAAGCAGCAAAGACTTTTTGAGTCGTGTTTATTACATTTTATTCAGTACAAAATGTTTAAGTAAAACGTATATATTTTTCCACCCCAACGGGCTCTTTACAGGCCCAGTGAACTTCAAAAATTAAACTCGTAAAACGCTCAACTATGGGATAGTGATGTGACTTAAACTCGAGTGGTATCGAAAAAATAAACGATAGTATCAATAAAATATAAGAGCTTCAAAAATGATTATGGAATATGAACTGTACTGCTTATTCATCATCATTAGCCCATTTAAGTCCCCACTGCTGGGGCACGGGCCTCCCTCAATCACATGAGGGGTAATTGCCATACTCACCACGCTTGGCAGACGGGTTGGCGAGGGTTTTGATATAAATGCAGAGTTTTCCTTCTCTGGGTGCTGATGATCATGCCAGCAGCTTTACCTTAGTCGCCTTTTACGACACCTCGGTAAGAGTGAGGGTGGCCTATTCTACTCTGCCGGGGACCACACGGCCACTGCTGCTGCTTATTACTAATTACTATGTGTGTTATTGGTGTATCTGTGAACATTTATATCCCTTTAACCACGTGTTCTACTGACCATTATGAACAACATTTGACTCCTCATACAAAATTACCAAGTCAGGTGACCGACTTTGTATGATAAGTTGAAATTTTTTCATGCGAATTTCCAAAAGTTGTTGAACAAATGTTTTTTCAGAATGGTTGGTAGAACACGTGGTTAAAGGGATGTAAATGTTTACAGATACACCCTGTATGACATACTGCTGTAACTACTGTGACAGTTAGACGTTGGGGCAAATTGTGTCAGCCTTGCCGTAAACACCAACCATAAACAGGCAATGCAATTTTATTATGTTTTTTTTTTTGTGGTGACAGTTTGGTCTGACGGTAAGTTAAAGTAGAGTTAAACTAACGCGATGGTATGGCGTCACTTCCGTTCGTTTGAATGATTATATGCTGTAATTCGCTGCGTGAGTGAGGGTACCGGAGGCCCAATCCGGGGGAAATGGTGGGTTTTTAAAGGTTGGCAGCGCACTTGTGACTCCACTGGTATGGCCGAGGTCCATGGGCGGCGGCAATCGCTTACCATCAGGTGAATCGGTTGCTCGTCTGTATCCGCGCCACGTATCACAAAAAAATACAAACTCGTAGTTCTATGTATATTTATACTGTTGATGATAGTTCGCATCACTACGAGATATGAAATAAAAGCCGGGGCAAATATTTGATGGGACAGTGACGCGTCCGTTCCCTCTGAATGTTAATTATCTGGCAACACTCCCCATCGCCAAAACTACCTTAACGTGCAATAAATAAAGTCGCAATTTGTAGAATACCGCGCGCCTGTCAACGACGTTTAAATGCATGCGACTTAGATGGGCTATTCTGCGCTTTTTTTACGTAGGAAATGAAATTTGAAAATGTCATATTCTGTGGTAGATTTAAAGTATAACAAAGTATGATATACCTACAGTTACTCGTAAAAGTAAAGATGGATACCATACAAGTATTGTTTTTACGTCATAGGTGGCAGACGAGCAGATGGATCACCTGATGGTAAGCAATTGCCGCCGCCTATAGATACGCGTTACATCAGTGGAGTCACAAGTGTGCTGCGAACCTTTCAACCCCCCTTTACCTTGGATTGGGCCTCCGGTATCCTCAGTCACGCAGCCAAACACAGCACAGTGCTGCTTTACGCCGGTTTTCTTTGAGGCCGTGGTATCGCTCCCACGGTCTCACGGAAGCGTGGCTCTCCCACGGTCATGTGTATGTATCTCTAGTTTTCTTTAACGGACATAAATATTTACCTAAATAGGCCGATGACGAATATTCGCCTGGCTGCGTATCACCCTTGCTTGCTAAGCTACTGCTCGCTGAGATGATGATGAGATCTAGTTTAAACTAGTATAAACGGCATGATACCAGGGCCTGGCAGAATATTGAAGTGAAAGAGGTTTCGCCAAGAGTGAGGGCACTCGAGGGCCAACTGAAAACAATAAATGTACTTTGAAAACAATTTGCTAAAGTATAAATAATTATAAATAAGCTTTATGTAACATTAATCGCTGTAAGATTTCTTAATAAATAAATTTAAAAAAAACTGTGCAGCGTACTTACCATCAGCTGATCCGACGGATTGTCTGCCACCTATCACATTAAAAAAAATATTGATTACATAATTTAAAATATTAGAGTCACCCATCTCTGCGTGTAGATAAGGACGAATATTGCGTATCAAAAAGTAAAAAGACTGCGAAGTATGACCGGACAGGTCACTTTAATTTATGATCATAGTAATAAGAGTTATTTTCGCATATAATTAAATTACAAAGCTGCCGCACCTTTTAAAGGTAATGCACATCACGTGTGACAAAATGATTCGCTTGTGTGAGCGATACTCATTGTCATCGACGCCATTTTTAATTTTTGTTTCATTTATCATAATTACAAATATACTTTCGTAAATAAATGTGGGAGTTTTTGAGGTGGTGTAGGTAAGATTGATGGATGGGTGGATGATTTGATGACGAATGACAGGGACGTATGGAAAAGGAAGACATACTGCGCCGACCTGGGAAAAAGGGCAGGAGGATGATGATAATGATGAAAAAAGGAACATGCGAAAGATCTATTCTTGAATTATGATGACGTGCAAGCAAAGCATAGACATGCACCCTAAACAGACTGTGCATTTTCATAGAAAGCCATACTTACTTGAAAAAACTGTGTGTAACGGTTGGTACTGGGGTGACGTGCTACGGCCTGTGGCTAGGGGCGTTTAAGAATACTGCCAAGGTTTTCCCGGCCTGTCGTAAGAGGCGACTAAACGGGCTCTCGGAGTACGTGAGCGTATCCACTGCTGGGGAGTGGCTTGCTCAGCATACGACTCCGCGGGAGACGACATTACCGGGTGTCCTGGTAGGTCGTACAGCGTTAAAGTGCTGTATTGCGCCAGATAGGGGTGAAGCGGCGAGCGCGATTAGCGGTACGGTCTAGGCCCGGCTGTGGGGTTTCCGACCGCGATTGCGCGGAGATGGACACCCCAGGGGTTTCAGTCCCACACACCACCTTGTTCCCTACATGTAGCAAGGTGACGGCCATGATGGTTTCCCCTGGGAAAAAAAATGGGATGACGTGCTGGGTGACGTTCTCTACCGCACCCGTATAGAATCAGCGTCAGGGCCGATTAGATCTCTTTCACACTCTGTAACGTTTTTTTCCGAAAACGGCATATTCCGCTGACTTCTAGTACTTCTAAGTTTATGGAAAAAAGTTAATTGGTCGACCATTAGACACACTTAAAAACATTTTTTTTATTCTTCTGTTTCCACCTTATTATAATTCGCGATCTAGGGTTATTACCGTACTAAAGCTCATGTCATCCCGTTCCTACACGCAATGTTAGAAAGGGCTGGCACGAATTTTGTTCCGGAACTATACTTTGTTCGCGATTTGTAATAAGTAAGTTAATGTTTTTCATGTTAATGTTTATTTCTAAACTTTAATTTTTTTTAATTTGTCGTAAGAACTATTTAATTAAATTAATTTTGTAATTTTTGAGAGCTCTAATTACATTATTACTTATAATGTAATTAGAGCTGTCAAAAATTGCTAAGTCCTTGCATGACGTCATAAATAAACTTAATGTTACTACCTACCACCATTGTACAAATGTATTTTAATTTATGACATGCAATAAATGATTCAAAACAAAAGAATTACCAATTATAAAGTCTGGGGCTTATTCCATTTTTCATAAAATAATAATTAAATATTTGATTATTAATATAAGTAATCAATCGATTTTTATGTTCCGCTAACACTACCTGTGTTAGCGGAACAAAAATTGACTACATCACTACGCGATATACGCACAATCATAGTTACACTTAGCTGTCAGATTTTTTGCAAAAGATTCACGCGTATTGTATTTGTTAATTAATTACATCAAGTATAACTGTAATCCTACTAAAAATGCGTTTCATTGTTAATAATTGACACAATAATCGTGTGGCAAAAGTAGCGTACCTAAATTAGACGTCCAAACGCTCGAATGCTGTGGCCCTCCAAATTGATGCTGAAGAGATGAAGTACAAAATATTTGATGTTAGGCAGGACCCACCAGAGAGTCTTTTTATCGGAGGCCAAGACTCAATTTGGTTTTTTTTTTATTAGTTTATCTACATCTAATTGCTAGAAGCTGCTTAGCAGGGTCTCTGACAGTGGGAGAGCCATGCTTCGGCATGAATGGGCCGGTTCAACCGGAGTGATACCACGGCCTCACGGAAAACCCGCGTGAAACAGGACTGTGCTGTGTTTCGCTGCGTGAGTGAGGTTACTGGAGGGATCCGTGGGAAAGTGGGGTTTAAGGGATGGCAGCGGCAGTACTTATGACTCCACTGGCGTCGCGTTTATCTATTGGCGGTGGCAATCGCTCACCATCAGGCGATCCGTCTGTTCGTCTGCCACCTATCACATAAAAAAGCCACCAAAGAAGTCCCGTGAAAAGCGCGCTTGAGTCGCCATCAACATTCTATGTTCATGTACAGTGGCGGACACATCAAGCTATACAAAACTGTCAAATTTCTTCATTCAATCATAAACCTTATATTGTTACATCATTGAGTTCGAAATCGATTGAGGAAATTTGACAGTTATGTATAGCTTGACCTGTCCGCCACTTTTAGTTCCATGTTTTTCCGTGGGACTTCGGTCAATATGAAATGTTGTATGATTTTTTTTATTTACTACACGCAGGTTCAGCGAGTAAAGGAATATGACACAATATTCTTCCCTCTTTTCTTTTTTTCTCTTGTTTTAACTCATTCGTGATAATTATTATATTTGGAATGTAGAAAGAAATAAAACCCAATACCTATGATGTTTAGAATGAATGGGTAAAATATTTTAATGCATAAAAGTGTTAATTTTTATTTGATATCTAATACCCAGTTATATTTTTGTTTCAGGTAAACTATCAACGAAAAGGAGGTTGTAAAGCGTATGGTTTGTCAATAAAGTTATGAAAATAAATGATGGCGCCACGCCGTTTACCTTATACGTGTAGAGTATGGTAACCATGTGGTTACCAATGGTGGTTTACCTTCGCAATCTTGGCATTCATTCTTCCTCAAACATTCGTTATCACGTCTTGACGCATATAAGTTTATCAAATTACTTTTATAGATACTCAAACTCGATATCATAATAAACCACCGAAATTCGATACGTATCCAAATAAACTTTTCTTCTTACGAAGTGCTTTGGAGTTTCTTCGTAAATAATATCGTCGAACATGTAACTAAAGTTGAATAAAACTTTAGTTTCTACTATTCGCCGATGGTGGCGCTAAAAGCATCAACTAGCGCGAGTAAGCAGATGGTTCTAATATCCAATGTAGGCTTGCTTTCCCATATTGTAGGAAGTGCGTGTATAAGTCGTAGATGGCGCTGTTTAAGCTTTTGAGAGCCGAATATTATTTATAGCTTTTTAATTACTAGTATTTTACATTTTAAAGTGTTGTTAATATGTAGTATTAAATAATGTTTTAGTTACTTTAGCGGTAAAAGTATTTTTTTATTTGAAATAGGTTGCACTAGAACAAATACTGGACAAATACAACAACAGACGAACTCTCCACGAAGATCTAAAGAGAAAAAAAGGACTCCAAAGCGACGTATTATGAGGTCCGTACCTACTATATGTACAATAAAAAAAGTTTAGGCGACTGGTCATGTCATTGAATCGATGAATGAATATTCTTTTATTGCACTCAAAATAAAGTATGAAAACCCGAAGATAATTTTCAATGTCAAGTAACTTATTGAGAATAAGTAGGTACCTAGTCAACAGTCGAAGTCATTCAAAGTCATAACCTCCTTGGGCTAATCTGGCATCCGCTTTATTTACATTAAGCACAAAAGAGATTTATGTCTAAATGCATGTATTCAGTGGTGGTTTGCAAATGTAAAGTATCAGCCTATAAACTGTCCCACTGCAGGGCAACGGCCTCCACCATAGAATTCAAGCCATCGTTACTATGATGGGATTAGGCTTAATCACCACGCTTGACCAATGCGGATTGGTGATCACAAACCCGAGCTATATTCGAGAAAGTCGAAACATACTTTTTGCTCGTCTTGAGAATCGAACCCAGGACCTGAGATCATGGCCTGGTACTCCATTAGTACGCCCGGTAAACTATTAGCCCAACAGGCTTGTTTCCAAAAATTCAAGTGGAATAAGTTTGACGTGTCTGTGTGTGTGTGTGTGTGTGTCTGTGTGTCTGTCTATGGCATCGTAGCTCCCGAACAAATGAACTGATTTTGATTTTGTTTTTTTTTTTGTTTGAACGATGAATAAGGTTCTTAGCTATGTTGGATAAAAATCGATCCAAGATGGCTGCCGTCACAAAGATATGGATTGTATGTTTATGATTGATTGTATGTTTTAACACAACTCCCACAATATGGGTGTCATATAAAAGGGCTTCATCATCATCATCATCATCAGCCCATTTAAGTCCCCACTGCTGGGGCACGGGCCTCCCTCAATCACATGAGGGTAATTGCCATACTCACCACGCTTGGCAGACGGGTTGGCGAGGGTTTTGATATAAATTCAGAGTTTTCCTTCTCTGGGTGCTGATGATCATGCCAGCAGCTTTACCTTAGTCGCCTTTTACGACACCTCGGTAAGAGTGAAGGTGGCCTATTCTACTGTGCCGGGGACCACACGGCCACGGCGGACATAAAAGGGCTTGAGTAGCAGAATATATTTACTGTGACAAATTTCAAATCCAAGAAGGCCGCCGTTGGAAAATGACGAATACCTAACCGATTTGTTTTTGTCGGGGGTTTTTCAATTTTCAATTTAACTTGGTTTAAAGTAGCGAAGACATATTATTTCTATGACGCGCCGTATCTCTCTTGATCGGCAGTTACCAAAGATATATCATAAACCACGGATATTATGGTCTTTACGAGGTATCGGCCCCCGCGGCGATTAGTATCTCGTTCTTCATGCACCACGTGGCCGCGTTCTGTTCAACGGACTAAGTACTTCGTTCTACATGCCCCACATGGCGGTGATCTGTTCAACGGACTAAGTACTTCGTTCTACATGCCCCACATGGCGGCAATCTGTTCAACGGACTAAGTACTTCGTTCTACATGCCCCACATGGCGGCGATCTGTTCAACGGACTAAGTACTTCAGTTCTACATGCCCCACATGGCGGTGATCTGTTCAACGGACTAAGTACTTCGTTCTACATGCCCCACATGGCGGTGATCTGTTCAACGGACTAAGAACTTCGTTCTACATATTCCACATGGCGGCAATCTGTACACGGACTGTACTTCGTTCTACATGCCCGACATGGCGGCAGATCTGTTCAAAGCGGGACTAAGTACTGTCGTTCTAACTACATGCCCCACATGGCGGTGGATCCTGTTCAACCGGGACTTAAGTACTTCAAGTTCCTACATGCCCCACATGGCGGTGCAATCTGTTCAACGGACTAAGTAAGATACGATCGTTCTACATGCCCCGACATGGCGGTCGATCTGTTCAACGGAACTAAGTACTTCGTTCTACTATGCCCCACATGGCGGTGATCTGTTCAACGGACTAAGTACTTCGTATCTACATACCCCACATGGCGGTGATCTGTTCAACGGACTAAGTACTTCGTTCTACATGCCCCACATGGCGGTGATCTGTTCAACGGACTAAGTACTTCGTTCTACATGCCCCACATGGCGGTGATCTGTTCAACGGACTAAGTACTTCGTTCTACATGCCCCACATGGCGGTGATCTGTTCAACGGACTAAGAACTTCGTTCTAAATATTCCACATGGCGGCAATCTGTTCAACGGACTAAGTACTTCGTTCTACATGCCCCACATGGCGGTGATCTGTTCAACGGACTAAGTACTGCGTTCTACATGCCCCACATGGCGGTGATCTGTTCAACGGACTAAGTACTTCGTTCTACATGCCCCACATGGCGGTGATCTGTTCAACGGACTAAGTACTTCGTTCTACATGCCCCACATGGCGGTGATCTGTTCAACGGACTAAGAACTTCGTTCTACATATTCCACATGGCGGCAATCTGTTCAACGGACTAAGTACTTCGTTCTACATGCCCCACATGGCGGTGATCTGTTCAACGGACTAAGAACTTCGTTCTACATATTCCACATGGCGGCAATCTGTTCAACGGACTAAGTACTTCGTTCTACATGCCCGACATGGCGGCGATCTGTTCAACGAACTAAGTACTTCGTTCTACATGCCCCACATGGCGGCGATCTATTTAACGGACTAAGTACTTCGTTCTACATGCCCCACATGGCGGTGATCTGTTCAACGGACTAAGTACTTCGTTCTACATGCCCCACATGGCGGTGATCTGTTCAACGGACTAAGTACTTCGTTCTACATGCCCGACATGGCGGTGATCTGTTCAACGGACTAAGTACTTCGTTCTACATGCCCGACATGGCGGCGATCTGTTCAACGGACTAAGTACTTCGTTCTACATGCCCTTATGGCGGCTTTCTGTTCAGCGGACTAAGTACCAATCAATACCAACTCTGTGCTAAGTCGATTACCTCAAGTCGTTTCCGAACATCTGTTCTCCACAAAAATCGCGATGTCACAGCCCGAATTCCACAACGTGTACACTACTTCATTGCCTTGTTAGGTATTGCTCTCACAGACCGGAATTCTTATATCCGCCTGCCTGCGACCCTATGCATTTCTTATGACCCGCTCCGAAAGCTTTTGAGACAAATGTACTGCTATTTAAATGGAATATTCAGTATAGTAGCATCCATTGTACAAATTTCTTATTCAATGCTTAAGCAGAATACTGGAGATGCACCGGGACCTTTTTCTAAACGTATACTTTTGTTGACAGCTCTTTATCCCTGACATAAAAGGAAACAGCAAAGAAGGGTACCTATTAAAAGGGGACAAGATTGTTTGCTACTTTAAATAAATAAATTCATTCATTCGTTCATTAAAGGGGCGGAAAGGTGAGCCTTTCCGCCCCTTTAACACTCCACACGAGGGTGTGGAGGCTACGTACAGGAAGTCGCAGCCGTGGCAGGCCCCCCACAAGTTGGACCGACAATCTGGTGAAGGTTGAGGGAATCCATTGGATGCGGGCGGCACAGGACCGATCTGTATGGAGAACATTGGAGGAGGCCTATGTCCAGCAGTGGACGTCTATTGGCTGAAATGATGATAATGATTCGTTCATTAAGTTAGTTTGTGTATTCTGCCAATGGCGTCGTATCTGAGCGAACATGAGTGTTCGTCACACAAAACTTGGGTGGGAATTTTTAGGGGCAGAGCTGTAATCATAAGTTTGACTAGTTGCACATTATCATAATTAAAACTAATCGTGGGAGATCCACGCTTCGGCGTGAATGAGCCGGGTCGTCCTGAGTGATACCACGGTCTCACAGAGAACTGGCGTGAAGCTCCAGTAGGAGACCCAACCAGGAGAAAATGGGAGTCTAAAAATTGGAGGCGACAGCAATCGATATCCATCAATCGGCTTATTCGTATGTACGCTATCACATGAAATAATCTAGTGCTTAATTGTTTTTTCTTTATTATTTCTTTTAAAACTCATGTAAATTAAAGTCTGTAAAATATAGCTTGATACGAATTTAATTATTTCACACTGCGGTTTTCTTACTTTTTATCACACCCATCATAATAAATACAAAACATTAACAATTTATATTGTTTTATCGAAATGTGTAGCACCTCGCCTGGCGCGGACCTACTCGAAGGCCGCCGTCTGAAAATCAGTTTGTTTTTGTATTTCAAAAATTGATACAAAATTCGAGTGAGAGACTAAAAAAACTATAATGATTAAGTAAAATAAGTAGTATAGGTGTTTGCGAAGATACTGGAGCTCCGAAAATATTAAAAATAGATCCGGTTTACTAGCTAACAATTTAAATCACTTGTGGGATACCTATGGGATACCTACCTTTCACCTTAACAACGAAATTATCTTAGCCAACAAGTCAAATAAAAAGATTAATATCATGATTAAGCGAAATCAAATTACAACTTTAGAGCTACCATTACAAATCTACTGCGAGAACCTAATTAGCGTAATCGCAAACTAATTAATTAGGCCGAGATCTAGTTCTAATTATGCTACATTAGTGGAAATTCATAGTTACCATGTTACATGACGGTCACGTGAGTGACGGAACAACTACGTCATATATGAGTTAACCATCATCATCTCGGTAAATTAAGTGTAGGAAGTCTTCTGGCAGGTGGAGTGATGATTGGCGCAAGATAACATTACTGTGAAAAATGATAAGGAAATAAAAAGCTTTATCGTATATAACGTAGGAGTGGTCAAATTGTCGGTGTTTTGACTCTCTCTAGTCTTCTTAGCGCCAGGCCAAATCAACAGTAGAAGCATGGCTGATGGGCTTGGACTATAACGAAACGGAGAAGCTCGTGAAATGACCCCTCCACTTCCCGAAAACACCGTATGCATGAACACACCCTCGTAAAAACAGACACACAGACATACACACACACCAGACACACATACACACACAAAACCCACGAACCCATACACACACGCACATACAACACGCATGACACATATCACATAGTACTAGGCATAACATTTTTGTTCCTTTTAACTTTAGTACCTAATGCAATTTCCTCAAAATTGTACTAATCCTAATTAACTTCAGCATTTTTGCCCATAATGCTTAAATACTTATAAATTATCAATCTTTAAAATGTTAATCCGAACCTAATGTCTAACGCCACCAGCAAGTCAACACTGTAAATCTTTCTTGGCTGCTGCGACACAAACAATTTTGTTTAGTGCAGAGCCAATAGAAATAAGTGAACAAGACTGTACTTTTTATGGTAAATAAAGATTATATAGATTCTTGATCCTCTAGCACTGCGGCGATATACCTATATTTTCCCTCAGAATCCTATACAGTAGTTACCACGGGGAGTGCTCTGAGGAATTGCTTTATCTAGTCCCTGCAGCTGAATTCTTACATCTAACCACACAGAAGCAATTGTCAATCCATCCTCATCATCTCGATGGATGACGGTCTAGTAATCTGTGGTTACTCGCTGAACTTTCCACCACATACCTCTGTTTTATGGAACGGTTTGGCTGCAGGAGCTTTTCCCTACGTCTACGACTTCTCTTCTTCTCTGTTGTTACGCTCTTGCCAGAGCGGTCGTGGTCACGTTGAGCCGTCCTTGTCTCTCGCCATCTCTCTCTGTTTACAGATTGTCTGGCACAATCTGACACGGGGTTTTCTATTGCGGATTTCACTTGATCATTCCAACGCATTGGTGATCTGCGGCGTGATATTCCTTGTGATTCCCTCTACCTTCCCCTGAACGACCAGCCGCTCTATCGAATCTTTATCACGCCTGGAGACGTGACCAAACGACTAAGGGACCTTCAAGAGAGGAGCGAAAGCCGGCAGCGGGAATTGATTTGCTACGTTGATTATTAACCATCAGTTCATCACCAAACATTTTTACATAACATGCGTACGTACAATAATTTCTATAATATTAGGCTGAGTTTCCACCAAGTTTGAGCTACGATGTGTTGCGTGAAATGTGTTTTAAGGGCCGATAAAATCGCTTAATTTACCGATTTTATTCTCAGTGACGCGATCCTAATGGCTCTGAACAAACATATTCCTCGCAACCTCCTCATATCTGGTACAAACGCAGCCTAAGGTTAATAAAGGTTTTTTTGGACATATATTCTAAAGATACCTTCAAACAAATCCGAGACATTCTCCTCATTATATGAAGGTTATGACCATGTTCAAAGTATCCTAATTGGGTTAAAGCTAACAGTACTGTAACAAATCCAGTTTCTCTGTTCACAAATAACGTAAACCCTTACCCCTAAAGATCCACCATTAGCCTCAAAGGAGTTCACAATATAAAATCCAATAATAATAAAAATCATTACCATGTCGCGACAAGATATTGAAACTGGGGAAGTCTATTTCAAACACAGTAAAACGAAAGTCAGTAATAGGTATAAAACTTAAGTAAATGTACTTAAAAATTCTTCGACGGACGGTAGAATCCAAATTCACGACCTTTCGCAAACTGGCCGAATGCTCTCCAGGAGTCTTCTTTCCTACTTTATCTCCTCCACTTCTCGCGTTCTTTGGCACCCATTGAGCTGACGAATATCCTTATAAAGACATAGGACTAGTAGTAATTAACTTCCGAACGGGAAGTGGTAGCTTGAAATGTATTCACGCAATAGTAGATTTTTCGAATCTATAACGTAATTGTTGAAATCTGCACGTTTCGGCCAGTTTCATAAACAATTATTATGTATGTAATGATTCTGATCGAGTATCCATGACTTAGTTGATCTGGTTCCCCTGTCTAAGACTTACTAAATTCAGACGGCAGTTGCTTCATTGTAGTAACCAGAATTACCAAATTCCGAACATGAACCGAATCGAATGAAGATTTGTTTACACTTATGTATCCGTACCTAGGTATGTCGAGTCACTGGTTATATCAAAACTGTGTTTGAAGAAACCGCGATCACGACTCAAGATTGCATTTAAATGTTTCATTTAAGCCATCCAATGGCTTGGAAACATTTAGGAGCGGTAAGAAAGCGTCCTGTGGGAGCATTTAAATATGTAATGGGTAAAAATAACAGATGGTCTTGCCGTCTGTGTAACGAACTGGATGGACCTCGGGTCCGAAGAGGGCCCTTGGGCAAATGTTAGCACAGGGCAACGTAAGTTGTTTGCCTAAAATATTGTTATTTACCTATCATTTTTGTGGCAAATCTCGCCGATTATCCGGGTACGAAACAAAACATCTTTTGAAAGGGACAAAGGAAGCCTCAGATGTATTTCTATGTGTTTTGAGAAAAATAGATGGGAATGATAGGGTGTTGCTCCGGGCGAGTGTAACCGCATTCCGGAAGATAAAAGTGGAGGTTTCTGTTAAAATACATTTTGTCTCTTTGCCGACATATACCAGCAAGAGAGTGTGCGATTGATAAATATACTCTTTGACGGAAAGGTATTCTATCCATGTTTGTATAAAGATTCGTATTTTGCTATTGGAATGAGACCTGGAATTCTATGAATATCGTTAAGGTATTTAAGGGGTAATGTTTTTCTGCAGTGTACTGCGAAAATAAATATTAGCTTATACCGAGACCAATAAGGTCGCCACTCCGGCCAAAATAGTTCGTTATTCAACGTTATCAAACGTTGTATTTTAAATAATATTTTGCGGGTGGGCTGAAAAGAAGCTTGATGAACTTTTTTTAATTAGACTGTGTTGTTTCACTGCTGGAAAAAGCCTCCTCGCAATTATTTCATCCACTATTTAGGCTACGTAGAGGCATATAGCTATGTAAAGGCACAAGGACAGAGATTAAAAATCTTATGGGCAGTCGAGCATTGTGCGCGGAGGTATGACAAAGTGCATGTACACGCAATATCCATCTCCCCAGATAATCCTCGTATTGGTCTCGGCCAGTATATGTAACTCGAGTGTTGTTATAGACGTGGGAGGTAGTAGGTTGGCCTCTAAAGTGATACATTGTTAATTTGTTCGAGAAGAGGTCCAAGTCATCAAGCCTCTCTTTTTGAGTCTGCCTCTCATTCGACGAGATATTTAATTAAAGTTACTCGTACATCTGTTTTTGATTTATACACGTGACCGTATTTACCCGACTACGGCGAAGCAAAAAGGAGGGTTATGATTTTGATTTGTATGTATGTTCATCTGTTCCCTCATAACTTCTATACTAGTTATCATATTTGAACAAATGAGGTGTCGTTAGAAGCGTCTTGATTGTCTTCTGGTTAAAGGTTACATGACGTCACGTTAAATTGACTAAAGTTAAATTACCTAACCCCCTCTAGGGGACTTAAAGAAAGGAACTAAAAAAAAAAATTTTGCTTGGCGGTACCGTGTGATGTATCAAATGAAAGAACTTTTTTAGCACATTTCAAATATGTAATTTTGTTTACATAACTAAAAATATGTTATATAAAAATAAAGTTTAAAAACTAAAACCCGACAACCAAAAAAACACGCTCTAAAAAGTACGAAACAAGAAAACTGTCTCTGCTGAAATTATAATGCCGTATTGCCGTGGTCGTATGCCACCTATTGTAGCAAAACAGATTCATTATAATAATAAAATAAAATCACCACGGCAATACGGCATAATAATTTCAGCACAGACAGTTTTCTTGTTTCGTACTTTTTAAAGCGTGTTTTTTGGTAGTCGGGTTTTAGTGTTTTTTTATTCAACATGTTAATTTTGATATAAATGTTTCTAATTGTTGTGAAATAGTTAGTTTTCAAAGATAATGTTTGATGTCAAGCTATGAATATTAATAAAAAATTCACAATCCCGCCTAAAACACAACAATCTATCATAATAAAGACTTGGGACTTGCACAAAACATCTTCGATTTTTCGGCGGGTCACTCAGACCCGGGCGACCTCGAAATCAATCATCCCATCCCAAATCGCTTTCGCATTATCTTAGAGAATAACCCTAAAACGTCTCGGAGGGACAAAGGTTAGTGATGAGAGGGAAAATTTATTCGAGTCAAATTCCTTGTAACACACCAACTTTATAGCGCTTCAAATAAAGTGCACCACAACTTTTTTATGTGATACGTGGCAGACGAGCATCTAATCATGATCCAGTTGGTATGGTTCCCCTGTTTGAGGGTTGCGACGGTCAGACGGCAGTCATCATCGTCATTTCAACCAATAGACGTCCACTGCTAGACATAGACCTCAACTAATGTTCACCACATAGATCGGTCCTGTGCCGCCCGCATCCAATGGATTCCCGCAACCTTCACCAGATCGTCGGTCCACCTTGTGGGGGGCCTGCCACGGCTGCGACTTCCTGTACGTGGCCTCCACTTGACTACGTTTCCGCCCCAACGGCCCGTCTGTTCTCCTCGCTATGTGCCCTGCCCATTGCCACTTAAGGCATTCAATCCTTTGGGCTATGTCTGTGATCTTAGTTCTCCTGCGGATCTCATCATTGATGCTGATACGATCACGCAGCTATACGGCAGTCGTTTCTTTGTAATTACCAGACTTCCCGAATCCTGGATTATGGTCCAAGCCTACCCTGGGTTCCTATGCGACAGCTTTGGAAGATGAGCTGGACGTGGCAGACGAGCGGATCACGGTTGCCGTCCATAGACACACAAGCTGTAGACTCTTCGTCCCCCGGGTGGGGCAAGCGATACTCTCACTCACTCGTCAATAAGGACAACGTTGCTTCATCGGTTTTTTTAGGTCAGCGGTGCCATTTAGAAACTCGGACTAGGTACTTCGACTATTACTATGACAACAGTTTCTCGGTGGTAACTATGTTGTTCTGGTTTGTGGTACCTAACTATGACGGCCTGTTGGTCTAGTGGTTTAAGTACCAGGCCGTGATCTCGGGGTCCTGGTGATTCCCGGGTCGAGGAAACAGTATGTTTTAATTTTTTCGAACATAGCTCGGGTTTGTGATCACTAATCCGCATTTGACAAGCGTGGTGATTAAGCCTAATTCACAGCATAGTAGCGATGACTTGATTTTTATGATTGGAGGACCTTATCCTGCAGTGGGACAGTATATAGGATGATACTTAGTTGTTAGTGTATGTAATAGTTCCTAAAGAAATACACCTGCATTCAAAGCTTCTTTTAATTTTGCCTTAAGTGCCCAGGAATCTAAACTAAAAAAATATTTAAAAATTACATGTATGACAGAATATCGGCGTGAAGCAGCGTTCTGCTATGTTTCGATGTGTGAGTGAGGGTACCGGAGGCCCAACCCGGGAGAAAGGGGTTTAAAATATTCACAGCGCACTTTTGATTCCACTGGCGATACGGGTCTATCCGTCTGCTCGTCTGCCACCTGTCACATAGAAAAAAAAACGTTTTTTAGGCCCTCAGGTAAATAGATAGTCCCGACGCGAGAATGCGTAGCGTCTTCGACGCGTCCAAAAGTCCATTGACCATTAGAACAGACATTAGTGAAGCGAAACGAGGTCCCCGTGACAAATCGTCGCCACGGGGTCCCGTCCCTTATCGAATGATTGATTTATTTGCCCCACTCGGGTTATCTGACCCGCCAACAGGTGACGCTCATCCACTGCTTGATTTAGTAACTCTTAATGCTTCTACTGATGTTTCTGCAGTCATTTGGTTTGGATTGACGAGGGGGCTGTTAGTATTGGGGTTTGTAAGCATTGACGATTTTGTATTCAAAAGTGTAAATAACGCGATATGTACACTTTTTTTTTTATTCTGTGTGAAAGGGAGGCAAAGAAGCAACTCGCTTGCTTGCATCTGATGGCAAGTGATCACCGCTGCCCATGGACATCAGCCACACCAGAGGAAGTGGATGTTCGTTGCCGGCCTTTTACAAAGAAATAGGCTGGTTTCTTGGAGATCGCAATGTCGTACAGGTTCGGAAATATCGCTTATTATTATTATTATTTATTTAACATGCATTAAACATTTTTTATGTGACAGGTGGCAGATGAGCAGACGGATCACCTAATGGTAAGCTATTGCCGCCGCCCATAGAGAGCCGCAAGACCAGTGTAGTCACAAGTGCGCTGCCTTCCTTTGAAACCCCCCTCCCCGGGATTGGCTTTAACTAACGCAGCGTAACACACAGAACAGATGATGCTTGGCGCCGGTTTTTGTGAGCCAGTGGTTTGACTCCGGTCGAACCGGCCTATTCATGCCGAGGCAAAGATATCCCAGGGAATAAAGATATTCACGAACTATCCATTTTTTCCGTCCTTTTCTCATTCGTTACGAGACGGTATCCTGTAAGCCATAATTACGGCGAAGTCTTGGGGACACACACACACACACACACACACACACACACACACACACACAACACTTATTTGCTTGTGTGTGTGCGATACAGTCTTTGCTTATATAACATATCTCTAAATTTACTTAGGGACCTTACACTTGTCTGTCTTAAATGTATTTAAATACGCAATTAATAATTACGTAAATTTAGCAGAGACACAGCTTGTATTGTCTAGCTACATAATGTTTTAAGGAAAATCGAAATTTAATTAAGTTTCATTAATTATTTTTGGTATTCGTAAATGCACACAATTTTCTGACTAATTTCAAAAAGCCATCTTGCTGTTTCTACTCGCACGTAAAGGTCGTGGTGTGACTGAGATAGCGAGATCTCCGAAGACGGCGAAGCTTGCCAGATTGAATTGATTTTGATTGAACTGACCTCCGCAAGTCTCTTAAATCATCTTTCATCAGTCTGTCATAGTTGTAAAGGCCTGTGTGACCTGTGACCTACTGCTTTACAACAACCATGCAAAGACGTTTGCGTTTATCAGCTGGGCCCCAGCGGCTGACAATCTTCATAGACCGACAGTGTACAATTTAGACGTTCAATCGGTTTCAAATAGGTTAAACAGTAGGTATCCAATTCCATCTACCCATAAACGGCAGTGTTCAACATTTCGGGAAAAATCTCAAAACTCCAAGGTGACCTATAAAGAATTAATTGATCAATTATGCCTGACAATTATCAGAGAGCAGATGAAGTAACTTCCGACGATAGGGGGCGCTGAGGTGTCCCTAATGTCTCGTAATTGTAGGCGAAGTGGAGAGCGTTTAGATAGATAGATAGATTATAATAATATCCTCCAACAGATTACGGCTACGGCGGCCAATCTCAACAATCAGCCACGCACCCAAGATAAATTATAGTGCTCAAGTGTGTGTGTAAACACAAGGGCACTCTTTATAATCTTACTCTCACATTCCGCTGGGACACCAGTGTGACACGAGGGATCGGGCGCAGGACCAACGGCTTAGCGGGCATTCCATGACACTGGGCTACAAGACCGCCAACTTCCAGACTCCGGTCTTACACTAACAATGTTTTATAGAAAACTTAGGTACAATTTCTTTGGCCCGTCCCCAGGGACCGAAGCCTGGACCTCTTACGCAGCCGTCGCCAGATAGATAAATACTCTTTATGGCACAATTTTACAGAACCTAATGCTATCGTCACTGGTAAATAAAATCTCTTAATAGCGACTTTAATTCTTTACTAATTTAACTTTACATTCATCATGAGATGACTCATTTCTTTAGTAAATAATGCACTCTAAAAAATGTCAAGTTTTCGAGTAGCATTACATTAATACGCCTTTTTGTGAACCGGGATAATTGCTCCGACCAACTGATCTTTCAAGGACTTTTGTAATTCGATTTTCGCCAGTCAATAAATAACCGGTGACGACGCCACTGATCCATGAAAGGGCTCTTAATAAATAAATATTTTACAATATCACTATCATTGATTTGACTCCGAGATAGGTAGCTCAAACACCTGTGTTACGGATATCAGAATCAACAGTGGGAATACAAATATATACACATAATACTTTTCTTTTGTAAATACATACTTAGTTATAACACATGAAAACACCCTGACATGTTATAAAACGTTTGTCATCTATTACATAAGAAAAAATATGTAAAGTAGTCGATTTTTTTTATGTGATAGGTGGCAGAAGAGCAGACGGGTCGCATAGACACCCGCGACACCAGTCGAGTCACAGGTGCGCAGCTCACCTTTAAACCCCCTTTCCGCCGATTGAGCCTCCGGTACCCTTACTCACGCAGCGAAACACAGCACAGTGAATGAATGAATGAATATACTTTTATTGCACTCAAAATAAAGTATGAAAACTTAAAGACTAGATATTATAGGATGTGTACAACGAAGGCGTCCTTATCACTATGAGCGATCTCTTCCAGGCAACCTTTGGATAAAGAACTTGATGAAGGTGTACAATGCTGTGTGTGGTGTGATGAAGTGCTGCACATTCATGCCGAATCTCGGCTCTCCTAAGGTCTAAACGATTATAAAATTAAACTATTGAGCTTATTATCCAAAAAAACGTTATGCTAAATACAAATTTAGTATCTATTCTAAGGGTGCAATGTTTAAGTCCCGCACGTCCTATATCGCACTATGCATGAAACACACATAAAAGGCAACACATAACAGGTTATCCTTGCCTATAGTTATGCCACAGTGTAAATGAAGGCAGTGGCTTGACACGCCGAGACACAATTAGCGGAAAGGTCGCTACGCCGACTTCCGCCGTTCGCCATATTCTAAACGGGACTTCGATGGGTAGCATATATTTCACAACATCAACATCACATACATTGATCTGACTTCGAGATAGGTAGCTCAAGCACCTGTGTTAGATGCAAGCATGCGACGACTTCGCTTGAGATCCTGGTTTCGATTCCCTGATCGCACCAAAATAAGTAAAAACCTCAGTTTTTCCATCCTAAAAGACCGCGACTTTAACGTGGAAGAGTCATCATTCGGTATGAATGCGGCCTGCATTGACTGAATTTAAAATACGCCCACACAGAAAACCGGCGTGTAGTAAGTAGGACTTGCGCTGTGTTTCTCTTGAGTGAGGTTAGGGAGCGGAGAAGGGGAGTTAAAGATTGGCAGTGGAATTGTGACTACACTGGGGTTTCCTGGGTATCCATGAGCTACGTCAATTGCTTGCCATCAAGTAATCTGTCTGGTCGTCTTCACGCACGCATCTATTTTTTTACAAAAAACCATGAAAAAGTACGTTTTTAAAAATATATATTGTATCTTTTTGTAATAAGTCGTTATCAAGTTATTAATTTAGGTAACTGTTCATACAGAAATAAAGAACATGTTGAAAGGCTTTTAATGATGTATAATACTTATAATATTTCATTTATCATTTAGTCAGTAAAACAAATATAACCATTTTTCGATCTCCTGTAAAGTCGGTATTTTCGAGTTACGCCTTTGCAGTTCTAGGTGTGCGAGATTTTCGCACTTATAATCAGGTGGCCCGTTTACTCGCTTTGAGTTTCTAACGTATATAAATAAATCCACTGAAGTGGCGCTCATTGAGACGTACCTTCTTGCTGCTGACTGTTCTTGTACTGTGGTTATAAGACATATACGTAATGTCGGACCGTGAGGCGTCACGTATGTGTTGGTAAACTGATCTCCGGGAACGCAGGTAGTAGGACAAACCACTAAAAGAACACGTTACTTGCTGGAACATGTCAAGACAGTTTGGGATGTGTAGGTGTCGATTAGTTGCGATCGATGTTTTTATTTTACGTGATTAATCCAACAGCAGTCTTTATTCTTTATGTGATGGGCGGCAGACGAGAAAAACCTGGTGGGAAGTGATTGCCGCGGCTAATTGACACACGCAACACCTATGGATTCACAAAAGCGTTGGCAACCATTAATTCCCCTTTCTACCGGATTAGGCCAGTACCGTCACTCCCTATGTGCATTAATTCTGAAACGGTTTAATGCATGACATGTGTAATAGTATCAGTGATATCTTTGGTATTAGTGATAGTGATATAGATGGCGGTGATCATTCTGGCATCTACCATCTGGTTTGCCGTGTGCTCATTTGCTTCTTATAATGTTAAAAATACTCGCGTAAATTGGAAAATGTAAACAGAGGACTCCGTGATAGAGTGTAAGTAACGTAATATGACAGTCAAAATGCCAGTTATTAAGGCACGTCAAAAAGATAACAAGTACATTTATACAATGCGACAAAGTACGGGCGGAGTTTACATTCACTTTTATCCGATACTATGCCAGATTCGTGTTTACCTTCAAGTGATACAATAATATCAGTAAATACCAAATAGTAAATACCTTCACAGAAGTATTTCATAATTTCCTCGAAGCTCGCACGCGAGTTTAACTCCCCGGAAACTTAAACACCACAATTACTGTCAAAGTAAATTAAATAATCAAATAAAACCTCGAAAAAGATTCCCCGCGCTTCGCCCCTCACTAGCGGGTGGGGCGGGTAACGGGCGGGCGATTAGCCGCGGTGTTTCCCTGCCGCCTCGGAAATAGAAAATAAAGGCGCAGTGACACGCGCCGCTTACATTCACACGTGCTGGCGCTAGTGATGGAGACGTATGTGTCACTTTTACAGTGTAAGAGAGAATACTTTCCCTACTCTTTGGTTACTCCAGTAATACCAACATGAAAAATAAAGGCGCCGCAATATGAGCATTTCCACGTGCTGGCGCCAGTAATGGAGACGTATGTGTCACTTTTACAGTGTAGGAGAGAATACTTTCCCTCCTCTTTGGTTACACCAGTAATACCAACATGAAAACAAAGATGCAGTGACACGCACCGCTTACATTCACACGTGATAGCGCCAGTGATGGAGACGTATGGGTCACTTTTACAATGTAAGAGAGAATACTTTCCCTACTCTTTGGTTACTCCACTAATGCCAATATGAAAATAAAGGTGCTGTGATAAGAGGCCCTTACATTTACACGTGCTGGCGTCAATGATGGAAGTTTGCTCGTTTGTGTCACTCTTACAGTGTAAGAAAGAATACTTTCTCTATCCTGTAGTCACTTCAGTAATGTAAACATGAATATAAAAAAGAGCCGCTTACATTCACACATGCTCACAAATTATTAATGTTTCCAAATGTAACGTTCAAAATAGTATAAAACTTAATATTTTTTCTAAGATCAAATAATTAAAGTAAAGATACGGATTAAATTAGAAGCTACATAATATCTCTTGGCATCCAATTACTTGAGGCCATTGAAGATACTTGTACATAATTAGGGACGTAGACGGTTCAATCGGAATAGAAAGAAATGTTTTACAAGGTTAATACGAACGAAATTATTTAATTATGTAAAATTCCTTTAAGAACGAACTTACGTTCTCTCAATCGGGTATGTGTTTGATTTATTACATTAAAATATCTACAGAGGTAAATACTGAGGGCAATTAGACTAAGCTTTACGTAAACACATCATGACAAGCTGAAACGGCAAAACACTTGCGCGATGTAATCGACACCTAGCGCCATCTGTTAGTCCAGTGTAAAATTAAGTCACAAAATGAACTGAGGGGAGGCCACTTATCCACGTGTTTGTTAAAAAGTATCGGCCAAGTATGCTACGCATGAAAGCGTAGCAAGATTTCGGTCGTGGCCTTCATAGCACTTGCTACGAATTTGTTCATTGGTTCCTGCTCTCATGCAAATGTTTTTCGCGTGGATTCAGATTGTTGGGTGATATTTCTAGTTAATTAAATATTGATCCATCGAACTCAAAATTGTACTACGTATTTCAGTCTGCATCTGAATTGGTGCTATGCTATGCCACTCCAGTTGGTTTACAGAGATGTCACTTTTCTATTTACCTATTATTTTTACTAGTATAGATTTTCACTTGTAAACAAACTCATATTGTTTATTGCATTTATGAATGAAATAAAAAGATCATAAACAAAGTTTTCTAAACATCATGTTATCCTTTTGAGCATAGCATAGAACGTGAAATGGACTTAACGTAGCACTTCTGTCATTACCTTTATCACTTAATTTTATCTATATATTAATGTTATGTTATATTATCCTCTATTCTTTTCTTGACTATACTTTTTATATATAAAATCATTACAGATATATTTATTTAAAGTTAGAGACATGTATTTTATAATAACCTTATTATTTGTCTGCCTCGGTGGCGCAGTGGTTAGTGGGTCGCACTTTAAAGCGACGGCTGTGCAAGAGGTCCCGGGTTCGATCCCCGGGTCGGGCCAAAAATTTGTACCTAAGTTTTCGGTAAGAAATTCTTAGTGGCAGCCCGGAGTCTGGAAGTTGGCGGTCTTGTACCCCCGTGCCGCGGAAAGCACGTTAAGCCGTTGGTCCTGCGCCCAATCCCTCTCTGGTCGTGTCACAGTAGTGTCCCATCGGAATATGAGGGTAACGGAATAGAGAGTGCACTTGTGTTTGCGCACACACTTGAGCACTATAATATATCCTGCGTAAGTGGCTGATCGTTGAGATTGGCCGCCGTAGCCGTAATCGGTTGGAGGATATTATTATTTTATTATTATTTTTGTGGGCCATGTGGTCCCCGGCAGAGTAGAATAGGCCACCCTCACTCTTACCGAGGTGTCGTAAAAGGCGACTAAGGCAAAGCTGCTGGCATGATCATCAGCACCCAGAGAAGGAAAACTCTGCATTTATATCTAAACCCTCGCCAACCCGTCTGCCAAGCGTGGTGAGTATGGCAATTACCCCTCATGTGATTGAGGGAGGCCCGTGTCCCAGCAGTGGGGACTTAAATGGGCTGATGATGATTATTTTTAAAATTGGAAATTTTCTCTTTAATTGTAGAAACATTTCTTTTTCAATATTATTTTGAGTTTTAGTAAGAATAATTTTGTATTATATTCCATTCTTAGTTCATTAAGTAAATGGTACTTCTACGTACTAGCATATGTTTCATTCTACTTGCTCACAGTACTCGTTCCATCCCACTATCCCATTGGAAGCCATCAACGACCACAGACGACACAAGTTAAACGCGGTCGTCCGCGTACGTGACCGCTTACGTATTTATGCAGATGTACACCCTTCCACCCCTCAGTGACCAGAACCACGTCTCGACTCCCTAAGAATTCCGCCGACGTCGCCCCGTTACGGACACACTTATTATTGGAATAACAGGAATCCGGCTTAGCCAAGATTCGGAACATTAGGCCCAAGATTAGCAGAGATTACGGTGATAAAGATTGCCTTTTGTCTTCATGCTTCTTAATATTGTTTTGCCTCGAGTTCTTTTGTTAGAAATAAGTAGAGTAAGTTTGACCTTGAATGTATGGCTTAGGTAAATAGGGAATGTATACATATGCATCGCACGCCATAAACAAGTAAGTAGTAGTATTTATTTAGATCACCAACGATTGTTACTGCAAAAATATCTTGTTTTTTATTATGGTTCTACCTAAAGATAATTCGCCAATGTCAAGTAACTTATTGAGAATAAGTAGTTCGCCAACAGTCAGTCCAAGTCACAGTCACTCAGTAAAACGCCGGTGTTTTACGTTTTACCGACCTACGGATTCAGCGGATATCACTCTAAAAGCAATCGCGGGTTTTAAGACTCTATTTGGTATAAGCAAGTTGTCACGAGACAACGTATTCGACACACAATAGCAGTATTAAAAACGATACAATCCAACGATTCTTATTATTAGGATAACTTTGAGGCACTTCACTGCACAAATAAATACCAAATTTGGACACTTAAAACCAATAGACACTAATTTCAAACCTTTAAATTGCATCAGCCCACGCGGCTTGTTTTAGCCATACCTGCCGAATCCAAAAATATCTGAAAAATACTTATATACATGACGCATAATCTTTTAGAAGTAACCATCACTTTCCCAATAAATACATTACTTTTTTATTATTTACTCTAATTTTAATCTTAATTCTCGTTTAAACCTAGGTAGTGACAAAAAGTGTATATCAACATCTGCAAATTTATTGACATACTCATTGTACAAACTCGACAATCTTACTAAGGGGGAGTTGAGATCCATAACTGATCTTCGAAATGGAAGCATCAAATGCTTGATTGGAAAACGAGGCATCCTGTGCGGTACTCTGAAGAAGAGTTTGATGGCAAGTTGTGGACAATCGATTTTGTTATTAGTGATTTTTAACCCCCGACGCCAAAACGACGGGGTGTTATAAGTTTGACGTGTCTGTGTGTGTGTCTGTCTATGGCATCGTAGCTCAACAAATGAACCGATTTTGATTTTGTTTTTTTTTTGTTTGAAAG
Organism: Marasmia exigua; assembly: GCA_019059595.1. Taxonomy (NCBI): domain Eukaryota; kingdom Metazoa; phylum Arthropoda; class Insecta; order Lepidoptera; family Crambidae; genus Marasmia; species Marasmia exigua. The sequence continues at coordinate 6,721,707 of CM032466.1, forward strand.
ATGAATAAGGAGGGAGTGTTCTTAGCTATGTTGGATAAAAATCGATCCAAGATGGCCGCCGTCACTAAGATTTGGATTTTATGTTTTAACACAACTCCCACAATATGGGTATCATATAAAAGGGCTTGAGTAGCAGAATATATTAATTGTGAAAAATTTCAAATCCAAGATGGCCGCCGTCAGAAAATGACGAATAACCTATTTGTTGTTCCAACTGCCTCAATATAGGTATCAAATGAAAAGCTTTAGTTATGTTTATTAGCTGAAGCTTTGTTTTCAATTTATGTATAGTAAAATTAAGTCCAGGATTAACACACATCTAATATTTGTATACGAGTACTATTAATAGAAAGCAAAGGAAATAATTGCAATCTTCATCATCATCATCATCATTTCAGCCAATAGACGTCCATTGCTGGATATATTCTGGTGTCAGTTTATAAGCGAGCAAAATAATGATACGAGCATAAATTCCTGGAAATAGCCACTCAATTCCAACCTACTTTGTACTCAATTCCGACTAGCTTTCTCAGATTTCTAGGTCTGGAAATGCCAATGTTAGGTTTCGAATTTTCCCCTGCTGGAGTTAACTATAAAAAATTGTGAACGTCTCGTACAACTAATATAGTTCATAGTCAAACTCAATGTAATCACATGAGAGAGAGATATAGAATGTTAATAAAATTAAAGTTGTCCATACAGTCAAATCATTAAAAAACAAGCAAACTATTTTTTTAAAATCGGTAAAAGAACTTTTAAGTTAAACGGTTTTATCTTATGTGCACTGGAAATTAGAAAATAATAATAACAATTAGGTATTTTGAACTTCTAGTTCAGAAATATTTTAATACCAAGCAGAATCGCTTTTAGGCATATTAGACTAAAATAAAAACGTGGGGCCCATTAACTATTGCTGTAATACTTTCTTCTATAGGTACTAAGTGTGGATTGCATCGACTTACTATAATCGTAACTGGAGATTTTGACAATCAATAACTAGCCGTGGCGGCTTCACCAGCGAACGCCGAGCTCATGATCTACCAAGGTATAAAGATATGCTTTGCCATAGGTAGGATTTCAGAGGGGCCCCACGTTTTTATTTTAGTCTAATATGCCTAAAAGCGATTCTGCTTGGTATTAAAATATTTCTGAACTAGAAGTTCAAAATACCTAATTGTTATTATTATTTTCTAATTTCCAGTGCACATAAGATAAAACCGTTTAACTTAAAAGTTTTTTTACCGATTTTTTATTTTATAGTTTTTAGTATTTAACGGAAATGCCTACCTTTAGTGCATCATTATTACATGGTTTTTTACCTGATAATTTATTACAATCTAATTCCTCAATTCATAGCCCTGCCAGAGACTTGATCTGTCCTTTTAACGTCACACAATCTTGGACATAACTGTTCTGGACACGACTACCTACTCATGCCCTCACCTAATATGCCATTTTGTAACCACGTCCATCTTGGATTTTAAATTTTGTCATAATTACAATATTCTACTAATAGTAGTAGTGAAGCCCTTTCATTTGATACCCATATTGAGGGGGTTGTGGAAAAATATGAAATCCGCCATTTTGTACCGGCGGCCTCGAACCTACCGGACGGTAGGCTTTGACGCGGCCTGCTTGCTCGCTGGGACCCCTCCATGGGAGTTAGAAGCCGTGGTGCTGACCACCGGAGGGCTCAGAAGAGCCTTCTGAGGCGGTGGTCCGAGTATCTCACCACCGCTCCGTACGGCCGTAGGACCCTCGACGCGATCGCCCCGGTCCTGGACCTGTGGCTTGAGCGTCACCACGGCAACGTCTCCTTCCGAATGGCGCAGGTAATGACCGGGCACGGTTGTTTCGGTCACTACCTGCACCTAATCAAACGGGAGGAGACGCCTTCCTGCCATGCGTGCGGCGCTGTCGAGGACACGGCACACCACACCCTGGCGGAGTGTGTGTCGTGGTCTCGGCAGCGTGATGCGCTGGTCGCGAAGGTCGGCCAGGACCTCTCGCTCCCTAGCATAGTGAGAGCTATGCTAGTGAGCGAGGTGGCCTGGAAGGCCTTCGCTGACTATTGCGAGCACGTAATGGCAGCGAAGGAGGCGGCGGAGCGCGAGCGCGAAGCAAATCCTCTCGCTCCCGCGCTCCGAAGGGCAAGGAGGGGTAGGAGACGCCGAACAGATGCGCGTCTCGCTCCTCTCCGCAGAGGGAGCCCGCTGGCATTGCACGGGCTCCCTCAGCAGCCCGGTAGGGACGGCTCAGTTTTCCCGGCCGTCCCTACCCCCTCTCCTGGCCAGCAAGCCGGGGGAGGAACCGCCTGGCCCGCCGTGTAGGCGGGCACCGCCCGGGGGGGGTCGTGGTGCCCGTATGGGTAATAGGTTCGTCCTACAGCCCACGACGCCTTCCCATTTAAGGGCGATGAGGGAAAACCGCTGGGGTTTAGTCGGTATGCCTCTGGCCGGCTTCTCGTTAGTAGAAGCCCCCGCCAGAGGAGAGCCCGACATAACCCTCCTGCTCCCCAGCAGGAGGGTATGCATAAGGCGCCGCCAATAGGCGGCGACGTCGGCCATTGCACTACGGGCCGGCGGCATTCCCCAGCGAGAAGAAAAAAAAAAAAAAATCCGCCATTTTGTACCGGCGGCCTTCTTAGATTTACAACGTTATTAATATTACTATATTGTATTGTCATCGGAACTAAAGGTGTGTACCAAATTTAAGATCAATCTGACAACAGGAAGGTATTCAAATTTCAATTTCTAATTTTGACCCATATAAATAAATACCGTACGGGTCGAGCTAAATAAAACCGTTTAAAAACTGAAGGCTTTCGTACTGGAAAAAAGTCCTTACTCTATTGAAGAATTTTTAAATGTGACATAAGTCAATATGTAATCTCTATAGTATTAATTATTATTGTTCTCTAAATCTCTCTTAATCAGCCAGGGGTACGGATCAGACGAAGGATCGCGCACTCTGACAATCCACGAGGCCCAGGGACAGACGTTCGAGAACGTTGCGATAGTCAGAACAACTGCCAAACAGTCCCATCTCCTGCAAAGTGTTCCACAAGCGGTGGTAGCCATCTCCAGACACACAAGAACTTGTGTATATTATTCAGATAACGCCACTAACGACGCCACAGCGCGCCTAATATCCATGGCATCGACGGGCACCATCGAAAAAATAACCGAGTACAACCTCAAAATGGCGATCCGCCGGGGCGATGACGCGGTTAGGGACAAGCTTGCAAATAAAACATAAAGTATTAACATACCCCAAAACTCCCCCTCTGAGGTCCTTAACTGTTGTTGAGACCCATATTGGTGGGATTGATAAAAAAATGTTATCAGCCATTTGGTAGCGGCGGCCATCTTAGATTTCAATTTTGCATAGTAAATTCTATTCTACTTATTGAGACCTTTTATTTGATACCCATGTTGGTGGGATTGATAAAAAATTGTTATCAGCCATTTGGTGGCGGCGGCCATCTTAGATTTCAATTTTTCATAGTAAATTGTATTCTACTTGTTGAGACCTTTCATTTGATACCCATGTTGATGGGATTGATAAAACCTAAGTTATCTGCCAATTTGTAGAGGCCGCCATCTTGGATTTTAATTTTATATAGTACATTGTATTCTACTGGTTGATCACTTTCATTTGATACCCATATTGATGGGATTGATAAAACCTACGTTATCCGCCATTTCGTAGCGGCCGCCATCTTGGATTTCAGTTTTTTATAGTATATTGTATTCTGCTTGTTGAGCCCTTTCATTTGATACCCATATTGGTGGGATTAATAAAACATAAATTATCCGCCATTTTGTAGCGGCGGCCATCTTGAATTTATAATGATAATGAATAAACATAATTGTATTGTCACCAAAATCCAAAGTGTATACAAAAATTCAGATTAATCGGTTGACAAGAAGAGGGTGAAATTTGAATTACCAAATTTGACCCAAGAATAAATAATAAATAAAACAAACGGGGTGAGCTAAATAAAACCGTTTAAAAATCAATTTCTTCTCATCCATATGCAGATCTTCCGGAGTTGTAGGCTGCAGTAATAGCTTGCCATTAGGCGAGCTGCACGCTTGTTTGTCACCGACATCATATTAAAAAATCATATGGAAAAGATCGCTCATAGTGATACGGCCGCCTGCGTTGTACATATCCTGTAATATCTAGTCTTAAGTTTTCATACTTTTTTTCGAGTGCAATAAAAGTATATTAATTCATTCGTTCATAAGTGGTAAATCGCGCCTTAAGTTGTTGTAAAGACAAAAGTCCTTAATTTAAAAAAAAAAATTTAAAAAAGTTGTTGCCCATGTCAGTACCAAAACCTTCAGCAGTTTTTTATTGAAACCTATCATTTTTTACTAGTTTTAGTCCATCAATCTTGAACACATAGAGCTTGGTATAAAGGCCACAACTAATGGCCTAGTCATTAGCACTATGTTGACTGACGTTAATGAATAGATGGTCATTCTTTGAAACAAATTCGGTTTTTACAGCTATTTCGGTGAATAAAGTTGTTCTTGTGTTAATTGCATTGTCAGAATCCGATGGCATAGACCGTACATTAATTCTTAAGTCATTGTATCAATTGATTTGTCAAGTTGATCATTGTATGGATTTGTCAAGTCAGAGGTTTCTAAACTTTTTTTTATGTGATAGATGGCAGACGGTGGCATTCGTCTGCCATCAGGTGCTCAGTTGCATCTGATGGCAGACGAATGCCACCGCCTGTGGACACCCGCAACACTATTTGAGTCCCAAGTGCGCTGCTAACCTTTGAACTCCCCTCTACCTCTAATTGAGCCTCTGATACCCTCACTTACTTGGCGAAACGATGCTTCGTTTCGCCAAGTAAGTGAGGGCAGTCGCTGCTTTACGCCAGTTTTTATGAGGCCGTGGTATCAATCCGTTGTAGCCGGCCAATTCATTCATATTTTACGCTAAAATGTGAAAAATCCTGAATCATGGTCCAAACATACCCCTGAAGAAAGGGACGGCTGGGGAAAATGGAGCCGTCCCCACCGGGCTGCGGAGAGAGCTGGCGCTGGTGCCCCCACACCACGTGCCTGCAGGCTCCCTCTGCGGGATCTCAGCGAGCAAGCAGGCTGTGTTGAAACACACCGTTCGGTAGGTTTCGGCGACCCACTGCGCCATCATTTTCTGAGGCCCCTGCAGAAATAACTCCCAAGGACCCCTGGGATTACTCCCACATAGACCACTTTATGATTCAATCATCACTATTACATACTCGTAGCATAAAATAAAGTCGCTTTCTCTGTCTATCCCTATGTATGCTCCAATCTTTAAAACTACACAACGGATTTTGATGTGTTTTTTTTAAATAGATAGAGTAATTCAATAGAAAGGTTTATATGTAAGTATAATACATGCACAATATTGCATCCGTACGAAGCGGGGGGAAGTCGCTAGTAATCTTTTTATTTTATTATATAGGTGGCTGACGAGCCGACGGATCAACTGATAGTAAGCGATTACCGCCGCCCATGGTCCCCTGCAACACCAGTGGTGTCACAAGTGCGCTGCTTACCTTTTAACCCTCTTTCCCCTGGATTGGGCCTCCGGTACCCTCACTCACTTATCTTTACATACCTTATCAATGAAAACTTTTCTAAACAGAATTTTGTTAAGATCTGTATTAAATCGCAGGTCCTAAAGACACCAATTATTGTAAAACAAACTCATTGGAAAAAAAGTGAAATTCAAGAGTGTAAGACAACCCACTCCATGAAGTAGTAAAGTAGAAAATACAATGTTAGACAATTCCAGAATTTTCTTCAGAAACTGATTGGAGGCAATGTTATATGATCTCAAAGAATGATTATCTGGTGTCACGGTTCCAACTTACTAATGAAAGGCAAAATGTCTAGATATCTAGACTTTGCAATGTTCACGTCTGTGATTTTGTATTTTGTTTGAAGAGTGCTAAATTTCAGTGACGTGGAGTCATCTTACAATGCCTTGGATTTAAGAATAGGAATTATTAATTTTATTTGACGACCCGTTAAGAAAAGTGGTTTATGCGCCGGTTGAGACGCAAGGGTCGCGGGTTCGATTCCCGCACCAACACAAATGTTTGGTGATGAAACAGACATTTGTGTTCGGTCTGGGAGTTCGTGTTACCTTTGTTGGTTGGTTGGTTGGTTTCCATAGTACAAGGGATAACTTTAGTTTGGGACCAGGAAAATTTATGTGATGTTGCCTCAATTCATTTTATTTATATTTTGTTGATTACTTCTTATTATATGAACGGACAAAATACCTCATATGACCTATGAAACTCAATAACTGAAAGGAAATAGGCTACCGTTTGGTAATGGCATCGTTTAGGAAAATCTAATAAGACTCCCAAAAAATTTATGATTGAAAATTGAACATTCAAACGTGTTCATCGCACATATTTGTTCAGGGTTGGGATCGAACTTTATGAGATGGCTTATGAATTAAAATTTACTTAAAAACTGTATTATAATAATAATAAATTGAGATAACATCCCATACATTGTCTTGGTCCCAAACTAGGGTTTTTCCATGTATGAACTAAGAAAACCAGGATTGTTCATTGTACATAATTCGTCCATCATGGTACCTTCGAAGGTACTACAAACACACAGACCCAACAGATATTTTTTATTTCGGATATTATCGGTTCGGATCGAGCGGTGGATTCGAACCTGCGATCTTTGCATTTCAACCGGCGCTAAAACCACTGCGTTAATCGGCTCGTCCAAAATTTTTGCGTAAGATTTTTTCATACAACATAAACCACTTGGGCTCTTCTCTTGCTTACCAGGCTTAGGAGAGCCAATATACTGTGCCTCTATAAAAAAACTATACATAAATCTATGCGCCTTCGTAAACTAGTCACAAAGCCTAAGTACACAATAAAACACAAAGCATAGTCTCCCGTGACAGGTTAGAGGGCAAAGGTTGGCAAAGTACCCAGGGCAGGGATTACAGAGCTTGAAACTTATGTTTATGTGTCTCGGGCTGTACCACAATGGTCTAAAGCGAGTGACTTGACTAAATAACTCTCAACACGATGGTTGAGGGACACCTATCATCATCATCAAGCTGTCAATCCATTATATTATGGTGACGGGTACGCGAAAAATTGATTCACGCCAAAAGCGGCCACTTTGGCGTGAATCAATTTTTTGCGTACAAAAACGGATCCAACATTTGTGCATGGTTATTTATTAAATTACGCCCGAACGCCCTGTTGGTCTAGTGGTTTAAGTACCGGGCCGTGATCTCAGGGTCCTGGGTTCGATTCCCGGGTCGAGCGTAAGGTATGTTTCAAATTTTTCGGACATAGCTCGGGTTTGTGATCACCAATCCGCATTTGGCAAGCGTGGTGATTAAACCTAATCCCATCATAGTAGCGATAACTTGATTTCTATGATGGAGGCCTTTGGGCTGCAGTGGGATAGTTTATAGGCTGATTAAAAAAAATAGTATAAGTGTTTGCCGAGAGGTTGTAACCACGAAATTGTTTAAAATAGATCCGGTTTAGGAGCCTAAATTTAATATCGATTAGCTTCGCTAGTGTTCCCTACCCGTCACCTTAAAGGTATATCCTGAGGTAAATGCTATATACATCGTCATCATAACTCGTACAGTTCATACCTACTAACCGTTTTTTAAACGTCGCGAGACTGTAATATATCGATAATTTATCTACAAATTGATTAAACTTTTGAGTTGTTATTCATCAACTTTCATAATTGTATTTTTTCTCTTCTCAATTGAAACTCTGTAACATCATTAATATTTGAAAAGAGTAACTACTGAGTTTCTTGCTGGTGTCTTCTTAGTAGAAATCGACATTCCGAACCAGCGGTAGATATTATGTACCTATTTTGACATTCATAAGTGTTCTGTGTGGACCTTAATTGAATAAAGATTTATTTTTTATCTTTTATCTTTATACCTTTTACTTTTCTTTTAGAATTTTAACGCATGTTATCTATGGATGAGTAAAACCGTTCCATTTCACACTCGCACACATTAGCGAAATGAAACGGCGGTGGTAGAGCTGACGCTAGTACTTAGGTACTTTGGCATTACGACACAATGTCCGACTGTCTTTATTCAAATTAAAAACCGGCCAAGTGCGAGTCGGGCTCGCGCACAAAGGGTTCCGTAGCAGCAAAGTCCAAAATTACAGTTAAATCAACCTATCTCAAAAACTATAAGAGATACTTTGATCAAACCAAAAATCGTTGAAAGAGTTAATTAGCATGCATCACCTCTATTTTTTTTAGAATTTTATACCCCGTAGTTATAAAAATAGAGGGGGGGGACATACTTTTTACGACTTTGAGAGCTGATATCTCAAAAACCGTTCACTTTAAGAAAAATGTTTTTTAGAAAACTTTATATCATTTTAAAAGACCTTTCCATTGATACCCCACACGGGTATGTACATCGAAAAAAAAAATTTCATCCCTCAGTTACATGTATGGGGGGCCCCACCCCCAATTCTTTTTTTTACTATTTAGTGTCATATTTTTGTAGCGGTTCATACAACACATATTCCCATCAAATTTCATCACTGTAGTACTTATAGTTTCCGAGTAAATCGGCTGTGACAGACGGACAGACGGACAGACGGACAGACGGACAGACGGACATGACGAAACTATAAGGGTTCCGTTTTTGCCATTTTGGCTACGGAACCCTAAAAAGGATGAGCACTCTCTTTTTTAAAAAGGCCGGCAACACAAGCGATCTATGTGATTTCGCGGATGTTCATGAGTGGCGTTGATTCCTTTCCATCAGGTGAGCTGCTTGCTCGTTTGTCGCCTCTAGTGTAAAAAATATAATTGAGGTATCCTTATGCTCGTCTGTCACATATCACATAAAGAAAAGGAGTTATAAATAAATATTTCACAACATCACATACATAGATCTGACTCAGAGATAGGTAGCTCAAGCACCTGTGTCCACAGTGGAATTACAAATATATACATATAATACTTTTTTTTTGTAAATACATACTTATAATACATAGAAAACACCCAGACCAATTCAAACAGATATGTTAATGCACACAAATGTTTGTACTGTGCGGTGATCGACCCGCAACCCTTGGACCAAAGGCAGCGTTCACTACCACTGTTCCAAACGGGTCGTCAAAGTTTTGATATGTTTCAGTCTACGAGTAAAAGCCTTGTGTTTTGCTACTGGTTATCTTGATACTATGCTTTTATAAATCGCCCTCTATTAAGGACCTTCACTTAAAATAAATTTAGTAATTCATATTTCTATAACTCGACCTGGCTGGATTTAAGCCCATGTCTTTTTTGTTAACTGTCGACCAACAGGCCACTATATCTATGAGTATATGTAGACGTTTATAATTTATGTTTCCCGCTCGGGCAGCCCTCAGCACTCAAGCATAATGTTCAAAGAGAAAAATCATAGTTTATGACTTACAATCTTTTGCCATGAAAGCTTCTTACGCGGCCCGAGTGGAGCGTCGCATTAATATTACTTACACTACAAATAAAATTCGTTACATAATCTATATGTATAAATAAAACTGTTCACTTTGCGTCTGTTTCATTTTAAGAAAGGAACGTAAAAGTCAGACATTGTTTTTTTCTTTGTTTGGTTAAACTTCCTTTGAGCCCGGTTGCACCCAATGATTTAGGGTTAGACCTGGCAAAACGTATCTTTCAAAAGATTGGAACATATGCATCTGGAACAGTGCAGAGATGCGGAACAGTGAAACGCTTCATTTGGAACATCAACTCTTAGATAGATCCGTGATTCATTCGGATCATTCAGCTCATTTTCGGTTCACTCCGCTCATTCGGACAATTCGGCTCACTTGGATCATTCAGCTCATTCGGACAATCCGGCTCACTTGGATCATTCAGCTCATTGGGATCATTCGGTTCATCGAATCATTTCGCTCATTCGATGCACTCGGACTCGAATTCCATTTGAGCCGAATGATACTTACATTCGGAGCGAACATTAGAGATTCGGAACAGTGTATCATTTGGCTGAGTCGGATCACTGAGTCGTTTCAGTAAAGAGGTACACACGTCTATTTAGGGTTGGGGGTACGCTTTGATCATGATCCAAATTCAAGTGAATCTTGTGCTTGTAGAAGACCGACTGTTATCTGACTTTCGTAACTCTCAAACAGTGGAACAAGAGTTGAACATGATTTAACACTGGTTCCCCTGTTTGAGGGTTGCGAAAATACACATTCAGAAATATCTGTAACATGTTTTTTTAGGTTTCCGATTCTCTAACCTCGAGCTAATTTATGTTTTTATAAAAAATCTTCTCGTTGGCTTTTAAATCTACGTGCGCATTTCTACGATTACCTCCGTGGTGAGGATCATCGTGAGGAAACCTGCACGTCTCGGATAGTTTCTCAAAATTATGGAAACTTACAGTATTTGGGATATTTATTCTGAACGCGAAATCGTGTTACTTCTTAAACACAGGCAAAACATAAGCGATCTCACTGCTTTCGCGGATGTTCATGGGCGGTGATGATTACTTTCCATCAGGTGACTTGCTTGCTCGTTTGTCCCTTCTAGCATAAAAACAAGTTTTTTGCAAGCCTAAGGCAAACCACGGTAAGTAACTAGTGCTGTAAAAGAGCGAATATTGCGGCCATGTAATAAGGCATCCAAGGCCTAGCTTATTGCTGATATAACCTCTTTTGCCGGCTCGGTAATAAATTAAACAATTTTGCATTTTGTTTGTTTGTTTAAACTAAAATTTTCTTCGTGGTTTTGTAAAATATTCAAGTTACGGACTAGCTCGTGTCAAAATTTTATAACTGTTTTTTTAGGAAAACTGACCAAAGTTTTAGGCTTTCTCATTTTTTCTTTTTTTATGTGATAGTTGGCAGAAGAGCAGACGGATCACCAGATGGTAAGCGACATGGACACCCGCGAAACCAGTGGAGGCACAAGTGCGCTGCCAACCTTTAAGGGTTTGAAGGGAAAGGGGGGTCCCTTTCCCCCGGATTGGGCATTCGGTACCCTCACTCACGCAGCGAAACACAGCACAGCGCTGCTTCACGCCGGTTTTCTGTAAGGCCGAGGTGAGGGTGAAGTTTTCTATCACTGCGGTCGAGCCGGCCCATTCATGCCGAAGCGCGGCTCTCCCACGGTCAAAGGTCGTGGCTCGGGAGAGCCACGACCTCCAGTCGATGTCATATGTGGGAACATATGACGTCGACTGCATGGAGTCTTTGCATTTATTATATAGGGGACGTGCAGTAAATATAGGTGGCACTTAGTATTAACTCAAAGTACCTGTACTAATCTAGTAGTCTTCATCATCAGCAACCCACACTCGTCCACAGCTGGACATAGTTCTCCCCTAATGCACGCCACTGCTCCCGATTTTCGGACACTCCCATCCAGCCCACACCAGCCAGCCTTCGAATGTCATCATCCCATCTTGTTGCAGGGCGTCCAACACTACCATTACCGAGTCGCGGTCTCCACTCAAGAACTTTAATAATAATAATAATGTCTTTATTTCGGAATAACATCCATAGTACAAACATACATAAAGAACTTTACGGCTCCAATCTAGTAGTCTTACTGAGTTTAAATAATGGCGCCAGTTGACACCACAACTTCTATGTGGACTGACATGACTTCTATTGACTATTCAGTTCAAATGCATTCATTCCAACTAGTGCCATTGCACTAGTTGGAATCACCGTCGATGCGCAAGTTTTCTCTATAGACTTGTGGGTCATGTTCTGCTTTAAAAAAGTGGTAAATAATTCATCAACATCTTTTTTTTTCCACATCCGCAATCCCGGATTTGGAGCGTATAGTATTTTTGACTCGGTCAGAGATTTTCATGCCTAGTGCATACTAGGCATAGCTATGGAATACCTCAATGAGTATACCTATTTGGGCCAGATAGTCTCCCTCGAAAACAGGCAGGTAAGAGAAATATTATAAGATATGAATACAGCATAATATTATAGATTTACATTACATACATACAGTATTAGAGTTTAATATAATTTATATTTTTAAATAAAATTAGCTGTCTAATAAAAAAATATTATTCAAATATTCTTGTAGATGAAAGCGTAAGGTGACTCCTCCCCTCTCTTATCTATGCCGTGCCCGACAGGGTCCATAATTGTACTGTACTATGTTATTACCACCTTTTGTAACACTTATGAAGAGCAATAAAGAATATGAATATGAAATCGAGCGCCGCATCGACAATGCCTGGAAGAGCTACTGGTTCATTAAAGCGTACATAAAGGGACACCTTCCTCTGTCATTTAAACGCAAACTTATAGACGTGTGTATTCTTACCTACGGTGCTCAGACTTGGTCACTAACCAAACTTCAAAAGTCCAAGGTTAGGATTTGCCAAAGAGCTATGGAGCGGAGCAAGAGCTTTCAACCATAAAAAGAAATATATGCAATTTTTATTTAGAAACGAATATTAACATTTTTGTTTAGACACATTTTTGAACAAGTAAAAGTATCATCTGTGAACCTACATCATCAATTTCCAACAAAACCGAGCGTCACAAAATGATTTTAAAGTGCCCAAGAAACTTACTACGCGTGTAACACAGTGAGTCACAGTGAAAGAAATAACAGCGAGTGAAATTACTTTTTCTACATTGCTACAAAACTGTGTCTTGAATATGTTGGATATCCCATGCATTCAATTTCTAGTATTATAATACTTGATAATTTACTCAAGACAAATAGTATAGTCATCGGATTGATTTTAATTTGACCCCACTGCATTGCGGTTCTCCGTGGGCGTTAAGTAATGTTTCTTTGTAAACGATAAGTAAACGATGAACTTTTGCGGACCAGATAAAAATCCTATACAAGGATTTTTATCTGGTCCGCAAAAGTTCGTCGTTTGGATCCCACTCGAAGACCGCCAAAAATTTATAAGTATCAAAATTATTAGCCGGAATATTTATACTTGTTTTTATGCTAGAGGCGACAAACGAGCAAGCAAGTCACCTGATTGAAAGAAATCAACGTTGCCCATGAACATCATTTTAGTACTTTTTGTCTGTTGTCATATCATTATCCTATAAAGTTTAAGTTATATATGTTAACAAACGATCATACATTTACATGCATTGATAACTTCTTTTTTTTATTTCTTTAACTTAGAAAAACTAATTACACTTTTTTATACAAGGCTTATATAGGCTATACAAGGTATATTTTTTATAGGCTATACAAGGTGAGTATGGCAACTACTCCTCATGTGATTGAGGGAGGACCGTGCCCCAGCAGTGTGGTCTTAAATGGGCTGACGATGACGATGATGAGTCAAGGCTTATAGGCGTATAATCATAAGCTAATTAAGCCTTACCGTACACCGGTGTCGTAGACAGTTATTCTAAAAACGCATTAATTGAACGAACTGTCAAATAAACAGCAAGAATTGCCTTCCATGCACGACACTGATGTGTCAACGGCAAATAGTTATTCGTCCGACCTACGAGTACCTGCTCCCACTACTTCACTGCTACCTCCTTAAGCTGTTCAGTTGTTGCGTACTATTTTGATTTATGCCTGGAGACACCGACCAAGTCTCATAACGGCCTACACCTGCTACCCCCAGCTAAATATTCATTTGTCAGTCTCGAATGTAACTTAAAAAGGATTGGTAATATCTTAGATGGGCTTTCGCAGTTTTGTTTACGACTTTTGAACATTACTAAGCGGGGATTTGCGGGAAGATTTGTGGGCAGTCGCGTAATTGGAGTATTAAGGGATTTTTAGATGCATGTTTTTGGTCTAGCACAGCGTTTATTTACCTTGTTACCCGACTAAAGCCAAGCAGAAAGGTTGTGATTTTAGTAATGTAAGTTAAAGTATTTTTTTTTATTACCAATACACATTTTTACAACTATTACATTAGGCTTTTCCTCACACTAGGCTAATCCTGTCCTGAGGAACAGTAGACGATTTCCAAGAGAAATTGTGACACCTACATAAATACCATACAGGTTACATAGATCGGTAAAATTTATATTGGAAACAGTATCTACCTACTAGCAAATAAAATTTTCATACTTATTAAAAACTAAATTTTTTGACCTGTATGTATGTATTTCACTAACAAAAAAAGTGCACACATAACAAGGTGTGACTTGACATTGTAAAGGATGATATGCGTGCTAGGATGCAATCTTCAAGTTAGCATTTTTAAAGAAAGGAAACATTACTTTATTTTTTATAAGAAAATAAACTGCATTCAAAGTTTTTTTGGAATGTGCTTGTATAGTCTTTGAGTAAAAGTGCACGGGATCGGACCGGAAAATATAAAAAAATATATACTGGCTGTTTTTTTCTACTATTCGATACAGTCATTATTAACGATAAAATTTCGCTAAGTAATCATAGGTCTTACATTTGTCGGTTGTGAAAGATATCTTTAGTACCGAATATTTAGGTTACAACTTCTTTATCTGGAAAAAAATAAAAATATGGAAAATGGCTACTTTATTTCACCAATAGATACATTTAGTACTAAAAACTAAATTTATCAGAGAAACGTTAGGTCTTACACTCGTTTGTCATTATAAGATATCCACTACATCGAATATTGTATGATGAATATTCGGTACTATATTTATTTAAGTTATTTATTTATCGATTATTAGCTGACCCGCAAGACTTCGTCCTGTCAAAAAAATTTGTAATGTGGCAACAAATATGAACTTTATATAATAGCAATAAAACTCAAATTGATTCTACGTTTTAGTTAGAAAACGTTTGTATGTGCAAAAGAAAAGGGCTGTTTTCAGGGTTTTCCCGACAATTATTCGATTTTTTCTCGCCGTAAGAACCATCCTTGGACTTCAACGAACATTTTAAAAAAAGAATTGGCCAAATTGGTCCAGGCGTTGTTGATTTATGCGCTTACCAACACATTTTGCGATTCATTTTTATATTATAGATTATTAAGTAGTAGTAGTACTAACATAAAAAAAACAATCACTACTTACCTAAAAAACACTAAATAATGTAACAAGCTCTAAATTATACCTAGCACTTAGGTACTACTTACAACAACAATCCCTCCCTGTCCTAGATTGGCGAGGCAGATACAGCACATATTTTTAAGAAACACTATATATTTTAGTACTAAGCAATCTAATTGACTGACCGGATGGCGCAATTGGTAGTGACCCTGCCTCTTACGCCAAAGGTCGTGGGTTCGATCCCCACCCTGGACAAATATTTGTGCGATGAACACTTGTGTTTGTTCGGTGTCTGGGTGTAATATATGTATTTAAGTATGTATTTGTGTTCCTCTGTTGTCTGATATCTGTAACACAAGTGCTTAAGCTACTTAGTACGGAATCAGGTCAACGTATGAGATGTTGTGAGGATTATTATATATAAAAAAGGAGCACAAAAATATTGTATAAGGACATTAGTCAGTACTATAATATACTCCCAACCGATTACGGCTACGGCGGCCAATCTCAACGATCAGCCACGTATGCAGGATATATTAAAGTGCTCAAGTGTGTGCGCAAACACAAGCCCACTCTCTATTTCCTTACCCTCATATTCCGATAGGACACTACTGTGACACGACCATAGAGGGATTAGGCGCAGGACCAACGCTTTAACGTGCTTTCCGAGGCACGGAGGTACAAGACCGCCAACTTCCAGACTCCGGGCCACTAAGAATTTCTAACGAAAACTTAGGTACACATTATTGGGCCGACCCGGGGGATCGAACCCGTGACCTCTTGTGCAGCCGTCGCTTTAAAGTGCGACCCACTAACCACTGCGCCACCAAGGCAGTCGTAGTCAGTCACTAGCACTCGTGGGGTGCGAGTATAGACGCAAATAGTATGCGAGCGAGAAGTGAATAGATGCGCCGCCATTTCTGATCCCATTCTTTATCCGCACCGTTTGTACCTAAATATTTTACAAATATATATATTCAAAGAGAGAGGTCGCTTACGCCTCTCCTCAAACTAAAAACACTAGTCTAAATATTCGGTACTAAGGATAACTTTCACGACAGACGAATGTAAGTCCTAAGGTTTCTTGGAGAAATTGTATCTTTAGTTATCACTGTTTGCCAATTTTATTTTTTAAATATTTCTGCTTCGATTCCCGTGCAATACAAGAACAATCTAAATGAAACTTGAAAATAATGTATGTCTATGGCGTATGACGCAGAGTCACTGCCTAATGCCCCATCGGGCTAGTTATAATATATATGTAAAGAAAATATATTATTTTCTTTAATATTTTTTCTGAGAGACGGACCTCCTTCTGTTGAATATAAATTATTATTTTTAAGGAGATAGTAGCTACGTCAGGTTTTGATATGTCATTAGATGTCAAGAATATTTATAGAAAGAAATTTAATTCGAACATGTGTCTCTTTAATCACTCGACATTGGCAAAGTTATTTCGAAATTCGATAGACGCCATAACACAAAAAAAAGGAATTCAATGGGATTTGTAAATTAGCATATTTTTAAAATACACAAGGAAATAATCATTAAAATGTTGAAGTAATAAAAATAAAATGTTGTTTCTTCTTTACACGTAAGAGTTTTTGTTTAGGTTTTTATGTTGCATCTTATCGGAATGAAATTTGTATGAACGAAAAGTGATGAAATAAATCTTCTTTACAGAAGCAAAAACAGTTTTTCCTTTTATTAGAGTCTTATATACATTTATAATTATAAAAATATTGCTTTCATAATTTGGTTCCCACTTGCTGAGCTTTTAGACTGAAACAGTTGAATAAAACAGTCCCCTTAATATAATATTCATGGTCCGACACTATTCAGCTGAAAGTCACTCTAAATGTCACTGTTGGTCGTCATTTTCTTTATTGACAAGTGGCCGCCGAAGGGACGCCTGTTATGCTAATAAATATTCAAGCCTACTTCCGAGGGTCACTAGCGCCACTAATATGAATTGTGAAATTTTAATCAAACAGGAAAAAATACGAATACTCGTATATTTGTTTCGCTATCTGTTTCAGATATCAACTTTTTGTATTTGCTTCTTTATTATTTTACTAGAGGCCCGCCCTCACTTCGTTTCGGGACATTAGTTCCACTTTATACCAATAGATGGCGTTAGATGTAGACGAATTTTGCCGATGAAACTTATAAACGTGGTACAGCTGTACCTTCGTAGTTTCTGGTTATCATAGTAGGTACAAGAGAAAACCTTAGTTTTGGACCAGCACAATGTATGTATGTGATGTTGTCTCAATTTATTTATTATTATATCAGTCATTGTGCCACTGAATGGGGGATTGCTGGCATATACTGGATGAGGAAATTCTATTTTCTACAGTAAACAAGCACTGACTGTAAATTGAATCGCAAATATTATTATATTGTAAACTTTTTCTTACTAAGGATTCGATATGAGAGTTAAAAAACACTAGATATCGAAAAGCCATTAACGAAAAAGAAACATATTGTGTAGGTACTTATAGGCGCTAGCTGTCATCCGTCAGTTGCTTTAAGTGAGACTAGTTTTCATTAATCTGGATTGCATAATAAACTAGTTCGCCATCAAAATTCATTTGGGAGCCATTGTGACTCCGCTTTAATTTAAAAGGGTGTGATTTATTCTGTGCCTCCATTAGAAGTTCAAATTTGTTTAACGAGTGAAATTATCGCCTTAACTAACACTAAATAATATGCATGATTCGGCCAAGTGGTGTCTAGAGCTAATGTTGCAACATAATAATAATATCCTCCAACCGATTACGGCGCAAGATATATTATAGTGCTCAAGTGTGTGCGCAAACACAAGTGCACTTTCTATTCCCTTACACTAGGGTGACACGACTGAAGAGGGAGTGGGCGCAGGACCAACGGCTTAATGTGCTTTCCGAGGCACGGGGGTACAAGACCACCCACTTCCAGACTCCTGGCTGACATTAAGAATTTCATACCGAAAACTAAGGGAAACACGCAGGATATACTATAGTGCTCAAGTGTGTGCGCAAACACAAGTGCACTCTTTATTCCCTTACACCAGGGTGACACGACTGAAGAGGGATTGGGCGCAGGACCAACGGCTTAATGTGCTTTCCGAGGCACGGGGGTACAGGACCGCCCACTTCCAGACTCCGGGCTGACACTAAGAATTTCTTACCGAAAACTAAGGGACAAGTTTTAGGCCCGAACCGGGGATCGAACCCGGGACCTCTTGCGCAACCGTCGCTTTATAGTGCGCCCCACTACGCCACCGAGGCAGTCATGTGCAACATATAAGTGTAAGGACGACCTATTAAAACTTCTTGCGTGTATATATCAACTGGTTTTCACTATTTTTAATGTTGACGCGGGTGTTTATGGTAAGCGGCAATTGCATACCAACAGGCGATCTGTCTGCTCGTCTGCGTGTAATGACATCATCTCATCTGACTGTGTCATCAGTTGCGTCCAAAACCGTCGCTTTGAAGCCCGGGATACGTTTGGGTCCAGAATTCTGCATCTGCTGGCAGACGAGCAGATGGTTCCTAACCTGGTGGCAAACTAAAGCCGCGCCGTCGCCCATCGACAACCAACACTCGCAAAACGTGCTTATTGCTATATGCTTTAACCTCACTCACAACACACACGCGAAACACGCTCTGCTTCAAACAAATCTGCCCAAAGGGGATACACACTTTTCTTGTTAGTTGTGAACTGTGAATCAAAATTCCTCTTACGTAACCATACTCATAGCATAGTTCTTCGTAGGCAACTAATTGCGAAAAAAATTAATTTTTGAAAAAAAATAAAAACCGACTTCAAGACTACACTAACAATATATACAATTGAACTAAAAAGTATAAAATAATATTTTAATTACAAGCCAAAGAACACTAAAGGAAAATCAACGAAATTATTAATACTTATGCATACTATTTACATTTTAAAATCAGTTATTTTTGGAGTCGGTGCCAGCCAAAACAAAAACAATATATTAATGACACAAAAAGAAATTACATAAATAATTGAAAAACAAAAGAAGACAATACAATTATTTATCTATTAATAACACAAAAAAGAAACATAAACTAATGAAAAACAACCGACAATTGAAAAGAACCGCATAAAAATTTTTAAGCATTAAGACACAACCATCAGCGTCGTCTGCCCGTATTCGGGTATTTCACTCAGCCACGTCCCCGCCCGTCCCGCTCCACGTCCCGCTGCGCGCGACCGACGCCCGCCCACTCCGTGGCGTGGCGTTTAATACGTTGTTGTAAACACAGTAACATAATTATACTTTCAAGCGTCGTCCTTCAGAGATTAATCAAAGAACACATATGTAGTTACACCTTACCGTGTCGCCAGTTAGCACAGATATTTGAGAGCAATATTTAAAAATTTTATCTAACCGAAAACGTTACTCGTATACCCTTATAACTACTAACGTAATCGGTGGCTCCACTACTTGACGTCATTCACTGTCTGTGCTTCGCCAGTTGCGCGCGCCTTTCCGTCCGCTGAAAAATGGGAAAAAGGAAACAACAAGACGACTACGATGCAATTAAGAAAAAATTAAAGAAGTTGGAAAAGAAACTGGAAAAATCAAGGAAAAGACGTGACTCATCATCATCGTCCAGTGATTCGCATAACTCTGATGCGTCGCCGACAAACCTAGAAGGTATGTTATTCATACCCACATTTTATGATATATTCCATTACTGCGGTGGACCGATTGGGTTCTCACTTTATTGGATAAATATCATCATAACCTACATGTATTATGTTAGCTCTGCGGGCAGTTTTTGGGATTGTCACTTAGCTAATAAACATGTTATAAATACAATGTTGCGGGCTACCGGTTGGGTAGTCACTTCATTGTTACTATAGCTATGCTATGTTTTAATTAATAATAAAAGTTCATTGCGGGCTACCGTTTGGGTAGTCACTATGATACTTAATTATATATATATTTTCTTTCTAAATCCACTCTCGACTTTATTAGGTACTTACCTTCAATCTAAAAATAGAATGTAAACATGCAATTTTAATTTTTAGACGGCTCAATGGTCGAGTTGGATATGGAATCAATGTACGTTGACAAAGAGGTCAACATATCGGATTTGGAGAACATTAATGATGACTGCGTACACGTGAGTGGGCCGGACGGTTCGCGATCGGAACGCGCATCACCTACACCATCAACAAGCAGAGCAGCGCTTGCGCCGCTAAGTATCGAGCCACAATCAATACCACAGTCAGATCCAGTTACGTCACACTCTGAGAGACAGGAGCCGATTGATAACATATTGCTAGAATTGTTAGGTGATAATCCGTCTGTAACAAAATCGTATGGCAAAGAAATGAATTGTGGACTTGCAACCCGTATCCAGCATATAGTAACAAACGGCCTTTCAAAAGATACCCGCAAGGAGCTCCAGAACATTTGTTTTGGAGGGAGGTATTTACCTCCCACCAAAAAATTGTACAATATTGGATGCACCAACACTAAATCCGGAAATCAAAGCCGCCGTTTCAGAAACCGTTTTGAAACGGGACAAGGGCATTGAAACAAAACAGAAACTCTTTGGAAGTGCGATATCCTGTGTAGGACAAGCTATATCAAGCTTGCTAGAAGAAGAAAATAAAGACATGGAATTAATTAAGCTCCTAATGGACGCGTGTCGTATAATTTGTGACTGTCAAAATAATGATTCACTGACACGTCGAAATTTTGTACTTTATAACATAAAAAAGGAAATGAGGGATCAATTACAAAAATCCAAAATTGACACTGCACTCTTTGGTTCGGACCTGGCCGAAACGATAAAAACAGCAAAACATATTTCTAAATCTGGAGCCGAACTGAAGTCAGCGCCACCACCTAAACTTCCCGCTTCAAAGTTCAATAAGCAAACTCTAGCCTCCACTCCTCAAAGGAATTTAAACTGGAAGGCTCCTCCTCAGAATCGCAGGCCGCCGAAGGGGACCCAGGAGCCAAAGGAGAGAGGCGAGACCATCATATCGAGCTCCAACCCAGAAGAATCGGAGTCGTCGATAGACACTGTAAGCAATGCCGGTAGGCTAATACGATTTTTTAGACAATGGTCATTGTTAACAAACGACGCTAAAATATTATCATGGATATCTGGCTGTAAAATACCTTTTTCAAGACCGATTACACAAATTCATTCTCCTTCATGTCAATATAACTCTGATCATGAAAAGTCACAAATAAGAGAATGTATTAATGAGCTTTTATTTATTGGCGCTATTTCTTGTTGCCAGCCTTGTCAAGGTCAATTTTATTTCTAGTTACTTTCTTGTACCCAAACCCAACGGAAAAAATAGGTTCATATTGAACTTAAAGCAATTAAATAAATTTATCGATACTGAACACTTCAAATTAGAAGACTTACGCACTGCTATTAAATTAGTGTCTGAAAATAGCTTCATGTGTACAGTCGACTAAGGACGCATATTTTTCCATTCCGATCCACGATGATTATAAAAAATACCTTCGTTTTCGATTTGGTGAAAATGAAATGTACGAATTTAATGTTTTACCCTTCGGCCTTAACACGGCACCTTTTGTGTTCACAAAAATCATGAAACCAGTAGTTAGTCTATTAAGGTCTTGCGGTTAGATATCTCGACGATATTTTGCTAATATCTGACAGTTACAATAATTGTTGCAAGAACCTAAGTGCCACCACGAATCTATTAGCCGCTTTAGGTTTTATTATTAATTACGATAAAAGTGATATAGAACCTAAAACAACCTGTAAATTTTTAGGTTATATAATTGACACTGAAAATTTCCAAATAACCCTACCACGGGAAAAAATAAATAAAATAAAAGATAAAGTTGAACAATTTAAATATAAATCTAGATGCACAATAAGAGATTTTGCTAGTTTTATAGGACTTCTTAATTCTGCTTGTTTAGCTATTTAATATGGATGGCTTTACACAAAAAGTTTTGAAAGATGTAAATTTTTAAACCTTAAAAATAATAATAATAATTATGAGGTTTATATGAATATCCCGAATAACCTGAATTCTGAATTAGATTGGTGGGCAAAATCATTAAAGAATCCTATAAATAAAATAAAATATGATGAATACAGTTTGGAAATTTTCAGTGACGCTTCTACTACGGGGTGGGGGGCTGCGTGTGATGAGAAAACTGCGAGTGGCATTTGGTCTGAAAATGAACGAACAATGCATATCAACTATCTAGAAATACTTGCTGCCTTTTTAGGCTTGAAAGTTTTTGCAAACAAATCACATAATTGCCAAATATGTCTTAGGATTGATAATACTACCGCTATCTCATACA
This sequence comes from Marasmia exigua, assembly GCA_019059595.1. Taxonomy (NCBI): domain Eukaryota; kingdom Metazoa; phylum Arthropoda; class Insecta; order Lepidoptera; family Crambidae; genus Marasmia; species Marasmia exigua. Next base: position 6,744,062 of record CM032466.1, read on the forward strand.
TTAATCGTATGGGTGGCGTCCAGTTTCCTCATCTAACTGAAATAGCCAAAGAATTATGGAAATGGTGCGAGGCTAGGAATATAATAGTCTTTGCTGCGTATATAAGTTCCTTAAATAATACTCTAGCTGATGCTGAATCAAGGAAAGTGCATCCTGACGTTGAATGGGAACTTGCAGATTATGCGTTTCAAAAAATTCTGGTCGCTTTTGGGTCACCTGAAATAGATATTTTTGCTAGCAGAGTTAATAAAAAATGCCCAAAATATATTTCCTGGCACAGAGATCCTGACGCTTTTGCTACTAATGCCTTCACGATTTCTTGGGCAAATATTTTCTTCTATGGTTTTCCGCCATTCAGTATGATTCTTAAAACTATTCGTAAAATAATAAAAGATAAAGCTAAAGGTATACTAGTGGTGCCATGGTGGCCAACTCAACCCTGGTTTCCCGTTTTTAATAAGATATTAGTCTCAAAGCTTTTGATTTTTGAACCATCTTATATTTTCTCATTCCAGCAACCGGAACGTACACAAGCGGCTTACCCTGGTTGCCGGAATCTTATCACCAGATCCATGATTAGGAAACAAGTCCCATTATCTTCAATTAATATAATTCTAGCCTCATTATCTGAAAATACTATAAAACAATATGATACAGGTTTAAGAAAGTGGTGCCAATTTTGTACTGCGCATGATTTTGATTCGTTAGAGAAGTCTGTTCCAAATATTTTACTTTTCTTAACTGAGCAATTTGAAGCTGGAGCTCAGTATGGCACACTTAATAGCTGTAAGTCAGCTTTGTCTTTGATTTTTGGGCCTCAGATCGGTAATGACGTTATAATTAAGCGCTTATTCAGAGGAATATTTAGATTACGCCCGCCATAGCCTAAATATCACATTACTTGGGATACTTCCTTAGTATTAGATCACTTAACTCAATGGTATCCCAATAAGTCATTAAATTTGCAGAAAATATCAAAAAAGCTTGTTACATTATTGGCCCTAATTACTGCTCACAGGGTCCAAACGCTGTCCAAAATTAATATGAATAATATAGAAAAACATTCAGATAAATTCATCATAAAAATTCCCGATCTTATTAAAACTTCTCGAATTGGGTCACAACAGCCAACTCTTGTTTTACCTTACTATCATAATAAGCCTCAAATTTGTCCCGTCAATACATTAATTGCGTATTTAAGTTTCACTGAGCCCTTACGCGGTGATAATACTAATCTTTTTATCAGTTTAAGGAAACCCTATTCAAAAATCACACCCCAAACACTTAGTCGTTGGATTAAGAATACACTTGAGCAATGCGGTGTAGATGTGTCTACCTTAACAGCACACAGCACTCGACATGCTGCAACTTCTAAAGCATATAAACTGGGGGTCAACGTCGACCTTATTAGAAAAACTGCAGGGTGGACGGGCAGCTCAAATGTTTTTGGCCGATTCTATAATAGAGAAGTTCCAAATAACGTGGAACAAACTTCTTTTGCTAGATCTATTTTATCAGAACAATCACAAGATGATTAGATTGTTTTTGCATAAATTGTAAAAGTGGTAAATTAAATTAATAATACAATACCTACAAAAGGTTTTGTTATTTAAAGGCGTGATATTTTACATCTTATTACCTCTCAAAGTCTACATATGTGTTCTTTGATTAATCTCTGAAGGACGACGCTTGAAAGTATAATTAATGATTAAACGAACTTACCTGTACGTGAAGTTCTATCATAATTATACGAAAGCGTCGTCCGAAGAGATTAATCACCCACCCAACCCATCCCTGTAGTAAAATATCACAAAAACTCTAAACATAATGACGTCAAGTAGTGGAGCCACCGATTACGTTAGTAGTTATAAGGGTATACGAGTAACGTTTTCGGTTAGATAAAATTTTTAAATATTGCTCTCAAATATCTGTGCTAACTGGCGACACGGTAAGGTGTAACTACATATGTGTTCTTTGATTAATCTCTTCGGACGACGCTTTCGTATAATTATGATAGAACTTCACGTACAGGTAAGTTCGTTTAATCATTAATTATTGTTCTGGAACGGGATTCCCTGTCCTCCGTGGCTGGCACCGACTCCAAAAATAACTGATTTTAAAATGTAAATAGTATGCATAAGTATTAATAATTTCGTTGATTTTCCTTTAGTGTTCTTTGGCTTGTAATTAAAATATTATTTTATACTTTTTAGTTCAATTGTATATATTGTTAGTGTAGTCTTGAAGTCGGTTTTTATTTTTTTTCAAAAATTAATTTTATCTATGTATTTTTGTATGTGATAGGTGGCAGACGAGCAGACGGATCACCTGATGGTAAGCAATTTCCGCCGCCCATGGACATCCGCTACACCAGTGGAGTCAAAAGTGCGCTGCCAACCTTTAGACCCCACCTTCCCCCGGATTGGGCCTCCGGTGACCTCACTGTGAGGCCGTGGTATCACGTGGTATCCGAGAATAAATCTATATTTTACTATAAATTATGACGTCAGATTTATACTGTATGACAGCGCTATACCATAGATATATTTTAAAAGTTTATTTGGGAATTGAAATAAACTACCCAGTCTAATCTAGTGTTGATGAGATCATGGAATTAGAAAACGCGCGCCATAAACGGAATATGGCATTTTCAGAAAAAAACGTCACTGTATGTGAAAGAGATCCAACGGACACTGAACGAATTTAGTGGCCATCCTCTCATTACCTGCCCTCAAAACTTATCCGAGCTGATTTCTCAACTGTCTTCCAAATATTGGGCCCATATAAATCCTTCGTTAATAATTACCAGTTTCAAACAACTTCCTAACTTGTCATACCCGATGAAACAATTCCCTTCCAATCCCCTCTTTCGAATTCCATATGACGCCCTAATATTTGAACCCTAATTTATCCTTGATATTGGAATTTCAAAAAACGACCCCATGGCTGACTGCAGTTTCAACATAAACTTGAACAGAGACTGGCAACAATGGTTGCCAATTTACACCGATGCCTCCATTTGGAGGCAACAACAGAAGAAATTGTAGGAAGCGAAGTCTGGATCCCAAAATTCCAGGTCGTTCTAAATTTTAAATCACCTAAAGAGACTTCTGTATTCACAGGTGATCTATTGCAATTCTAGAAGCAGTATCTTATGTCCTTTCCCACAAATTGAATAAATCCGTCATATTTTCCGACTCCAAAAGCTGTCTACAAGCAATCACGGGCAATATCTTTAGGAAAAAAGGTATCTCACCTGTCATTTTCGACATCAAAAATTATTTGTTTCAATGTCATATAGAAAACATAGAAGTGGCTTTAGTATGGATTCCAAGCCATAGTGGTATCCGCGGCAACGAACAGGTCGACTTTTTGGCTAAAGAAGCCATACAGCTTGGCACCGCTCGTTAACAAAATTTTGCCCATAATATTCTGCCTCGCGCAACAATGGCATTAAAAGATGATTGACAAACGAGGTATAGTGAACTATCCAGTTCCAAGGGTCTACTTCACTACGCAGGTGTTCAACCACTGATGCCCCGGAGGCAATGGTTTTTTAAGCGGAAAACTGTGGACAAATTTGTCATCTCCACTATTTGTCGCCTGCGTATTGGCCACGCTTGCACTCCGGTCTTCCTGAACAAAATTCACTGCAGAAACACTTCGCTATGCAAATGCGGTTTAGAAGAGGGTACGACAGAGCACATTTTCTTTAGCTGTCAGAAATACCCTATCTCGCTGTATGACATCCTTCCTCCAAAAATTCCTCGCTCTATTAACTTTTCTTCCCTATTGTCTCTTTCTTCTTCCTCTGTTATAGAATATTTATGTAAATATATTTACAAATTTACAAATATAATATAAGACTAATTTTACATGAGAATCTCCCTTTAATATTGTGACGTCTTTGTGTATGTTTTGTTCTGTCTTGGTTATAGATGTGGCTTGGTGAAAAACTCAATTAAAATAAACATCAAAAGGATTGAACTCGCCACACCGGTCAGTAACCATTTAATTAACGTGTCTCTATAATCACTCGACATTGGCAGAGTTATGTGTTCGCCGTAGGCAACCTTTGAGTATATAGCCCCATACTCAAAGTAGGCAACACAGGAGCAGCCATGAAGAAAAAAAAAGAAACAGAACGTCACCCAGCACGTCACCCCAGTACTAACGGCTTCGCGCGGTTTTTCATGAATGGCTTTCTGTGAAAAGGCTCAGTCGCTAGACTGAGCCTAGGGTGCTTGTCTACGGATAAGATAGGGTTAATAATATTATTGTACTATTGTCTTGCAAAAGAACTGACTCACAAAGATTTCATCGTTGGATCATTGGTCACTCGACAAGCGTTTTCCTTCAACCATACACTTGAAAGTTGTAACTTATAAAGTAAAATGCGATGCAATCTATCAAGCTCCAAAACAAACTGGTTTTGACTTAAAAATGCAAAGAAGATTGATGAATTCGTCTCCTTTACAGTTCCTAAGTAGGTTTATGCATTATTCCCTTCGGCCGTTAAGGAAACTGAAGTTTGGAAACTGGTTTCCTGAACGGATTTTTTTATCCTCCTACGTTACTGGTTTCCTGAAAGGATTTTTTTATCCTCCTACGTAACCGGTTTCCTAAAAATACTTTGTTTGTGTTATTTCAGCCACCTACGAAACTAATTGGACTACAGTAGTAATTTTACGAGTGTTGTATTATTAGACTCGTAATAAAACCGTTCTTGTAGTTTATTTTATATTTAAAAATATTTGGATTTAATAAAACAATTCATTAAATTAAATAACGAAAACAATTTAATCATTTAAAACATAAAATATAACTTTTTTCATACAACATAAAACAATTCAATTACCTACCTAAAATAACATTAGAAAAATCAGTCACTTAAAATATAAAAGAACTCTTCAGATGAAGTAAAGAAAAATTTCTGGAGTTTTGAAATTAAAATAAAAATGCGTACGGTGAACTAATTTCAATACAGTGGCCCACAGTTATTTGTCCATTTTTCAAATCTGTAATCGCATTATCAATTTCATTATTTATTTCTTGGTAGGCTTTATTTTTGTTGCAGTTAGATCTTAAAATATTCGTTACTTTACTTTCCTTAATCAAAACTTCTAATAAATTGGTTACCGTGACATTTTTCTTGCCAATGTATCTATTGATACGGCTATGCCATCCTTCCACATGGTTTGTAGTTCTAACCTGCTCCTCAATAATTTTAGGTAGGTAATTAATTGAATTGTTTTATGTTGTATGAAAAAAGTTATATTTTATGTTTTAAATGATTAAATTGTTTTCGTTATTTAATTTAATGAATTGTTTTATTAAATCCAAATATTTTTAAATATAAAATAAACTACAAGAACGGTTTTATTACGAGTCTAATAATACAACACTCGTAAAATTACTACTGTAGTCCAATTAGTTTCGTAGGTGGCTGAAATAACACAAACAAAGTATTTTTAGGAAACCGGTTACGTAGGAGGATAAAAAAATCCTTTCAGGAAACCAGTAACGTAGGAGGATAAAAAAATCCTTTCAGGAAACCAGTTTCCAAACTTCAGTTTCCTTAACGGCCGAAGGGAGAGCAACGTTCTCATCGCCTTGCTTTGAATTATGAGCGTTTATCAAAAGAGACCGAGGAGCAACGTTCTTATCGTCTTAATTTGCAACGCGATCGTTTATCAAATGAATCTGCCGAATCCAGATCGACTCGATTAGATGCTTTGCGACAAACCGCTCGCAACCGCAGAAACGCATGTTGTATTAATGATTTTGAGGAGGCTATAAATATTCAAAACCGTTTCTGTCAAGATTGGTGCAAGGGACAAGTTACTTTGTTTGCGAAAGACGTAGTTGAAGTTGCGGAACAACTACCACTTGCGCCAAACCAAGTGGGATTAGTTCTGGTTGTGGAAAGTCTCGAGAACTTGCAACGCTCCCAAGAGTTTAATTACAATTTTTTCGAAAGCCTCCACCCAGTCTGTTACCATTTTGGTGACCCATTGATCATGAGCTGGTTTTTCACCACTTTTGCGACTTTGGGACCTAATTCTTAGTTATGATCATGCAGTTCATATTGTATACTGATTTTCAAGTCGTTGAAAGTGATGTTAATTATGGAGGCCATTTTGAAAAAGAAAATGACCACGTAGCATTTGCCCAAGATTTTGAACAATATTTATTTAGGACCACCTTTCTATGTGTTACCGTTTAGTCGGACTGTTCACCATAACCTGGTCTCCAAAATATTCTTTACTAATATAATAATAATAATAAATAGTAATAATTGTTCGGAAGCTGCCACTCAATCTGTTATAAATTCTGTAGGTTGTTGAATTTGACCTGGTCTCCCACCACTTTTCCACCATTTCATCCTGGTCTCCCACCACTTTTCCACCACTACTTTTTCCAGACCGCATACTTCCCGAATTTCAGACCGCAAACTTTATATATATATATATACCGAATTTCATCTCCAAACAACGACGTAATCTCTGTATTTTTTGGTTATTGTTGTTTTGTTCAAAAACCACCAAGTCAATTTTGATAAAAATTTTATGGGACCACCTCTGAGTGACGGCCTATCAAACAAAAAAAGAATCATTTAAATCCATTCATAATTGGCGGAGAAATCGAGAAACATACATACAAAAAAAAAAAAAAACATACGGGTCGAATTGAGAACCTCCTCCTTTTTGAAGTCGGTTAAAAAGAAACTTCTATCGTCTTTGGCAACCGGTGGAGTAGACTGTCAGTTCTTTTTCCGCAACTGGTTGTGAATCTTAGCTGCCAATATGGGCGGAGGCGTTTTTTGTGAGTGTAGGACCTTCTTCACCCTCAGACTTAAACATTAGACTAACTGGGTCATGATTACACGGGCAGAATAACTATACCTATAAATAATCGTGGGTACCCACTATTCAAAACGTGTAGGCTTCTTCGAGATATTGACCCTCTTCGCCAAATTAGTTGTGAAAATCCAAACATGCGGACATCTTACCACTAAACTTTCAACGTTTAATATTTTTTTGTATTACAACTTAATATAAATTAATTCTAACAATATTTCATATATTGAGTTGATTCTATACATACTATGTCGATGTTAGAACAAACGTTAGTGTAATAATCACACGAGTATATAACCAGGGTCCGAGGCGGATTTGAAAATTTGCCGCTCCTAGGCTTTCCACATCTGCTCCCCCCACCAACCATTTTCCAAAATTTACCGCCCCCTTAGTTCTGCTGCTCTAGGCTATAGCCCGTTTTGCCCATATGTTTAAATGCAGGCCTGTCCCGGGTGAGGACCGAACTTACAACCTTTGGCGTACGATCGAGGCAGGGTCGTATTCCAAAAAAATATATACCTATCCATCTGACATATTTCATCAAGTCTTCATCGACCTTTCCCAGAAACCTTTCGAGCCCTGCTTATTTATTAAACACAAAGAGGGAGCTAAAATAAGGTGGGTGCACATCGATCTGGTATTAGAACCTTATTCCTTCGAAGGAGGCGAAACATCGAATAATACTTATTACGAACGTATCGGTCACAATGGATTCAAAGGCTACGCGTCACACCGAAGCAGTTTTGTGTTCATTTTGAGTTATCTAATAACCATATTAAATGAATTGTAGGTACGAGTACAGAGAGTAAACCGTGGGTAGGTACATTTATAGTGATACAGTATATTGGCTCGCGTTAGCCGGATGGTAATATAATTCTTCCTTTGAGCAGGTACTGGTAGACTGTATGTAGGATTAACTTTGATCCGATTCTATCAGATGAGATAGTGCTCATATCAAAATAGTTTTTGATTTATGAGCAAAATGTATTCTGACTGTGCCCTGTTAATTACCAGACACACATAAACCAGTAGGTGAGAATCGTCCAATGGAATGCATGGCTATTTGAAAACTTTGGCAATGACTTAACTTGAGCGAATTAGAAATTGTTATTTTCTTGAATAAGAATGAAAGCAAATTGAAGGCAAACGTCAACTGGTAGCCTCAAAAAACTTTAAACTAACATCCCATCAACACAACATTGAGTGCCTAACATGGGAGGGTTGAAACCAAGCAGAATATTATAAGGCGTTTTATTTTATGCAAAACATCACCGTGACCGTGGGAGGGTCACCAGATCCAGTCAGATTGAGAGTACCGGAGGCTCAACTGGAGAGGAAAAGGGTTAAAAGGTTTGCAACGCACTTACTCCACTGGAGTTGTCTGTTGGTAGCGGCAGTCATTTGTCATCAGTTGATCTTTTTGAATTCTGCCATCTATCACATAAGAAAGAAGAATAATCTATACTAATAATATAAATAGGAAAGTGTATGTGTCTGTCTGTTCGTTTGTCCGTATTTTATGCCGAGCGAATAGTGTTTGCCGAGAGGTTGTAACCCCGAAATTGTTTGAAATAGATCCAGCTTAGTAGCTAAAAATTAAAATAGATTGTCGTCGCTAGTGTGCCCTACCCGTCACCTTAAGTGGAGATAATTGAAAGCATAGATAGTCCAAATGTACTCTGGGCTACGAAGAGACAGCTTTGGACGCAACTGGGAATTATTCGCTAAGATGAGAGAGAGTTAAAGGGATGTAGTGTGAGAAGCTATTTTGTGGCGAACCGAATTAAACGCGAGCGAACCTGCGAAAAAAAATTACGCTTCGGTGTAACAGCACCCTCATTCCTACTTTCCCGTGCCAATTAGTCGCTGGTACTCCGTAAATCACTTCATCATGCGAGCATCGCAATACTTACACGAACGACTCTAACAAGCAGTATTGTGCGCTCGCGCTTTCCTGAGCACAAGTAATAATTGTTGAAGACACCTGATCCCGTATGCTCTTTCTTAGTATTTCTTATTGAAACGCGAGATCTAGTTACAGAGTTTTTAAAGGGGAAATGCAGTATCGCGGATATTTCTTAGTAAGTTAGAGAGGAAATGACTTGTTAAGTTAACTGGTTGTTGTGATAAGGAATTAATAAAGTTGGAGATTTCCGTATTAAAATGTTCATAATAAAAAGTTAATTCAACATCTCATAATTTGATGTGATCATGAGATCACATCAAAGTATGAGATGTTGTTCTTAGTACGGACTAAGAAGCACTTATGTTACGGATATCAGACAACAAAAAATTGCAAATAAGTACGTATAATATTGAGGTATCATTTCATATCGTATCAAATTGCCGATTTGTATATAGATTTTTGGAAAAGCTGTGTCTTCCATACTAACATTTTTTTTAATTTTGAAAGTAAATAATAATTACATATTAAACTCTACTTTACTCACTGCTTTAATTGACAATGTTTACATTTAGAATAGGTTTTCAGAAAAAAAAAAATTTATTTAAAAAAAATATGATTGTTGAAAGCGTCAAGTCTGCCTAACAAAAAAAGAGTCAGTTTTAAGATTTTTTTTTGCATCATGAATATAATTTTATCTGATTTGCACATTACACACCTTAGAAATATGGTCTTTAATCAAAACAAAAATATACCTGGGTAACTTTTTGGGTTTTTATAGGAATCATTAATCTAGTTGTGTCTAGAAAAGAAACGGCAATTTCATATTTTAACCCCAATTACTTAAACACATATTTGCACCCAGACACTCAATAAAGACAATTAATGAGTATCACACGAGTTTTATCCAGCAAGAGGGTAATTCTCGTGCACCCGACATTGCAGTCGAATTTAGAGATAACATACATTCATTGATAATCTTTAACTAGATTTCAATGTCGAATGCTTGATAATAGGCCCCCAGTGATAAAATCGAGCCTACCTCTTTGGGCGTATGAGGAAGGGCCACTTCCAAATGCACCATCGTTTCAGTCAATTGACAGTTTGACAGATAAATGAGAGGGGGAAAAAATGATGCCGTAATGTTTTTATGGGGATGCAAAACCCTTAAAAGCCATCCCTTTGTCACTTAGGAACAATGGTTAAAACTCCGTGTTGTAATATAACGGCACGATCGATGCCACCACACTGACTTGCAACAGGTTGCCGATTCATCCGGCGCCGACGTGGACGTCGTGTTAATGGAAAAAACTGGCCAAGTGTGTGTCGGGCCCGCCCACCGAGGTATCCGCACGTATCTTTCGTTTATAAATAGTTAGGGAATGGAATTGCATAGTTTTTCATAGTTTTTTTGACGACCCGTTTAGAATCGGGTTAGTGAACGCTGCCTCTGGTGCAAGGATTGCGGGCTCGATCCCCGCACATTACAAACATCTGTGTGCATGAACATGTCTGTTTGTGTTGGTCTGGGTGTTTTCTATGTATTACAAGTATATATTACAAAAGAAACGTATTCTAAGCATTTTTTTGTGATTCGGCTGTTGGTTCTGATGTCCGTAACACAGGTGCTTGAGCTACTGTCTCGGACTCAGATCAAATATATGTGACATTTCACATATTTTTCAGTTTATTTTTAATGTTTCAGTATAAATACAAATTATTGCGTTGTTTAAAGTTTATAAAATATATTTTACAATGTCCCTCAAGCCCAGACATTCCTTTTTACCGAAGTAAAAAAAGGTTTTATGTTCGCTCGAATGTATGTTTTTTTTTTATTTACTTACCTTACTTACATTTTTACTTAGATTTTTTATATTTTCTTCACCACTTTAACGGACCATAGACATATACCCTTAGTTACAAGGTTTAATTTTTAATTACGTGTTCCTGAAATAAATGACACCTGAAATAATTGACACTCAAACGGACGTACCGAGTACAGAGGACAAACGGACAACAAAGTGATCTTTTTTTTTATGAACTATAGGCCAACACTTGACCACAATCTTACCTGATGGAAAGTGACGATGAGGTCTAGGATGTAACGCGTTTGCCTAGAGGATGCCTGTTTGCTCTTGCCTTAAAGATGTCCAGATTGTAGTGGTCCGGAAAAACAGACCTTATCAAGGACTTCCACTCCTTAGCTGACGGCATTATCGATTTGGAAGCGAATAGCTTCGTACAGATAAAGGGGGGATCTTGTAAGGGTTCCGTTTTTCCTTTTGAGGTTCAGAACCCCAAATATGTGACGTGAAGCCTCCAGTGGCTTTAAATCGTGATCGGATGAGTTATGAACTTGACGTCGTTAAAGACGGGATTTGTCGGTTCATTACCCTGATCGAATGGAGTGGGCCAAGATTGCGCTTTGATATGTCACGGGGTGATGTCACATTGTGGCGTTTTGAAAAATGTTTGATCAGGGGATATTACGAGGCCTACAATGAATATCCCCGTCATTAAAACGCGCTGTGCGTATTTTGTTTCAATGCGAAAGATGTAATTTCATTCGTTACAGAAAGGCTTTGTTGTAGGACTTCTAATCTGTTCTCCTATCCATAGAGTCAGTTTTCAGTGTTGCGAACTGTTGAGTGATATAACTAGCCAAATTGCATAATAGTCTGTATCTAACAGGATCCTAGCAGTGACTTTTCAGACTTTTTCACTCAACTGCAATTACTCTATTTAAAATCACAATAGTAAAAACCAGACTTCAAGAAAGGAATCCTTCTTGGGGACTGTCAACATAAACCGGTTTGGAAGGAGACTAAACAATGCGTTAGAGTTGAAAAAACCATTCTAGAAATTATAACTAAAATTACATATTGACAAACCAACTAGGATAAATACATGTATTGATATATAGGTCAGTACCATACCTGAAAGTAATGCGGGACGTTCACGACCTAGGTATTTCTGATCACACAGCACATCATTAACTTTCTCATCCGATAAACAAACGTTACATTAATAAAGAACTATTATAATATAAAAGAGACTTTGTAACAGGGTAATATTCGAAAATTCAAAGAAGTCCTCGCTTCATTAACATGGTCCATCATACTTATAATCAAGACATAAATCGGCTTATAATGGGTTCAGATACATAAAATGCTTTTTAAGTTATGTTTTCCATAGGTATCGAATCAAAAAATACCACTTTCCCGTTCTGGCTGTCACAAAAGGGCTAAAAATTCCTTTTGAAACAATAGGGCGTTAAGATATAACTATTACTTTAAAAATACTGTCAATGGAAGGGATTTTAAAAAAGTATAATAAAATTTCAAAAAGTGCATATTTAAGTCACGAAAATAAATAGCAAAATATCTAAATCGTGCTAAAATAAGTGTAAAGCATCATGGGACATTATTAATGGGTGGACATAAACTCACTCACTGCAATTACATTGACCATATAAGAAAGCAATACCTACATTCACGACCCAACAGAGATGCAAACCTGTTTAATGATAGCCTTTATAGGTCTAGACAAAATCAAAACTATTAACGGACGAATTTGTGACGACTGTAGAGTAAGACACGTATTAAAAATAGTATGTTCTTGCGCCCATGTAGTAAAAATGAAATATTTAATTTAATACATCACTAAATGATACCACCCGCCGAGCCGTAGGCTAGATCAGATTACTAACACTATTGTCAAAACCTGCATTTATGAATTGACCCCAGTATTGACACACTTAGTCAACCTCTCATTTGAGCAAAGTACTTTTCCTAGATGCTACTATAAAAATACTCAGTAGTCAAACCTCTTTTTAAAAGGGACAGCCGTATAGTACAATTATCGTGCGATTACTCTTATTATCCATTTTCGGTAAAGTTTTGAAAAAGCTTTGTATAAAAGAAATAAACTCATTTCTGCAAGACATCGTGTTATTAACATAAACCAAAATGGATTTCAAGAAATAAGTCCACCAGTTAAGCGTCTTTTACAATAGTTAAAACTGTAAACTGAGACTGTTTTGATAAAGAAAACGGCGGTTTGCAATGGTACTATTTGATTATGACGAAAGCGTTTGATTTTGTTTACCACAAGAGATTACTTCTAAAATGTGCGGCATATGGTATACGAAGGGTTTGCCTTGGATGGATTGAAAGTTATTTAAATAACTGTAGACGGCACGTAGAAATTAGCA